>OX297853.1:114675126-115875126 GCA_946477585.1 Cheilosia urbana | reverse complement strand
CCGACTGTAAAAACGATTTAAAAAGATAGGAACAAGACACTTTTATGTATAACTAATTGCCAATAGGGGACTACCTACACAATCTGACAAAAATATGCGCAGCCTCCGACTGCCGATTAGTTATACATGAAAGTGTCTTGTTTTAATCTTTTTAAATCTTTTTAAGTCAGTCGGGTTTTTTAGTTTTTGATGTGTAAACATCTAAGCGCGCGTTTTTGGAATCTGGTGGAGTAATTCCACACATTTAACTTGCGGGGACGGAAATGCGTCACTGTGTTTTATCATTTATGAGCTGGGGCATATTAATTTCAGCTTTATGTCGATGTGAAATAAAATTTCTCCATTTCATCCTTGCACCGTACTCAGAAGAAATTTCAAGAATTCTGCAGGGAGATTATCATCTTTTACCAATGATCATAAGCGGAGACTTCAATGTCAATTTTGCAACTCCAGAAGCTCAACCATTTATTAATTTAATGCAAGATAAATTTAATCCTCAAATGAACTCCAACCGGAAAATTTCAACAACACGATATGGAACAACCATCGATGCTGTCTTCCAGCGTAATATAGATAGATTACAGTCTCGAATGTACATATCTTACTTCAGCTACCACAATCCGATTGTATCTATTCTACAGAAACTTGCACAGAACGAATAAATTATTGTTATTTCATAATATATCAAGAATACATTTATTACAATATTCCCTCTTTTCTCAATGACGTGTATCAAGCCACAAACATACCGCACGCACGGTGTTTACACATACACATATTTCGGGACTGTTGGTTACAGTCGTACCAATTTTTTAAGTAACCTGACATTTGTCAGTAAGAATTTCTATGTAACAATACTAACGCACTTAGCATGTACCCCCGCATAAAAATATGGCTTGTAGGTAAGTTACGGAAAATCGGCCGAAGTTGGGGGTCTCCTTATTGTCTCTGATCAGGACAACGCAAAACCACCGAAATTGCCAAAGAAAAGCTGCGATCTTTTAATTATAAAAAAAGTTCGAAATAATTTTTCTAAAAATAAGGGAATCAAGAAATAATAGGTACCCGCCCATGTGAACGATTTCAATAAAGCGTAGAAATCAGAGGCTAGCCTAGACAGTGCACGAGTACTCAATTTTTCAACTTTTGACACATCTGGTCGGAGCTGTTTTGAAAAACGTTCCAGGCTGAGGTAGTTGCCAACTTTAAGTGTTGGTGGTGCTCACAGTGCTTTTACACCCGACGAGAAAAGTGAATTGTTGTTATATGTTTCGATAGCAAAGCAGTTCTTAACGCCATCAGTCTAGATGAGGACATGTAAAAATATATTAAAACGACTAGTCAGAACAATGTTTCATTTAAGGGCCACCTCTATATACCTAACAGTATAGGCGAAATAAAATCGACAGCAACCAGATAGAAAATTTGTTGCACAACAGCCCAGGTCAAGTATCTCGTCAATCATAATGACTGCGCTTAGTCTTTTATCATCAGCAGTTAAAAAAATAAACATCTTCAACGACGACTCCGATCCAGATGGTTTGCCTGCCAGAGCCCCTTTCTGCTCTCTTCCAGCTTTCAATTGCACAAGGTATTTTACCTATTTTGTGAAAGGACTCATTTATCATTTCAAAAAAGGTTGTACGCTCTAATTATAAATCCATTTATAAACTTATTTTTATGCCAAGGCTCTTTGGGAGCATATAGTTTACCATACAATGTTCTTCCATTGCAAATCACTTTTTTTTTCCAAGCCACAAGGGTTTTTACCTTTTCTCCGTTGCTACATACTGACCTTGACCACTTTTACACCTGGTGTTACTGTCAACAGAATCGTTGAGAGCTTGACGTGCAAAAACGTCAAGGTGTTACTTTCTCTAGCAAACGTTATCCCCAAAAACCTTGTTATATTAACTACGAACCTGTCTTCGCTGTTATTTTTTTTTTGATGTGTAAACATTTATGCGCGCGTTATTGGAATCTGGTATAGTAATTCCACACATGATGCAACGAAAATACTTAATGCAACGAAAAATGCGACAGTTTTTGTTTTATGTGTATTTTCTTCTGATGGACTTGGAGTTGGAGTTGGAGTTGGGAGTTGGAGTTGGAGTTGGAGTTGGAGTTGGAGTTGGAGTTATGCGCGCGTTATTGGAATCTGGTATAGTAATTCCACACATGATGCAACGAAAATACTTAATGCAACGAAAAATGCGACAGTTTTTGTTTTATGTGTATTTTCTTCTGATGGACTTGGAGTTGGAGTTGGAGTTGGAGTTGGAGTTGGAGTTGGGAGTTGGAGTTGGAGTTGGAGTTGGAGTTGGAGTTGGGAGTTGGAGTTGGGAGTTGGAGTTGGAATTGGATTTGGAAATGGAGTTGGAATTGGAGTTGGAGTTGGAGTTGGAGTTGGAGTTGGAGTTGGGAGTTGGGAATTGGGAGTTGGGAGTTGGGAGTTGGGAGTTGGGAGTTGGAGTTGGGAGTTGGGAGTTGGGAGTTGGGAGCTGGAGTTGGGGTTGGATTTGGAAATGGAGTTGGAGTTGGAGTTGGAGCTGGATTTGGAAATGGAGTTGGAGTTGGAGTTGGAGTTCGAGTTGGAGGTGGAGTTGGATTTGGAAATGGAGTTGAAGTTGGAATTCGAGTTGGTCTTGGTGTTAGAGTTGGAGTTGGAGTTGGAGTTGGAGTTATCAAGCCACATACATACCGCACGCATGGTGTTTACACATATTTCGGGACTGTTGTTTACAGTCAGTCGGGCCTTTTTTTATTTATGATCTGGGGTTATCTTTGCAATAACACATGTTTCCCAACCTATTTGATTCCACCAAATCAGCTCTTAAAAAAAAGGACTATCCCAATCCCATCCTTGCCATAAAATTGTTAAACGTATTAATCATTTGACTTTAAGTTATAATTTAACCGTCAATATTTGTGTGCTATAAGTTTGTTTGTTCAAGCAATGAAATTAAATATTGTATGTCCTTTGACCCCGAGAGCGAAGGCAAATACTTTCCATCCCTCTTAGCTGAAGTGGTGAAGATGGGCTTACTACACACTAAATATTTTGTAGGTCACATTGAGTAATTTAATATGGGAAATTTCGCCTTTGTGGGTTTGTAAAATATAGCCTGGACACAAAATATGATTAGTAGAGTTGCGGTTATCTGCTTGTAGTTGCTATTACGAGTATTTTTGTAACTTCTTTAATCTGTCATGCACGCTAAATACGCCATTTGAATGGCTGCCTTGTCATGTTGTCATTTGCCTTAATAGTCAATCTACACCGCACCGAAAACCATGTTTTTGTCGAAAATTCTTCGATCCTTTCACAGTTTCACACCGAAAACCAACTTGTTTTCCTTTGAAATTTGAATCAGCTGTGAGAGACTAGTCGTGAAAGTTCTGTGTAAAATATTTTGGTAACAAATTAGTTAACAAATAAAATGAAATTAGAGCATTTAAAAACAACACTTACCCATCAATTAAGTGTGGAAAATGATTTTAAGTTCTGAATTGTGACATTTAATCAGTCACCTCTCGGTTGAATTTGCTGAATATAGCCAAAGGTATGTTTGTTTCAATAACCCAAAGATTGGAAGTCGCTTTCGTGGTGTGACCGGTGACCCGGTTTTCGGCTCGGTCTGGGTATTATTAGTTAGTGTGTGTAACTAATGCAGTGGTTACCTGGTTCGATATTATTTATCGGCAAGGAAGCTGAAAATTCTTTAGCAGACACTGATTGAACAAATGCTGACGGCTAACGTGCGCTGAGCTGGATGTACCAAACCAAGGACTTAGCTTGCTGCAACTTGACCGCAATAACACACTGTGGACATGATGCCACACTCAGAAAACTACAGAGCTACGATAGACCTACTAAATGCGCCACCTTTGCTTGTTTAGGCACATCAATTGCTAACTTTGTTGCTGCTACAACCAAAAGTAAGGTGTGATGCCTTCAGTTATATGGGTACAGCACATTAACAGAGCTGCAGTAACCAACAAAATATATTTGGGGACATCCAAGTTTGCTATCAGACCCGCATACAGAGCTGCTAATACCTCTTTCCAGAGCTAATGCGAAGGCAGTGGAGGCTACCACAGCCTCTCAACAGATTTATGGTACCCATATACAGAGCTACCAGAACCTCATGAAAGGCTGTCACAGCCTCAACACAAATTTATGGCACCCTTAGAACTGTAACACCCTCTTGAAAGGCTGTCACAGCCTCTAAACAAGTAGTGATACCCATATACAGAGCTGTCAGAACCTTCTGAAAGGCTGTCATAGCCTCTTTTAAGATTTGTAGTAGCTTCATACAGAGCTGTTAGCACCTTATTGAGAGGTTCTGACAACCCAAATGGGAAACCCCTTATTATACTTAGCCTGACTTCCTAAGAAATTTGAAAGCTCTCTGTTTGGCAGCTGTCTCTTGAAACCCGATTCATAGCTGCATATATTCGAATCGGTGTCTTTTTTTCACTTTTGATACATTTACATGCATATACAAAAATATTAGAACAGTTTTAAAAAAAATTGTACTCTTACCTGGCGAAATTAATAACGCGTCTGAACAGCGCGATGTCTTCGATACTAATAGCAGTAGAAATGCAGATAGAGAATAGCTTAGACCAACTCAGAGCTGTCATAGCCGCATGTCAGTTGTTATACCTAAAACCACTCAGTTGTCACTTATTCTACTTATTCTAAAGGTTGTTGTAAACAAACATAGCAAGCTTAGCGGGTATTAGGGCATTGGTGTACGGTATTCATACCCGACCCAAATTAATTTTGTTAACAACCGCGTCCTAAAGAGCTATGGTAACTCTTTGTTGGCTACATAAGCCTCGATTTGGGAATGATATCCAAGACATAGGTAAGCTTGCCAAGTTATGGGTGTTAAGGAAATAAATTTTCGGGTTTGGTACTCATATTTTAAAGTGTAGTCCTCAGTGCAAATTCCAGCGAACTTTGTTTATTTCGGTTTTGACGTCTAAGCTCATTTCGCAGTTAATACTAATTGCGAACTTGTTTGACGTCAGCATCAGAAAAATACAGTGGCTTAATTTTTTGTCTTTTAACATCGATAGACTAATGTAGATTGACGTCTCCCCTAGCCCGCTGATGGCGCTTGTTGAGAGCAATATATGCCATTGGCATAAAGTTAGCTTGTCAAACGGACATTTTTGGATGCCATATCTCTTAGATAGCTATACAGTGGCAATTACATCATTAGGAGTTTTCTTTTTTAGTTCAGAGCTGAGCACTGGTGCTCATATCGTTCTGAATTTTTCTTGTTCTTTTTTTTTCTGTCTTTGCTGATACATAGATGTTCAATAAAACCAACACACAGTCAGAATCAAGGGCATTTCAAATCGTGAATCACTCAGGCTCTAATTCTGGCCCAATGTCCTACCCAGCAGAAACCTATTCCCAGATGTTTTGGTGAAGAGACTCCTATATAATCCCGTTTTCTTTATGGTCGGTGGCAAAGCTTAGCTGTCCCCCTGCCGGGGCCTAAACAGACGCCGCTCAGATAATAAACAACGACTCTAACCATTACTTTTGTCGTTATATTTCAAAAGACATTGAAGTCCTTAACCTAGATCATAAAGGAAAACGTTTGTCCTTTGAATGGTCCAGGCAAATTAAACGACCTCTAAGAACGCCAAAATGTCATGTCTCACCCTAAATCTATTATGTAAGGCCATTTCAAGAGAAATTGGAGCATGAGCTTTGAAAATATGTATGCCCAAGTCAACAACATTTTTATGACTTCTCACCTCTTTTGTGGAACACAAATATTTTTGTTTTGTTTTGATTATTTTTAATTTTCTTGATTACGTACGTAGTTTAAGAGAAATATATTGTATTCGTACAAAATTTCTAACTCGAGATTATAATCAATTCTGACATTACGATGATAAGAGGAACTCAAAACATAGGGTATAGCCAATTCGGTCCGACAGCTCCTGAGAATTTTACGTTTTATATCGGTGTAAAGATTACGGTATATGATGAACCCTACTTCCAACCATAGGCACGAAAACCAGGATCACCAATCCATTCCAGTCAAAAACAAGAACTTGCCCTAACAGATCAGAAAATCCTACTACTCTTGCCCTTGCAGGTACATACTCAAATATCGTGTAAGGTGTAGGAGCCTACTAACAGATTTTGCTTTTTATTGGGAGCTAAAATGAAATGAATATAATATAAGCCAAAAGTGCACTTTGTTTAAATATACCTACTACTTATTTCTGTGCTGATTGTTTATCAAGAATCGCTTTAGTTTTTTTTACCTACATAGCTACTTAATAAAACAAAAAAGAATCAACCAAATTGTTGATATGAACAAGAAAATTTCAGACGACCCAGACTACCACTTTATTTTTTTGTGCAAATATAAACAGAGATTGGAATAATCACTTCTTGGCGAACTTATCGTTTCCATTGGTGAGGGGTTTTATTTCTATTTTGTTGCTATGTCCTTTGCTTTTGGGATTTTATTTAAATTGATTGGGCTCACTTTATGCGTCCATGCGTATGCTGTGTGAGTGTGTATATGAAGGTTCTTCGAGTTGGTAAACTCATAGACAAATGGATCTCTTTTTCTAGCAGTCGTTGGATGTAATGAAATTCCAGAGATCCGTAAATTTGCATACGAAAATATTTATACTATTCGAGACAAGTTAATGTGAACATTTTAACCATCTGTGAGATGTTCGAAAATTCGACTACTACGTATTATAATTGTAAATTTTATATCTTTGCTGTCTGTTGCGACTTGTGAGTTGAATTTACCCAATTTACTAAAAAGCAATGAAATTGAGTACGCTTTCGAGATATCCTATTAAGTAAAGTGAATCCTAGGTGTTTAAATTTAGTGAAAATAAAATCGTACCTTACCGTTTTGTGACAGAAAAAATGTTTTTTTATATTATATTTTTCTTTCAATACCTATTAATGAATCAATGATGTGTCTGTTCGAAATGTCGAATTCAATATTAAGAGAAAGGAAACACAATTTTTGCATAAATAAAAAAACAGAATCCTTAAGTTTTAATTAAAATTAATTTGTACTCAGTCATAAACAAAAATAAGTATAGTTTAAGAATACACTAGGGGTCGCCCGTGGTCGAATTTCGACCAATTTATTCTATAAGTTCATTTTTGAAGGCGGAGTATCGGAGCGCTTAAAAAAATAGGCGGGCTGTTTTCTATTTTATATCACAGGTAGAAAAGGGTGCATAGAATAGATATGCAAAGTTCCATCGTTTGAAGTTCAACAGTTTTAGAGTTATGAGGACCTTAAGTTTGAAGCCAACATTTTTCTTAAATTTCATATAAATCATAAACCGTTAGGCCGATTGGTACGATTTGAGTTTTATTGGATTAGTAATGTCGAACACTTTCGAAAATAGCATAAAGAAATTTATCACTTTGCTAGCTGCGGTTTCAGAAATAACACGGTTTAAAGGGATTGGGATTTTGTTTTTTTCAAATGGTTCTAACTTTGTAACGGTTGAACTACAAACTACATATAATAGAGAAAGCCAATTGGGACGGCCTTAACTTCTTTTTTCGGAGCTTTAACTGGTCACTATGCTTCCTCGATAGTGACGTGGATGCCGCCGCTGAAATGATTACAAACACCATTCTTCTGGGTATGAGATCCTTTATTCCCAACAGAAAAAAGAGTATTATACCTAAGGAGAATGCTTGGTGCGACTCGAGCTGCAAAGAGGCTATCAGGTTGAGAGAGTTGAGCTTTCGGGCTTATAAAGCAAACCCAACCGAGGAAAACCGAAAAAAGTTTCGACGAGTCCGAAATGACTGCAACTCCGTGATACGACGTGCAAAATTTTCTCATGACCAAAACTTACGACAAAAAATACTTCACTGTCCCAGTGGTAGTAAACAGTTTTGGTCTTTCGTGAAAAATATTAAGAACTCCACCACGTCGTCAATCCCCACACTCGTTTACAATGACATTCCAGCTGTCAGCTCTTTGGACAAAGCAAATCTGCTGGCTGCGCAATTCGCCGCAAGCTCCAACATTCCAGATTGCATCATGTCTCCACCTGTGCTCGAGAGCGTCGAATATTTCATGGGACAATTACATTTCCGCACTCGCACAGTAGCAAGAGTATTAAAAGATCTTAACATTCACAAATCCGCTGGTCCAGATGGTATATCCCCCATAATTCTGAAGAGGTGTTCTTCCACGCTGGCAAAACCACTGCGTAAGCTTTTCCACTTGTCCTACTCTTCTGGACTCTTTCCGAGTAGATGGAAAACTGCATTTGTCCAGCCCGTTCCAAAAAAAGGCGATTCTTCTTCACCCACCAACTACCGACCCATTGCACTTACGTCCATTCTTTCCAAGGTCATGGAAACGCTGATAAACCGTCAGCTTATGAAATATCTTGAATCACGAAAACTTCTTAATGACCGGCAATACGGTTTTCGTAGCAGCAGGTCCACTGGTGATTTGATGACTTATCTCACCGAAAAGTGGAACCAATCTCTCCACCACTCTGGTGAAACGAAGATTGTTGCGCTTGATATTTCGAAAGCATTTGACAGAGTTTGGCACCAAGCTCTTTTGTCGAAAATGCGTGCCTATGGGATCGACGCGTCTCTTCTTCAATGGATTAGAAACTACCTTTCTGGCCGTTCAATTCAAGTTGTGTTGGACGGTTTCAAGTCTGCAATTCACCATATAAATGCTGGTGTTCCCCAAGGCTCTGTTTTGTCTCCGACACTCTTTCTCATATTCATCAATGATCTCTTGTCTGTTACTTCTAATCCAATACATTCTTTCGCTGATGATAGCACCCTCAGTTTTTCATATTCGTTCCCTGACTCACGTCCCTGCTCTTCGGCCGTGGATCTGGAACGGCGACGTATGCTAAACACATTAAATTCCGATCTTGACAGCATTATAAAATGGGGTACAATCAATAGAGTGGAATTTAATGCTTCCAAAACACAATGCTGCCTTCTATCATTAAAGCGAAACTTGAACCCTAACCCATTATCCATGAATGGGACTTGCATCGACGAAACCGAACGACTTTCCATACTTGGTATATGTGTCAACGACAAACTCCGTTGGAATGACCACATATATGAAGTCGCCAAAAACGCTGCGAAATGTCTAGGTTTCTTAAATCGATGTAAGAAATACTTTACACCCTTCGACTTAGCTACAATATACAAGGCCTTTATTCGGCCTAAGCTTGAGTACAACGCTCATATCTGGTCAGGTGCACCAAAAACTTCATTGCACCTACTAGACAGAATTCAAAAGCGCGCGATAAAACTTATAGGTGATAGAAATATAGCGGAGTCTATTGACTCGCTCGAACATCGCAGAAATGTTTCTTGCCTTTCTTTATTTTATCGATATTTTCACCATCGATGCTCTGATGAAATAGCTAACTGCATTCCGCCCCTTCAACAATTCTCTCGCAACACCCGTCACACATCGAATGCACATCAGTTCACCCTTAAGCCTACCTTCGGACGCACTGTAAAATATAGAGATTCTTTTGTGAGCCGAACAACACGCATGTGGAATGCATTGCCTCACACGGTCTTCCCCTCTCATTACAACCCACAATTGTTTAAGACCAATGTGCACCAGTACCTCTTCTCTATCCTCCCTATCAACCCTTCCACTCGTGCTGTGCATTAGCATTATAAGGGAACGAAAACCCCTTGAGCACTAGTGAATTATAAAAAAAAAAAAAAAAAAAAAATAGGAAAAATGGGTGGAAACACGTTATAGGCAACTCCGTATTAATATATAGATGGGTCTCAAATGCAGTCAGTAGCTTCAGTACACTTTTGTATTTAAAATTTCAGCGATCGGTACTTTCGTAAAAACAACACATAATCAGAACACATAGCATTTATCTAATTACTTATCATAATCGTATCTAACCAGAGTTCGGACTTTACTGCAATCGCAGTACCTACATCTACTGCAATTTAAAGAAAGAAATAAATAACCAATGCGCTCAACTGACAATCTATGGGAATTTCGGAAATCTTAAATCAAGATTGAATATATAATTATACACATTTTCATTTTTGAGTATATTTTTATAAGCCCATTGCAAATAATCAGTTACTGGAAGCACTGTTTATTGATTCTGCAATCGATTACAATCACAAAATAAAAATGTAATATTATGTGAAATTTAACATTACGTAGGTGTGACATCGATCTAAGATCGGTTTAAACTCCGCGTTTAAATGCATTCGTATCCAGCGGCTTTAATTCATATTCTTGAGTGAATATTATAAATAATGTAAATTGAAACCATCGGGTTCAAAAAACTCGGATTAGGGTGTAATATTAACTTAAACCTCATTTACACTCGGAGTGAATAATAAGGCTGTTATAGATTCAATAAAATATGAGATTTTTGAATGCATTAACATAAATTTATGGCATTTAAAAAAATTATGTACTATTCTTACATTTTTAGTAAAGGGTTTTCCAATAAGAGGTGTTATTTTGGTATTCAAATGAAAATGCCATTTTTTGAGATAAATGATCAGACGTTTATTTAATAATAGAGAGGAGAGGTATGCCGTTAATAATGAAAAACAACATCAGCCAAATGGCCACCACAAGCACGCATACAGGACCATATCCTTTCACAATAACAGCTTTGGAAAACCCGGTACAGTTGAGAGAAGTCGATTTACATCACAATTTATTTTAAACGAAAATGTTGTTAACATTTTTTTTTACACCACTGTATAATCTTTACTAATCATTAAAACACTTACAGCGCAATACTCTCTCTCTCTCTTGAAGCTTAACAGAACCTTATGTACACTATTAATGCATTTTTTTTGTCCAAATCTTTTTCTATTCGTTTTCCATTTATTCGCTTTCCATACCTACTTGAATAAAGGTCTTTGTATTAAATACGGTTTGCGTTTTATTCTGTAACAAAATGTGCATGCCGTCTCGTTTTCACTGCATTTGCCTTGCATGAACTGATACTGAATTCAAGTTTCAAGTTTGTCCTTCTCTTTCTGTTTCTAGATTTATTGCTGTTGTTGTTGTGATCTGCTGTCGGATGTCGCTTTTTTATGTTTAAACTAATATATTTAAAAAAAAAATATTTTAAAACTTCATTTTTATAGCATTTTGTATAAATTCAAAATCTACTGCAAAAAAAAAGTAAATCTACTGCACTTCTTTTTTAAGATCTAGGTACCAGGGATGGATAAGTCGATACAATTGTATCGAGTTCGATATGAGTTTGCTCAAGTACAAAAGTACAATTTGCCTTAATTCGATACAAGTTATCTATACCTATCTTTCAAATTCTCTTGCAATTTGTATTTTTCCAAAAAGTAGAAAATCAAGTCAAATGACGATCTATTTGTTTTAAGTTTTACACAGAGCGTTGACTGGATTATACTTTTCATTAGAAACTAGTCCTATTATGAGTTTCAAGCTCAGGCAGTGTAACCAATTTAGCATGTTTTCTGCTAAATTTAGTAGGATTATTTTAATTTTTTTTTAATCCTGCAAGCACTTTTTTTTGTAGTCGCAGTAGCTTAGTGGTTAGTGTGTTGTACTGCTATGCGGGGGTCCCAGGTTCGAATCCCGCAAAAACCCAATTCCGACTTAGGGTTTTTTTCCGCTGCGCTACCTCTCGCGAACGTCTGACAAACATCCGAGAGTATAAATGTCTTGAAAGAGCTTCTCAATTAGCCGTTTGAAGTCGGCATAAAATTGTAAATCCCTTCCATTCGTTCCAAAAATGAGAAACTCACACAAAACGAATGGTTGTGAGAAGCTAGGCCTAGGGTCTCTCCAGACCTGTTGCGCCAACTATTTATTTATTTATTTATTTTATAGAAGTAACTGCAAACACAACTCTGCAGTGATGCCATTCTGGCATTTTTAATGCTAGATCTAGCATTTTCGAAGACTTGAAAGCAATTTAAATAAAAAGAAAAATGCCAGATGCTGTTTTAGCATTTTTTTTTGGATTTTAGTATTTTTCGATATTTGCTCTAGAATTTTGGTCATTCGTTTACATGTACATTAACCTGATATACAGTGCATCGAAGTTTAAGATGTTTCCCACCACTTTCAAATGCATACCTATATGAAATGTGAAATGTGAGCGGATAATGTGTGAGTGTGATGAATCATGTATATTTGATACGTGGATATGAGTAGTTCAGATCAAAAACACAAATGTTAAAAAAGAGCCAGAGAGTTCTTCTATATAAAAACCTCTTCTACATATATAAGAACCTCTAAGTCAGCCATAAAAAGTACTGAGATCTAAAAGTACACCAATTTCTTACTTAATCTATATATTAATACGGAGTTGCCTAAAACGTATTTCCCCCCTTTTTTCCTATTATAAGTCACATAAATATGCCAACACTATATATATTTGGGTAGGGGACAATACATAGAAGTGCACAATACAAAAATTTATCCACAAATTATGAATTAAAGCAGGTAAATTTAAGCGACCCTTTTTTGACCCTTTCGTCCTTTCGCTGTTCTCTTGAGGAAGTGGCATAGCCGATCTTGTTGGGTATATTTAAATACCCAACGATCGTGCTCGCCATGCCCCTCGGGAGGATAGCAAAAGCAGGTACCCCAACAGCCCAATTGGACGGGCAGGGACGGACGGTCCTAGAGGAGAGAGAGCGCTTTCTCGAAAACACAAGACAGACAGCAACACGGGTGGACAAAACAACCAAACATGAGATACAGAAATGGCAAAATCACGGGCGGGACATATACGAAACACAACAGAGTCACATCTTACAAAATATCACCACAGACGCAAGACAAGATGATATCAACAGAGAATATGAAATGTCCACCCCAACGTCAACATCCAGTGCCTAAGGGCCCCAACATAAAGAATTTATGTGTAAGAAATGGCACACTATCGGCTCATCCCCCAAACCCCAAAATCTGCGCGAAAGTCCACGTAATTAGAATAGGGAAATAAAAAGGAAAAGAACGAACTAGGATTTGATTAGCAACCTCTGTCCCCAAGACGCTGCTTTCCATAAATAGGAACAAGGTCCCATGATCCCTAAGCAGTGTAAGTCTCAACAGCTCGCCTGCTAAAGAACCTATAGTTTTGGTAGAGGGAACAAAAAAAAAGGAACCGATAGGGGAATAATGTCGCGAACGGGTTCTAACACGGATTTTACTCGATCTCTATCAGGGCCAAATATTTTAAAGTTGCTCAAATGAGTAACAGCGTCAAAAAAATAATAATTAATGTACTGAATGGAATGTGTGAAGAGCGTGTGTGAGTGCGTTCAGTGAAAAGTCTGGGATTGGGAAATATTTATAGTTTTTTATAGTTATAGTTATAGTTTATTCATTATTCTCATTTACAAAAATTTTTTATATACATATTCTAACTGAACATTTTTTTGTTAAAGAGAATAGTTTGTAGCATTTGTATTTAAATTAAAAAATAGAGATAATGCTACATTTTACATAAAATAATAAATTAATAAATTAATAAATTGTGGGGTGAACAGTAAAACATATTTAACATTACATTCAAGAAAACAATTTTACAGATGTATGAAGAGACAAGTTAAAGTATTTGAATCAACTTAAGAGACTAAATGCAAAGCAAGACTGAAAGAATACAAGCAAAACAAAGATCAAATCAAAACAAAGATTAAATCAAACCACATAGCGCAACAAAACTTCGATTTCACCAACATCAAATTCAAGAAGCCACGATTTTATACTTTTTAAGAACACTGATAAAATTCTAATGCTTCGTATATCTTCAGGGAGTTTATTAAACAACTTACGCGAAACGATAGTGTAGGAGTTTCTAAAATGTGTAGTCCGAAAAGGTAGTGTAGAAACAGAGCGGGAATTTAATCTTAAGTTATATGTGTCTAGTATAGGACTTTGCATATACCCGCATCTCATAAAAAATATCTTCAATACCTTAAAGTAATAAAGGTGTCTTACCGGTAAAATGCCCATTTTTCGAAATAGTGGTATAGAGTGTGCCAAGCGTGCAGAATTACAGATTTGCCTAACAGCACATTTTTGAAGAACAATCAATTGCTGTAATTTGTTTAGGTATGCACCCCCCCAACAAGATATCCCATATTCCAATTTGGAATGAAACAATCCGTAGTAAACAGTTTTTAGAACGGTATTCGACACAAATTTTCGAAGACGGTAAAAGCAACGAATTATTGAAAGAAAGTACTGTTTTAGATTAGCTATGTGTTGGTTCCACCTAAAACGCTGATCAATCGTAACACCCAGATACTTGAACTCCTTTACTATTTCAATACTAAAGCAATTATCGTTACACACTGCATTTGCATCAAAAAGAGGAAAAGATCCAAGACTCGAGCAATTGCTGTTAAATAGTTTGAATCCAATACAATCAGGAGAATGAAACAAAACATTAATATTAGTCATTTCGTTTGTATCAAGACTGAAGAACATTAATTTGGTTTTATTGCTAACAACAAGTTTATGCTCAGCAAACCATGATCTTAACAGATGAACATCATAATTAATGTCAGCAATTAAATTAAAAAGATTTGCAGAATCATATCCAATTGCAAGATCATCAGCAAATGCCTTTATTTTTCCCACAAAAGGCTGCTCAAATAAAGAATTTATATAAATCAAGAAGAGAATGGGACCCAGAACTGATCCTTGTGGCACACCTAACTTTATCTCCATCAAGTCGCTTAAGACATTATTTATTTTTACTTTTTGATTTCTGTCTTTTAGATAGGATTTAAACCAGTTATAAATAGAACCACGAAAACCTAAACTATGTAACTTGCTCAACAGAATGCTATGGTTAACCATATCAAAGGCCTTGGTTATATCAACGAAAAGCGCGCCGCAGCATTTTTTGCCATCCATACCTTTTTGTATGAAAGAGCAAAAGTCCAGCAGAGCATCTTCTGTCGATAAACCAGATCGGAACCCAAACTGCAAGGGACTAAAAAAATTTTGCTTAGAAAGATATACTAAGATTCTGCTTTTAATGATTTTTTCAAATATTTTTGAAATTGAGGGCAATAAAGAGATTGGTCTGTAGTTTTTAATATCTTTTTTACTCCCCTTTTTAAATAGGGGTACTACAACAGCACATTTTAGTTGATCAGGAAATATTCCGGACAAAACACTCAAATTAAATATATGTGCTAAAACATCTACTATATTTAGCGCGATTTTTCGCAGCACAATGTTCGAGATACCATCATTTCCACAAGAGTTAGTATTTTTAAGGGAATTTATTGTTTTCCAGATTTCCAAACCGGAGATTGGTTCAAAATAGAAACTGTTTCTACTGAAGCCACTGTTCGAAAGCCCATAGCTAGTACAACAGAAACAAGGCAAAGATAATTCGCTAGGAAATGAATTTACTCCGACCGTAGTAAAGTAATTATTGAATAAAGTAGCTACGTCCTCGGGCGAATTCACCAAAGAGCGTAAACAGCATGACTGAGAGCAAGAACGGGAGTCCGCACGAACCTCCGTCAAAGAAAAACGGAGTGTTGCAGTCGCGGACGATAATATAGTCCCGTTTTGCTGAATGCAAGAACAGTATGTATGAGGTAAAAAGAAAAAAAAAGGTCACTTCTTGGTTAACTGCGAGATCGGCTAGATTGAGCTCGAATAACATCCGTACAGTGAACATTTTTGAGAAGTTTTTTTGAGAATTACTAAAGTTAAGACAAAGGAAAAAGGTTTAATTTCATAGTTAAAGGCTATTAGTTGAATAGCAGTTTCATAGTTAGGAAACATTTACAAAAAAAGGTGAAATAAAGGAGGCGAGCAAGGAGGAATACAAGCGGCAGGACAGACACAGAATTACCTACCAGGACAGGTCATTGGGGACAAAGGAAGCAAGTTAAGTAGAGTGTTTTGTTGTTAAAGTGCATTTGTGAAATAATTCAGAGAACCGTGTTAGTTAGGACATTAAAGCATAATTTTAGTACGTTGGCTTTCGTTCCGACAAAATCCCGGAAAAACGGGACACGCGACCCGTTCATCCAACTGTAAAAATTCGGGAAGTAGCGATAGTGGGCAATTTCATCGGCGTCCAACATTTGTTCTACCACCCAACCAATTCGTTAAATAAAACTCCATTTTTCCCTCACGGAGCTTATAACGAAGTGAAAATCAATTCTTTTTTTAATTCATTGAGTTCATTCATCATTTTCATCATCGGGAAGTTGTTCTATAAGGTTTCACAATTCCTTCTAAAAAGATTGTGTGGCGCCCACTGTAACCCAACCAAAAATTGCATTTACGTATCCTCTTCAAGAAACAGGCTAAGTACCCATTCCGTTTTCAGCATAAATACTTTTACTTTAATTGTTAAAAGCCCTGAACTGAACCCACCCCAGCTGAGCGGCCGAGGAGGTAGCATCCAACCGGCTACCTGTTGCACTTTTCCCCCACCATATACCACCGGCGAATTTGCATCAACGATTTGACATTTCTCTACCCATACCCATTAGCGACTTTTAACCCATCGGCGCAGCGGCGGCTGCAAATTTTCTCGTATTCTTTTCTCTTTTTTTCGCAAAATAGAATCGTTGATTTCCCCTCTGATATATTAAACCCCGGAAAAGTGTAACAAATTGGCGCCCAACGTGGGGCCCGAAATGCAGTTCGATAGACAATCGTTTGTAGCTGTTTGTAGTGAAATTCTTTTCGTTTGTAGTTCAACCGTTTGAAAGTTAGAACCATTTGAAAAAACAAAATCCCAATCCCTTAAAACCGTGTTATTTCTGAAACCGCAGCTAGCAAAGTGATAAAATTTCTAAAATCTATTTTCGAAAGTGTTCGACAATACTAATCTAATAAAATTCAAATCGTACCAATCAGCCTAACGGTTTATGATTTATATGAAATTTAAGCAAAATGTTGGCTTCTAACTCAAGGTCCCCATAACTCTAAAACTGTTGAACAGCAAACGATGAAACTTTGCATATCTATTCTATGCACCCTTTTCTACCTGTAATATAAAATAGAAGACAGCCCGCATTACTGGACACTTTTTATTCGCAATTTAAGGAAAACCTAAAATGGTTTCGATTGCCTATTTTTAAGCCCTCCGATATTTACCCTTCACTTCCCCTTCAAAAATTAACTTATAGAATAAATTGGTCGAATTTCGACCACGGGGCGACCCCTAGTTAAGACTTAATACGAAATATCTTAGATTTTCGAGCTCTACCGATCAACCAAATTTCATTATTCTACAGCAATCGGAAGTCCTCCTTGTAATTGACAATAATTCTTACAAAGCGGGTGGATACCACGTCCCCTTATAGAGAAACCTCAATTTTTGATTTATTCCTTTGCTTGCACCGCTAGACATACCGTTGTGCAAAATTATAACATTCCACGATGTCGGGGAGTACTCCATAGGTACTTTTGATGATCTGTCAGTCAGTCAGTGACGGTTTTTGTGATTTTGAAGCCTTATATTTTAGGAACCACTAATGCTAAAAAGTTTACTGAGGCGCTTGTACTTGATCAACTTAGCAAGTATTCCGAATTTGAGGTTTCTGAATTTGACATTGGTACTGAAGATAGAGGGGGGTCCAAAATCGCCTGAGTTTGTTCCTGTAAAAAAGCTATAGAAAACACATTTTGTTTTGTCTAGCATTTTTATTTTTTGGCTTCATTTTCTTTTCTGAAATTATGGCAACACTGCAACTCTGTTTAAGTTTGCTTCTATGTAGGTAATTGTATGCATTAAATTCGCAAGTTTTTTTTGTTTTTTATCGCACAAATTAACTACAATAAATACTCCAGCAGTCTACCACATAAATCTTTAAAATCTGTTCTCCCATTTAACATTAAAAACTACCCGTCAGCTATTAAGTAAAAATAAACCAACATCTGTCGGAGTTTGCACAGCATAGAGCCGTTCCCTTTTTGCCCACACCCAGATCAAAAAACATCCTTAAAAGTCTTTCCAAAAAGTTAATTCGGCACGTATACCATATTTATCAACCAGTAATACACTCTGATTATTATTATTTATGCTCTCTGTGGCGTATACTTGTTTTTTTCTTCTCTTCTGTCAAATAATTTGTCAGCCTCCCATAGGGAGCCCATTAATCTCACCATACCCAAAAATTACTTGTGATTCTTTTTCAAATACATATTCAAGAGAAATTCTCTGAAAAATATGTCAAATGTCACCTAAATTTTCAACCTAAATGTCATGTAAACACGTTATGGAGAACATGCTTTTCACGTAGAAAAAAAAAAGTCCCCCGTCAAGTGAGCCTTGAGCAAATTCCCTTTGACACATTCCCATCAGGCAAATGCCTGTCATTCATTCAGTTCTCCCTCCAAAAAAAAGAATACATAGCACATTTTCATACATGATGTCTAATTTCCAAACAAGCACCACCGTTACCGACAGAAAACAGTATAATAAAACCTAATAACACCACAAATTCAATGTACGAAAGACGCATGTTGTACCTACAAGGACAGAGAGTCCTACGAAGAAAGTTGCTTCTGTCAGAAATATCAAATGCCTAGGCACAAACAGTAAATAAAATAAGCGCCAATAATCAGAAAAACAAAAATAATGTTTCACGCAAAATAAAGCCGCACACACACACACCCATTAAAACAAATGGCAATAAAAGCACAACATCTCGACCGCGCGGCAGCGGCACATATGAAAATGGATATGATACACGAATATGAAAAAAAGATGAAATATTTTTGTAGGGCTGCCAGTGCGAGAAGTTTTTGATGCTTCATCTCAAGAAATCCAACATCGTTGCTTTGGAGACAAATATCCGCCTACCGGTCCCTCACGACTGTGCACACAGCACACATTATGCAAAAATACTGTAAGGCCTATTCACTCAAGGACGAGCATCTATGTGGCCTATGTGCCGGTTTAATTTGATGATGAAAATAAAAGTATAAGCTAAGCCCTTGCATTGGGAGAGAAAAAAAAAGGTCACGCAAAAAGTTAAAAGCACAAAGCGACTATGGCTTTCACATCTCACAGGACTCATTTAGATACACCGTCACGTGTCATTTCCGAAACTCCCCCTCGAAAGTATTTTCATTACGAATCCTTGCGCAGCCAAAGATTTCTACTATGTGGATTATTTCTAGCGATGGTAAATGAGCAACAACCTTGCACGCAGACTAATACAAATGATTCAGCTCCAGCTCAGCGAGAATTCCATTTCAAGTGTTATTTCGCACGAGTCCTTGGCCCCGGGGCAGTCGCAATTAATTTCATTATAAAACTATAAAATGGAACGAAGGAGATAAATGCGAAGTATGTGCAACCATCCTACGGCCGATGGTTTAAAGGCATTTGTATTATAAAGGATGTTCATCCCTGTTTTTTTTTTATGACACATTTTTATAGGCAATGATAAACTTACTATAGGGTGGAATACATTACTTTTGTGTATCTGTATATTTATAACTTTTCGGCAGATGGAGCACACATTTCAGCAGCCAGGATAATTGTTTTACTCTTTGCTATGAACAAAGTTTTATAAAGCCGTTTCCAATTTCTCTTTTGATGGGCGTCTATGACAAACAACTGCCAATCCTGATATATTTGATGTGGAGTTTTATTGGGTTAGATACAATATGACAGTGTTTGCAGCTTTGTACAGGGTGTCCGCCGGGAGGGTAACTACTTTGTTTTGCCACCATTTTGGTAAACATTAGTCTTGACAATCTTCATATTTGGCAGTCGTGAAAGAGACGCGTGGCAAATTTATTATGGAAAAATATTCGATAAACCAACGTGTTTTAATCGTTAAAACATTCTATCAAAATCAATCATCGATTACTGTGACGATGAGAATGTTACGTGAAATTTTTGGGAGAAACAACGTGCCAACAAAACGCACTATTTATCGTGTAGTGAATGAGTTCGAAGAAAGAGGATCTGTAGGTGATAGGCCCAAGCATGGACATGAAAGTTACAGTCTGGTGTGTAATTTGGTCAGGAGGAATCGCTGGCAGCGTTGCCATTTTGACTGTTTTCCAGTCAGATCTGACTGGATTGAAATGAATTTAGCTGGAAGATTTTTTGAAATCCAGCCGGCTGTTTTTTTTAGCTGGATTCAATTTTTAAATCATTAACTTATTTTATTCTTATTATCAGTTTTTTATTTCTTTTTTAAGCATGAAGTCTGTTTTGTTTTGCAATGTACTACTTATTAGAATGAATTTTAAGACTTGTGTGTATATTTACAATTCTTTGTTTTTTTTATAAAAACAATTTTTATTTTCTTATACTTAATTACCTACCCTTTAATGTACAAATATGAAAGAAAATGGATTCTGTGTTATTTTTATTGAATAAAACAATTTTTTTTATCTTAGCTGGATTTTTAGCTGGATTTGTGTTTAAAATTCTTTGACTGTTTTATTTGACTGAATTCCAGTTTTTTGACTGCTTTTTTTCCAGTCAAATCTGACTGGAAGAACGGATTTGAAATGGCAACCCTGATCGCTGGACCTTACTTCTTTGAAAATAAAAACGGCGTAACGGTAACTGTGAATGGGGAGCGATATCGTGATATGATTGACAATGTTTTAACGCCACAACTTGGAACTACTGCGAGACCTCTTTCCACAACAAGTTATTTCAAGAAATGGTGATGTTGATTGGCCTCCACGGTCGCCTGATTTGACTGCTCCGGACTTCTTTTTGTGGGGATATCTGAAAAGCAAGGTTTATGCAAACAAGCCAGAAACGCCTGAGCAACTCAAACAAAATATTCATGAGGAAATTAATGAAATACCGCGTGAAATGTGTGAGAATGTAATGAAAAATGTACTCAAAAGGGCTCGCATTTGTGAGACTAACAGAGGCGGACATTTACCTGATATTGTATTCCATACATAATTGCCGACATTCAATAAAACACTTATCAATATAAGATCCATTCGCTTTCATTTAATCAAAAATAATAAACAAACAAATTAGTATACCCTTCCGGCGGACACCCTGTATTTAATGCTTTAAAAATAAAACGCAGTTTTGCATATAGTACTCGCACTTGCAGAAAAAAAAAGTAATAGCCGCATACAACTAAAGAGCATTAAATGCCAACATGTTTATTTGCGAAAAAGGAGAAAATCTACTATTTCCCTTAGACATCAGAAAACTAATAAAGATTGTAAAATTTGATTTTAGAATATATAACGACTTAGAATGGGGTCTTTGAAATACATAGTTTTAACCTTCCTTTATACCCTCTTAGAACTTACGAAATACATTCGATACAAAAAGCACGATTGTAATAGTCGTCTCACTCCAACTTGGAATAACGCTTTACAATCAAAGAAGTTGTGCGTGTACTATTGAGTACCTATCCAATAATAAGCGCATTTCTTTGTCAGGCATTCATTTCTGTGGATGAAAATTTGTTAATTTATCCGTTCCAACTTCAAAGTTCTATTGGAATTTTTTCAACTTCGGCAAAAGAGAATAAAGGATTATTTTTGAAATTGGATAGTAGCTCAAAGTCAAATAAATGGTAACCTTCCCCACTTCTTGTAACCTGACAGCTTCCAAGTGGTGTCACAGACAGATTTAATTTTTATTTATTTATTTTTTTTTTCGACAAACAATAAAAGAAATTTTCAGTATTTCACTGGGATAATCCAAAGAATTAAGCCTTGTGATTTATTTAAGCAAAAGTCAAGAGAAATTTGTTGTGAAAGAAGGAGAAAAAGGCACGCCAGTGCTACTTTTTGAGTCTCGACAATTAAGGTGCACTTCACAAGAACTAGAAGCAATCTTCTGGTGTTAGTGAATCAAAGGAATTCACCCAGTATATCTCAGTATCTTATTTTCCCGATTTAGCAGCTCTTGATTTTCCAAATGCAATAAGGATAAATTAATTTGCTGGTTAACTGAGCAGGTTTAACCTCTGGGAAAATACAAATTACACCTTCCGATTTTTTTTTCCTGCGTTACTTACAAAAAAATCTGGAGTGAAACATAAAATGTTAGACCGATGAAAACCGAAATGTATATTATGATGTGTACATATAATCGGCATTGGCGAGGTATCCGTCAGAACGGGAAAATTCTCCGCATCGTACACTCCATCGGGAATTCAAATTACATCCGAGGTATCCGTTTTCGGAAAACTATATAATACGAGAATTTTCCGTTCCGACGGATACCTCGCTACGGCCGAATGTAATTCTTAAGAATATAGCTAGTTGCAATAAGAAATAATTGTTTAAATTATTTATTTAAGTCAACTTCTGCCTTCTGGAGCTGAAAGGCGAATGGTAGCTCAAAATATTAAGACTATCACAAATTTTTGTTTGTATTGATCTAGTTTTATAAATTGTTTTCATCTCTGTGATTTGTAAATACAGAGATTGTAATTTTAATTTTTCACTTTATAGAAAAAGAATGTCATCTTGAGCACAGTTCCCCTAAGCTCTATCAGGACGGTTGTATACTTTCTTATGATGGGCGGACGTTAGGTGTGTTATTGTTAAAAATAAATAAATTAAAAAGTTGGCGCAACAGGTTCGGAGGGACCCTAGGCCTAGCCCTAGCTTCTAACAACCATTCATTTTGTGTGAGTTTTTCAAGTTTTAAACAAATGGAAGGGATCAACAATTTTATGCTGACTCCAAACGGTTAATTGAGAAGTTCTTTCAAGACAGATATACTCTCGGATATGAGACGTTCGCGAGAGGTTGCGCAGTGGAAAAAAACCCTATGCTGAAATTTGGGTTATTGCGAGATTCGAACCTCGGACCCCTCGCTTAGTAGTCCAACACACTAACCACTAAGCCATTAAGCCACTGCGCCTATTTTGTAGTTATAACTATACAAATAAAGGGCGATCATACATTTATGCATATGTCCTAGTACACGCAGAAGAACTCAACAATTGTTTTAGTAAAAGTTTCGTCGAAATTCGTTTACTTATACCCAACAGTTCTCGAAAAAAATACATCCAGCGATATGTCGAAACATCTGATGAGTTGGAATCGCGAAAAGTGAGTGCCGTTGCCGTCCACTCTATTCAGCTTAGAAAAACAAGACAAAAAAATAGTGAACGAAAACAAGGCGGTCTTTAAAATGAGGAGTTGATATTTTCGTAGCGTCACGAGTATTATTGTGAATTTTTGTTTTCGTTTTCATGCTTCGAAAAACTGTTGACAATTAATAAAGTAAAGGTGTATATTTTAAAATGATTTTAAAAGCAAATGATCTCTTACTCAAATATTTACTGTCAGCTTAGTGAAAACTTACCTAGAAAGAAACAACAAAAAAAAAAAAAAAAACATCAATTTAATATCAATAAAACATGTTTATTAATTTTAATTAATATTAATTATTAATCAATTAAAATTATACATACAAATAACCTTATTTGTACGCTTCATTTCGTGTTTAAATTCAATTTCATTATTAAAATCATATAGACATACTAAATATGGACTGCTAGTAAAATGCCATTTTCACATGGGAGAAAATATGTTCCAAAACAGCACAGGCACCACTGTTTTACAGCGGATTAGCAAAGAAGCACAAACATGCCGCCGTCAAGTTAAAATGTCCACAGTAACGTAAACAAAAAAGTGTATTTTTTTTTTTTTTTTCAAAAAATAATTCGTTTCCATAGAAACATGTAGTTAAACAAAAGAGCGACATCTTGTGCGAAGAGATTCATTGTGTCGTCTTGAAATTCGTTCGTCTTTTCCAGGATTTGCTTCATTGTGAAAATTTGGTTCACAGTCGATCTGCCGGTCCACACTTATGGGGCTGACCACACCGCATATGGAAAAACAAAGCTTGATGGAACCGTATGAAAATTACACACTTTTTTCCTGGAGAAAAACTTGAACTTGCTTAGAGATAATAAAAAGTCAACGGAAATGGGACTGAATACTTTACGAAGCATATTTCTCCTAAAGCCACCGACGAATTACCTCCACCTGCGTTATATAGAACTCCGATTATGAGGGTCCTATAGATTCATCTTAGTTCCTCGCGATAGGGCTCTACTATTCAATTGGCTTCTGAGACCAAAGGAACAGCGATTGGTAAGACTTATCTCCGTCTAATATTACTGCCAATATGTTATCTTCAGAATCTCTAACCTAGAGGTAGACAAAGTCCCTAACTGCGCCTCAAATTAGTAGCTGTGGATTATGACGATCTAAAATGAAAATGATTCGAAGATGTCCCTTCTTGGCATTATATAGCTAGTTGGTTTTGACTTTGTTAACTGTCAAGCCTGTTTATGAGGCTTCCGTTCCTATTCTAGCGATTGCACCGCCAGCACTCCTCCGAATTCTACAAAATAACTAAACAGACTTTTGAAAGACCAAAGGTATCGGTGAGGTCATTGTCGATCTTAAGCATGCAGCGGGCTTTCTCCAAAGCCTTTATACTGCCGAGTTTTGTGTGCATACCAAAACTAGACATGGCTATGTAAATATATAGCTCGTCTTTACAAGTGCAAGATTTTTTTTTTTTTTATATACTTCTCCCGGGAAAGGCGAACCTATAACGCTTCAACAGCGCCCCGAGATGCTTGCAGATGTATGTTTGCTCTGCACTTAAATTGCTGTCTTGTATTGTATTGTATTGTATGTATTGTAGTCTTCTGGAAATATATCCCCAGGAAGCGAGTTCCAAAGTTTGCTTGTCCTGTAACAGAAGGAGTTTTGGAAAGTTGATGTCCTCGCGGTTGTCAAGTGTACTGTATGGTCATGAGCATTAGCAGCCTGTCTTGTTGGGCGCCCAAAAGTTGCATTTCGAGGGATAATGTCTTTGAGTTCCTCAGAACATCTACCATGGAAGTACCTATAGAACAAGCATAGGTCAGCGAGTTGTCTTCTGTGCACCAATGGTTGTAGATTCGATGTGAGTATGTAGGGTCTCCAAGGAGTCGAACTGCTCGTCTCTGTATGCTATCAAGCAGGTTAAGTGAATACTTTGGGGCCGAGCTCCATATATGGGAACAATATTCCAAGCCTGGTCTAACCTGTGCTTTGTAGAGAAGGAGAAGTTGATTGCGGCTAAAGTACCTACCTCTTTGCTCTAAATAGGTAGCTCAACTTTGCGGACGCCGATCTTGCGATATAGGATATGTGGTTCTGCCATGTGATTCCTGAATTGACCGTGACTCCTAGAAGGTGCATTGAGTCCTTGTGATGGATTGGGTGGTCATCCATTTGGATCTGAGGAACTGTTGATGCATTTTTTCTGGAAAATGTTGTGAGCTGTGTCTTGTTTGCATTAAATACAACCAAGTTGTCCTTTCACCACTTCAAGATTTTGTCCAGATCATCATTTAAAGAATTATTTGTCAGCACAGTGGCTTATTGGTTAGTGTGTTGGACTACTAAGCGAGGAATCCCGCAAAAACCGAAAAATTCCAACTTTGTGTTTTTTTTTTTTTTTGGCCACATGTTCCACCTCTCGCGAACGTCTGACAAACATCCGAGTGAGAGTATAACTGCCTTGAAAGAGCTTCTCAATCAGTCATTTGGAAGACGCATAAACTTGTAGATCCCTTCCATTCGTTCAAAAAATAAAAATAACTCACACAAAATTAATGTTGTACGGTACGGACCTGTTGCGCCAACTATTTTTTTTTTCCCCGGATCTGTCTAAGTCTAAAAATTTGATCGGCAATAGAACTTCCTGGCCTAAAACAGCGCTCTAGAGAGGCAATCGGAGACAAAGTTTAGATGTTTATTTATAATTATATACATAATTCAATATAAACATTAGTTTCACAAAATATGTCGGATGTATTTATACTAAGTATAATGTAAAGGAGATTGATACGTCTGTAATTGGGGCAGCTGAAGGCGTATCCTTTGTTGACAGACGATGCTGATGTTATATCCATCAGACATGTATTGATCTGACCAAATCTTGAATAAGAGTTAATGCATGCTCTCCGCCAAACCATCTTCAGCTGCTCTAATAAGATCGAATGGTAAACCAGCAGCTGTATTGCTGTTTAGAATATAGGATACCGCCATCCTTACTTTGCTTTGGTCAGGAGGACGGAAGTTCTGTCAATTAATCCCGACTTCAACACACCTACAGCAATATTCCAATTCATTTCAATTAAAAGTCATGGTTTTTACTCGAATTCGATACACCACGTCAATTATCCTCGTTTAGTTTTACAATCAACTTACAGCCATCCGCACTTCACCACATACATAAGTGTGACAAATTACACAAAGTGAAATGACTACCCCCTTCCAACGGCACCAAGTGCTACACTATTTTACCCTTGTTCAAAAGAAATCCTTAAACAAAAAATCTCTATTTTATATTGTCTCTTTTTTTTTACCACAAACACAAAAAGTACATCCCTGTTTTCATATATTCCTCAATGTCGACAAAACCAACGGAATCTTGGAACCCACACAGGCATCGGGACGAAGCAAAAACAGAAAAAAGAAAAAGAAAAAAAAAATACCAATCACCAGGACGATGAATGATTTTTATGGAGCAACTTGACTATGTCACCCACAGAAGGTTAAAACGTCCCACTGGCCCCCCCAAAGAGCAATGAAAAAAATTACCAAAAATAAAAATGAATGTATACTACCTTATCATGTTGTTCTTCCCTTTTTCATTTTCATTTTTAACCGCCTCCTTCCGTTCTTTTTGCGATAAAAGGGAACGATTAATCCTTGTTTTTGTTGTTAGTGTTTTTTTTTTTTTTTTATATTATTATTCAATGAAAAATAATGCGGCTCGTGCGACTTAACCTTTATTTCGTTTTGACAAAGGCGATTTCTAGCGGTGGTGATTTATCTGCTGTGCTGGACTCGTCTTGGGGTAAAGTGAAAATCTAGCCAAATGCTCCTAAACGAATACCTTAAGATTTTTTTTTTTTTTTTATTGAAGTATCTTAATGAGGCTTTGGTATGTACTTTCAAATTAAGACGCCCCAAGATGTTTCCTTAATCCTGTTTCTTTACACAGGCAGTAGGTATGGTTCTCAGAATCAAACAAATATTCGGTCGGTAAATCCTGACAGGATGAAAAATAATTTGGTATACCTACTTGCTTGAATGTCAATATTGTTTGTCTCTAACTAAATATTGAACTAGCCGTAGCCACACGTAGTGACCTACAGCTGTAATTGCAATAAGACCGGAAATTAAAGTTTCGATTTATCTTGTAGGATCATTTGGAAATGTATGGTCAGTGGTAACGATGAGGTGTGGGTGTGGGAGGTAGTGCGATGAGCAATAAACCAGCCTACACCGGAGATTTGAATTCGCCTTTACATTAGAACACCATTTACGATTTGTCACGGAGTATTCCGGTCTGTAGGTGGGGAACATGGCCGACAAAGATGAATAGGACGAATTTTCTCTTATTGGATTGGAGAATACGGCGTGGTTTTGATCTGGAAAGGCGAAGGAAATTGAATTGAATTAAATGTTTATTGGGGATTTTTCCTACCTGCTAATGATTGCAAAGTGTTTAGGTGGACATGTTGTAGAATTCAAAACTCTGCGCTCACACAAATCCGATAGAAAAAAACTTCGCAAATATGTACTAAATCTATGAAAGACCGTGCCCTAACCAACAACCTACCTATAAACACACAATCATCCATAAAAGCTAACCTACCACTCCTATCTACATCCACTATCATCACAAACATCTTCAAATCCGAAGATGTTTGTGCAGTTATTCAAAATTTTGGTATTTATGGTTTTGTTGAAGGAAATATTTACATAGATTTGGTTGATTATTTGGCAAGTAGTCGAGCAATAGTGTGGGTGCTGCTGTAGCTGTGTGATTGATGATGTAGTTTAATAACTGGCCGAGATTTAGGCATTTTTGAAGTAAAATAGAATCAACCCCCAAACCGCAGGAACTTCACTTGTTATATAAAATAAAAATACTGCCACACATTAACAGAAATGTGGATTTGATTTCGATTGCTATTTTTCAACATAGGTTAGGTTAGGTTGAAGTGGCTGTCGACACACTTAGACCATTAATCAGGTCCCTTGTGATACCACATGAATCTATATTTATTCTTCCTACTCGTTGAACCAGTTGGAGCTTCTAATGAAGCGTAGGAGATTTCGAATATCTGTCTTTGTGAGATCGTTCAGATCATTAAAGTAGAACGCTCCCAAGTGGAGTTTTCGTCTTTGTGAGAGAGCTGGACAAGTACAGAGAAGATGAAGAATAGTTTCTTCTTCCTCTTCGTCAAAGCAGCTTGTGCAAAAATCGTTGCATAATACGCCAAGCCTTTTTGCATGCCTGTCGATAAGGCAGTGTCCCGTGATGACACCTATTATAGCACTGATATGCTTCCTATCGAGGGAGATCAGATGCTTAGAACGATTTAGATCCAGCTTTGGCCAGATCTGTCTTGTCGCTAGACATGACATAAGACTTTTTTTTATCGCCATTATTTCCGCCTGAAAAACGCTACAGTGATCAGGAAGACGGAAGGAGAGACTAAGATTTAGTCTGTCAGAGAAGACGCCGCCACCAACACCGTCCACTGTTTTGGAACCATCCGTGTAGAAATGGATCGATTCATCATTCAGGGATGCTTCCTCCTCCCAGAATTATCTAGTAGGAATGTAGACCTGGAAGTTTTTATCAAATTGCAGTTTTGGTGTGGTGTAGTCGATGTTTTCTGGAAGGTTCTTAATGGTGTTCTAGATAGCGGCATGGCCAGTTGTTTTGCTGGTCCATTGTGAAATAGCTTTGAGGCGTACGGCTGCAGAGGCTGCCGTTTGCCTGCTGAAAACGTCAATGGATGTTAGATGAAACAGGATGTCAAGTGCAGCAGAGGGGGTAGTACGAAGAGCCCGGCCGATGCACAAGCAAGCCGTTCTTTGGACTATGCCTAGTTTATCGCGATTAATCGCTTTGTCTAAAGCAGTCCACCAGACAACCACACCGTACGTGAGTATTGGTCTTATGACCGAGATATATAGCCAGCCCCATTTGTTCCCTATAGCCTTTTTGCAAGAGAAAAGTGCCACAGTGGCCTTCTTGACTCTTTCTTGGATGTTAGGCTCCCAGGTTAACTTCCTATCAAAAATAAGGCCTAAGTACTTAGCTTCATTTGAGAATGTTAAGCTGGTGCCATTAATAGATGGAGGGTCAATGTGTGGAATCTTGTATTTCCTAGAGAAGAGGGCAAGTTCAGTTTTGTGAGGGCTTACGCCCAACCCACAGCTGTTTGCCCATTTTATTAGCTTGTTAAGAGCGTGTTGTAGGAGTTCTTTTATTGTGTTAAGGTACTTTGCTGAGACGGCAATAGCAACGTCGTCCGCATAGGCAATCACATTGTAACCTGCCGTTCATTCACCACCAAATTCCAGAGAAGGGGAGATAGGACGCCACCTTGTGGAGTTCCTCTACTGACCGCTCTTCTGGCCGATGTCTCACCTAGATGTGAGTTGATAATTCGGCTATTAAGCATCAAATTGATCAGCTCGCCAAGTGAGGCATCCACGTTCAGAGCAACCAGTGCACCAGCGATTGCAGATGAGTCAACGTTGTTGAAAGCGCCTTCTATGTCTAGGAATGCAACCATTGTGTACTCCTTATGGCGAAGGGAGTCTTCTATGGAGCGCGTTAGCGTGTGTAGGGCCGTTTCTACTGATTTGCCCTTAGAATAAGCATGCTGTGCAGTTGACAGAAGTTTTTTGTCAATGCTTTTGCGTAAATGGATTTTAATCTTTTTTTCAACATAACTACTTAACCATTTCCTTTTTGAGCTCGAGAACAACCACTCGTCTATTTTAGTTAGTTGTCGAAACTGATATTACAACCGACCAGTACTGTACTACTAACTGAGCGTTTCCAGGTCTAAGCCTCCTTATGGTTTTTTCCACTGGCCTCAGCCCTGGCAAATTCTGACAATCAACCGAGGGCTGTAAAGAATAACTGTAGAGAGAAAGATTCACACCGTTGTCTTTCGGAATCGGCATAAAATCCCGGTTCCCAGCCAATTGCTTAGCTCCCTAAAATTACGCCAAAAGAAATTACACCAAGAAATTTAAATCGAAAAAAAGCACTAAAACCCACAAACAGAATTGTAGCACATTTGTTCATTTTATCTTCTTAATATATAAAAACGTTCGTGCGTATGTATGTTCGACTGACAATGACGGCTGAACCACTGAAGCTATCCCCCTTTTATTCACACCATATGTTTGTGTGGTGCTCCGGATGGTTTATGTTTATTTTAGACCCTATAGGGGGCGCTGGGTCGCATTTTTGAAAATTCTTGTTTATGGTCAGATTTGGCTCAAATTAACACCATATAACACTTAAAAAAAAAGAAAGATTTGTAAAAATTCGGACCCGATAGGTAAGTAACATTTACATTCGATTTCCGGCACAAATAACATAACCAAGGAAAATGTTCTTACTGGGCCTAATTTTATGATTCTTCTTTTGCTTTGTTCTTATTGGTGTAATTCAGGCTTAGGCAGTCTTAAAAGATAAAATTTATACTATAGTTTCGGACCCTATAGATGGTACTTTGCAAAACATAAGCGGGATAGGAGAACGGGTTGTGGAAGCATTACAATTATATATGGACATTGTCCAAATAAAGGACTTTGCGAAATGTGAGAAGAACTTAATACGAAAGGTATGAGGTATGAGCAAAGGCGGGTGGGTACAGCTACATATAAAAAAGACTGACGTCCGTATGTGCGCACTCATAACTCGGGAACCAATCCTTTAATTTTTATGATTTTTGGTTTAAATTCGCATGGGCCCAAGGAAGGACATATATGCTACTTTTTGGCATGAAAACAAAACTTTATTGGAATTAGTTGAATTTTTGAATTCTTTGGATGTTCCGGGCTTACATCTATACAATTAAAAGCGGGCTCATTTATAATTTTGCTGGACCATTCTCAATGCACCGAGACTTTGTAACAGAACGCGTTTGATTTGGTGGTGAAGGATCTCAAATCAAATGTCATGCAAGCGACGGTTTTGAGGAAAAAATTCAAAGGCAATCATTCTCATTCCACGGAATCCGCTTATTGAGAACGAATTTGTACGTCGCGTACTGTTAAACCATTTTAGTCAAAAAGCGGAAGGTTGTCCGACATGTTAATTTCCTTTGTTGCGTTTGTCTATGCCTAAGGAAGGTTCTTACGGCAAAAATTGGAAAATTTTAACGGGAAATTGGAAAGTTTGTGAAAGTTGATTTTCCATACATTTTCTACGGAGAGTTTTTTTTTTAAATTTTGATCGTAGTGTACCTACAAGGATATCGTATTTTTCAAAAGCTATAGTTGGGATCAATAAAATTAATTTCAGGTGGAAGTGAAAATTATTTTATTCAAAAAGTCAAGACTTCAGGACAACGTACAAAGATGCCGAAAAAAAATTTAAGTGCGTCAAATTTTTCATTTTTATATCATGATTTTTTTTTGTATTATCTACTTGTCACTGAAGACATTTTTTGTGACTTTTATTTTTATTTCGATATTTTTGTTCATAAGGTTTTCTTTATTAGATATTTGTTGAAGATGTCTCACTGTTGGGGAAGGACTGTTTCACTGTTGAAGTAGGTTTACCAACAGTGAGACAAAGGAGGTACTCGGCCACTTTTACTATACCTAAAGCCATTAAAATCAACTAATTACTCGGAATATTTTTTTAGATAGGTATAGTCATTTGAAAAACAAGTGTCTCATTGTTGGCGAAGCTCGCCTACATGTGCGGGAACCGTGTACGTGATATTTTTGGGGCAAATTTTCGAAGGAAACGTAAAAATAGACAACATGGCAGGTTCACTTTTGCATACCTACATCAATTTTATAAAACTGTAGCCCACAAGTCAGGTATACAGATCTCCGCATACAACAATAATTATTCAGCAGCTCAGTTTCTGCGTGTTTTTTTTTTCCTCTTTGTACCACTGTATGAAGCACATGAAAAACCAAAATACCCCTAAGCTGTATTAAAAAACTCGCCTACCAGCGACGAGGGAATGTGATGACTTGTTTATGGGCGTGCACAGCAAAAGAAACTTTTTAATTTTCCTTCTTTACAGGACTTTAAATTAAAAGAGGATGTGGATGCTGGCAGTAAAATAAAAGCATTTGAATGCTATCCAACAAAACATCATCACCGCACAGTTGATAACGCCACAATGTTGGGACTGGTTGTGGTGACACCCACTTCATTCTGCCTGGTCCCCCACATAATGCATTGACCATACTAAGGAGCGTGCTCCTCAATCTTCCTTTGCAATAAATCGAGGCTACTTGAACAAACAGCAGTAATCCCATAAAAGTTAGTTGCTGCCTTGGGACAATATCGAATTTTTCTCATTGGATCATCCACCAGCAGAGGCAATTTCTTCGTCGAATTTTACAAGATGACTTGAAATTTCGCTTTCGCACGCATAAGAGTACGATGCCGCACCCTACATAAGAGTATACATTTTTTCATCGTGTATCTATTAATTTGCGTTGGCATTTTTTTTGTAGGGGATGAAGATCCCAGCCTCACATTGAACACAGATTTACGAGTTTCGCTTATGGCTCATTGCTCTTATACCATTTGCGAGGTAGTACAGTATTACTGGGATATAATTACGAAAAGTGCTGAACGCAGAGGAAAATCGCAATATTTCGTGCCGGAGGTCATCATATTGATTAACTGGCATTCAATGATTTCGAAATTTATTTGCGTTTGCTGTTCATTGGCGCAATGAGAGCGAGTTGAGTAAGTGAACTAGAGCGTAAGATACAGATGGGAATCTAGTACTCGATTGCAGGAAATGTTGTTGTAAATAAAATGTTTTAAACGCTGATCGATTTAAAACCAGAGGCGACAATGGTAGTGTCACAGTCTCACCGTTGTTGCGATGGGTAATAAATGTTTAAATTATGAATTTCTGGCAGGTTTGCATATTTACAAAGAAGGAGTTAATAGTAGCAGAAAGCATTTGTGCCAACATAAACAAGCAAAATCGAAAATGTCACCGAACTTTGGAACTTTGGAAGTGTGTGATATCACATTTCCCAGGGCAACAGAGCAACATACACATTTAGAGGAATTCTCTGGTTCATATTCGGAATGGAATGCCAAACTGAATTGAGAGCCGAATTTTGATTTGTTGTGAATCGCATTTAGTTTATAGACAGTCAACTAAATGCGGATATATAGGTGTACCGTGCTTATATTTAGAACCACCGAAAATATATCATAGAGTCGAGTCTACTGTCTAAGTTTTATGACAAAGAAACCTTTAGTTTTATGCCGAATCCGAATGGCTGAATTGAGAAGCAGCGTTGCCGTTTGGCCCCTTTTTGAGCGGGTTGGGTACGATATCCTTCTTTTCAAAATGGCGCTTTTTTTTATCCTGTTTTTTACAATCCTTTTTATTAACCCCCCCTTTTATAGTACTGTTTCTTATAAGTCTGTTTCTTTTTATCCCGATTAAAACAACTAGTTTCAATTGCATAAGCTAGATTATTAAAAAAGAAAACGGGAATAAAAGAAAGGGACTTATAAGAAAAATTCAAATCGAAATAAGTGAAATAAAACAAAGCCTTGCAATGATTTAATATTGTAGTAATTATGTATTATTTTTGTGTACTCTTTGTTATATTTAACATAAAAAAAAAAAAAAAAAAAATATTACGTGACAAACAGGGTGTACCATAGGTTTAACAATTTAATAATAAAATAAATACAAATAAATTAATAATGCTCATTCAGGTACCTACTGAAAAATTAAATGAAATAATTCTCCAAATATATATAACTATAACTTTAACTATAACTATGTGCTTTGAATATTAATGAAACAAACGAATTTATTTGCTACAGCTAGTTAAATTGTAATATTAAGCAATATGATGCAAAAAAAAAAAAAAAACGATTCTTTTGCTAAATTCGAAATAAAGTTGTATAAACCAAAACTTTAAGTCTTCGATGCCAAGCTTCAACATTGTTGTGAGTTCATTGGAAAGGACATTTCTTTACTGCAGTGTCGGACACAGACCAAAAGTAGGGAGAATATTGTACCTGTCTGATTCCATTGCGGATATAACTGATTTTAGGCCACTCTGCAAAACTAAGCGCTTCTTCATCATCTTTAAAACTATAAGCATCGAGTCATAATAGAAAGATACTTCTTTGGGTGGTACATAAGCCAAAGCTTTAATCATACGAATTGAAAACTTGTGTCAGTTTCCATATTTGGTGGCAAACCCTTTTTCTTGCACTCGACGCCAAATAATCTGGTCGAAATGAAATAAAGAACACTTGAAATTAGGAAGCGGAAAAAAGCGATTTCGCGGCCGAAACTATTGCCTTTTCAAAATGACCGGTGCTGTGACATTATTCCACTCATTTGCAATTCTTATCAACTCAGACAAAAATCGTTCGTAGCATTTTTTTTGTTGTCTTTTTAGACATGAATAAACAAATTAGCGGGACCTCACTGTTTTCAATTTGACCATGGATACTAAATAACTGACGCATAACACTTGAAACAACTTAAAATGAACCGTCCATCAACCAACATATTGCTGTTTGTAGGTGCACAAGATTAGACGTTGTTCCCAACCTAATAATTTTGTTTCCTTCGTATTCCATTTTGGATAAAACAAATAATTCACCTTCAAGATGCTTTAAATCTTCGAGTATATTGATGTCGTCTATGTTTTGAGGTTCTTTTATCGATGAAGCTCAAACACGAGAAATCTTTTGTTTTTGGGTAGAAGGTGGTAAGCATGGCGTGATTGTTGGTTCACATTTCACTACACTCTCACGTCAAATATATATATAATTTTTTATTTATAATTGTTCTCTCCTAATCACACATAAAACTTTGTTATGTGCACTTACACGGTTTTAAAGTTCATTCAATTAATGTAAGCAAAAAAGTATGTGTGTAGTGGAAAACAAAAACAGCTGTTTTTTTAGTGTCACTTTTGTTATTTCTTTATGAAAAAAAAAGAAATATAAATGAAATGGATAAAATTATGAAAGAAAAATGGGAAAAATACCATATTATATATATTTTGAACAATGACGTTGTTAAAATTCAATTGAGATGCTGAGAAACGGGCAAAGTGTGACTTTAAAAATTCTGATTATAAGATATTGGGATTTAGAATAAGCGTGATTTTCAGAGGCAGTATTTTTTTTTAAAACTTTTTAAGTGGGATTTAAAAAAGGGGGATACCGATACGCACCTTTTTAGAGAATCAGCACCCTGGGCCCTCACCTTTCGAAAAATTATATATTATAATATATATTATATATATTTTTTTTTTTTTTTCAAAAATTCGTATACGATAATTTAGAGAAAAACTGGGGTGCGATTCTGTAAAAAACGAAACGAAAAACGATTTCGCTCTTCAAAAAACGATAGAAATCACGCGATAGCAAAAATTCATGTAACTCCTAACTTTTTTTTTTCACATTCGTTTAGGTTTGAGAAACTGTGTGACAACAAAATTATAGTTTGGCACTCTCAGTATGTCGTCTTATTTTCGTTAAGGTGTTTTGACAACGAACAGCTGACAATTGAAAATATTTTGAATGTTGAATTTGATTGTTTACGAAGCGGACGTTTGGTATGAAAATGTAAGTTAAATAAATAAATAACAATTTACCGTTAGATTTCAATTAATTATTTTTTCAATATGCGCATATTTAATCCATCAGTCATAATATAAATACCTAGCTTTTAGTCATATTTTCTTCTAGCTCTGTTGGCCATTGAATCCATTGAGGACAGAAAATATCATCGAATGCATCAATACATTCGTGCAATATTTTAGACAATGTGCTCTGTGCGAGAGGAGAAATAAAATCATTGCCAACTAACTATTTGGTATCCTCCTCCAGCCAGTACCTCTAATGTTGCGGAAATTTTTTAAATAGGAGGCACGTATGTCGTTCGTGTATGCAAATTAATATTATGTCTAGTACATACTTAAAAGCGGCTTTGTTCAATCGAAAACGTTGCACAAAACTAAATGGAAAAAAGGAACTTTTTAACTAACTAATTAACTAACTTTTTAATCAAAATAAACCAACCTTTTGTCAGGTAATGTGAGAGGATTTAAACAATCCCGCAGATTTTTTCTAGCGTTTCTTAAGTTCGCGTGTTAAATTTCAACTTCACTTTCTTCGCTATCGATGGTCAACAAAAAACGATTTGCTAGCATAGGTATATATCTAATGAAATATTCAGCACAATCTTAACACCACCAAATTCAAAAAGAATAAATACGAAAATGATAAACGTCAAGAAAATAGCTGTCGTTTGTTTTCTTTCGTGGAGACGATAAAATCTGTTCGTTTTTAGGGTTACATGAAGCAGGAAAAGTGAAAACGTCAAAGAGTCTTTCGCGGCCACGAGAATTTCCTTCGTTTTTGATGTTACATGAAGTTTCCGCCTTGCAGAATGCCGGCCCTGGGTTTGCTCAAACCTCACGAATTAAAAAGTAACCATGAAGAGGTGAATTCTTTGTGACTTTATTTGTTAGGATTGGTGTCAAACTCGAAAAATGTTATCGAATCACAACGAAGCTCACAAGAAAAAGGCCCAACAAGAGCTTGTAAATTATGAGCCCTCACAACAGCAGAATCGGTGTGTACATTTGTGGTTCAAATATTTTACTGCTCTATTAGCCATGAATGTGGAAAACACATTTCCAATTTAGTCCAGGGGTCAGGAATTGAGATTTCCGATTTGACAGTCCGAATTCGCCAAACATATAAATTTTATTTCTACGGTCTACCAAAAAAGCCGCTTCTAACCTCTTCATGGGTGGAGTGTTAAGCGTTCAATGAGTGAATGGTTGGAAGAAAATCTTTAAGGGGTTCGAAACGTTTGGCGAGCTATTAGAGAAGAAGTTACAACTTCGAACATGGATCCGTTAAAAAAAATTGTAAGTAGGCATTGCATTCGTATATTTACGTCACCTCTTACAATTCCAGCTCCCAGTCCCAGTCTCATAATAATAAGGAGGACTGAACCCCTATCTCAATGCGATTGCATATTCCAAAGCACTTGGTGTGGACTACTGCAAGCTGCGTGCCCGAGATTGCATGGAATGTAAAAATGGAGTATCTATCAAAGACAGAGACTCTTCACGCGTCGTTAGCTCGTTAAATAAAGTACATGAGAAGATAAGACAGAGTCCTACAAAAAAGGAGCACATCGCAGTTATACCTAGTCACAAAAAGCAAGCCGCACAATTTGATAAAGTGTTCACCCACCGTTCGCACGCACATATTGCAAAACTTGGTGGTACCAGTTCAGGGGAAAAGCAAATAAAATATTAAAATTTAAAAAATATGGTTACCACGATTCTCTTGTAGCCAAAATAAAATACCAAACGCGTTACACATGCCTTCAACATCTCTTAAATTCACTTTTGCATCGCCAAGGCATAAAAACGCAGATTTTTCGAAATCCAAATATGTACTCGTCTACTAAGGTTCTTACTGTGTTTACAAAGCTCCACCAAGACTTCCCAACGAGTCCTATAACATGCGGCAAACCCATTCAAAATAAACAACACCCATACATCCTATACCTACCCATACCCCATCAGGGTTGACTTCCGTCGTAGCGAATCTGTGCTTAACAATAAACAATGCGAACTTTTTTGAACTCCCGTCCCAAGTGTGTACGTGTTAATTTCGTGTTTGCCAAAACAACACACACATACATACATCACCCTCTAAAACACAAAAAGCAATATAAATGGAAGAAAAATTGAGTAACAGAAGAGCAAACATACCCATGGACCTCCTTGATCCCAATAACCCTCCGTAATACCATCTGCCCATTGCGATTCCAGTGGTAGTTCGGGTTCTGGTGGCCAAACGGGTGGCTTTAGTGGTCGTGGAGTTGACGGCTCCCCACGGGGGCAACCCAGCACTGACTGCGGGCAACCTATGTTGACTGGTTTCTTCTCGTTTTGTTATTCAACACGATAAAATTATATTTTCCGTCTATTTTAACTATACTTATATTGTGGCTGCGGAGAAGGTACACTGGACAGCAGGAAGTGTACAAGCAAGCGGCAGGACGCCTGCACAATGCCTTACATGCTTCTCGTGCAGTTGATGTCTCTGCTGCTGTTGCTGCTGGAACGTTCAATATACTGTTTGCTGTGGTTTCATATGAACTCTCCTTCACTTCGTTATCGACGACACGACGATAATCCACAAACCGACCGAGACCGACCGACTGACGACAGCAACGCACAATAATCACAACGTAAAGATGTGCAACTATTATTATATATGTGTAGAGCTCACTTTTTTACAATGCACTTTCTCTTATTCTTTTTATTCTACATTGGATTGCTGCTGCCATAAAGTAGCGCCAAACAACAAGGACGAAACAACAACGGAAATAACACAACACAATTCAGAGAAAAGCAGAAAGAAAAAAACAAAAAAACAACAACCCAGTGAAATACGATTTTATGTAAGCACGTCACACTTTTTGCCTCATATAAGCGGTTGGTAAACACATTTTCTATATAGGTATCCTTTTTTATTCTCCGTGCACGGGGCGGTAGAGCAATTTCAGTTTTTCTTCTCGAACCGGGGCTAGAACACGATCAAGGATACCGAAAAGAACAAAATATATTATCGAGGTTGTAATTATGCGCGCTATACGTGCACACAAAAGAACAAAAAAAAAAATAAAAATAAACAAAAACAAACTAAAAAAATAAATAAAGTTAAAGTTAAATTCCACCAGTGCTATTTTGCATTCACACCATTGGAAAAAGGATATTTTTTTCTCACATTTATTTGCTTCTTACACGAGAGCGCTGGTGTACGGGTACTCTCAGTATGTACAGCTGCAACGAAACCGGAATATTTAATTCTGCCGAAGTGAAATGTGCATCTAATATTTCTGTGAAAAGCACAACAGCTCTAGCTATAGCTATAACTGAGGAAAAAAGTTGTTCAAGAATTTAGTGCATTTTCGAAACGTGACAAAGGTTGGTTTTTCGTTCTGTGCTGAACATCATTCCCCCCTCTAAAGGACGTCCTGCTGCACAAACTGAAAAGCCAATCATTGGACTTTCTCTTCGTAATACTTTCCAGACTAGTGAACCCGGTGTTCTGTGAGGACAGACAAACACCAACAATTTTATTCGAAGCTTAATTAACTACAGTGAACAATGGGTAACGTTTACGGCATTATCTTTGGATCTGGGTTCGAAGAAGAAGGCCGTGGTGCTGTGGTCTTTGGGGTTGGGCAACAATTTCGGCCACGGCCAAACAAATCTAAACATATATATATTAAAAATCGATTCCGCACATATGGACTGTCATTGAGCAAGGAATACAGCTCACTTGCATGAACATTTTTCTTTTCAAAATAAAGTGCTTAGAGAAATTTTACAAGCACCATGGTATATTAGAAACGACGATATCCACAGGGATCTCGGAATTCAAACAATTGAAGCTGAAACTAGAAGCTTCGCGAGAAAGCACAGAAACCGACTAAGCGAAAATAACAATACAGTCCGACAAATGTTGGACGAGAGCAATTCATTGCGCCGACTACAAAGAACGAAACCGTTCGACTTGGCACGATAAGATTAACCGCGTCTAAATTACGTAACATGCAGGATCTTTCATTGGAAAGTAGATAACCTGTCAAAAGTTGTTATTTCCTGATAGAAAAATTGCTTGATAAGTTATATCTTAGCTGAAGTATCTAACAATTTTTCGAATGACAATACAGGATATGACTCCATATCAAATGCTTTGCTAGATAGAAATATAGATGAACCGACCATCAAATGAGTCAAAGCGATGCTTGTAAGCCGGAAAATAACAGGGAGGCGTACTTTCACCTCTACTGTGGTCCTTGGTTATAGATAACCTAATACGTAAGCTGAGCTCCGCAGGCTTCAATATTATAGGCTATGCCGATGACCTAGTCATCATTGTTAGGGGCAAAGAAGCAAATGAAGTTACATCAATAATGCAAAGTGCTCTTAAGATAGTCCTAGATTGGTGCCGCACAGAAAATCTTTCTATCAATCCAAATAAGGCAATCATAGTTCCCTTCACCAAGAGAAGAAATTTAAATCTAAACCAAATTTCAATCAATGACATACTCATTGAGTATTCCGACGAAGTCAAATACCTTGGAGTTGTCCTAGACAAACGACTGAATTGGAACTCCCATTTAAAATACAAAATAACCAAAGCTACTAATGCTTTATGGGCCTGTCGCCGTATGTACGGTAGAACCTGGGGGATTACACCGAAGATCACTCACTGGATCTACACAGTCATGATTAGACCCATTATAACATATGCTTCCATAGTACGGTGGAACAAAGTGATCCAAAAGAACACCATTTCAAAGCTGAACAAGTTGCAACGCCTTGCATGCCTGGGTCTTTCCAGCGCAATGCGAACTTGTCCTACAGCTGCTATAGAAGCTTTAATAGGATTAACACCCCTCCACATACATATTAAAAAAGTGGCTATACGCAGCTCAGCAAGCCTGGCACAAGGGGAAGAGATAAACTTTAGTGACCATCCGGAACTATTGACCCTTATCTCGGAACTTCCGGAACTTGACCTGACCTGCGCGGTAACTGACCGACTACCAAAAACTTTATGCTTCGAAAGGAAATTCTCCACGGAGATCACTAAAAGAGAAGCATGGGTTAGCAATAACCCACCTAACTGCCAAAACGGCCTAAAGTGGTATACGGATGGTTCCAAAATGGAATCGGGTGTGGGAGCTGGCATACATGGGCCTAACCGCAATGTATCAATACCTATGGGGAAAAGCCCCAGTGTATTTCAGGCGGAGCTCCATGCCATTAAGGAATGCGCAAACCTTATCTATTCTTCAGGTATAAAAGGTGCAAACATCCATATATTCACAGACAGTCAAGCAGCTATAAATGCCCTTAGCTCACTCAAAATCAGTCATGCACTGCCTAAATGCCCTCCAATCTCTCGGCTCCAGAAACAAAACCAAAATATGGTGGGTTCCCGGACACGAGGGTATTGAAGGAAACGAAAAAGCTGACGAGCTTGCTAGGAAAGGGTCGGAGACCTGGGAAGCTGGGAACACAAAATGTGTATCAAACAGTGGGAAGAAATCCCAGGCCTCAGACAAGCCAACAGGGCAATCTTACTGAAGAACTGAAGAAGTCCTCTGCTGAAAACATTATCAGCTACATTAGTAGAGAAGTGGAAACTCTGCTAGCCTAAAGTTTATTTTCTGGCAACCTTCGGCACAATAGATCTTTTAGGTCAAAGTGTCTCTTTATCGCCCTGGCGATAAGTCAGAAGTTAAAAAAAAAAAAAAAACAATTTTTCGAAGGGTGTTGTTTTTAATCAGTAAAAATCTGACACTACTATGAGCACGCGCTTGCTATTCTTATATTCTTATTCCTATAGCCCTTAGGTATTAATTGTCAGAGCTGTGCATGCGCAAGATCTGGAACGAAGAAGATCTGGAAGGAGATCCTTACAATAGGAAAAATGCAACGTTTCCCACTGTATGAAGTTTGGCCGGAATATATTGAAGGCCACTGCACGAAATTGACTCCGGGTTTTGCAATTGAATAGCAAAATCTCGCGATTAAAATATAGCTCCTTGTCAGGGCTGCCGTTTCATAAAATTTTTGGAGAGTACCGGGGATTACAGAACAAAAATGAAAATAAAAATGTTTAGCTGATTGAGACGGACGGATCGATGTTGGTAACCTGTGACGCCATCTCGTTCTGATGGCGTTTGTCTTATATTGTGTTTATTATTAAGTCACTAATGCCAAATCACTGCTTTAATTGTAAAACCTTATAGCTTAGACTAAGTAATATAAAAGAGTTATATTTTCATGTACCATCTTCTTCTTCTATAGATATAATTTTTTCGGGGTGAAATTCGATGATGTTATAACTCGGTAACCCGTGGGACGGTTTTCATGATTCTTGTTTGGTTTTGTTCGTATTGCAGTATATCAGGTTTAGGAAGAGAGAAAATTCCGGAATATCGCCGTGCGGTCCTGATTTGGCATTCAGTAATTCTTCCTATTAAATATTTACTCTTACTTTTCTATCTTAAAAAATAATTGGAAGGCTATGTACTGCGGATTTTTTTTTTTCCAAAAATAGATTGATAAAATAATTGATTTCGATTCCATTCAAATAAATCACATTGAAAATTCCTAACTTTGAACACATTTGGCAAAATTGAGAAAGAAAAACCCACCCTTTGCGTAAGGCGTTACTAGGGTAACACGGCCTACGTTAGGATGTGATCATTTCTGTTCAGCGTACCTACTCACTCAAAACAATGGGCTTTGCCAATAAACATTTTTAGTTTCCACAGTGGCTATATTTTTTATACAAATTTCGAAATTGTTAGCTTTAAAGTCGAGACTAAAATTTGTTATAAGTACGGCTCAATAACTCTTTTGTGGGAATGCGTTCAACTGCGGCAATATAACTGCCTTTCTTCAAAACGTATGATTTTGTAAATAAGTATTTATGGTTTTATGAATAAGAAACATTTTTGGCAAAGTTGGCCTTCAGGTCTTATAAGTTTCTTGGACGATTGACATAAGGGCGCGATTTAAACAAAAATATTGAGGGAGCTGGCTGATGGCCACAAAAAAATCATTACGAAGATAAGGCGCTCAAAAAACAAAACAGCCATCGATGTTCCTAAGGTGCGAATCACTGCATCGTCCTATTGAAACCGAATAGCTTCCCAGTCGAATTCATCAAGTCCTGAAAAAAAAAAATTCCAACTCCGCGACGGCTCTGGGGATTGTAATATTGAGGCTCTCATTGTCTCAATGCTCTTTTAGAAGATCTTATGGGCAGAGAGATTCAGTTCTTTATCTTGTCGCACTCGCTGTTTGTCTGAACAATTTTTATGGAACAATTTATTTCCCGACTGGGAGAGGGCGTTGGGGCTGTATTGAATCGATTTCGGAGTTGCCATTAAAGAACTTCCGTTGAAAAAATGGACTTTGAGGGGAAACTTTTTGTTGAAAAAGGCACGATTTTGTTTGGGTTTCGGCATAAAATTTCGGTGAAGTGGCTTACTGGTTAGTGTCTTGGAATACTAAGCAAGGGGTCCCAGGTTCGAATCCGTCAAAAAACCCGAATTCTAACTTAAGGTTTTTTCCACTATGCGCCACCTTGTCTGACAAACATCCGGGAGTATAACTGTCTTGAAAGAGCTTCTCAATAAGCCGTTCTTTCGTTTTTCGATCCAAAAATGAAAAACTCACACAAAACGAATAGTTGTGAGAAGCCTAGTGTCCGGACCTATTGCGCCAAGTATTTATTTTTTATTTATTTTTTTAGACATAAAAACTTTGATCCGGGTTGGCATCACTGCCGATCCCACCCCTCAATGATACCTACAGGTATCAACGAATGGCGAGGTTCTTAAAAAAGGAAGTTATGCTGCCGCACAATGTATTTGCGAGTCTTGTTTAACAGTACATGTAATATTTTCCTTTCGTAGGTGAGCTTTACACTCGTAGCAGTAAGTTCGTAATATTTACTTTTTCCACTATTATAACTTACTCAGCCTCAGGGTGGCGAAAAATAATACAAAATCATTGGGCCAACCAGCACGAAAATAATTAACGTTTCCAACAAACCAACAACCAGCACTTATCCTCTTCAGTGGCTGAAAATTTCGTGTCATGTTCACAACACACTTAAAAAGAAATTGTTAAAAGTTCACCGGCTTATAGTTAGTATACATATCCCCCATTAAGCAGAAACTGCTCCTGCTGCCCTCCGTGCTATCCTGTTGGACATACACCTCATACTCATAAAAAAGTAAGAATGCAATTAAAATCTCTGCAACCGGTCCTTAAAAAAATAAATAAAAAAATATTCTCATTACTTGCGACCCAAAATGGATAAATGTATATATAAAGGGTTTCCATTTAATTAAAAATGGCAAAGGAAGAAAATATTAAAAACAAAAAAAAAGGAACTCCTTTAGACTTTTTGATTAAATTGTTCATTAGGGGCCTGAAGTCGAGTTAACAAAACACTTCAACTGAGGACAACACAATTTATTTCATGGCGTCGCATGTGTCTAGATAATCCTTAGCTTTAGTCCTGCTAATGCAAATAAATTTTTCCAGTACCCGACAATATTCTGCAGATGAAATGTAAGTGATTTTAAAATTTTCGCCACCCCTTCGCATCAAGCCAGTGGTGATCAATTTTGCACCACCCAATTACCACGGTAGCATTACCTAAATGGGATTAATTATGATAATAACCTGAGGGCCAGGCGAGTCAATTTGTGGCAACGAATAATTCTCTGACATTCAACGCTTCTTTTGTTTTCCTATTTTACGGATTGCACTGTTGATACTCCTTGGGGTAAAATTAGAACTGCTTTGTTGGCCCCGTTTTCTGATGGTGTCCCTATGTGTGTGTGTGTGTGTGTTTGATGAAACAATTGGGGAAGAGAAAAAAAAAAAGAAGAGAAATTGCACATTTATATGAGGAATATTACAAAGAACGAGGAGGCCTCCCATCGTAATGAGAGCACGGCAAAATATACACAAAATTCCTACATCCGAAAAGTCCTTGACACACATTTTATTATTTTCCAATGGACCAATGCCAAGCAAATGAATTGATACCTGATGGAAAAGGTATTTGTAATCGCTCCAAATGTGCCAACTTATATGTAAAGAAGCACGAGCGAGGTTCAAATGCTTTTGGTTTATTGATTATTTAAGCAGCAGATATCATCTACATTCATGGAATCTTGGCATAGAAAGCAGAAATGTTACATACATCTCTTATTATCCCAGCCCAGATAGGTATGAGTTTCAATTTGACGTCGTTGAGTGGAATGGTTTTTTTTTTAAGATTGATTTAATTTGCAAGCGTAACAGAGAAGGATGACAGATAATGTCGGACTAATTAAAAATGAGGCAGTCTATTTATTTAGGTATTTTAGGCAGATCCGAAGCATTGCATCTTGACATACATTATGATTACAATGAAGCCCATTTTCAGTTATCTTTTATAATTAAAAAATGACTTGGATATTATGTTTGTCCGTTTATATCTCGAGTTCGGCAGCACCGAATTTTATGATTGTTTTTTTGTTCAAAAGGTATTCGTTTATAGCAGGTTTGTGCGTAAAAAAAACAATAGGGGTATTCACGATTCGGTGTAACAGACCTAGTAAATTTGCGAAATTATCAGATCGTGAACTTTCACTTTGGAAAGCTTTAAAGGGCACCAAAAGGCCCAAGATCCCCGCGCCGCCAATTAAAATAAATCAAAATGAATGAGCAAGGGAAGATAAGCAAAAAGCGGACGTTTTTGCCTCCCATTTAGTAGTAACCTTTAAACCGTACGATGGTCGTGCGGTTCACTACAGTGTTATCGGGATGGAATTACTATCCGATGATTTAACACTCACAAGTGCAACGCTAAGGGAACTAAAACGTGAAATTGAATTCCTAAAACCTAAAAAGCTCCTGGTTATGATTTGATCACGGAAGAAGTTCTCAAAGTTCTACCAAGAAAAGCATTTATTAAGCTTCTTCATATTATAAATGCCGCGCTCAGACTAAAACACGTGCCGAGCCAATGGAAAGTTGCGGAGCTCATATAATGGTTTTAAAAACAGGAAAACCGCCAAATGAAGTAAAGTCGTATAGACCAATTTCCCTTCTTCCAGTTATATCCAAAGTTTTCGAGAGAATTTTACTAACGCGCCTACAACCGGTTATAGAATATAATAATCTTATCCCTGACCACCAATTTGGGTTCAGAACCAAGCATTCGACGATTGATCAAGTGCATAGAATTATTGACGTAATTGAGAAAGCATTTGAAGAAAAAAAGATATGCTCAAGCGTATTCCTTGACGTCTCACAAGCCTTTGATAAGGTGTGGCATGACGGCTTAAAATTACGACAAGTTCTTCCCGTACGCCTACATGATATTTTAGAATCATATCTCGGGAATAGACTCTTCCGTGTTAGACATGGAAAAGAATTCTCTGAGCTTGAGGAAATTTCGGCCGGCGTGCCGCAAGGAAGTGTCCTTGGCCCGCTTCTCCATCTGTTATATACTCGCGATATACCAAGAACAGATGGCACTACTCTCGCTACGTTCGCCGACGACACCGCTATCCTAGCAGTACGTAATACAATTGAAGAAACGACTGCAAAACTGCAAATCACACTGAATAAGGTAAATGAATGGACGAGGGACTGGCGGATCGCCCTTAAAGAATTTCAAAGAATTCCACCCTAGATTCTGCACAGCTAAAGCCACCAAATATCCCGAGGATACAATCATCGATGGCAGAAGTGAAATTTCGGCCTCGAATAATTCAACGCATCCTTAAAGAACTAGATTGCAATAAGGCAAAGGGACCCGATGGAATCCCGGCTATAGTACTCAAGAACTGTGCACCAGAACTTGCACCTGTACTCTGTAAGCTGTTTAGCATGTCGTACTCCCAGAAGACGTTTCCTTCTTGCTGGAAGACCGCTCGCATTCAACCTATTCCAAAGAAATGGAAGAAATGTCTGCCACAAAACTATCGTCCAATAGCGTTACTTTCAATGCTCTCTAAAGTAATGGAAAAGGCAATAAATGTCGAAATAATTAAATATCTAGAAGGCCATCGATTAATAACCGACAGGCAATACGGATTTCGGAGCCGTCGTTCCACTGGTGACCTGTTAAGCTACGTAACGCACTTATGGACACAATCAAATGAACAACACGGCGAATCCAGAGCTTTAGCCTTGGACATATCAAAGGCATTTGACCGAGTCTGGCATAGAGCCCTATTAGGCAAGTTAGCGTCTTACGGATTACCACAACAACTCTGCGGATGGATGCAAAATTTTCTTCTGGGAAGATCGATCCAAGTTGTTGTAGATGGTGTGTCATCCAATTCGTTTGCTATAAATGCAGGAGTGCCCCAAGGATCTATTCTTTCTCCAACTCTATTTCTTCTCCACATCAACGATTTGCTTGGATCGACAAATAATAATATCTACAGCTTTGCAGATGACAGCACTCTTATATCCTCCATCTCGAACAATGGGCCTGTGAATACGGCTACATCACACAGTCAGAGATGTGAACAAATTAATTCTCTAAATGATGATCTGGACAAAATCTTGAAGTGGGGAAAGGACAACTTGGTTGTATTTAATGCAAACAAGACACAGCTCACAACATTTTCCAGAAAAAATGCATCAACAGTTCCTCAGATCCAAATGGATGACCATCCAATCCATCACAAGGACTCAATGCACCTTCTAGGAGTCACAGTCAATTCAGGAATCACATGGCAGAACCACATATCCTATATCGCAAAATCGGCGTCCGCAAAGTTGAGCTACCTATTTAGAGTAAAGAGGTACTTTAGCCCCAAGCAACTTCTCCTTCTCTATAAAGCACAGGTTAGACCAGGCTTGGAATATTGTTCCCATATATGATATATGGAGCTCGGCCCCAAAACATTCACTTAACCTGCTTGATAGCATACAGAGACGAGCAGTTCGACTCATTGGAGACCCTACACTCACATCGAATCTACAACCGTTGGTGCACAGAAGACAAGTCGCTGACCTATGCTTGTTCTATAGGTACTTCCATGGTAGATGTTCTGAGGAACTCGCAAAGACATTATCCCTCGAAATGCAACTTTTGGGCGCCCAACAAGACAGGCTGCTAATGCTCATGACCATACAGTACACTTGACAACCGCGAGGACATCAACTTTCAAAAACTCCTTCTGTTACAGGACAAGCAAACTTTGGAACTCGCTTCCTGGGGATATGTTTCCAGAAGATTACAATTTGCAGCAATTTAAGTGCAGAGCAAACATACATCTGCAGGCATCTCGGGGCGCTGTTGAAGTGTTATAGGTTCGCCTTTCTCGGGAGAAGTATATAAAAAAAAAAAAAAAAAACGAAACTAAATCTGTTCACGTGAATTTCAGGTATACGAAAACAAATGACTTGCCAATTTTTTAAACTTGGCCCGAATACCCTTTGCAAACGAGGCCAAATACCTGGCAATGACACTCGACGCAAAGCTGGATTGGAATTCGCATGTGAAAATGAAAGAACTCGATATCAAATATAGAGAAATGTACTGGCTACTCGGAAAATATTCCCAGCTCAGTACCGAAAACAAACTGCTTCTATACAAGCAAGTGCTAAAGCCGGTGTGAACCTACGGTATACAACTTTGGGGTTGTACCAAGAAAACAAATGCCAATATTCTACAAACTTTTCAAAATAAAGTGCTTAGAGAAATTGTACAAGCTCCATGGTATATTAGAAACGACGATATCCACAGTGATCTCGGAATTCCAACAATTGAAGCTGAAACTAGAAGCTTCGCGAGAAAGCATAGAAACCGACTAATCGGACATGTCAACAATACAGTCCGACAAATTTTGGACGAGAACAATTTATTGCGCCGACTACGAAGAACGAAACCGTTCGACTTGGCATGATACGATTAACCGCGTCTAAATTGCGGAACAAGCAGGATCTTTCATTGGAAAGCAGCCTGTCAAAAGTTGTTATTTCGTTATAGAAAAATTGCTTGATAAGTTATATCTAAGTTGCACTATCTAACAATTCTTCGAAGGGTGGTGTTTTTAGTCAATAAAAATCTGACACTAGTCTTAGCACGCGCTTGCTATTCTCATAGTGTCTTTGGAAGATTTTCACCTACCCTCGGTTTAAAAAAAAAAAAATATCGTGAACACACTTTTTCTCATCTATAGCAAAACTGAAAAAAATGAGAGATCCAATTTGACAATTTGTTCTAAAAAAAAACCTTATAAAAAGCGAAAAAGAAAAACGATAGAATGTTTATTGTAAGTAATGGAGACAAAATTTTGTTTATTAATTAATATTTATATATATAAAAGAAGGTGATGTTAGTATCTAATTATAACTCAAAAAAGCCTGGACATATTTCGATGATTCGCAACAATTCGGACTGGTCTCCGGTCAAACAAGAAGAATATCAAAGAAAATTCCCGAAATATCCCTTCGGGAAGCTCCATATGTTCGTTATCTTGAAAAAAGAGAGAAAAAAAACTGGCATCCTCATCGATAAACCAAAGCGTGAAAAGCCAAAAACAGTGCGTACACCCGAGAAAATTGCTGCTGTGGCAGAAAGTGTGCGTGAAGCGCCATCAACATCAATTCACCGTCGTTCTCAACAATTGAACATTTTGGAGACATCATTGAGACGAATTTTGCATAAGGACCATGGTATGACGCCATATAAAGTCCAATTGGTTCAGGAGTTGAAGCCAACTGACCATCCAATGCGTTTTCGCTTCGCTAAGTGGGCCTACAATCGACTTAGAGAAGATGTCGATTTTGCCAAAAAAAAACATCTTTTCAGATGAAGCTCTACTACTTGGCCAGCCGAGGCAGCCATTTGAATGAAATTATTTTCCATTATTAACCGGAAGGATTGTACTTTCAAATAAAAAAAGAAATTTGAGAAAGTATTCAGTAGTTTTTTTTATAGCAGTTTCAAAAAAAAAAAAGTTATTTGGCGGACCCTTTATATAAAAGAGGACATTGAAATACTTGATTTTTGTACTTTTATTGAATTTGTATTTCCTAATGAGCTATTGAACTTAATTAAAATAGTAAATTAAGTTAAGTTAAAAGGTATCATTAAATTCATTGACTGTTAGGCGGTACGAAGTTCGCCAGGTCAGCTAGTTATAGTAATATAATTACTTGAGAGTACACAGTCATAGTTGTTTGATTTACGTTTACTTTATATCATATTTTTGTAACTTTAAATTTTAATTTTGTGGCCTTATATCTATGAAATATTTAATTCTTTGGTGATAGGCAGGTGAATAAATAAATAAATAAAATAAATGAACTGTTAAATTTCCATATTATACCCCTTTGACTGATTTAATATTTCAACGATTTTCCGCTAAAAATAGAATTAATTTCTCGAAAATGTATAACCAACCCCAGTCTACCCCACATAACTCCCAATCTGAGTTGCAAATATGCTTTACAAGAATTTGCATTTACATATAACAGGAACAGGTACGGCTGAGAGCTTATTTTATTTTCCATTTGAAGCGCGTTGAAAATCAATATTCTTAGAAACTTTGAAAACTTGTAGGTATTTTACTTCATAAACCATGCTCCACCAACTGTGCTAGCAGAACCATCTAAGCTCTAAGGATATGAAGAGCAAGAGACATACATTCTATTGAATTTCAAGCCAACTAACAAAACCTTTGATACAACGACCAATGACAAAGCGCACCTTTGTCGTCTCACTCTCTGATGTGTGCGGCAGGTTTCTAGATACACACACATGGATGATACATACGGAGCGTATCTATGACGAAGATGATATGACAAATTCCGTGTATGTGTACTATGGTTATTTTATGGTGTCTTCCTGTAGGGAAATAAGCCAGAAATTATGAAGTTCCTGACTATATTCAGTGAGCGGAGACCGGAGACGGCTGTGACGATTTTTCACAAATACAGTTTGCTTGGCTTGCAACTGGAATGGGTGATATTTGTATAGTGTATAGGGAATTGAATCGCACTTGGAAGGGCTTTGCGTATACACCGGTATTATGTTCGTGAGTGGTCCTCGAGGGCTCTTGAGAATGGTTATTTGGTCATTTCATTGGTAATGCGAAAGAATTTGGATAATGAGACGTTAGTGGCTTTCAAAATGTTTGCCCTTTCAATTGATTCTTCTTTTTTTTTCGAACATCCACAGGGAAAATATCCTTTTTCTTTTTATTATCTAACTAGCTGACCCGGCGAACTCCGTCCCACTAAATTCATAAATGTAATGAAAAAAATATTTCCAAGCATGCACAGCGCATGCTACTTTATGTAATTCCGTCAATTCAAATTCTTTATTCAAAAGTTATATTAAATACAATAGAAATAACTGAAGTGTAGCAATATCGATGTATTTCAATAAAACCGCAGTTATTGACGTGCCGGCCAACCTTCCGCATTTGTACTAAAGTGGTTTACCCACAGGTGAGCACGCCACATACAAATGGACCGTGTGAAACACATGGGAATTCAAGATTGATGCAAAAGTTTCGGTCCATTAAGGTTGCTCAACAAAATGATAACTGAGCCGACTCTTAATTTCAAATTGTGAAGCGGTAAGTCCGACGTTTTTTGTCACTCCTGTTTGCCCTCTGTACATGCTATCGACTTGATCATCCCCCGACAAAATGAAGTAGACCTGCGAATATTGCTGTACGTCCTCATTTACTGTCAAGAAGGCACCCACCCGATGGTAAATTTGGCCTTAAACCTGTTAATCCGAATCCCGTGCCATTGTTAGAAAATGTGTGTTTGCATGATGTATAAGAGAAAATATTGCCCTGCAAGTCGGCATGAAAGCAGTTACCTATTTGAAAGATTTTTGTTCCCAATGAAGTCATACGAAAACAGTAGTTGTACTGTCAAATGTTCTTTAGAAAATCCTCCGATTCAAATGGCTCCGCAGGTGCTAATTTCACTTTGCTACTCGCACAACAGTTTTTTAGCGCGTTTTAATGGTGACACGCAATTATATTCATCGCTCCAATATCGAAAATCGCATCACCGATATAGGTTTCTGTTCGTTCTACTGAAACGCAAGTCGTTCGAATGTCAGCAACGACGCGCATCTTCTCACTCCGATTTGAACTTATTCCCATCCCAGCAGCAGTAGGATTTGACGCAGTTCTCATTACTGGCACTCTCAATTTTCTTGACTGTTGATCTGGTCTTATGACATGCGATGTCCCACGTTTCGCTTTCTTCTGTAGTTTGGCTTCGTTGGTTGATATTTGTTGTTGACTTGCTTGCCTTGTTCGTCGGCCAATATTTGTGCGCATTCGTCTTGGCATTTTTTAAAAATCTCTGAAATTTGCTTTTCCATAACTATTTTTTCCGCGTTTAAACTTTTTGAAAAAAAACAAAAAAAATCCGCATATAGTAGGTACGTAGTTTTCTAATTAATTTTTGATATAGAAAAGTCAAAATAAATAGTGCAGAAAATCAAAAAAAAAAAAAAATCTAAAATAAAGTAGCCTATCGCAATACTCTATCCCGTAGCTTTCTATTAGTAAAAGAATTTTTGAGATCGGTTCGGTAGTTCCGGAGATTACCTCCCACAAACAAACATTACCTCTTTATATTTACAACAACAATAGTGTGATGTGATGTGATGTGATGAAAAGGAATAGTAATGTTCATATGTATCTATAGGTTAAGGTTCACATAACCATTCGTTTGGGTGAGGCTTTTATTTTTGGGACGAATACACACAACGAATGACAAACATGTTTTTTTAAATGTTTTTGCATAAATAAGTCCTATATGAGTGAGAGAACTAATTTCCTGTTAGAGCAACAAAAATTCCAATATCCAATAATAAAAATAAATTCGAAAAAGTTGCAACAGCAAAAGTTTGGAATGGAAACCAAAACACTTTATTAGTGTATTAACTGACATTTACGATACAACCGGATATGTTTTTTATTTCCATTTTTTATTACCGAAAACATTTATACATAAGCTCAGCGCTCTTCTATAGGTATAGAATTATCGGATTCGAAATTGAATCCGACCACACATGTTACTAATGCAACCTCAAATATTTGGTCAGTCAGCATCAGTAGCAATAACCAGAAAACTGCACACAAGCCGATGCCGAGGCTGCTTGTCAGGATACGTCCATACATATATCCTTGGGGTGAATATATACAAGCATGTGGCAAACGCTTTGATTTTCTTTCGTTTTGTCTTAGCAGATCCTCAATTTGGCATTATCTACCGTTGCCGCAAGAAACATCCACTTTTGCACATGGCGCATAAAGAGATTTTTTTTTTTCGATTTGTTAAACAGCTTTTACGAGCCTATTATGACTTTTACCATTCATCCTCGTTGTTTCAATATACCTATATGGTGGAGGTACATCATTACTTCTGCTGAATTCGAAATGGAGTCGGATTAAAATTGAATTTAAAATGAGATATGAGTACACGTTGACACGTGACGATTAATGTGTGTGTTGGTTTCTTTTGGTCACAAAAATAAAATAAGCTCACCTAGGTACACGCATGGCGTGGAAAATATTAATTTAAGGTAAACAAGTTTAATTGCGAGGGAGGCAACAATCCATTAAATCAATTTGACAATGACAGCATATCAAAAAGCAATTATTGAAACGTGGTATATGGTGTAACTGGATTACACGGTAATTGAATGGTATAAAATAAAGCACCCAGCATTGTACATAAATTAATTTTATGTGTGTTGTATATGTAGAGGAAATTTAAATGGAAGCTGTTCGATTCAAGGTATTCGATTGGAAAATCGGAATTAAATCTTTGGTTCATGGTTAGTTGTAAGTAGATTTTGAAACGGCTTCAACGCATTTTGCTGATATCTCACTCTGTAAGAGCTTGTACGAATTCACTTATGCACTTTTATTCGTAAATTGAAGATGAACACGGAAAGAACTGTGAAGTCACCAATTGCAAACTTTTGAGTTGCAGTCACGAGTTATATATTTTTCGCAAATCAGAACGATTTTGTCTTGAACTGATACAAAAATTCATAATTCGACATTGAAAATAGCGAAGAATATCAAATTTTGTTTGTTGAATATTACGATTAGAAGTATTAATCCGAGCTTCATTTATTTGTAGTGATTTGCGACATTTTTGGAGCTCAAATTACAACAACTATTTCGTAATTTACCACCACTGAATGATGAATCAATAATTTTGCATATGTAAATTGACGAAAAGAAGTCGTAAATTCCAAAATATGAATTGCAAATTGATAAAAATAAGTTGCAATTTACGATTAAGAATTTGTAAATTGCAACCCATGTTGCAATTTACTAAAGTGTAACGAAACGCCACCGTTCGTCACACTTTTACGGCCGCTACTGTGGGGTGTAGATGGCCACTACTGTCGTCACAGCCACACCCCACCCCGCAGACACCGCACTGCCGGCCTTTGCACCAATCCCTTTCCCCTCCTTTCCTCTGGAACCACGCTGAAGTCGGGCCGCTAAGGAACCACGCCACGCAGTAGTCGGGCCACGTAGTTAGAGACGTAGTGTAGACGTTATCATTAAAGTATGAGTAGTTTGTATAGAGACATACAGAGATATTGTTAGGAAGTAGTTTGTATAGAGGATACAGAAAACATTGTCGAAGAATCGTTAAGACATACGTTGTTTGTATAGAGTTGTATGGCAACATTGTATTTAATATTAAGTAAACGCACTGCGAATAAAGTGTACCTCTAAACAAAAGTTTTTGTGTTTCTTTGGTAAACCCTGGATCCGGCGAGCAAAACCCCGGCCGGAGAAAAAGCACATCACAAAAGAATGAAATCGTAATTGCAACAGCATTTCACAACCACAGTAATATCAAATTGATAACTATTTGTGTCAAATTGCGATCGGTAATATGTATTTCATGCCCGATCGCATTATTGATACTGACAAGTGTTTATTCACGACTTTTGAGGATCAATATCTTCACTTTGTACAATTTCTAGAATTGCGAAAAAAAAAATCATGCATTAGTAAATCCTGAGCTAAGCTCTAAAATGAGACAAACTTTTCGTGATTCGGCGCTATTTTTTATTTATTTCATTTCATCAATCGAAGAACAAAATTCATCTATAGACTAGTAGATAACAATCATACACTACAGCTAATAGTAAATGTATCCGAACTTCAAGTTGATCTATGTAAGTACATTCAAAACATAAATCTTAAGGGTATCTCTAGTGCAAATTCTGAAAAAGTCTAACCTAGTGCAAACTGCATGGGCTTCTCTAGTTAGATCTATGAAATTGCTCGTAGAAAAGGACATCATTTCTGGAATTATGAGTGGGAACACGAATAGAAATTAGTGCTAGAAGTTGTGCACATTTAATATGATAAGTAAGTATATCTCTAATGAACACGGTGGAGGAGAGTTTGGAGTCAGAGCAGTTGATTTAGATATTGATGAGGGAGATAATTTTCTTTTGTGCAAGGTGGGAGCAGGGGGACACTTTTTATTTTGGCTATTTTTCGTTGTAAGGTCAATAACCGCTTTTTTGGTACTATGCGAAGGATTTCCATAGCAAATTAATTTCAAATACTATTATATCTCAGATTTTATGGCTGCTTTATCAACGGAAGTTTCGCTATGATCATATGGTATATTTGACATGCAACAAAAATGTTTAAAACGCCATATAAGGCTGGCGAAATTCGCATTATGGAAGTAGATATATTCAATACTAGCATACCCGTGCTCGCCTTATTGCTTCGCCAGAGTTCCACTTCGCACAGGCACATAAAATTCCTTCACTGAAGGCTGGGAAAGTCCAGCGATCTAGATTCAATCGGGCATTTTACTTTTTTGAATTGTATAAAATTTATAGTTTATTGCTTATTGTTCGACTTCTGGATAGCGTACAAGTATGATTTATATCTTAAAATCTTTGTACGTAACTGAACTTTATATTAAAAACAACCCTATTTCATTTAGATGATTCATTCCAAAGCTAGGAGCTAGAAGGTTTCCATAACTACAACTTTTCTTAGATATTAGCTTAGATTTCCGCTTCCACTCGGCGGATAATGGTAAAAGATATCCTATAATATAATCTCGACAATTTCCAATGCAACTCTGAAAACAGGAATCAATTTCGTGCAGTACTTTTTTAATCTATTCCGAACATACACCTTACAGCCGGAATAAACGTTTTATTATAGTAAGAATAAGGTACCAGGCACTATACAAAATGTGGGCAGTACTCAATAGAGGGCGTGCCAATCCTCGCAGATATATAATTTAACAGCTTAAATTATGTCCAATCATCTGGGATGGCCGCCATGATTTTAGACGGAGGCCTTAAATTTGCAAATATATTCTTCTGCTGCCAAAGAGCACGCCTTCACTATTTGTATGACACCTGGCACAGATTTAGAATATGCAAATTCAATACTTGTGACTCCCAAGCAGGCTGTAGAGGCCGCTCTGTGAAGACTTTTGCGATCCGAGAGCTGTTGCACAAGATCTCACTTATAACTTACTCATTCAATGGTACGTAGAATACTGTTTGGTTTATGTACCTTAGGCCAAGTGAAACGACAAAATGGGGGAAGAAGCGTTATACAGATATGTAGTTACAAAATTTGGATTTTTCCTTGACAAACAGAATTTTGTGTTTCTAAGGTGTATACGATCTTCTTCGAAAAATAGTATAGATGCATCATCCAACTATTATCGGATTTTATTATTATTATTATTATTATTAAAATTACATGGTAACATAAAATATTATAGAGCCTAGCTGCAGAGACTATTGGCTCTTATCTAATTAAATATTTATATAGTTAATTTAAGGATTTCAATAAATTTATTTATATTTTCAATGTTTGTATAGTTTGGATTTTTTAATACATCGTAGATTGGTTTGTTTTGAAAGATAGATTCTATAATGGGTTTTGAGGCTAGGCAATTTTCTAGGAGGTGGGGGATATTTAATGTTGTGTTACAGGCGGTGCATAGCGGCGGGTTGTTTTTGGTGAGGAGGTGTTGGTGGGTTGTTGAGGTGTGACCGAGTCTTAGGCGAACAAAGTTTGAAATTTTGTGTTTTGATTGGTTTGTGGGATATCTTGGTCGGTGTTTTTCTTCGTTTACTTTTTTGTAATGATGGTGATAGAGGCTCCAGTCAATTGCTTGTTTGGCTTTAAGGTTTTTATGTATACATGTTTGGAGATCTTGTTTCGTAAATAGATTGAATTTGTATACTGGTGCGTCTTTTGCAGATGTTGCTGCCTTATCAGCTTCCTCATTACCACTAATATTTACGTGTCCAGGGGTCCACATAAGTTTGATTTTGTTTGGCATCATAGTAATCTTGTTTCTTATTTCAGAAACTAGTTCGGTGTTGTTGTTAGGGTTGAGTACAGCTTTTAGAACCGATATACTATCAGAGCATATAACAAATTTGCCTCTTTGGTTCATGGTTACCTTTGTCGCTTGAAGGATTGCAAATGCTTCTGCCGAGAAAATTGAGGTGAACTCCGGGAGGGTGCCAATGCTTTGAATATAACCATCTTCTGATGTGACGGCAAAGGATGTATTGATTTGTGACTTGGATCCGTCAGTAAACATAAATTTCCAGCCTTTGCTTTTAAGTTCTGATGAAATATCCGAAAATAACGAGCAGTATAGAGCTTTGTTGGTGTTTGTTTTTCTATGATGAGCCAAAGTCAATATAATAGATTCAGGTTTGATATGCCATGGGGGGTGAGTTAAGATACAGTTTTGAGGCTTTTTTATAGGAATTCCCATTTGTTTCGCTTTTTCAAGGATTTGGCTGATTGAGGATGGGATACGTTTTTTGCATTTGTGTCCGATGGATTGGCGGATGTCCTTATCAATAACTGAGTTTTTTGAAAAAACTAATTTAGCAATTAATTTTGATGTAATTTCATCGAAGCGCTCTTCTACTGTTGGCAGGCCTGCTTCTGCAAGTATATTTTTTATTGGTGTGGTAGGGAAAGCGTTGATGCTCCTCCTCGCTGCCTGGTGGTAGGTTGGCTGTATTATTTTAAGGGTCGTTTTTGGGGAGTTGCCGTAAATATATATACCATAATCAATTTTACTTAGAATTAACATTTTGGTTACATATGATAGAGTATTAATATGCACGTGACTTTTCTTACTTGCTAGATACTTGATAATGTTAAGTCTCGCAGCTAGGGATTTTTTCAAATTTAAACAGTGTTCTTTCCAATTGAACTTATTGCTAAATACTAAACCTAGTATACTTAGGGTTTTAACATTCTTAACTTGTACATTGTTTATACTTAAACTAGGTCCAGGGCAATGAATTTTTCTACAAATGTGAAGAATTTTGCATTTTTTTAATGATAGTTTTGCTCCTGAGGCCGATGACCATACTAAAATATCATTAACAACATTATCGAGCTGAGTTTTACTGTCATTTAAATCATTTGTTTTGCTTAGTATATAAATGTCGTCTGCATACAAGCAGCTGTCTAAGAGTTTATAGTTATTTAATATAATTGAAATTTCATCGAAAGCAATTATAAATAATACGACCGATAATGGTGATCCTTGGGGGATTCCATTATCCAGTGTGTGTGTATTAGAGTAAGAATCGTTAGCTCTAGTGAAGAATTTTCTATTGGATAAAAAAGATTTGACATAGCCAAAGATTTTTGTTCCAACTTCCCATGTTTTGAGCTTATTGAGCAGTATGTGGATACCTATCCTGTCAAAGGCTTTTTCGAAGTCAAGCGAGAGCACAGACACATGATTTTTTGAGGATATCGCCTTAGAGATATAATAATCTAAGTGAAGATGTGCATCAGCACATCCTCTATTTGCTTTAAAAGCAACTTGATTGGGGGATATCAATTTTTTTGATTCAATAAGCCACATCAGGCGTTTTGCAACAATTTTTTCTAAAATTTTTGAAGGGCAGGATATGAGAGATATTGGGCGGTATCCGTCTATCGAGTGTTTGTCCTTGCCAGGCTTAGGTATGGGGATTAGCGTAGCAGTTTTCCAACTTTGTGGAATTACTGAGGTTTCGAGTACGTTATTGTATAATTTGACAAGCCTTTGCCTTATATCCAAAGGTAAGTTTTTAAGCATTGGGTAACAAATTCTATCCCTGCCAGGCGTTTTAGTTTTGCTTAAACATGCTTCAAATTCTACTAAGGAGATGGATTTTTCTATCCGTTGGGCAAATATATTCTTATTGGGTGTGTAGGCGGAGCTATTGAGGGATTGGTCTTTTGTGTTTCTAAAAGTTATGTGGAAATTTTCGTCCTTTGAGTATTCCGACCAAGTTTTGGAAAATAGATTACATATTTGTGCTGGATCTGTTATAAGCTCGTTGTTTGATTGGATGCAGGAAATTCTAAGGGGGTTTGGATAACCAGTAAGTCGTCGGATGTTTTGCCAAATTTGCGTGGTCGTGGATTTGGGGTTTATGCTAGAAGTAAACTTGGCGAAGCTTTTTGTTTTACTATTTTTAAGCTCGCGCCTAAACTTAGCATTAGCCTTTTTGTAAGAAACTAATTTGGACTGAGAGGGTGATTTTTTGAATTCTGACAATGCTTTCATTTTGTCCTTGCGTAGTGTCGAAAGGGTTGGGTTCCACCAAGGGACAATGGGTTTGGTTTGAGGTTTGCTTTTTGGTGTAGTTTGTGGAATCGAAAGATTCGCAGCGGTTCTTATTGCTCTTTGGATTAAAGCTGCCTCCTTGTTGTTGTTTGGACTTGGGGGTTTGTCAGATAAGTATTTTGTAATCGCTTTTCTAAACATTGTCCAGTTGGAAAAGTCAGTTCTAAATTTAGCGATGGGGGCTGTTTTTGAGCAAATTATGCCGGTTTTATAACGTGAAATTATGGGGAAGTGGTCACTATTGTGTAAATCACTTAACGTTTCCCAGGAGGTGATAGGAAATAGTTCGGGTGAACAGCAGGTTATGTCTATGTGGGTTAATGTGTTATGTGTGGAAAGGTGTGTTGGTGAGCCGTCATTTAAAATAATTAGATTTTGACTTAGTAGAAATTCTTCAAAGATGCCTCCTCTTATGTTTGTGACTGGTGAGCCCCAAAGCGTATTCCATGCATTTATGTCACCACCTAGGATCACTGCAGAGTCCGTTTGACTTATGATATTATCTAAATCATTTTTGCAAAATGTTTGTGAAGGGTGAATGTATAAGCTAACGTAAGTTATTTTAGGTTGGTATTGTATTTCGACTGCCAGAGTTAAAATATTCGAGTTGATGGGTACAATTTTATGTGGAATATTATCTTTTATCAATAAACCTATGCCTTGTTTGCCTGTTGTGTTACTGGGAAGATTAACGAAATAACCTTCATAGTTTTTAGGACTGATAGGTATTGATTGATTTTTGTTGTAGGTAGGTTATAGGAAGAGGTTTTCAAGGACTGACATCGATAGCCCCGATATTGAGATTAACGCATCCGTCTAAGGCATCGACAGTAACAACCGATTGACACCATTATAGTCTAAGTGCGAGTATAGTCACGAATAGTCGGAATGCAGATTCTGTCTGGAGGAGTCGAATCTTCTGAACACATATTGTGTGTCTGCCTAGCTTTTCTTTTCATGCGTTAAGAAAACGTGTCTTTAATAGAGAGACTCATGAACCATCAGATAAAGCACACTCTGCTTCTATAAGGACTTATTGACCTTCATTAGGGAGGTTGCACGTCTCTTAGGCTGCAGCCACACCGGATGGAACAAAACGCCTTAGACAAACAAAACTGTTTTTCTGTGTGTCTCTGAAATTTAAATACACCCATTTAAATACGCGCGCCCACACAGAATAGGGCAAAACAAAGCAAGAAAACAAAATAAGGCATTTGCGTTTTAGCTCCCTTAGATTAAACTTTCCCTATCAATAGATCTTTCAGGTCGCAGTGTCGGCCAACTAATAATTTATTATTTGCAATTTGTAATTAGAATAGTGAGTGCTTCATGCACTAATAAGCAATTTTTCCAGTGGCCATTATTAGAGTGTAATTATTATTGTAGGAAGATGAATTCGCGTTAACTTCGTTGTATTTTGGCAGTTTTGCATTTTATGGAACGTTTTTTCAACAAATTCGTGAAGAATTACATAAACAAGATTGGCGAATCAAAATATTTAATATCTTAACATTAAAAATGGACAATTTTAATATTAACGGGGTTTTCAAATTAAGTTTGGTGATCGGAAATCGTATACTCTTAAAACTTTGGTACAATAAAAGCTATGACAATATTCACGACTCACAATAACTAAACAGAACAGACGACATGCACGTGCGTCGTGCAGTAGATGTCACACAAAAGTGTGAAAGCCTAATGATGATAATGATGCAAATCAAAAACATTTTTAATTAGTTTTACATTTGAGTGTCTATAGTCCAACAACCCACTTCAAAAGTCAGACCTCACCCAACAACCAACTACTGCCTATACCATAGTGCATATACGCACTCAGCAGCATTCTCAAAGGCCACATGTTCTAAGTACAGGCATACAAAGTGATATGACCGAATTCCGGGCACATAGCGCCATATTTCAACATAAAGGAATGTAACACATTCACATGCCAAATGTGTGGCCATATGAGGTACGGCCGCACCGACTTATATGGAGAGGAAGCAAAATAATGGGTGAAAAATTGTGCCCTTCAAAACGAGGAGGTTGGTTGCTATTCATAAGTGAAGCGCGCTTTTTTCTACCTCAAACTTTTGTCCTAGCTAAAAGGACACGTGAAACGTGAAACCACACCGGCATAGGTGCCATTGACACACTCACTAACACACATGCACATAAATATTCAACAAACGAGGAGAACATTTAGGATGTTGTACATATAAACCCACAAAAGTGGATATAATTAGGGTGCAGCCAGACCCGGAGCATGATTTTATGTGCATGTATGCGGTTTACGAGTGTGCATACAATATGCAACTGCCTCATTAGAGGCCATCATCGTGATACCGTCACTCCCGCCCAAGAGGGTTGAAACCCGACAATTGGATTTCTGTATAACAATACTTAAAACGTGTTAACCGTGTTTATATGAGTGAACGTTGCGTGGCGCGCTAGTTGGCATTGTCGCCGGAAATAAGTACCTGTGCCTATAGTAATTATTTAATTTTGAATGTAGGTAATGACATTTTTCAGCATTCCCATGGACGTGGTAAGAGAAAGATATTGTTTGCGTACAAATTTCAAAATCTACGCATTGATCAGTTACGCCATCCCATGGCGGTGACAGGGGAGGACTGTTCTTTCACAGTTTAATTTCCTATAAAAAATATAGCTGCTGTGTTGTTATGATATGAATATCTTTAAAAAAAAAAACACCGTTTAAACGGTTTGAAAAATACACAATTAAGAAAGGCCCCCCGTTTTTTGTATCAAAAAATACAAGTAGGTAAGGTATTTTATATTATAAAAGGGTGGTCCAACCATAATGCTCGATGTTAACTGTGAGTCACACCTTGACGTCAAGTTTTCTGCCCAACTTAATTTGACATTTATTTGTCTCAGTGTTTGACAAATCCAACTATAGAGCGATACACAATTGAGCAGCGCGTTAAGAAAATGGGCGTTAAAATCAAAATGCATTTCGTGATTTTTTTGCTCAGCATAATCGACCAAATGTGTCCACAATCGGGATAATTTTGCGCAAGTCTCAGAAAACCGGGTCTGTTGAAAGTGCGAAAACACCTGTTTTGCTCGCCAAGTTTTTATGGGCTGACGTTGTCATCGGGCCGTACTTCTTCGAAAATGAGGCCGGCCCAGCAGTTACTGTGAATGGTGTTCGCTATCTCGGGATGATAACGGACTTCTTGTGGCCAGAAATTGAGTGATATTGAGAAATTGAAATTCAATGGCCGTGTAAAAGCAAAACGGTGCGATGTACATCAATAAGCCAAGAGCAATTCAAGAGCTAAAGGATGAGATAATTCGGCACATTAACGACATTGAACCTCAATTATGTCTCCTGAGTCATTGAAAATATGGACCATCGGATAAAGGTATGCCACCCAAGCCGTGGCGAGCCCGAGCATTTGGCCGATATTTTGTTTCACACATATTTTTCATAGATCCTTCTATATTAAGATAGATCTATAAAATATTAAGATAATTCTCTGAAAACTTATTATTTTATTTAAATTAACATCGTGTGTTTTCGTTGGAACACCCTTTATATATACCTATGCAGTTATCAAAATAAGCTACTCAAATCACGCTGGTTATTCACATCCCATACCTTTTTGCTGAATAAAATACCTATACCCCAGTTCCAATAAATAACAACTACAACTTTCTTAGCAATATTAGTACCCGCACTTGCAACCTCTTTTGATCCACATCATACATAGATGGTAATGAAGCTACTAGGTATAGGTAAGTGGCTTAACAATTAGAAAGTCCTACTATATCCCTATGTTTCTCGTTACAGTTTATACTTGGGAGTTTCATCAACAGGAAAGGTATATGAAATTTTAGGAAACCCCTGAATTCAAGATAATGTACCAGCACACCTGCATTCATATTCAAATGAGATATAACAACCCCAGGTTTTTCCAAAAACTTATTCATATATACATAATTTTTGAATAATTAGTTTGCACTAGCAGTTTTGGCTAATTTTAATTTTCGAAGTTTCGGGTTTCCCAGCAACTTAGTTTGTTAGTTGGATATCATGGTTTTAAGTTATTATCTTTATTAAAATGCAATATTCACCAAAACCAAATAGTTGAAAAGAGATTTTAATAATTATATATATTTGCTTAAAATAAAAGTTCTCTATTACGATGATAGAGGAACTCCAAAAAGTGGGTCCCAAAATGTTGTCCGTCTGTCTTTCCGTGTGTCCCGAGGTCTAAAGCCTAAACGGCTGCCCGGATTTCGTTTAAACTTTGGATTTGGAGTTTGGGGGCTTACAGTTCGGGGCCGTTTTTATTTTGGAAGGTACCCTTAATATTAGTGGTACCTACTGCCCATATAAAATGTTCGTACCAGTTTGATTTGTTCGAAAACGGCTCTAAGAATTTCAACCAAAATTGATATTAAAGCTTAAGTAGGTGGGGTTAACATGATTGCACATTCAGTTTTTAGCTAAACAATCGACTAATGGTAATTTTGAAATTTAGACATATCTGGAATACGTTCCATACGATTGTAACAAAAAATAATTTCTAATTTTTAAATTGTTTGAGAGAAACAACTCTTAACAACAATTCGCAGACACAGTCACTTTTGGTAGAAATGATAGCTATTTCGAACTACACCACTAATTCATCATCAGACTCCTTTGAAGTGATTGTTTTGAATAGTTTTTTTAATTCTGACAGTCAATTCTCCGTGTATAATTCCATTTGGAAAGACATTTCTGTTTTTCCCCTTGTCAGGAAATGAACCTGAATTTCGATTTCTCTCCAATTGACCAAGTGAATTCCACTTGCCAAGTGACTAATTTCTAAGGTAATATTGTCATTCCTGAGTCCTAACTGAATAGCAAACGCAGTTTGCCTCTGTATTATCGCACAATGGATTTGTTTAAAAAGTATTTTCACAAGCGGCAATAACGATTTTGCCAAAAAAAAAAAAAAAAAAAAATGAGTAAAGTTGATATTCCCAATATAAATACGTCCTTAATTTTCAATTCGAATCTAATTTAAAATTTAATTTAATTTATCTCGAAAACAACATTTTCGATCTCGATAAAATCTTAAAAACCACGTATGTAACGCTTACATTCCGAGAAATGCTTTAATAATTTTGATCAAAATACATACCTATTAAAGATAGATCCGTACTTAGTTTTTCTCAAAAACTTCGAATAAACCAGTTTTTTAATTATATTTCTCAAAAATGTCTACCCATAAGCCGATCTGTGTTCATATACCTATATTTTTAAAACTCAATACCGCACTATAACATTTGAATTGCAACAGCCATTAAAAATGAAATAACAACAACGCAAAACTTATTTTTTAGCAAATATAACCCACTTCTTCTTTTTTTTCAACCGTTTTGGATATCATCTTAAAATAATTTCAACCACTTGGGGTTTACACATTCAAAAAGTCTCACTTCATTTGCACCGCCACACGCGTCCATCGGGATATTCATTTTATAACTGCTAATAATGTGATCATTGACACCTTAAACCAGCGTCACTAATTTATTCCAGTCAAAAATAATCACATGACTTAAAAGATCAGAAAACAAAAATTTCTAGTATACATTTATATCCCTTACCCTTAATCCAAACGGCTGTAGGAAATAAGGCCCCAATGAAATAAGGCCCCAAAGGAGAAAATGAAATAAGGCCCCAAATTTGGGGTCTTATTTCGTAATGAAATAACACCCCAATTTCAACTATGAAATAAGGCCCCACTGCGATGAAATAAGGCCCCAAAACAAAATGAAATAAGGCCCAAAATTTGGGGTTTATTTCATAATGAAATTAAAAATAATGAAAACTACTTTTTATTTAATATTGTTGATATTGGATAAACTAATTTAGATTAAAGAAACTTTTTATATACTCAACCTCGCACTCACCCCGTAATCTAAAAGTAAATCCAAGCAGGGGGGTTGCAGGGGGGCAGCATGCCCCCCCCCCATACGCATTCCATATCGGAAGGGTAACAATTAATAATAAAAAAATAATTTTGGGGACTTATTTCATTAGGGCCTTATTTCGCAGAGCCAATCCAAACATCTTGTAAAGCATAAAAGCTTGTAAAATAGTACAGTATGTGCTTAAACTCTCTAATCATAAGTTGCGACAAAAATTGCCTATTGCTAGAGCCTCAACTTATAAAGTCTCACATTGTTATTTGATATATACCTACTACCACATCAGATGAATAACTCAAAAATGGATTCTATTTATTCTCAGATTTTTACCCACCTGCCTAGTAAAATAAGAAAACAAATAGTCAAAATTTTGGTCAACGAGAAAGTTTCGTTCGACCCAGTCGTGCACTTTACTTCCGTTTGCTCTTTTAAACTTTCAATGTTTTATAAGGTAAGGTAAGGTTCTTACACTAATTGGAATTCTTGGGATTTTTCAGGATCTCACATAATTGGCTAAAAGTCATTCTGTAGAGGTCGTGATGGCGTGCATTTTCTTTAAAACGTTCAATTTTCAGAACTAGGTTGCGAACAAAACAAGTGAATACAATGAAATGTTACGCATTCGTTTCCAACTCTGTTGAAAGAAATGTAATTTCGTCAAGGTCCCCTTTCAAGATGCTTTCCTTCCTTCGTTCCATTTTCCATATTTTTTGCATTATTTTTTTTTTAACTGAACGTATCCAAAGCAAATGATTGCATTGTGAAGAGAAATTTACCAAAAACACTGCTTAAAGCTGAAATCAACTAATTTCATAAACAAAAATAAATCATTTCGCATCTACAGATATTTAAAAGTGCTTATTAATGGCCAGCCGAGCAGAAGGCTTTGCCGTACAATTGAAAATAAAAATATATAATTCCACATCAAATTCCTATTGAGTGTATTTTTTCATTCGAAAAATATTATTGCAGCTGGATTTCTAATGAAATCTTTCACTCAAATGCAGCTCTTTTAATTTGCATGGCTGCACAAAATGTTGAGTTGTTATGGCAGAGGCTCATTGTCAACGGAATTCACTGACATTGAATTATGATGCGGATTTATAGGATTTTATTTCAGAAGAATATCTTGTTTGAAATAAGAGAGTTTCCGCATCTTCTATGTAGATATTCGTTTTAAGATTCTGTCACAATTGAAAATGTGGAATCACCTATTTTTTGAGAAAGTGGACACAGACGTTTTTACAAAATAACGAAAGAGGATTATGTATTTGTGAACTCGTGGCTTTAAAGGATTTAGCATCGGTTGTTGTTCAATTTTACGAGGTCATGTTCGAAAGACGAAAAACTAAGGATGCAGCAAGAGCAATATGAAACGTGAGAGCGATCGGCAAGTATGAAATCAAAATTAATATGAATGCCTATTGCCAAATAGGTTGTTGATGTTTTATTTCTTCTTCAAGTGACGGGAATTTTATCAGATCATGGGTTTGTTTGAAATCAGAGACAATACTGAGACCCCCATCTTTGGCCGATTTTCCGTTACTTGCCTACAAGCTATATTTTTATGGGGTGGTACATGCTAAGTGTGTTAATATTGTTACATAGAAATTCGTATTGACGAATGTCACGCAACTCCACTCACCAACACACTCGCACCTTGCATGTCCCACTTCTACTGTCGGCAAAGTTGCTGTATGGCGGCGTCAAATTAATGTCACCACTCACCAAACAAAAAGCGTTCCATTAACTGATGTGGAATTCTTAACTTCATTTTAGGTACCACTCTTAATGGAGACATATATCTACCCACGATTTTTTCATTTAGTTTTAGCTCCAATCAGTTTGTATTTGTGCACATCTATGGCACTAATGACATAAGTTTTATTCTACTCATTTTGTAAAGAAATACTCAAAAAAGTGTACGGACACATCTTGTGACAGCCTACCAACTGCCACACACATCCGATTTTGATTTAGTTTTTTTTGTTGGTTAATATACCATACAGAGAAGGTTTATATTTACTTTTTGTCGCGAAAACAAAACTTTTAGGGGATGAAAGAGGTTATGAAAATTTGTATGGGGAAATACACTTTGAAAAAAAAAGAAACTGGATAGAAATTGAGTAGTGACACTTCAAATACAAAATATGTATTTTAAATTTTAAAACCAATAGTTGTTGTCAATTATTTTAATTATTTACCAAGCAAATTGTTGTTGTCAACAATTTTGAAAGTTTTTTTTTTATTATACCTAAAAAGTTTGTTCTAATAAATTATGTTTACTATTTTACATTAAGTAACTTTTTGAATGAAGTAGATACTTTGATTACAAAAAGATGATTATTATGGCCGACGATATTTTGCATCGAATTCGCGCTATGACATCGGATAATGAACTGGAGATGTCAGATGAAATGCGCAACAAAGCTTTGATTTTGATCGAGGATATGTGTCTGCTCAGGAGTGGCAATTTGTTGTGCAAATTGGGGATGCCACAGCCAAATCGTTCAATGCAAGACGCATTTAACCGAGAACTGGAGCGAGAAATGGACTTCGATCGATTCGCATTGAGTCAAGCTGTTCGAACAAATGTGCCAATGTTGAATCGAGAATAAAAGAAAGTGTTTACGATGAATTGATGCAAGCAGTCGATAACGAAAATGACAGCATTTTCTTCCTTGATGCGCCCGCTGGAACGGGAAATACATTCCTGATTTCACTGATTTTGGCTACAATTCGTTCGAGATCTGATATCACTTTGGCCCTAGTATTTTATAAAATAAAAGTAGGTAGTTATTTTTGAAGTGTACCAGACTTTTATTTATTTCGTTTTTACATTATACCTGAAAGATGTTTAGTGCAATTTCGAGGTAACTGGGTACTGGGGTGTGCTGGCACCCCATATGTGTGAGTTTTATTTTATTTTTAAAAGACAAATGAACACTTTTTTTAATTTTTGGCTCTACCAAGGTAATAGAGTAGTTATTTACGATTTGAGAGGAACCATCGAAAAAGTGCTTCGAGAATCAATGGAAGGCGATTCACAGCATTGCGAGGATATTATTAAGAGAACCTCAAAAGAAGATTTCAAGCAGGGAAGGTGCTTTTTATGTCAGAACACGAGATAATAAGACAAAAATGGCGTGCAGTACTTGCCAAAGGCACATTTGCTACCGCTGCGAAGTTGCCATAATAAAGCTGTCTTTATATGCGGAAAAAAAAAGGATTAAAAATATGCGGATAAGACTTACAAAAATTTTACATATACATACTTATGTTGCCATATATGTCTCCATTCAGAAACAAGGAGAAACTTGGAAGATTCAAGCTTAAAGCTACATTTTCTTGAATTTTTGAAACACCATTTGGTCACACCGCTTAATAACCTCTGTGTTTATTTTTATTTTAATTAGGTAGGTACTAAGGTTGTGAGTGAAATGTATTTTGTTTATGCTAATTAAGTTAATGAATACATTATTTTAAAACAAAGTAAATAATTTTTACAAGATTGTATTATAAGTTGCTGATATTTACAGCCCAAAGAACTGGGGTGCTCAGGAACCCCATATTTGTTAACGTTATTCAATAACCCTTATGTATTCTAGGGCTAAGTTAGGTAAATAGCAGTCTTGAAATTTCGTAGCAATTGCTACGTTTTATTCATATCAGTAAAAGGTAAGGGGAGCCCCTTTTCGAACGTGTCAAAAGTTAGTGTTAACTCCACTCAGTTTTTAATTCGTACGAATCGTAGCAAATGATTCGATTTTGACACTTCATTTGAGTAAAAGCAATTGCTTCGTTTTATTCAAACTGGCTAACCAAAGTAATGTCAGGCATGTGGATGTGGAATTTACAAATTTTGGACGAGAACAATTTATTAAGCCGGCTTCAAAGAACGAAACCGTTCGACTTGGCAAGATAAGATTAACCGCGTCTAAATTGCGGAACATGCAGGATCTTTCATTAGAAAGAAGCCTGTCAAAATTGATATCTTAGTTGCAGTATCTAACAATATTTCGAAGGGTGGTGTTTTTAGTCAGTAAAAATCTGACACTACTATGAGCATGCGCTTGCTATTCTTATAGTGTTTTTGGAAGAATTTCACCTACCTACCCTCGGTACAAAAAAAAAAAAAAAAACTGGTGCGACTGTATCCAACAGTCCCGAAATATGTGTATGTGTAAACACCGTGCGTGCGGTATGTGTGTGGCTTGATACACGTCATTGAGAAAAGAGGCAATTGTAACAACCGTATTTTTGATATATTATGAAATAACAATAATTTATTCGTTCTGTGCTAGTTTCGGTAGAAAAGATACAATCGGATTGTGGTAGCTGAAGTAAGATATGTACATGCGAGACTGTAATCTATCTAGATTACGCTGGAAGACAGCATCGATGGTTGTTCCATATCGTGTTGTTGAAATTTTCCGGTTGGAGTTCATTTGAGGATTAAATTTATCTTGCATAAAATCAATAAATGGTTGAGCTTCTGGAGTTGAAAAATTGATATGGAAGTCTCCGCTTATGATCATTGGTAAAAGATGATAATCTCCCTGCAGAATTCTTGAAATTTCTTCTGAGTGCGGTGCAAGGACGAAATGGAGAAATTTTATTTCACAGCAACAAAAAGCTGAAATTAATATGCCCCAGCTCATAAATGTATGCAATGATAAAAACGTATGCAATGATAAAATGTATGCAATGATAAAACACAGTGACGCATTCCCTGTCCCCGCAAGTTAAATGTGTGGAATTACTCAACCAGATTCCAAAAACGCGCGCTTAGATGTTTACACATCAAAAAGTCATGTGGAATCGGATTAAACCTGAATATATCTAGTACATAATCTTCTCCGACAGAATTATAATTAAACTTAAATAGCATTAAAACCCACTCCGCTACCCTTCTATGTCTTTGGAACTCGCTGCCATTACTCGTACACGCCACACGGTACACTGAGCGTTTAATCGCCCTAAAGCATAATCCCTTGTACCTTGCTACACAATTAAAAAAAAATGTATGCCTCAGCTATACCTCATTCTCTCAATTTTTGTCAATATTAACAACCATTCCATTTAAATTCAGTCAAAAACAACTAACTCCGTTCAAAAAGCAAAAAAAAAAAAAAAAAAATACATTGGCAACTCATTCGCGTACATCCTATTAATATGCAACGATTTTTGTTATTTTATGCATTTTAATTAACAAATCAGTTCTTTGTTAATTTTTATCCTTTGTGACAACATTTATGAAACAAAATTACATACATTACCAGTTCAACGAAGCCACCTTTCATCTAATCCATATTTGCAAAATTCATTTTGGATATAATATAACGTCTGGTTGGAGGAGGTAAAACAAAGCAACGCCTACTTATATCGATGATAATCCCGAGCTTAAAAAATGCATTTTAAAATTCGTTTTGTTTTCGATATTGAATTTGAACCACATTTAAATATAAAATACATCATTGTGATGTGAATGCATTTGATTGCTTTCTAGCAGCTTGAACGTTGTGCGACAAAAGTTGCAAGTGGGCACTCTTTTTGAGAGCCTACTAGGGTGATGGCCCCTAAGTTCAGCCCCCTCCAGTAGTCAGCCTCTGGAATACAAAATGCAGCGCAATAGTTAATCCTTTGGTCTTTCTTTCAAGTAACAAATATTATTCCCTTGGCTAACATTTCTTCTATCTGCGTCCCAAAATTTGCAACAATCCTGGTGCTGCTTCGCGTGTAAAAAATATATATTTGAGTACAGTTTTTATAAACGCAGAAAACGAGTGGTTTTCCAACAAAAATAAATAGTGGAAGTGGTTTTGGAAAAGTGATACAAATACTAATCCATTTAAGGTATTTGCATTTTGTGATTATTGTTATGTTATTGACAGTTTATTTTAACTATTTCTTAACTGAAAATGTTAAAAATATGTTTTGTTAAATAATTAAGAGGGTGGCCGACCTTATGAGACATTATTTTTATGATTATCCTAGGCTCAGCCCCTCCGGCTGACTACTGGAGACTACGTTAATTTTTTTTTTTTTTTTTTACAATAACTAAGTATGCAAAATGAATGGAAACTTCAATCTGTCTTGATTCGCACCAAAAATTCGATTAATTTTCTTTGTTTTCCGTTAGTCAGCCCCCCTGTACATTTACTAGAGAAATGGGGGCTGACTATAAAAGACACGGTTCTTTTAAACATTCTCCAGTTGTCAGCCCCCCCTTTTTATGAAAATGTTTAAATTAAATTAGGGCTGACTAGACTACTGGATACTTGCGTGGCCGACTACTGGAGCTGACGGGGCCGACTACTGCCAAATCATACCCTTTTCATTTATTTTCTAAATAGTTTGCATTAGGTAGCTCGTACACTTAATAAGCTTAGTATTTTCGAATCTACAGACTTCAAACATTCAGAAGAATCAAATACTTGATTATATACTTGAAGAATAGATTTTTAAGGACCTGGTTCCATCACCCTACAAATTTTTGGCAGTTGAGGAATGCGCTTAAAAAAATTCAAGGTGTTACTTTCAAATAAACGTCTTTAAAGTGTTACGCAGCTACCTCTCATAACAGTGTTATAGTGCTTAGCGAGTGCTTTTTAATATCGTTCAAAGATTCGAAATTTGAATAATAGCATTAATAGCATCAAAAATTAGACTTTTTTTTCTCATTGGCCATGTTTGTTTCGACTTGTCAGAGTTCTGGTCACACTATGTAGAAGAAAAATTGGTTGCCAACAAATTGTCATGGTTCCATTTATCATACGGATGGTCGGTGTCGTATACCCACGTTGGAAGTCCATTCAAATAAAATATCAATTACAAAAAAGTATTATTTTCAGTAGAAGTGTATTGTACCTACTTTACGCTACAATCGGTTTGTTGGTTGTGCAAACATGTTCACATGCTAAGCGCAGAATTTCGTCAATCCACAAGTGGTATACCGTATACACAACTTTTCAATTATTTATTTGCAAAATTAAATTTCATAATGATCACTATTCTCCATAAAAATGTTTTAATTCCAATGCAGAAATCCACCCGGCTGTTACTTGATTATTATTATTCTTAATATTTTTAATTAACCAATAAACATAAATGTACAGGTTAATCTTAAAAGTAACAGCACTAGCTCCAAGTCTTACGGCTGGAATTGTTACTTGATTAAGAGGTACTAATGCCCACACATGTATAAAAACTTAAAAAGGGTGTTGCCCCATTATGGAAACTGGAAACATATTAACACTTTTCCTCGCCTCCAATTAGAAAAGGAATTACACTCCCTCTCAATTTACAGAAATTGCTTCCAATATAAACTAACCAGCGTTAATCCAACCCGATGAAACCAAAATTACCACAACCATATGGTACCCAAAATGACAAAAAAAAAAAAAAAAACGCAACCACTACAGCGGCACATTGATATGTCCACAACGAAAACCTCCTTAAACGTTCGGATTACGAAAACAGAACACGTAATTGGAATTTAATTTTATTTGTGCAGCCAATGAGAAAAAATACTCAAACGCACCCCCAATTCCCAAGGAAGGAATCGTCATCTTAAATTCTTAACATTTGAAATTCGTAGCTCAAGTATAGAGCGCTCATGGTCCGTCCTTCGAACCATCCATATGCTACAAGCCTACAACTCGACAGAGAGATGAAAAAAAAAAATATTAGATGAGCATTTTGTATAGATGCTAAGTGTATCCTTTCTGCATGATTATAATCCGATTATCATGTCACTTATGTTGACTTTAATCCTACGTTGTTGTTTTTTTTTGTCCACAGACAAAAAAAATTCTCTTGACATAATGTTCGCATATAAATCCACCCGGCGAACTTTTCTCTTTGCACTTTCTGACACACATCCTTTTTTGCTGGATGCTGCTCTTCTTTCTATCGAATTTATTCCTTTAATCCTCACAAATTATCACACATCACGCGTACGGAACAGAAATAAAAATACATGATGCTCTCCAACAATATTGACACATTATTTGAACGGCAATTTCACTATGGCAGATATTTTTTTTCGTTTTTCTCTTCTTTTCGCTATTTTCCCCGGTGTGGAAGCAAAATATGTGCACGCAATGAAGTAAAATCAAATTAAGAAAACATTAAAAGAGAGAAAAAAAAAAAATATCACCAACAACACTACAAACAGAAGAGATGGAAAAATAAATCCTTTGGGGTAGGTAATGTACCTCGATTGGGATAGGCGACGATTCAAATAATCCGCGAACCGAACATTTACGTTAGAACTTCGATATCCAACTGATGCAGTTGCGATGAGGATGGAAGTACTCTGAGCGACTAGTGCCGAACACCAGACACCACCCAAAGCCAAAGACACTGTACCAGAGGAGAGTTCCAGTTGCCAGATGAAAATGTGCTGAATGCCATTGTAGTAGCCGGCTTTATTCCTTCCACCCACCCATAAACAGAGAATGTACTGATAAGGAGATCTGTTTTTGGCCCGAATTCAGCAGAGGATGTTGCGATTGTTCTCTCTGCGCATGGGTCGGGTTGCAGTCATTCATACCTAACAAAACATACAAGATACAACCAGGAACCAGCTCTAGCGTTTTCGTCAAGTTTCCGATGTGCAGAGAGAGCTCACTTGTTTTCTCCTTCTTGGTGATGTTTTAAAAAAAAAAAAATCAATGCAAGGACCCACAACTTAAATGCACCTAATTTGCGGTGACAACTTTTAATCGCCTGTTGAAAGTCGTCGGCGTGGAGAGCAACACGAAAAGGGGGTAGGCTGCTCATGCTCATGCTATGACAAACCGTTCTATATCATTAGTTCAACTTGTATGTTTATTAAAAATGGAATCTTTTTTTGCGACCAGCCAGGACTAGAGGACTGACATTCGTTAAGTTACCGTCTGCTGGCCCCGTTACTGTATCTTTGATACCGGCAATAATTAGGACGATAATAGAGGTGAAGATGCTGATGGCGGCGTGGCAGGTGGCACTACTTTGCTAGGCATCTCTCCCAGGCAAGGGGAGCAGTGATGGATGATTCTAGAATGCGCTCCCGTCCCGATGATTTCCATGTCATACAATCAAGCCAGAGAACATAGTCAGGGCAGTGGGGGTCCGTACCATACGTGGTATGGGGTATGGCGTATGGGGTATGCGTATGGCCATACAAACGGGTATGTGTTGGGAATTTGTTGCTGAGAGAATTCTCAAATTGTTAACTGCTCCAGATGGAGTACAGGGTAATGCGTGCGTATGCATATACGAAATGACCTCGTTGTTATGGTTTTTCGATTGTGATTTTTCTGCTCATTTTTTTCGCCATCATACCCTTCATTGTTTTTAATTCAGCTGCATGAAGCCCAGCAGTCAGCAGCACCACCCAGCGCTAGATACAGCAGCTGTTTAGGAATTGAGAAAAACTAGGATATCATGGTTGCCAATAGTAACTGGGCGAAGTGGGTGGGCCATTTGGATAGAGTTGCATGTGCACTCTGCACATAATATGTATAATGGGAACACACAGCCTCATACGCTGTATTGGCATTAAATTAACTTTTAACAAACCATGGGGTTGTTTTTGGACTTTTTTTTTTGCATTGCATCTCTGTAAAATGATGGAGGGATTATTATAAGTACATTAATATGGATCTGAGGGAGGACCCAATTAAAATGGGCTTTTTTTTAGTTTAGTAGCGGTCTCATAATTAGGGTTTCCAAATGAATGAGCGCAATTTGAAATTATGCATGTTAATTAGCAATAATTATTTGTTGTCGCTATTATTTTGTATACTGAGAGAAATAAAATACTGGGAGGTGTGTAATTCAATCGCACAAATTAATTCATTCAATTTTTAAAGCTTTGCGATTAAATTTGGGGCCCCTGGCGGAACTATGATGAATCTTTAATGTAGAGTGTCTATGACCAAATACATTTTCTGTTCTTTCCCCTTTGTCCGTCGATCCCCGGAGCACACGTAGAAAGTAACATATGAACCACTCGAGGTATGGACATACAATTTTATCTGTTGGGGGTATCTTTTGTGAAATAGCCACAAAGTACAGGCCGAATCTCAACAAAAAAAAAAAACAAAAAAAAAAACTTGTAATGACCCTTAAGAGATCTATATATAATCCGTGATAGAGTTATGTTTATTTCCAAGGTTATACATTATTAAATTTCTTGCTTGTTTCTTAATAGCTTGCTAAACTGTTATAGGCTTAGATGTTTAGTGCGTGATAATTAAAAATTGCTTCTTGGGTTTTTGATCTCGTTTAAATATGTTTGTTTCTTTTTTGTTTGGTAACTATTAACAAAACTTGGGTAAGTAAAACGGCATCAAATCGTAATTATTCGTTCTACAGGCAATAAGTTAAAACAATGGATACTTGGTTTGGTAGTAGGGTAAATGTTAGTGAATGAAAACTAAGCCTGCTATACTTCACAAGCCTGTTTTTGGTAAACTTTTCATTATTCAAAAGTGTATCATGTACCTATATTGTTACATAATTCGAAGGTGTAAAATATTCACCACACTTGTCGTTTGCGGAACAAACATCGAGTGTGCATCAAAACTCACTCAAGATAATTTCTCTTTCCAACGTTATATCCTTACGAACATAACGTTGGAGAGGTCGAGTTTTATTTGTAAGCTGATATCGTAAGTCTCGTTTAGTAATAAGTTGTTGAACAGATTCTAGGCAGTCTGACATAGATGTTATAAGTAAGATCAAGTGTTAAATAAATCTTTCTTTTCATAGTTGTAAAATAGAGAAATATGGTTTTATTTTATTAATAATTAACGACCACATAACTACATAATGTATATCGATTTCAATTGTTGGTGTCATTTTTGGTAAGAGGTAAACAAACTCGAAATCAAGCTCCGACCACATGAAGGAATGTGCCCAGTATACAATAGGATCTGACAATATATATACATTAGATAGAAGGAAATGAGATGTTAATGGTTAAGGTAATTTGTGAAGCGCATTTTTTAGAGTTGCTTTGGTGCAATTTACGTCAAATAAATTTGGTAACATGTTAGCTTTGCAAAGCATTCTTGTTAAAGGCTCGTGTTGGCCATAGTCAGTACGGTGATGGGGAAGGCGGAAAAAGGGAATTGACCGTAGGCGTCGAGGATTAGTGTTCAATGAGATTTTATGCAGTAGATGTGGGCAATCGATGTTACCAGATTATCCCAGTCAAGCCTACGTAAGGCAAAACGAATGAATCTACGCTGGACAGCTTCGATTCTCAAAATATGTACCTGATGGTAAGGTGACCAGACTCGGCTGGAATATTCGAGAAGTGGTCTTACAAAAGTCGTATAAAGGGATTTAGTGACATTATGGGTTAGAAAACTCCTTCGACCAACGTTTAACCAAGCCAAGTGCAGAGTAAGCCGTTCTTATTATGTTGTCGATGTGACGACGAAAGTTAAGTTGAGCGTCGCAAATCATGCCCAGATCACGAATAGATGAAACCGTGGAGACAGACTCGTTGTTTATAAAATAGGATCTTTGATTCAGGGGCTGACGTTTACGAGAGAAGGTAATGGCTTGACATTTATTCACGTTAAGTTCTAAACGATTCTGTTGATACCAGGTGTAGAAGTTGTCAAGATCAGATTGTAATGAGAGAGAATCGGCAGCGCAGGAGATTTGTTTAGAGAGCCTCATATCATCTGCATAAATATCCAGGTCAGAAAGTTAAATGACACATACTACATCGTTTATTGTCAAGTTGAAGACCAAGGTTCCGAGATAACTACCCTGCGGTACACCAGAGGATGCAATGATTGGCTTGGAAACAGAAAATCTAAAAAGGACACTATACTTGCAATCTTCTAAATAAGACTTGATCCATGAAGTAAACCTAGGTGGGATCGCTTTAAATTTGAACAGTATGACCTTATGAGAAATCTTGTCGAACGCTCTACTGAAATCGGTGGCCACAACATCAACTTCCTTACCATTTTCCAAGGCACATAATGTGTTAGAAACAAAATTGGTAAGGTTTGTGGTTGTAGATCTACCCTTAAAAAACCCATGTTGCTTAGAGGAGAGAATTGATTTACAATGGAAGAACATTGAATCATAAACGATGCTCTCAAAGAGTTTTGGAATAGTAGAAAGTTTAGCAATGGGTCTATAATTGGAGATATCGCTCTTGCACCCCTTTTTGTGGATGGGAATAATATATGAGTTCTTCCATAATTTAGAGGGCATAAAGAGGCAGTGATAATGTGTTAACATATTTCTCTAAAACTATGGCAGGGATACCATCTGGACCGGAGGTATAGTCGTCTTTAAGAAGTTTTATTTCTTCAACTACTGGAGATAAACTTAAGTTCATAAATGTAAAAGATGTTTGAGCACAGCCATCCATGTAACTGAAATAGTTGGAGTCGGATTCAACGTCGTCATTCACAAACGCCAGGCTGAAGAAATCAGCGAAAAGGTTGGTGATTGTTTTAGAATCCGCTGACGAGCAACTATCGAATTTTAAGGTAGAAGGAAACCCATCCGATTTTCTTTTTGAGTTAATAAATTGAAAGAAGCATTTGGGATTAGCAATTAGGTACGTAACGTCCACTCAGAGCGGAGAAGTTGTTGTAAACTGTAAGAGATGTTAGACGCGGATCTGCATCTGATGTAAGTTTGCATTAGTTTGTTTCTTTTGTTCCGAAGAAATCGCAGTTCGTGGTTATACCAGGGGGGAGAAGAAGTAATATTTTTTTGAGTAGTGACAGGAACAGATTTTGCGAAACATTCAAAAAAAAGTAGAATGTTGAAGTAGCAACATCAAAATTAATTGTTTTATCAAAGATAAAGTCAAAATTAACTTGATCGATAAGATCGGCAAGTTTATCAAAATTAGCTTTGCGAAAGTTGAATTTGCGCTGCGTCAAGGGGGGGATCTTAAAATTTACATTGTCGTACATGTAAGATAAAATCAGGGGACAGTGATGGTTGTCAAGTTTAGAGAGAAGGTGACTGCTCTCAATCACTACACTATTTTTGGAATCAGTAGAAAAAATTAGGTCAAGTTGTCTACCTATGCTATTTACCGCTTAATTGATAAAGACCAGCAGCCAACAGACGGTCTGTGAAAGTGATTTCCTTTTCAGAGGTAGGTTGGGACAAGGTGAGTATTATCGTCTAGCTCGGCCCATCGTAGTTGAGGAAGATTGAAGTCACCAACGACGATAACATCGTCTTCAGGACAAAAAGACAAAAAAACCGACATTAAAAAATCAACAGCGTCAACAAGAAGCTGATACTGACTTATAGGTTGTGTGGGTGGAATATAGCAGCACATGATATAAAGAGAACGTTTAGAAAAAGTGACTTTAGCACAGACTAGCTCGAGGTTCGAGGTGTTGGGAATAGGGAAATCAGATGCATCGTAACAGGTACGAAGAGCCAAAAGCACACCACAACCAGGAGTATTCGTATTTGAAAGGTTATAGGAATTACGAAACACATTGAAATCGGAAGTAAAAAGTTCATCTTCTTCTTCTATCTATCTTCTATATATATAATTCTTTCGGGGTGTAATTCGATGATGATGTAACTCGATAACCCCTGGGACGATTTTCATAATTCTTTTTTTTGTTTTGTTCGTTGTTCTTTGAAATGTTGCATGTAGGTTCTGCATCCACTTGCAGATTCAATGCAATTTCAATGCTGTTTGACCGCTTTCTAACAAAGTAGCCGCTATCCCAGAAGAGGCTAGGGCCGAAGCGATCTCAAATCTCGAACGAATTGTAGTCAAAATCAGTGAAATCAGGAATGCATTACCAGTTCCACCGGGCGCATCAAGGAAGAAAATTCCGCCATTTTCGTTATCGACTGCTTGCATCAATTCATCGTTTACACTTTCTTTTATTCTTGATTCAACATGGAATTTTTATTTGACTGGCATGCGATTTTCCAATTCACCATGAGTGGGGCATGTTGTTGAAAAGGTTGGTAACTACAGTTTTAGACCATTCTAGCTAGCTTCTAGTGTTCTAGCTTCTTAAATAAGGTAAAGACATTGACCATTCAAGTGCATAAAATAACCACGCTTTGTTTATCTTCATTCTCATATTGGTGATACAAATCAGAGACAATACTAAGACCACCAACTTCGGCCGATTTCCCGTTACCTTGCCTATAAGCTTTATTTTTACGGAGTAACCTCGATTTGGTGCGCTTGTTTTGACACATAGAAATTCGTAATGACAAATGTCACGAAACTTCATAAATTCCTTTTCACCAACACGCCCTCAAAAACTATGAACAACTTCCAGTGTCGGCAAAGTTGCTACCAGCGTTCAAAGAATTTTGTCCGTTAAATTTGAAATTATTCGTTACGTGTGAATAGTATTTTATTTTAGGTAATACTGCACTTTTAATTAAAGTATTGATGAAAAAAGAACAAAGTAGATTGGTTGAGAGAAAATAAAAATATTTTGAGCAATTTTTCTTCAGTTGTTTAGTAAAAATTTACTGATGAAATCGAAGTTAATGATATTCAAAAACAGAAAATACACAAACATGTTTGTCCTAATATATGTTAGTTTTAATGAAAAAGTCCGATGAGATTCTGTGCCAGGGATATTGGCTAACTCCTTTCACAGTCTATTACTTAATAAACTCCAGGAGAACAGATTCTTCTTTTTATACCTTTTCTTAATGACATATCATTAAATATAATTCAATGATATCTCAACCATTAATACGCTGAGTTGTTTACTACAAAGTACTTTTCAACTATAACACGGCCATCCTGCAATTTTCATCGTTCTCGATGAAACCAATTGAACTCTCAAAATAGCTCAAAAGGAATACTAGTGGGTAATGATCTTCATAGCTCAGAGGTCCAGCTCGCAGGCATAAACTTGTCTCTAATCATTCTTATTCCAATCACAACAAACTCTTGTAGCTCAGAGGCAATATTCTGCTTGTCTACTTAAGTTACCAGCAATAATCGTTTGGGCTCAGAGGTTCAGTTCAAGGACATAAACTTGTCTCTTACTATTACAGTACCAATAACCAATGGTACAGGTACCTACAACAGTAGTAGTTCAGAGGTTCAGCTCGCAGGCATAAACTTGTCTCAATTTTTTTTTTTTTAAATAACATTCACCTAATACATAGGATTGAAATTATGTAATTTTATTTCTTCAAAGAATACTATGAAATCAAATATAGTAAAATATGTGCAAGTAACTTACATTACTGCATATTATTTTCATCGTCTTTTATAACTGGTCGAATAACTTCTCTTGCGGCTACTATTATAGTATTAGAATTGTTTTTCTTAAGCTTGTACCGGTCATTTGGCAACAAGCCTATAACTTCGTATGGTCCTCTATAATGTACATCAAGTTTGGACTTACGTATTTGATTACTTTTGTATACCACGGTTGTCCCTATTTCTAATCTTGTTGCAATACACTTTCCCTTATCAAATCTGTTTTTCATTCTCCCAGCATTTTCGCGAATTCGTTCATCTGCTAGTTCACGTATAGTATTAACGTTTTCATATTCAGGTTCAATTTCTAGGTCTGCAAACAAAGCACTTATTTCAGGTGTTCGTCCATTGACTCCAGTTAATATTCTTAAAGGTGAAAATCCGGTAGTTTTGTTAATTGTTGTATTTAAGGCCAGTTGAACTCGACTAACATAGCTTGTCCATTCGATGTGTACTTCCAAATTAGTCCGTAAAAGATTAGCGACTGTATCGACGTATCTCTCTACTTGTCCGTTTGCTCGACTTATTCCAGGTGTAATTGTGTGATGTTCAATTCCATAAGACTTACAAAGGTTTTGAAAATGTTCGCTCGTAAAGTTTGTTCCTTTGTCACTGATAATTTTCGCCGGAACTCCAAAAAGCATTACAAAGTTGTTCAAATGTTTAACAGTCTCTATTGCTTGTAAAGTCTTGCAAGGAAATAAAATAATGAACTTAGTAAATGCATCGACGATTACCAAAATGTAGCGGCTATCTTCTTTGTTGTTTCCATGAAATGGTCCCATACAATCAATATGAATGGTGTGAAAAGGAATTGGCTTTTTTTGTATAGGATATAATTCACACTGCTTTTTACCTGAAGGTCTTTTTGCTACCAAGCAAATTAAACATGATTCAACAAATTTTCTTACGTTTTTCGTCATTCTCGGCATCCAAAAGTGTTCCTTCATTTTAACTAAAGTTTTTTCCCATCCAATATGACAGTTGTCCTCATGATAGCGTCTCATTAATGCTAATCGGCAATTTTTGGGTACAAATAATTTATTACTTTCACCTTGAATTTTTCTGTACAATAATCCGTTTTGTATGGCGTATTGTGAAGTGGTATCCAAATCTCCCCCCTTGATTTTTTCGATTATTTCAGTAGAATCAGAGTCAGCATTTTGTTCAATATTAAGCCAATTTTTGGACAAACTGTTAAGCTGGTAACAAGTTTTCTGAGGAGGGTTACGGCTGAAATAATCGGCATGCTGCATAGTCTTGCCTTTTCGGTAAACAATGTTAAACTCGAAGTCCTGTAAATAGATCCACCATCTAGCAACTCGAGGTAAGAGATCCTTTTTTTCTTTTGTTGCTTTCAATGCATTGCAATCTGTTACTATAGTGAACTGAATTCCCAGCAAGTAATTTCGAAAGTTTTTCACTGCGTTTACTACAGCCAATGTTTCCAGCTCATAACTGTGGTATTTTGCTTCATAAGGCTTCGTGCTCTGACTAAAATAAGCTACCACACATAAATTTCCGTTCGTTCTTTGGAATAGGATAGCACCATAACCTAACGAACTAGCATCGGTGTGTAATTCTGTAGGTCGGTTTAAATCGAAGAACACTAATACTGGCCTGTTAGTTAATTGTTTGATTATGTATTGCCTGGCTTCTTCACACTCATTTGTCCAATTGAAATTGACATCATTTTTTGTTAATGTAGATATACACTTGGTTTTGGCTGCAAACTCAGGAACAAATTTTCGAAAATAACTCGACAATCCCATAAATTGTCGAACTTGTTTCACATTCTTCGGCGTAGTTGATTTAACAAGAGCTTGTATTTTTGACTTTCCAGGCCTTATCCCTTCAGCAGAAACTTCTCGCCCAAGATATTCGATTTCGGTCTGCAAAAACTTGCACTTTTCAATGTTTAGCGAAAATCCACCTTCAATTAATGCTTTCAATACTAAATCCAATTTTTGAATTCCTTCTTCAATACTTTTTGATGGTATTAATACATCGTCCATATAAACGAGAGCTGTTTTGTCCTTCAAGGTCCCCAATGCTTTATTGATAGCTCGCTGAAAAACCGCTGGAGCATTGGCAAGTCCAAATGGCATTCTTAAGTATTCGTAATGACCATCTGGAGTAATAAAAGCAGTTTTTTCAATAGAGCTTTCTTCAATTGGTATCTGGTGGAATCCTGACGCCATGTCCAAGGAAGTAAAGTATTGGTTCCCAGACAGTTGATCAAGTTGGTCTTCTATCCTTGGTAAAGGATACCGATCTTTGATAGTAGCGCGATTCAATGCTCGATAGTCGACACATAAGCGATATTGTCCATTCTTTTTCTTTACCAATACAACTGGACTTGCGAATGGGGAATTGCTGTCACGAATTATATTTTGATTTTTCAGTTCACTTACTATTTCACTTACTATTGTTCGCTCTGAAAATGCCATTCGGTATGGTCTATAATGTATGCCAACTTCCTGACTGAGACGAATATTCAGTGAGCCTGTCTTAACTTTTGTAGCTGGGAATCCTTTCACAACAATTGTCGAATATTTCTTCAATAATTCTTCCACTTCAATAACATGGTTCGTAGAAGCTTCGCATATCCTCTTTGTTAACATATTTGATGCGTTAATAGGAGACTCCTTTCGTTTCAACATCGAACCATGTTTATCAACTCGTATTTCTAATGATGAATCGTTTAAAACATCACGACCTATTATAATTTCGTGCTTTAAATATATTTCATCAATGATGTGAAAGGTAATTTGAATGTTAAGTTTTTCAAATTCAACCAGTAAATCGACTTTTTCTGTGAGAGGAATTGGATCTTTAGAAATACCTTGAACATTTAGAAAATGCGCAATCCTTTTACACGGTATTTGATTTGCAATATCAGCCCTCAGTAATGAGCAGTCAGAACCGGTGTCCAACAGACAATGGTACAGTCTTCCACCAATAAAGATAGCGGTAGTATTTTCAGATTTTGAAACATCATTGCACAAATTGACTTTCCTTTGATCAGCTCGTTGTTTTGCCCAACAGGTTCTTTCTTCATGTCCATCTTTGTTGCAAAAAGCACATCTCTTGGTGTCATCAGTTCTTTCATACTTGAAACTATTTTTTGAACTTGAATGGGGACAATTTACCTTAATGTGACCCACTTTTCCACACCCAAAGCATTTTTTTTCTGTTTCTAAACGAGGGTGCTTATTGGGATGCACAAAGTTATCTCCACTTCGTCTGTTGATGTGTATTCTTTTATTGGAACCAGCATTTTTATTGTTTTGTTGGTCAATTGCGTCAAATTGTCTTCGAGGTGATTCACCAATAGATGATAGATGATCTATTAAACATTGTACAGAGTTTGGCATGACAAACATCAATGAATTTTTTAACCCAATGTTTGTGATGCAGCCAATCACTATTTTTACTATTTTGTCTTCTGGGATGTCAAATGGTAGGCGGTTAATTTGTGATACTTTCTCCATCACGAAATCGGAATAAGACCCGAACTCATTACTTTCGGAGTTAGCAACTTTTCTCAGTTGGCCAATAATATCTGCTCCACTTGAAAACGCATGTATAATTGATGATCTTAGATCGGACCAAGAGTAATGTTGATAGCCATATTTATCGAACCAAGTTTTTGATCGTCCCATCAATGAGGAACGTACACGAGGTATGACATCAAAATCTTTTAAGTTATCACGTTCAATTCTTGTATCGATGTCAGTGCACCATTTGACGATGTCCACTCGTGAGTGATCGGGATCAAAAATTGGAAATCCAACGATGTCGCCTTCCTTTCGTTCATCGCGTTGAGCCATCTTAAAAAATTTAGACAATACATCTGCTGTAATTCGTATTGTGTCATTGTTGTTTTCCTGTTGAGAATTATCCACGTCAGCTTCTTTTTCATTTTCCAAATTATTTTGATTGTCTTCCATCTTGTTATACGTATTCTGTTTATTTATTTATTTTATTTTTTTCGTTAGGGTTATCCCACTTCTGATGTTAGTTTTAATGAAAAAGTCCGATGAGATTCTGTGCCAGGGATATTGGCTAACTCCTTTCACAGTCTATTACTTAATAAACTCCAGGAGAACAGATTCTTCTTTTTATACCTTTTCTTAATGACATATCATTAAATATAATTCAATGATATCTCAACCATTAATACGCTGAGTTGTTTACTACAAAGTACTTTTCAACTATAACATATATTTCTAGTATATAAAACATCTCATTTAGATAGTTTCATTAACCAAACAACTTATACTAATCGCCTTTTCAAAATATATAATAACCAACCAATAGCATTGAGTTATGTTAAAATGTCGTATTTCCGAACTCTCTATATCGGCTCTGCGAAATAAGGCCCCAAAAAATTATACAGGAAACAACAACAACGATTTTTTATTATTATTATTTCCTTTTTTGGGGCCTTATTTCTTAATGAAAATTGGGGTCTTATTTCATTATGATATGGAATGCGTATGGGCAGCATGCCCCCCCTGCAACCCCCCTGCTTGGGCTTACTGTTAGATTTCGGGGTGGGTGCAAGATTGAGTATATAAAAAGTTCCTTTAATCTAAACTTTATTTTCATTATTTTTAATTTCATTATGAAATAAACCACACATTTGGGGCCTTATTTCTTTTTATTTTGGGGCCTTATTCCTATTTGAAATTGGGGTGTTATTTCAAAATGAAATAACACCCCAAATTTGGGGCCTTATTTCATTTTCTCTTTTGTGGCCTTATTTCCTACAGCCCTCTATATCACATTCCCCCACGGTTGGCAGCGGTTGCCAGCATTGATTTTATATTTTTTGTATGTTTTTTGATGTTACACGGATTCTAAATTGACAGAACACCGATAGGTAAACAAAATGGCGAATTCGAAAAAAAAAACTGAGGGGGCCAGCGGCAAGAGGATTGAGAGTTGGGGGCCTCAGTATGGTTTGTCTCTGTCTCTGTCTCTGATACAAATGAAAGCTGAGGGCGGTTAAGGATGTCTCACCGCACGGAATAGCAAATCCGTCCAATTTAGTTGGAGTGAGAAATTGAAAAGGACACCTGTCATATCGCGGAGAATGCATTGCAATATTGACAGACGCCATTCAATGGCCCAATATTAACGCACCGAAGACATTTGTATGCGACTGCGGAAGCATAACGAAAGGCAGCTCGATTTAAACTGAAAGGTGGTGCACGTGTCCTTCGGTCTTAATCATAATTTGCACGACGCGATTACCAAGGAGGGCAAAATTAGACGATTGTCAATTCCGAAATGTTTGTCATTCCTTTGAATCGGTATTTCCTCCTTTCCACACAAATTTAAATTTTCAGCCATCGCCCCCATTAGGTACACATGAAAAAATATAATTTCGGGTTATTTTCGACTCTTTTCACCTGGATCAAAATTAAAATTATCAAATCGCAGAAAAAAACGTTGATTAAAGTGAATTAGTGGTTATGCAACTCCAGATTTGATGTATCGATAAACTATAGGAGAAATGTTCTCGCTATAAAGAGCAAGAACATTAAGTTTTGATTTGAAAATAATTTTTTTTCTTAGAATGAAATAAGGCCAGGTTGGGTTCAGTTAGGGAAGGAGGCCATCATAAATCCCATTGTGATACATTGTGATGATAAAAAAGTAATAATAATTAACCGCGACTAACTTCTTACTTAAGAAGGGTAAGTATCTCGGAGTCTATCTAGATACTAGACTTACTTGGAATTACCATGTTAAGGAGAACGTCAGGAAGGCAAAAAGGGTACTACATCAGTGCAAACGTGTATGTGGACAGAGGTGAGGACTCTCGTCTAGGTCAGCATACTGGATGTCTACGATGATAACTAGACCCATTATTACCAACGTTTAGCATGTATAGGAGTTACAGGTGCAATAAGGACAATACCAACATGCGCATTGGAAGTGATCCTGGGGATCTTACCGCTAGACTTATTTATTAAGAAAACAGTGGCCCTAGCGGCACTTCGTTTGCATCGAGATGCGAAATGGCACAATCGTGGTACCATATATGGACGCAAAGGAAGATCCTGGCACTTGTCAAAAACAAGATTAGGGAGCTGAACATGCCTATGGATGGGATAACAAGGGTGCGTATTATGAAAAGGAATCATAAAACTCGTATTGAGAACGGATTACTTGCAGAAAAAAGGAAATACTGATTTTCACAGATGGATCCATGATGGATGACGGAGCAGGTGCCGGTATCTATTCAGCAGAGCTGGAACTAGCCCGTCACGTTAGCCTCGGGAATTACACTTCTGTATACCAGGCTGAGATGATTGCATTGCTGCATGCGTTGGACTACTTGCTTGAGAGTCAGGTGGAGGGAAGAAACATCCTTATAGCACTGGACAATCAGGCGGAGATCAGATGCATGGAACAAAGAAACATCACAAGATCATTGGCATTGGAATGTGTAATTAAGCTCAATAAGTTTTTGTCTAAAAATTAAGTAACACTGACTTGGGTACGAGGACACTTAGGGATCGAAGGCAACGAAAAGGCGGACAGGGGTCAACTGAAAAGTTGCTGGGACCAGAACCATTCTCTTCAATAGGCAAAGGAATGGTAGAACAGCTGATTCACAAATGGCAGAACACCTGAGAAGGTGGTCAACCGTGGAACAATGTAGACAGGCTAAAATGGCAATTAAGTGGCCGACCTGCTCCACTCAAAGAAGGGTTCTAAGCATGAGTCGAGGAACATTGAAATGGGTGGTGGCTTTCTTAACAGGACATGGTAATTTCGGGTATCACTTAAGGAAGATGGGCCTTAGAGAGGATGATACCTGTAAACTATGCCTGGAGGAACCTGAGACAGCGGCACATATACTGTGTCAATGTCCGGCGTTGGATGGCAAAAGAATGAGGATCTTGGGACATCATTGGGTCGAGACCCAGTCGATGAAACAGATCTCCCATAAACAGATGCTAGCGTTAACACTAGGAATTGAGCTCAGGGAACAACTCTGGAGAAATCCAGAAAGTCTCTCTGGGTAAGATTTATAGTGGTAGAGAGACGAAAAGAGACCCGACAATGGTGGTCTGATTCGAATATCTCTCGAAATCTCTATATATATAACCGCGTCTAAATATTCGTGATGGACAAAGTTAGCCCATTGTCATAGATTACAATTTTCTCCATCCCAAACAAAATTTATTTTTCAGAAATCCCCACAATACCTCTGAAAGAATGCGATTTCTGGTTTTCACGGTTTAAAATTTTCATGGAGTTAAATACCAAAGTGATGCGACACTTCACGTCAAGGACTTGCGCATGTGTAGATAAAAGTTCAATTGGGGGAAGCAGCGTCGTCTGTCATTCAACAACATAAATAATTTCGTTCTATTTTAAAAATAAACGACGACTAAATTTTTGGGATATTGTTCATACTAAAAACGCGATTAAAAAAATGGTAGAGTGGGGTAGGTGAAGATTTGGGGTTATAGACATTTTTTGATGCCAAAAAAAAAAAATCGATTTTATCAAAAATAATAAGCAACAATGTTGTGGACATGGACACCCTAATCACCTAGCGGTACGAAATATACCTTACGACTTATTCTCACACCTACCAAATATTTACAACAAATTTCATAAAGATCGGTCCAGCCGTTTCGGAGCAATACGTCCACAAACATCGCAACACGAGATTTTTATGTATTAGATAAATGGAATTGAATATTGTTAGTGGTTTCTAGATTATTATTTGTTTATTTCTTAAGTCCCAACCCTTGATTAATAACTTGCGCCCGGAGGTAGGACATGCGTTCTTATCATACTCAGCAAACATTGCATAAAATTAAATATTTTTTGACATCCCAATAACGTCCACCCTTACTGTGTTTTGACTTTGAAAAGGATTAAATCCAGACACACCCTTCAACTGGCTCTGTATGGCAATACTTTCCTTACTACATCTTCGCACATACAATACGAATAACCCCATTCATTACTAATTTGCAAACAAAGCCCACACTCAGTGTGGACCGCAAATTTCATAAATCTCTTTCCTGGTCAGCTTTGTCTCGTAAATTAACTTTCCCTCCGGCAGACCGAAAAATGCTTTAAAATTTTAAGTAATAAATTCAATACAACAATAGTCATAGTCATAGATAGTCACTTACCTTAACTGGGACTTCTTCGAGCGGAATCTCTGGCAATGGCCTACGCCTTGTTTCGGCACTGTCCAGGATACAGCTACCACCACCGCCAGCACCTACATCGGCCTCATTCTGGGCTTCGACACAGGCAAGGACATCGCCATCGTTGGGGAGTATTGTCCTTGCCGGCCTTATTAGTTGGGCGCTATTTTCTTCATAAATCTCCCTTGCATCACAACTGTGCTGATGACGATGTTGATGAGGCTGATGCGAGTGCACTGCCTCCTCCTGGTCATTGTAGGGTTGTTGATATTGCGACTGGTACTGAACGTGCTTGTAGTCCTGAAGTTCTGGTGGCGTTATTGTTGTTGCAGTCGGTATTCCAATGATATTAAGTTGTTCGAAACTACTGCTGCAGCTTGTCTCATCGGAACGCTTCTGTATGAGTCTTGACCTCAATGCTGCTCTCGGTGTAGCTACAACGGGCAACCGGGCAGTGAGTATAGGAGTCAAAGCAACATTGGGGATGATGTTATTGTTTGCCCCTGAATGAGCACCAGAAGCAGTCTGCTGCTTCTGTTGTTGGTGTCTCATTCGGTTCTGGTTTGAGGGCAAGTACTGCATGCTACTGGCCGACATCGTGCGAGGGGTTGCGTGCTGCTGCTCCTGCTCCAGAGGATGACAATAACGATGGTGATGATGACGATGTTGTTGTAGCTTTGGCTGGGGATGGGATAACATCAATGCCTGCCCATCGACCATCAACTGCCGTTGTTTTTCTTCCAAAACTATTTCCTGCTGTCCCTGCTCGCAGGGGTCAGCACTTTGAGGGGGCTTCTGCTGTTGACCTCGATAGAGGATATTCGTCGTTTGTTGTCTGTTATTGCTGTTTGTACTGCCACCGCTACTGCAACTGCTGCTGGTATTGATCGGGTTGCTGTTGTTATTGTTGTGATGAGATGTCGTTGGCATGGCCTTGTCAATATGACTCCCACCACGCATTGCACTGGGTTTTGTAGTACAGCCACTTCTGTTGATGTTGCTAATATTTTCCCAATGTTCCAGCTGCAATTCGACACTGTTCTTGCTTATGTTGTTCGACGCATCGTTACTGTTGTTATTGTTTTTATGGGCCTCCATGTAGCCATTGGTGCGGGCGTGACTTCCATCGATGACTCTGCGTCGGAAGCTCGCATTCACGTACTCATTGCTGCCCGAGTGGGACGGATAATGTGCGGCACGATAGTTATGCTGCTGCTGTTGTTGTTGGTAGTGTTGTTTCAATAGATTCACACTGACGCTGGTCGCTCCAATGTTCGATGTCGAATTGAATTTCGTCCTTGAGAAGTCATCATCGCAACGATTTCGCATGTTGCTGTTGCAGCTGCAGCCATGCTCGAAGCAATTTTGCTGATTGTAATTGCCCGAGTAGGGAGGGCCACAATTACCCCTAGCCATCACATTGTCATACTGACGGATGCAATCCTCGCCAATATCTTTGCGTGTACAGTTTTCTGAATTTACACTGGAATCGACGCGATACTGGCGCCATGCCTGCCAACCCTCGCCTTTGTCTTCGATGACTTGAGCATGGTTATTGCCATCATTAAGGACACCATTATCAGGCTTTCGAACAACATTATCATCGTCGGTATCATTAGCCCCTGGGGTATTCTGACAATCGAAATTATTCCAGTTCATTGTTTTCATCGGCTGATGGGCGGAATTGGAAGTGGTGGTGGCAGAGGTTTCTGTGGTACCAGCCACTGCCGATGGTGAAGAAATCGACTTCGATGATGCCTCGCATTGACTAAACGACGTCGGAGCCACAGCCCCGGCTACTGCATCATTATTACTCTGTCGATGATGTTCAATGCCAGTAAATTGGTGTGACTCTTCGGCTGCTTCCACCATTGCCAATGGCAATATTTGCTGCTGCTTCTGCTCTCCATCTTGTTGGGTCTTTGGGACATTTTTTATGTAATACCAGTCGCTGAGTTGCTTCTGCTTTTCGTTGTAATAGGATTTTTTAATGTCATCTCTAATCGCGTCAATTTTCGTTGTCGAATTATTATTGTGCTTGCTGTCAAGGTTGTCTGCAAATGAATGGAAATATTTATTATTGCTCTTTGAGGGGCGTAGATAATAATCTTTATGTTGAGTTCAAATGTAAAAAGTTTCTTTTTTCTATTTGATATTATAATACAAATTGGAGTGAGGGTTTATACTTACAGTAGTTTGACGGTGCCAGAGGGTATGGAATGTTATGAACATTGTCGGATAATTTAAAAGTTTCCAGTGCCACGTTATATTTGTCTAATGACTCATAGCTCGAGCTATGAGACAGAGGCATTTCGATATCTGTAAAGATTGAAGATGTATAGTTTAATTTATTCAGGCGTATATGAGTTTCGACTTTTGAAAGTGATTGATGGCGATCATTGATGTAGGAACTTTTATAATTGAAGAAGGTATACACAGAGCGAAAAATGACTATTATAAAATCAATAAGATTGCCTTATTCGAATGTTTTACTATGAAATCCGTTTAATACGAGTAAATAATGTGATATTTCCATAGAGAAATCTTGATAGTTTAATGAAGAAAATATTATTAATATTTTTAAGGGTTTGTCATGTCATTTTAACGAGCAAAATCTTATTAAATTATATAAATAATATGAAAACCTTGTTACTATTTGGCTTTTAGAAGCCAAATCTTATTAAAAAAAATATTTTCAAGGAAGTATTCTCAAATCTCTAAGTTTTCTCTTTCAAATCTTAAGGAGATATCACATTAACTGTACGTGGCATTTATATACTGTATGATATAATAATACGAAAACCTTGTTAAATTAGGTTCTGAGTAGACGAACTTATCAAAAGAGCGATAACATTCTTAGGTCAATAAGATCTCTTACCTCTCACCTCTCACCTCTTAGAACTAAATGTTTTCTCATATTTTATAAAAGTACCGAACGCATTTACTTTAAGATTTTAATGTGAGTGCACCTGCACATATCGAAAAGTTAAAGTAATATAAATGTAATCATGGGTAATTGTGTTAGTTCGAAAAATACAATTATATAAAAATATCTATAATGGATTTGTAAATGTACCGTGTTAATAAAGCATGATAAGGACAATTATTGCTAGGAATTAAGTAGCTATTAGATATGAACTGGTAAGTACCGATACATAAGTATTTTAATGCACCAATAGTTAATAAAGATATATTAATATTTCAAATCATAGATTGATATCGGTTCTTTCCTAAATATGTACGAAACATTTTTTTTTTTCCAAAATGTTACTGCATTTTTAAGAGGAAATTAAGAACAAAACGACGAAGAAAAACTTAAACTGTTTGATGAAAGATGCAATTTCAAAAGGTAATTTTCTTAAAAATAAATCGAAATATTTCATTACATAGGTAATAGGCGCAGTGGCTTAGTGTTTAGTGTGTTGAACTACTAAGCGAGGGGTAGAGGTTCGAGTCCCGCAAAAAAAAAAAAAAAAACAAATTCCAACTTAGGGTTTTTTTCCATACTGCACCACCTCTCGCGGACGTCTGACAAACATCCGATCATATAACTGTCTTGAAATAGTTTCTCAATTAGCCGTTTGAAGTCGGCATAAAATTGTAGATCCCTTCCAATCGTTTCAACTTTGAAACTCACACAAAACTAATGGTTGTGAGAAGCTAGGCCTAGGTTTGAGAGACGAAAAGAGACCCGACCCGACAATAGTGGTCCGATTCGAATATTTCTCGAATCTATGTATGTACTACTTTTCCAATTACTTTTCGTTATAAAGGTATCTTACAGTATCATGGAAGTCAAGCATGGAGACAGAAAGAATCAATATCGGCAAACCTTTTAAGGTCTGCATCTACTTCAACTAAGAGATATTTACTCTGAACTCAGATTTGGCAAACATACCTACCTGCACTAAATGTAGAGTTAATTTTTTAAAAGCTTAAGCTTAACATCTACGGGTATCACTTGTGAGCTCAGCTTGTGAGTATCCCCTCCCCTCCAGAGTAGACTTTGAGGGTGTTACATATAACTGTCTTGAAATAGTTTCTCAATTAGCCGTTTGAAGTCGGCATAAAATTGTAGATCCCTTCCAATCGTTTCAACTTTGAAACTCACACAAAACTAATGGTTGTGAGAAGCTAGGCCTAGGTTTGAGAGACGAAAAGAGACCCGACCCGACAATAGTGGTCCGATTCGAATATTTCTCGAATCTATGTATGTACTACTTTTCCAATTACTTTTCGTTATAAAGGTATCTTACAGTATCATGGAAGTCAAGCATGGAGACAGAAAGAATCAATATCGGCAAACCTTTTAAGGTCTGCATCTACTTCAACTAAGAGATATTTACTCTGAACTCAGATTTGGCAAACATACCTACCTGCACTAAATGTAGAGTTAATTTTTTAAAAGCTTAAGCTTAACATCTACGGGTATCACTTGTGAGCTCAGCTTGTGAGTATCCCCTCCCCTCCAGAGTAGACTTTGAGGGTGTTACTACTGTCATGAAAAGCTGCCATTCATTTGCAGGGTTCACGGCCTTAAGGCGTCTTTAATTTGTTGAGCAGACACCAAAATACATTGACCCCAAAAATTATCGGGGTTTTTGTTTCCACTTGTCCTAACCCAAGTCGATGGCCTTGCCAAGAAATGATAAATCGTTTCGAGCAAAGCGCGTCAAACGCACTGACGTCCATAACGAATTGCGGAACCTTCGAAAGGCAGCAGTGATTTTAAGCAGAACCCTATCAGTAGCCGTTTGTGATAAGCCGGCAAATAGAATTTTAAAAAACTGCCAGCATTCCGGCCAGTCTCAAAAGTGCACCCCAATTTACTTCTATCCGAGGCTTGCTTTTTTCCGCTTGTCGCGAGTTAATAATTTTGCCTATACTCCCAACCAGAAAAGGCTTCATCAGCCGGTTGTTATTTGGAGTACGAAACATAGCATTAAAAAAACAAGTCCCTCCTTTAAAAAAATGTTTCATTATTTCCAACACACAATAAGGGTATAGTGAAGGTTTGCTGTCTACTATGGGATACCGACCGAAAACATGCCAGCAGTTGTAGTCACTTCTTTTCTTATATTTTGTTATTTATAAATTATAACCCATCTCAAAATGTACGCACACTTCCTGTTTGAAGGTTTTCTGTTTAACTGCACAACTAATTTGTTGGTATATACAGATACAGCTAAAATAATGACCGAGGTCAGAGTCAAAATTATCAATATTTAGGTACACTTAAACGATGTAATGCAGCATTGGAAAACCACCCTTCAAGGTAATTCAACTCATATGTAGGGAGTTACCAAAGCCGCTTTTCGAAATTAATTGAATTCGAAATTCGGTCAACATTTCAACTACTATCATAAGTTAAAATAATATTAGAGTGACAGCTGACACGAAAAACAAAAGGAGGGCATGTCTGCAAAGTCCAATACCTGTTATCCTGTTATCTATTGTTGGAAAAGTTAATTTCTCTTATAATTGAAACAAGAAACTGATAAAAAACAGGTTAAATGGTGAGAACTGAGAAATCGATTTCTGTTTCCAAACTTACCAATTTCTGTATAGGCTTTTGAATGTTTTCCATTGCTCGTCTGTTCGCTCTGCGATTGGCTTTCGAAGATGTGTTGTAATTGAAAGTGTCAAAGTCAACAGCGACCCTTCATTTGGATAGGCATAAGGCATAACATTGAAAACGCGCGAATAAAAAGTCAGTTGGAGTTGTTGGGTAGTCCCAACAACCGAGCCTCTGACAGTATTTACGACAGCTGTCAAACAGTCGACAGATTGTACTAAAGTGCGCCATTGGCATTACTACGTCTAGGAAAATTATCGTGAAATGTTTGAGTTCAAATTTTGGGAATTAACTTCAAAAATAGCTATAAGCTGTATAGTAATTGAAGCACTTGCGTTTGACGCTTAGGTTATAAGTTGAACAGTAACTGTCACTGAATTTGAAGAGAAATGAACGTGAACAGTATTAGAAATTCTCCACAGGAGCACACCTAAAAATTTATCTCTATTCGATTCCGTTCACTTACACTGAAAATAAAATCCTATATCCTGTATATTTGGTAAAAATGTGGGTTCATTAAATTTTTTTTTAACTACGTCCAACAAAATGTTTCTATCAGATTGGCAAAATATTAATACGTTTTACCTTGTCTTAAAATGTTTGTTGTCATAATAAATCGTTTCTTGTGCGAATCAAAAAAATTTGTCAAATCAATCAAAATGTGAATTGTTTTTGAGGGAACAACCATAGATAAATTAATATACAGATGTCTCATCCTAATGTAAAAGAATGCTCTACTTTTTGCGATCGTCCAACAAAGATCGTCCAACAAATGGAAGGTGAAAACCAAAACCCACCACACCTCATTTGAGAAGGATTGATTTTCTGTTTCAATGAATGCTACTTTCAGTTGAATTATGACCACAGGCCGAAAAGCATGTATGCGGCGTGCTGCCGTATGGGGTATGGGGCAGGTAAATTTCCTTCCACACTGATAGTGGGTTAAAGGGTAAGGAGACAAGGTAATAAGAAAAGGGGAAAGAAAAAATCGCCCTTGTTTCTATAATCTTTCTTTCTTTGGTATTGTCAATGCCTTATGATTATACGCCGGCGGGGGTGTGTGCCGTGAGGAGATCTTCGGTTATGTAATGCATGATGGTTTTTGTTGGGAAGAGCCGCCGATTTACTTTTGGATTTGTTTTTTTCTGAAAAAAGTATCTCTTTGCGATATGAACGATTTATTTCATTTTGGCGATACAATTTTAATGTTTTTGTTTGGGTAGGTGCATTCGCATTATTTTTACAAATGTGTGTCAAATTTTATACTTTTATATTTTTCTTTTGAAATTAATTAGGTAATTCATTAATAGGTACCCTATTATAGGTATCAACAATAATATTTAAACTGAAAACTGTTCTAGGTATATCACTTACTCATCTTATTTTATTGGGTTTTCTTCTCTGTTAATAAATAAAGCGGGATAACGAAACAAGAATTCAAACTTTTCAAGTTTACATGTCTGTCAAAACGCTCTGACTTGACTGGGTCTGACTTTGTATTATGAATACATTTTAACATTAATAATAAAACAATCAGTATTTTTAGCTTTCTCGATTAGGTATGTAGTAAGAGAAAATACACACAAAATTTAAAACTCGCGATGTTAATCAATTCTGACATTACGATGATCAAGGAACTCAAAGAAGTGGGTCGTAAAATGCTGTTCGTCTGTCTGTCTGCCTGTCATTGCGTACGCTCCCGAGGCCTAGAGCCTAAGTGGCTGCCATAATTTTGTTATAGCTTCAGATTTGGAGTTTAAGTTCGGGGCGGTTTTTATCATACTAAACAAATTTAATAACGATACTTTTGAATTTTGGACATAGGTATGCATCTCGAAAACGGTATATACGATTTTTACAAAAATTAATAGAAAATGCATACAATAGATTTTTGAAAAAATACACTTTTTTTTAATTTGGGTTTCTTTAGTTTACCGGAAAACGACGATAAATAGAAATTATTGTGGCCCTTTTAATACAAAATCTTATATTTCGAAAACCCCAAATTTCGATTTTAAAAAAAGCTTTAAAAACAAAGTACCTAGGAAATGCTTACATCCCAAACAATACCTTTTTCAGCAAAATAGTTAAGCAATATCATTTTTTAAACTAAACATTGCAATATTTGGTCTGCCAAATTTTACAAACACCGATCTAACTATTTTGATTTAAATAGATAAGATAATTAAGATAATGTCACTACTCTTAATAAGATCCCGTACTTAGTTTTTTAATCATTTCTCCAAAATGACTACCCAAAAGCCGATCTGTATCGATGTATATATTTTTAAAACTCACTCTTTAAAATTAAAATTTGTAATAGCCTTTAAAAATCCAGTAACAGCAACGTAATACTTATTTTTAGCAAATATTAGCAAGTTCTTCTTTTTTTCAAGCATAAGTGTCTATTAAAATGTTTAAATGCTTAAATCTACTTCCTCCTCCATCATTTCGCATGCTTCTGTTTCAGTTTCATCAATGGAATGGGGTTCGTCTATAATATGTTTATAAAACAAAAGATCTTTGCTTGAACGCCAGTCTGTGCCAAAATGTTTGTTTAACAGTGCATCAACATCTTTAATTTTTTCGGGTTTAACTGGAACATTGTTGGGAAGTTCATCAATAACCACTTGTTGCAGCTTCTGTCCTCTCTTAAGCACAGATTTCGCAACACCTAAATCTGACTTACATGCAACCTCTCCGCGAATGTATACCGATAGGTTTATCGACCGCTTGAGTATAAATCTCTTCGAAGCATTAAACTTAAAATGCCACTGGCCTGGTGGTTTGAATGTGGCAGCTGCAGCTTTTTTCCAGTCACGCACTGGACAGGAAGGACTTCCTAAATTGACAATAGTTCCGTTATCCTGGTACATCTCAACGTATTCCTCTGGTTTAATTATTATCGTCTCCATCCTCTTAACTTTTTTTTCCAATTGAGCAAAAACCCTGTCTGGTGGTATATATGAGTGACCGGGCACAGGGAAAACAAGTTCTACTTCTTTAATATGGCTGGGAGCTTTTATGATCAACCAATATGAACACATTGCCATCATGGAGCTGTTTTTGTTTTGCGCTCCACATCCGTCGCATATTAGCCGAACTTTACGAATGGAATTATTGTTAAAACGTGTGTTTTGCAACCGATGTTACACTGCTGAAGCGATTTCGTTAGAACCTTTTGGACGATAATTTTCTGTCCAAAGGTAGAGAAAAACGTTATCTTTTCCAAGACTTGATTGGGATGTACCTTGAACAATACCCAAGTTATATAAATACAGCTGTCTGCTGTAGTATGTTGCTTGATCAGCTACTTTCGGCAATAGCATATTTTTCTGGCAATCAAAAGAAAACGTTTGGATTGTTTCATTGTTTTCCCTGGCCAGTGAATAAAATGCTTTTGCTCGTAGTTTATGTACCTACTCTGGATGTCGTCATTATAGCCGATCGTTTTTGCGGATCCTTTTCAATTCTAAGCTGTTCTTTGAAAGCTTGGCATGTACTACAAACATCAGAAGAAGGGGCCTTAAAGCCGATATTGAAGTTTCTATTAAATACTAGCCGGAAATAGCTTGGCTTAACATGGATTTCTGAGAATTTTTTTGCAAACATCCTGTAAAGTTTATTGATAGATAGCTCTCCTGACAAGTACCTACTGTCTTTGAGCCACACGAGATCGACAGTAATGTATTTCGAGAACCTTAAAAAATATGCTATTAAGTACCTTCTTTAAGAAAATTGACAAGAAATGTATATACCGGAAACTTCTTTACAAAGCTTATTATTGCATCACGTTTATCTGCAAATTTTTGTGAAATTCGATCGCGTCCACGAGTTTCGACTGGTAGTACTTTCTTTTCGAAATACCTTTAAATAACTCCTTTTATCCGATTTTTTTTTATTCCCAAAATATTTTGCGAATGTATTTTGGCATATTCTGATTAATTTGGAATTTTTTTTGCGCATCAAATATTGAACACTAAACTTTTTCGGAGGTCCTCCCTTGCCTCGGTTTCGTTTTGGTGCATTAATTTTTGTGCGCAACAAAATAAATGAATCCTGCAAAATTTTAGTCTTGCAGCAGCTATAGAAGGAGTCCGAGAAGCTTAGTGCATCGACTCCCCTAATATTTTTGCAGCGAAAAATGTTTCCTTTGTGCAAACATTTTGGCATTTTTGGCAAAGCTTTGCGAGAATACCTAAATAACTGGATTTTGCTTATATTCTAAGATACTGCATATTTTAAATTGCCAACCTTTTTTGTTTTTGTTGCTCCCTTTTCCAGTTAGTTTTGTTCACACTCGTTTTTCTTGATTTTTCACCATTTAAAACATTTTTCGCGAAAACAGCACTCAGATTTTACGTTTTAGTAAAAAATAAACTTATCTTTACGAAATCTGTATCTGCAATGATTTTAACAGGTAAACGAAACTGACTTTTTGAGCCAGAATAAAAACAAAAATAAGATTACTTTTTGCTTTTGCAGAACGTATTTTGTGGGACTTTGTATCGGATAAGGTATGTTTTGCTTTACTCCTGCGTTGATGGATAACATAATGTTTTGGAGTAAACTGTCAGATGGATAAGATATGGTTTTGATTCTAGTAGCAGTTTTCTTCTTACTTTTAATAAGGGATAACATCGATTTTGTAATATACAAGTGAATTGGTCATATAGCTGTCAAAATTTGAAATATAACGCCATCTTTAATTCAAAAAAAAATTTTTGGTGGAAGAGTATGTTTTGCTTTTAACAGACACTATTCAATATGCACCTTAAATAATACCAACCAGCCAGAAAATCTTAATTTATTTGCATCCCATCGGGTATAACTGCTAGTGCAAATCCAAAAAACAAATCTCTGATTTGTGTAATCATAGACGATCGTCACTAATCTATTTCAGCCAAAAGTAAAATCATGTATGATAAAAAAAACAGAAATTCTTATTACGATTTTCCTCATCCTCAAAAACTTGTAAAATGTAAGAGTTATAAAATAGTGCAGTAAGCGCTTATAACGCTCTAACAAGAACTTGCGACAATTGCCTGTCACTGAGAGCTTCAATTTTTAAAAACTCGCACTGTTATTTAATATATACTGCCATTCGGATTTTATCGATTTGGCAGCAGTATCTGAAATCTCGGATCAAAATCTGAAAAGGCAAATCGAAAACGACATAAGGAAAGTACCTAACGTTAAAAAATCATAAATGTACTTCTTTTGGGTATGTCATCTATCAAGCCAATCTTGCATATCTATTGCCTACAAAAGGAATTTGAAAACTTTGAATTCTTGTTTCGTTATCCCACTTTATTTATTAACAGAGAAGAAAACCCAACAGCATGTCTTTGAAAAATAAGATGAGTAAGTGATATAGAACAGTTTTCAGTTTAAATATTATTGTTGATACCTATAATAGGGTACATATTAATGAATTACCTAATTAATTTCAAAAGAAAATTATAAAAGTATAAAATTTGACACACATTTGTATCGAAAAATGAACCGTAAAAATAATGCGAATGCACCTACCCAAACAAAAACATTAAAATTGTATCGCCAAAATGAAATAAATCGTTCATATCGCAAAGAGATACTTTTTTCAGAAAAAACAAATCCAAAAGTAAATCGGCGGCTCTTCCCAACAAAAACCATCATGCATTACATAACCGAAGATCTCCTCACGGCACACACCCCCGCCGGCGTATAATCATAAGGCATTGACAATACCAAAGAAAGAAAGATTATAGAAACAAGGGCGATTTTTTCTTTCCCCTTTTCTTATTACCTTGTCTCCTTACCCTTTAACCCACTATCAGTGTGGAAGGAAATTTACCTGCCCCATACCCCATACGGCAGCACGCCGCATACATGCTTTTCGGCCTGTGGTCATAATTCAACTGAAAGTAGCATTCATTGAAACAGAAAATCAATCCTTCTCAAATGAGGTGTGGTGGGTTTTGGTTTTCACCTTCCATTTGTTGGACGATCTTTGTTGGACGATCGCAAAAAGTAGAGCATTCTTTTACATTAGGATGAGACATCTGTATATTAATTTATCTATGGAACAACTCTAAAGAACAACATTCCTTGAAGTGATTGTTTGTTTGAATAGTTTTGGATCCTGACAGTCATTTCTCCGTATATAAAATTCCACTTGGGAAGACATTTATGTTTTCCCCTGTCAGGAAATTAACTTGCATTTCGATTATTCTCCAAATGACCAAGTGACTACCACTTGCGCCAACTGAGCGACGAGTACAAGCCCGCTAACAGGTGATAATAGTGATTAGAACGGAGGAGAACACCAACGTCTGTGCGTTGTTGTTGCTACGAGTACGAGGTGTTTTTGTGTCAATCGTTGTTCTCTCGGGTTTTCTTCTTCTATTCCTCTCTTTTTTCCTATGAGAATTCAACAGATTGATACGAGTAGAGATAGAGAGGCTTATTGTAGGGAAGAATTCGTTTTCCAGTTTAAAATTCAGCCTCTGTTCGAAGGAAAATAATGAATGATGCTCGGTGAAGTATTTTTGAATTGATCTAGATTTTAGAACATTCTATTTTATGGCGCATTTGCACAAGGGGGTGATTTTTTTGAAGACCGATTGCTTTTACTCCTTTTCGTACGCTTTTATCACGTTTTTTTGAAACGCTTAGGATTCGGAGCATCAAATTCATTTTATGTAAAAAAAAAATAGCTTGCGCAACCGTTCTATAAAAGGACACCTCGCTTGAGTTGTTACCCCTTGGATGAAGGAAAGTTACGTAAAATTGTTAACCCTATCCAAAGGTTACAGTCATATGTTGCAACTTTTGCTGACATTTAAAAAGGTGGATAAAAACCTTAATGCGTATTGTGTGTTATATCGGTGCAGTTTCAACTGAGACTGACTGAATCTCTTATCCAAAAGACTGAACTAAGAAGCAGTGCAATTACGAGTATTCCCCAAACAATTTGAATTGTAATTGGTATTAAATAATTGTATAGCAAGCGTTGAAATCCAACAATAAATCCTTTTCCATACGGCAACACGGAAAATGGTTATTATTTTCATGTGTAAATTCAATTCACTGCACTGCATGCACATGCATGCATCAGCCGCATCAATCACATGAAAAGCCCTCTATAAAATAAAACAAAATTCATCCGCAAAAACAAGTAGATACAAACAATAAATGCTCGCCTAGTTTACTCTTCGCAAATGCGTTATCTATACTTACTTTGATATTGCACTGGCGATGGAGGACTCGAAAAACTTCCACTACTGACTGAATCCAACAGTCCGTCCAAGCTTATTGCATCAGTGGATATGTACATACAGTTTTCATCTGGGATTCTGTGACTCTGCTTGATGAATTTCTGCAAAACAATTGAGAACCGAATATATATACTCACGAAATATTCATACCGTACGGATATACAACAAATACCAAGCAACAGATATAATATTGGTTTGAAGTACAATATTCGAAATTTTCAGAATTTCATATTCACAGCAACACAGGTTTCTTCGCAGAGACGCAGACAACAGCGACGAGAAAACCGACGACAACTTCAACACTGTGGCTAGCCCGACTAGGTCGACTTGTTGGCTGGCAGGTACACTTCTCCATGGCAATCATGAATTTTACCCGATATCTTAACAATTCATGTGAAAATTATTTAGCTAACAGCTTTCACTTTAAAATTTGTTTCAAAACGACGGCAGGAAAATATATTTAGGGGACGGGACGTAAGCCCGTACTTGTGCCTCTGTTCCGAATTTGGAAGGAACCATATTGTGTACCTACCTACCATCTTTGTATAAAGCTAGCTATCTGTAGAGGGTTTCAGTGTTTAAGATGAAATTCTCAAACCTTGAGGAGGTGTGGTAGGTAAAGTAAAAGGGGTGGGAGGTTATGAGCATGTGTTTGCACATCGTGATGGAGGTAGGAAAGACATTGCATCGTACAGAAAATTCCATCCAACTGTAAGGTTAAATTTTTACTTCATCAAAGTAGATCGTAGATGGTACATTGCGGTTTGTTAACTAAAGTGAAGCAGCTGGAGAGGGAGACCTGCTAGTGATCTGGTTTTGGTGTAACCTCAAAAACATTGTGGTTTCAATTGCCAACCATTAGAATTATATCAAAGATTTTGACAGCGAATTATTGGTACCTAGTAGATTGTGGTAGAATTTAGGCGAAGTGGATTAACTCTCTGTGTAGTAGACTACTACTAAGCAAGGGGGACCCAGGTTCGATACCCTAAAAAGCCCCAATTTAATCTTAAGGTTTTTTCCACTGCGCCATCTCTCGCGAACCTCTGACAACCTGACAGAGTCAAAATCATTGTCAGATCACCGTCTGAATGGAACTGGACCTGGAACTAAGAAAAACAATTATTTACAACACAGCCCAGCACCGCATTCGATATTGAAATGAGAATCCACCTCACGCTATCTGACAAAGTGATAACCCTTTGATTAACATGGCACAAATATATGAATTCAAACTGGGTTCAAGGTCGAACTCAGTTTGTAGGCAATCCCTTTTTTTGGCAGAAGCTGTCAGTCTATTTTTGCAAAAAATGTATGTTTGATGCCGGAAAATTTGAAAATTACAAAGTGTAATTTATTCATCTTTGTTCCTAAGTTTATGAATATGTAATAACAAACAAATTCGAAAAAAATATATTATTGGAAGAGGCGAATAAAATCCAACCTCCGTATACCGAGCGAAATGGTGTACAGTCGAACCCGGATAATGTCACATCGCTTAATAGCACAACTCGTTTAATATCACACTAATGCGAAGCCAGTTGTCTTTTTTGTACAATTTGTACTGGCAAAAAACCTTTTATTGGCACATCGCTTAATATCACAACTCGTTTAAAATCACACAAAAAATATGCTTACAAAGAAAAGCTGCATGCAATTTTGCCCGCTTATAGTCACATTTCACAGTCCATACGTAATATATATGAAAGTCAAAATACAAATTCTTTAAATTCGAATCACTTTCGAATGATATCGAATCTCAAAGTAACTCTGTATTTTATGTATTACTGTTTTTTTAATTAATGTGCAATGAATGCATACTTTTAAGTTTTGCTGACCAATTTTCTATTGTTTAACTAAATAAACGTTTTTAAAACAATAAAACCGTTGTATTAGTATTTTTTTCTTATTTTAAAAATACCTGAATGTATAAAAGTAACAACCCGCTTAAAGTCACAGCCCGCTTAAAGTCACATTATTTTGTCGCCCGTTTGATGTGATAATTATGCGGGTTCGACTGTATACAAAAAAAAAATTAAAAGGCACTCCGGGAGTGCCGACAGAAGTGATAACTTGAACAATTACGTGTGTATTTTTCGAATCGTCAGAAAATATATTATTGTGTAGGAAGTACTTTTAATAAAGTGTTTTTTTATTCATTATTATAAACTACTACTACTACAAAAATTATGTTACATTTTTCATTTTCATTTAATGCGGTATTTTACATCAAAAATAATACATATTATTTTACATACAAAATTGCAATCTATTGCTTAAAATGTATAAATTTACAGATACATGAAATATTAAATTTAAAAATTAATGGGTATTCTTTGAAATGAATACCAATGACACTTATAAAATTTCATCAACAACTTCAAACTCTTCCATCATCATCATCATTATTATCATTATATTTGAAAACGGATACTATAGGTTTATGATAGGTAACTAAAATAGGAAACAAACAATTTTGATTCGAATCTATTTAAATATCTTGTAAAGATGGCATCAATTGTAGTTTTATGTCTAGTCGTGCTAAGATTGCGATCATTGCTCATCGTTAAATCAAATTTGCTATTTAAAAATTCAATTAATGGTAGATTTTTATCATCTGCAAAGTTGATGTTGAAATCCCCACTCAAAATGATTGGAATATCATCAAATCTCTTCCCAACTTTATCTTGAAGTAATGCAGAATTATCTTTAGCATATATAAGTAAATTTCATCGATGCTGTCTTCCAGCGTAATCTAGATAGATTACAGTCTCGAATGTACATATCTTACTTCAGCTACCACAATCCGATTGTATCTACTTGTATTCTACCGAAACTAGCACAGAACGAATAAATTAATAATAATTATACTGAAGCTTAATTGAATATGAATTTCTTTCCGAAAAATACAAATTTTACTTTTAAAAGAAAAAGAACGAGAAAAGACAACAATATTTTTCTGTCTTGCCGCATCGCCATTGATAATGCTCTAGATCTCGTGGTACGGCATCAATTACTGTAGTTTTATATTCATTATTTTACACAAAAATTACTAATCATATTTTACAGTATACACTAAGGCGACATGAATATTACAATTATTTATATAGTATACCTACTCTTAGGGTGGCAAGTTTACCACAGTTTTCTATTTCTTGTTTCGGTAATTATAACACAAGCTACTGTGCCGTAAATGTGCACAAACCCAAAATCGTGGATATAATATGTCGGAATTAAGCCTGGTAAAATTATTATATGAATGAATTCCCCATACAAAACAGGTAATTGAAATAATTTTGGTGACAATCAATTTGTCGCTACCATAAATTACCATAGTAACGTATTCAAATAAAAATCATCGTAGATTAAGCTATAAATTACCTACCCCTAAAAGTAAGCAGTACAAAAGTTTACAACTAAAAGTATGCAATCGGTGTCGGTGTCGGTGTCGGTGTCGCGAGTTAGCTAGTTTTTGCCCATCCAAATAGTGCCCAACGCGCCCTAAAAGTATGCAATCGGTGTCGGTGTCGGTGTCGCGAGTTTGCTAATTTGTGCCCATCCAAATAGTGCCCAACGTGCCTAAAGAAGTTATCACTTCAAAAAAAGGTGTGAGATATATATCACAATATCTCTGACGCAGCTCTTCTTATGGCTTGTTGACATAGCTGCCATTGATTTTCCGGGCTCATATCATTTGACGAAGGATTTCTCGCAAGCTCAAGGGATACACAGTCGGCATAGGCAGTGGCGGTCTCTTCCGATTTAAGTCGTCCAACATTGAATTTCCTCGGCGTAGTTGGTGTTCGCCTGAGAGCTTCCATGGAGATCCATACTCTAAGTTTTGCACCGACTAGGTAGTGGTCCGAATCGATGTTTGCTCCTCGGAATGTTCGGACATTCAGAATGCTGGAGGAGTGTCTTCCGTCAATCGCAACATGGTCGTTGCAGGTTCGACCATCTGGGGATCGCCATGTGCCCTTGTGGATGTCGGGACGTGGGAACCGCGTGCTACTCAGCACCATATTTTTTGCCGCTGCAAAATCGATGAGCCTGAGTCCATTATCGGAAGTGGTGTCGTGCGGGCTGTGTTTTCCGATCGTCGTACCAAAGATGTCTTCCCTCCCAATTTTGGCATTAAAGTCCCCCAAGAGGATTTTAATGTCATGTTTTGTAAAAACTTTCTTTGATAGCGTCGTCTTTCTCTTCTGTAGGGGCATGGGCACTTATATGGCTTAGGTTGTGGAATTCGGCCTTTTTTTGATTTATTGTTCAAAATAAAAATGTTGTTAAAATTGAATATTTTTTTTTTTTTCATTGTAGGTAGCGAGCATTTTTTTTCTAGTGACTTTTTTTTTTTAATTTTAGCATATCTGGTGGATTTTTAGGTTCGAGTTAGTGACTTTTTTTAAGTAAACGGCAACCCTGATGCAAATATGCATAGGGTAGAGCAAGGTGAGAACTGTACAAAAATATTCAATACACACATTTGACGGCTGTGGATGTGTGGTTAGGCGAAAACCGAATGCATTTGTAACGATTATCGGTGGTAGGTTGTATTCAAATGAATTTCCAACCTAGATTAAATGAAATTTAGGCGAAATTATTTAAAATCCACCCAGAATATCATAAACACGATGGTTTGATGCCAGATGGTTTCGGAATATTTCTGTGAGCATCATGGTTATGATTTATATAATTCCTTTTGTATAATTCCATGAGCTGTTGCATTTTCTGGGTCAAATTTAATTTATATTCATGCATAAATCACGTAAAATAAATATTTTTCTCCGGTTGAGTTTTCATAATAAATATTTCACGATATGACGGCATAGCTGAGAACAAGTGTTTCTGACAGTTGATGACTTTTGTGTGAAATATGGGAGTAGGCTGTGCGATTAATATGTAAAGAGGCCAGCGCCATAAAACAAAACAAACAAGTCAAGATGGGAATGAAGGTTTTACATCAAGTGTGTGGTGCTGTGATTTCCTTTTTCCTTGCAATGGAGTTGGCTTTTATGAAGGACTAAAATCTTTGGATGGTGGGTTTAACTACAGCTATACTCCTTAGGTAGTATTTCATATTGCTTGAATTGTTGTAAAGTGTTGGAGTACCATCACAATGAAATTACTACGAGTTTTAAATGCCTTCATTTGCACTTCTTTTAAGCACGTAAATACTGTTGTTGGCTTGAATTGAACCTCTTATGTAAAACCACTTGCTGTTATTATACTCGAGAATAATAGGGCTGCTCGCAGCATTTCATTGCATCACTAACTACACATCGGTTCGCTTCCATTGACACAATTTTTCGCACACGCATACCATAGAATACCACAAAATTGTGGTGAGTGCTTTGACGTCAAAGTTATGGTGTTCAATTTAACCACAAACTGAATGATATATTGGTTTCAAATTATCGAGGCTTTCGTTATTTAAGAATAATGCGAAAAAAAAAAAATGTAGTGCTAGCCCACGCGTAAAGTAGACACTCGAGTTCAATGACACGTCAGAAATACCCAAACCCAGGTATATACATAGCGCATAACATCATTTATTCATGCGTGCATTTGAGATACAGTCAATTCGGGCATGGAGATGTCAAAGTACATGCAAACTGACAGCTACAGCAGGACAGTGTTCATTTTGAATGCATTATTTATTGCTTGCGTGCATGCAAATGAACTGGCATTTGATTCTGTCTATGCAGGTACTTTATCATCATCATTCTCGCTTCCTCTGTTTCCCGGACCAGTTCATAGTAGATATAATTGTCCCTGTATCTAGATACTTAACAATTAAACATTTTTACGAATTACATACTTATTTTGAAAGCCAATTAAACAATTTTAAATTGGCGATTTTTTTTTTTGCACACCTATCTCAGCAAAGTAAAATAAAGTAGACGAATGTGCAAAAAAAAAGACCTTTCCAGCCACTTGAGTGGTATAAACTGGTCAAAAGTGTTGTGTGTTTCAACTCTCAACTAGTGGTCCCTTTCATATGAAAACAAGTGCCAATTTAACTTATAGAAGAAAAAGGGGGATTTTTTTTTAAATTAAGGGGAAAACTAAAGCTTTTCCTTATTAAAAAAAATGGGAAAACAGTCTCAGTCTGCAAAGTCTGGAAGCACGTCCCAACTTTTACTGGTATTCGATTGGATTCTTTCAGATTTCGCCCTCAGATTTAAGATTTCGTGTGTCTAATCGAACACAAAAACGTCACTTGGTTAGAAATATATGTTTTTCTTCCTCAAATACGTAGGAAAAGAAAGGTATTGTTATCATACAAAACTTCGAACTCGAGATGCTAATCAGTTCTGACATTATAGATAGATGATAGAGGAACTAAAAAAAATGAGTCTCGAAATTCTGTTCTCCCGGGGCTTACAGTTCGGGGATGTTTTTTTTTGTAAGGTAACCTCAATATTACCTAATGGTACCTACTTCCCATATAAAATTTTCTTACCAGTTGGATTTCTTCAGAAAACGCTATAACGATTTCGACCAAAATTAATATTTGTTTGTTTTTCAAAAAGCAGTACAGTAAAAGCCCTTTAATTCGGAAAACTCGTTTATTCGGAAAAAAAAAACATTTTCTGAATAAATGAGAGTTTTAAATTTTTTTTTATGTAAAAATTAAATTAATTTAGCAAAAATTAAATAACGCAATGATTGAACACGTATAGGTAGCAAATAAACCTCAAATATATAGAAGTCGGAAAAAATCATCAAAATGTATTTTGGGGGAGTCCCGGCAATTCACATATAAAAATCGGGGAAAATTATACAATAATAAATGTTATGTATTATTTGCAATCTTATGTATTAAGAACAATTTTTGTTTTGAGTTCTTATATTTTTTTAATCAATAGGAACGCGTTTTAGTGCATGAAAAAAAATTTTCATTAATTCGTAAGATTGGAAAATTCGTTTATTCGGACTGACCTTCCCCCCCAACCATTCCGAATTAACGAGCTTTTACTCTATTATCTTTCATTGTGAACGAAACACATTTAATCTCTATATATATATAAATCAATTACTGTGCGTTAGTCGGGCAAAGGCTCCAGAATGGCTCTACTGATTTGAATGATTTTTGTGTTCTTTTCTTCGTCTTGAATCAGGGATGGTTTAGGAAAAAAGAAAAGTCGGAAAATTCTCAACATGTGGCGCTGTAGGCGTATATTTCGTTTTTCAGTAAAATTCAATATATATCTTCAATAACAATCTATATATATAAAAATGGATCTTGGTTTGTTCGGATGCTTAAAACTCCAAAACGACTGGACCAAATTGGATACTTCCTTCTGCGGATTTGTTCGTAATTGCTCCGCGAAGGTTTAGGAAAAAAGAAAAATTGACAAAATTAAGAAAATTGCGCGGAAAATTAGAAAATTAAAGTTTGTATGGGGAAATACACAAAAAAATTAACTGGATAGAAATCAAGAAGTGACACTTCAAATAAAAAAAAAAATATTTTGAATTTTAAAAGCAATTGTTGTTGTCAATTATTTTAATTATTTTCCAAGCAAATTGTTGTTGTCAATAATTTTGAAGTTTTTTCTTTTTTTTTTAAATATAGGTACCTAAAAACTTTGTTCTAATAAATTATGTTTACTATGTTACATTAAGTAACTTTTTGAAATGAAGTAGATAGGTACTTTGATTATAAATACAAAGATGATATTATGGCCGACGATATTTTGCATCGAATTCGCACTGTGACATCGGATATTGAACTGGAGATGAACAAAGCTTTGATTTGACGCATTTAATCGAGAATTGGAGCGAGAAATGGACTTCGAACGAATCGCATTGAGTCAAACTGTTCGAACAAATGTGCCAATGTTGAATCTATATATATAAAAATGAATCCCTATTTCCCTTGGTCGCGGCATGACGCGTGAACGGCTGGACCGATTTATATCTAATGTAACCATAGCGCTTTTACAATTCAAACTTTTTTGATGTAACCTTATGGCGTTGGCATAACATTGACAGAATGCGTGCTTATCGTTTAAAACAGATGCTTCGATCGGAGTTATTATATTGATAAAATACATATAAAATAATTAATTTATTATTTTTAACAAAAACTGAATTTCTTAGTGCACATCGTCGGAAAATCCTCAACATGTGGCGTTGTAGGCGTATGTCGTTATTCAGGTCAATTTGCTACATTTTCTTTAATAATAATCTTCTTAATTCATACCTATAATTCTTTCGGGATGAAACTCAATGATGATGATATAACTCGATAACCACTGGGTAAATTTTTATGATTCTTCTTTTGTTTTGTTCGTATTGTTGTATTTCAGGTTAAAGTAAACTTAAAAGATAGGATTTTTGACCCGCTATATGGCGTTGTAATCGATCTCCGAAACCACTCACCCGATTTCAATGAAATTTTATAGATTTATATTCTTCGTTCCCGTTCCCGCTTGAAGGATAGGATACTTTTGGACCTGATAGGTGGCGCTGCTGCCGATCTCCGAAACAGCTCTACCAAGTTGATTGAAATTTTGTAGATGGATATGGTTGCTTCCAGTTTTAAATTTCGGATAGTTTTTGACCGTATAGGCGGTACTTTGGAAAACACAAGCGGGATAAGAAAACGGATTTCGGCACGTCCCATTCAAAAATAAAATCAAACTATATTTCTAAAGTTGTATAATTAAAATTATTAATGGACATTGTTCAAATAAAGTAATTTGCGAAATGTGAGCAAGACTTAATACGAAAGGTATGGGCAAAGCCGGGTGGATACAGTTACATATGAAAGAGACTGAGGTCCGAATGTGCACTCATAACTCGGGGACGGATCGTTCGATTTTTATGATTTTTGGTTAGAAGGAAGGGCATAATGCTACCTTTTCATGTGAAAAAAACTTAATGGGGATTAGTTGAATTTTTAAATTCTTTGGATGTTCCGGGCTTACCTCTACACAATTTGAAATTGAAAGTCAGCTCAGTTCTAATTTTGTTGCGCAAGCTCAATGCTTCGAAGTTTTGTAACGGAACGCGTTTGATTTGATGGTGAAGGATCTGAAATTAAGTGTCACGCAAGCGACGGTTTTGAGGGGAAAATTCAAAGGTAAACATTCTCATTCCGTGGATTCCGGTTATTCAGAACGCTTTGTATTGAAGTGTCTTGAATTTTTCGTGCGTATCGCTTTCAATATTTGTTGCAAGAATAATCGCTGGATATTTGTGCATTTGGGGCATCAATCTAGAATTCCCATGTTTATTTTGTGAAAAAGCATAAGGTTGGCCGACATGTCAATCATTGCGGTTTGATTGAAATACATCGACATTGCTATACTTCAGTTATTTCCATTGTATTTACTTTCTATGAAAAGATCAAATCAAGAAGTGCTCTTTCTATGTTTTCTATGTTTCATTGACAAAAAAAGTACACTTCCAGGTCAGTTCTTAACACGACAGAAGTGTCCGAGATATTTTTAGAGAATTGCTCTGTACTTACCAACACACAGGGGCAATGTGTCAGATTTATTTTTTTTTTTTTTTGCGTTGGTAATAAATTTTGCACTATGTGATCCGAAAAAATACAATTATGCGTGGAAAACGTAAACTTTAATTGAAATATATAAATTTGGCCAGTTAAAATATTCATATTTACTGTGGAAAGAAAAAGTAGCAACAGATAACAAATCTCAGAGATGGTGTCTACCACCATTACAAAAGTGCTTCATCGAATTTCATCGAAAAAAGCAATTCTGAATTTCGGAGCATTTCTCTCAGATCTTCAATGAAAAATGCAACTAAACTGAATTTTGCCCTATGGAACACTTTGCAAGAAAGTCAGAGATTTATTTTCTCAGCATCATTAGCAACCAGTAAACATAATCAAACGAACAATGTTTTGGAAAACGTTAAAACGTTTCTACCATTTTGTGTATTCGGTGAAGGAAATGAAACGCACGGCAGTCGGCTTAAGACTAACTTTATTTCTAAATAACTTATGCTAATTACATATAATCTATATACTAGAAAGAGAGTGATAAACGTTATCCGTAGTGAGAGTACAGTGTGTGCTACAGGTTAACATTCATATCACTCCCCCGAACTTAAATAAAAAATTTCCAAATGCTAATGAAAATTACATTAATGTATAATATTTCAGGTAATACTAATTCAATCAAAAATATAAACAATAGTTCAATGATATCTTATGCCTACTAATATTAAATAATCAATATCAAATGAGTAATACATTTCAATAATATATATATATTTTTTTTGAATAGCTTGTAAATTGTTTACATAATTGGAATACCAATGTTACAATTCTTTGGATTTATTTTTTTGTTTTAATCTTTCAGATCTGCGCGGTACGTTAGATAATGATGTCGATCTTTTTTTCTTATATGAGGCTTTCAATTGTACGCGCCTTCTACTAACTCCATCTATAACGATATTCGAGGGTGCAAACGACACAACCTTGAAATTAGCCTTTTTTAATTGTGATATATGTGCCGATCTACGTACACCATCAACATTTATGACATAAATAACGTTTCCTAATTGGTTCTCTACACTTCCAGGAATCCACTTGTAACTCATACCGTTTTTCATTTTATATAACACTTTATCACCTGGCTTCAATACTCTGTTCTTAATAATTTGACTGACGTTTAAGGATCGCTCTTTGGAATTTTTCATTGGTTTTCTCTTCGATTCAACTTTTTTATTTTCATGTTTAATATTTCGAGTCTTGGGATTAGCATCGTCTAAAAGCGTTCGCGGTTTTACTCTAAATATAATTTCATTTGGGGAACAATTTGTTGTTGTTGATGGAGTTGACCTATATTTTAACAAAAAATTATCTATTAAAAGCTGAATTGGGAGAGTATTATAGTAAGGATCCATCAGCATTTTCTTTAACGCCGTTTTAACTGTTTGCACAGCTCTCTCCGCAGCCCCGTTTGACTGTGGATGGTATGGCGGACTCTTAATGCACTTTATGTTATTATTCTGACAAAACTTTATGAAAATTTCCGCATTAAAAGGAGGGCCGTTATCTGACACTAATGTGGAAGGTAATCCAAAGTATGCGAAAAGAGGTCTTAAAGTCGAAATCAGGCTTTCAACGTTTGTCTTTTTCATTAATTTGACATCAATCCATTTGGTACAGCTATCAATTATTATCAGATAAGTAAGCCCTTTCACATAAAAAAAGTCTATGTGTATGCGTTCGAAAAACGCTTTGGATTCTGGCCATGATTCGTGATGATTGGACAATGGTTTGTTGCTCGCAAAATTACATGCTCTACACTCGGAGGCAAAAGCCTCAATATCATAATCAATACCAGGCCACCAGAAATATGTTCTGGCCAATTGCTTCATACGAACGATACCAACATGCGACTCATGAAGAAGACCTAAAATCGATTGGTGTAGCGTATCTGGTACCACTAGCCGAACACCATAAAATAAACATCCTTCCTCTTCCGAAAGTAAAAACCGTTTATAAAAAAATGTCTTTAAATTCTCTGGGACGCTATTTGGCCATCCTGTTTGTATCATACTCAAAATGTTTTTCAATTTCCAATCTTTTTCAGTTTCTACCGAAATATCTTCAAATTTAACGTTAAGGTAACTATTGAATCTTAGCGATTTAACACTATCCTTTTCGATTCCTGTTGGGGTTGCTAGTGGGAGTCGTGAGAGCCCATCTGCGTTTGTCATTTGAGTGCCTTTCTTATACTCAATTTTGTATTGATACATACTCAGTATCACGGCCCACCGGTGAATTCTTGCAGCCGCCACTGCTGGGGTTGACTTTTTGGGATTAAAAATTTCCCTTAACGGTTGGTGATCTGAGTAGATCGTGAATGGTTTTCCATAAATGTATTTGTGAAATTTTTTCACCGTGAAAATAATAGCCAAAGCCTCTCTATGCAGCTGGGAATACTTTTGTTCCGCCGCGCTCAACGTACTTGAAGCAAATAATACCGGCCTTTCAACTCCGTCAATGATATGAGAAAGAATTCCCCCTACCCCATAAGGGCTGGCGTCGCAATGCAAAACTATTTCCTTATTAGGATCGTAATGCACTAAAATATTGTTTTGCAAAATTAAATCTTTACTTTTCGTAAAAGCCGCATCACACTCGCCTGACCAAAGAAAACGAACATCCTTTTTTAACAAATTATAGAGTTCTTTCAGTTCTGATGAGAGGTTGGGAATGAACCGCGAGTAGTAGTTTAAAAGCCCTAGGTATGATTTTAGTTGCGTTACGTTTTCGGGTTTCGGTGCATTTCGGATGGCTTCTAGCTTTTTGTTACTAGGCTTGATACCTTCGCCGTTTATCACATGTCCTAAATAGTCAATTTCTGTTTGAAAAAATTTACATTTTTCATACCTAACTCGAACTTTAAAATGGTTTAATCTTTCTAAAACTCGTATCAAATTACTCTTACACTCCTCAAAATTCGCCCCTCCGATAACAATGTCATCCAGATAGCACTGAACTTTAACAAGACCTTTGAGAATTTCGTCCATAATAGACTGAAAAATAGCAGGAGCACACTTGACTCCAAAGATCAACCGACGAAATCTGAAAAGTCCTTTATGGGTGTTAATGGTGAGCAGCTCCTGACAGTTTTCCTCAACTTCTACCTGTTGATATGCTCCTTCCAAATCCAGTACGCAAAAACACGAGCAATTACCTAAACTAGCAAAAATATCGTCACACCGCGGCAATGGGTAATGATCGGTTCGCACAAATGGATTGATTGTAACTTTGCAATCCACGCAGAGCCGTATATCACCATTAGGTTTTGCTACCACCACGACTGGTGAAGCCCATTCACTATACCGAACTGGATATATAATGTTTTCGGACAATAACCTTTCAATTTCTGTCTCGACTTTATCCCTAACACCGAAAGGAACAGTGTATGGTTTGAAAAATACTGGCACACTGTCTTCCTTAAGCAAAATCTTTGCTTTAAAATTCATTATGGAGTCAGTTTTTTTCCCACAAAACACATTTTTATATTTGTCCATAATCTCCCTAATATAATTGGTGTTACCTTCCAAATTAGCGCATAAATTATCATCTACCAATATGGTTCTCCAGTTGGGAAAAAGTTTATCGAGCCATGACCTTCCCAGCAAGGGCACAAATACTTTTGGTCCATCAACTATAACCAATTCAGACTCCCACGCCACAGAATTTGGCGATAAGCAAATATTAGCCTTAATAGCCCCAACAACATCAACTTTATCTCCTGAAATTACATTTAGAACTCGACTACATTTCATAATATCCGTATTTGGATACATATCATAGAATGTTGTTATATGCATCACTGACGTACACGCACCCGAATCGACTTCCATCCTTAAACGTTTGCCATTACAAACCAAATTTATGAATAATGGATTATTTCCCAACTGTAAATTATTAATATAACCTAAATCAACAGTCTCGCTACTTTCTAAATTAGATTCTTTTCTAATAGCACTAATTCTATTACCTCTACCTCCGTTATACCGGCTTTTAGTCCTGCTTCTTGAGTTATTTCTGTTGTTGTTTTTCATAAAACAGTACCGCTGTATATGGCCCCATTTGTTACAGAAATGACACTGTACGCTTGCGAAATTTCCCCTCGATGACCTTGTTGAATGTCGCGCCTCCTGATTTTCGGATTTTCTTCTGTCTGCCGAACTCCTTCTGTCCCTCGAACGCCCTCTTGCTCCACTTGGATACCTTTCTTTCATTGTGTGAACTGCTCCCGATGACGATGTCGCATTCATATTCACCATTTCCAACTCGATCAATTCCATATTCAGTGCCGTCTCGCACGCCTTGTCAAATGTCAAATCTCCAATATCTATGAGTTTTGACTGGATCTTTTTGTTTTTCAGACCCATTAGCAATCTGTCCTTGAGAGCCTCTTCCAAGAAAGCACCGTACTTGCAGTAATCTGCTAACTGTTTAATTGCAACAATGAACTCACATATGTTTTCATCAAGTTCCTGGTTTCTATTTAAAAATTTGAAACGCTCAGCCGTAGTATTCTTCTTTGGTTGAAAATGTGATTTTAGTTTAGCAACCAATTGTTCATAGCTAAGTTCATCTGGACTTTTTGGTGCCACTAACGTTTTACAAATGCTGTAAAGCTCTCCTCCACCCACACCTATCAAAAACGAAACTTTGTCCTCATCTATGGTGATTTTATTGAGTTTTAATAGATGACTTAATCTTTCTATATAACTATTAAAATTGTCACCAGGATTGAAATATTCGATGCGTCCAATAAAACTCGCCATTCTTCTGTCCGTATCAATGCTTTCTTCGTTTAGTCCAACCACTTTTTTATCGTCAGTGCCCATTTAGATTGAAAAAAAGTTTCTCAATTTGCACTAGCGGGTATTTTCCCCATTACTACACACTGCTATCGACATATGCCAGAACAGTTGTCTAATACAAAAAAAAATATCCGGTTATCCTCGTCGCCAGTTTTGTGTATTCGGTGAAGGAAATGAAACGCACGGCAGTCGGCTTAAGACTAACTTTATTTCTAAATAACTTATGCTAATTACATATAATCTATATACTAGAAAGAGAGTGATAAACGTTATCCGTAGTGAGAGTACAGTGTGTGCTACAGGTTAACATTCATATCATACCATAGAACATGTTTGTGCTTATTCAGCGAAGTATATGTATAATACAAAATTGTGTACAAAAACAGCATCGCGAGCATTTAATTCCAACCACTCATTAATATTTATACAAATTGTCAAACAACCTATCTACCTTTTGTGCTGGCTTTCATCCTACTGATCGGCATTTTAATGGCAAGTCAGGAAAAAAAAAACTCATTCGACGCTTTGAATCTCCACTCCATGGTCCATGGTCCATACCACGTTAGTTCCAATATTTTCATAATAACATGCACGCATTGTGAAATAATTTTAACGACATATCCTTCATCCATTCGGGTCGATATTGAAATCAACTTCACCCCATGCGCACATAATCCTACTTTAGTTATTTTTGTCAACTCAAACAACTTCATATACCTACAAAGAGAAAACTTCCTGACATCGAGCACATTTTTCACTGACAATTCCAATAAAATGCGACAGCAAAATAGACTAACGGTAAATCTTTTTAAATTTCCGCTCCCGTCTGTTAGCGATACAAAGAATATAAAAATGTCAACAATAGCTTGTCCCTAAAATATGGGAGGGCAAAATGTGAAAATCCATATGTGTGTGCCTGGTGCATGCATATAAGAATGTTCTATCAAAAGAAATTAGTATCCACCTGGTGTGGTGCTTCAGATTCATAGCTCTCGTCGCTGCTGGAAAACGATGAGGACGACGAGTATCGTTTGTGCTGTCTGCTACTATTGCCACCGTTGCTGTTGTTGTTGTTGATGTGACCTCCCTCGAATGCAAAACTTCTGTTTGTCTGCAGTGCCCTGCCGCTGGCTCTTCCACACCCGCTAGAGGCACCCCTTAACCTCGCTCCGCCAGGGGGTGGGCTACAGCAACGACGCTGTGGCAAGCGGCTTCTTCTCACTGGTATCCTAGAACGGAAAGAAGCTGATTTTCGCAATTGTGACATTCTGCTGTCATCCTTTAGCAGTATTGTTCCACGAAGGTGGTATGGTGGCGCTAGTGGTTCCAATGGCACACTGAAATGAAAAACGGAAATGATTTGTTGTAATAAGCACCATAGTCAGGATGAAGAGTAATGTAGTCCTTGTTATTTGATATTAGGTTGAGTGCAAACTCCGCAAATTGGATGGGATGATGTGTTTGACATTCTTTTGACAAATACAAAATATCTTTTCTTAACTCCCATTGAGCAAATGATTGACAAGTTTCTGTGTGATTCTGGTTTTAAATAAATTAGCATAATTAGCTATAATTAGCCTAGTTTCGGTAAGGGGGAGTGTTACGACTTACGACTACTTGCAGCTGCATATAAGGGGATTGCAGTGAATTAAAAATAAGCAGTGATTAAACGTTTAATTTTCGACAGCGCACAGGTAAATTTTGTTCGCTTGTATTTGACTTGCTCTGGGCAAATAGTTGTTCAAAAACCCGGAACAAAGTAATACGTGCTGACAGTGTGTGTGAGGGGGGCAGCACTAGGAATAGCAACACAAAATACGGAACGGAGCAAATCCCTGGCATTTAATGGGAAAATGAATTTCGTAAACATCGGAAAAACTCGAATACCTACAGAAAAGTGGAAAATTGTTGTATTTGTAACATCGTCGGGCTAGAATTCAGTTGTGAGTAACGGGTTTATTTTTTTTTTATCTCTTCGGAATGGCAAATTAGTGTTTGCATATTTGTTCACTGAACGTAGTTACGTTGTACCTTTTCAAAGGATTAAAGTTTCACCAATTCGCATCGACGGGCTAGATGGATGTTTGTTATTTCATTTCCTTTTATTGGCTTAAAAATATATTTATGCAGAGTGTAAATTTAGGAAACTTTGTTTACTTGCTTACAGGTTCAATTCCAAAAAAAAAAAAAACAAAAAAACATTTAAAAAAATATTTACCATGACTTTTAGCACTTTTCATGCATTTTTAGAATTCTTTGAAATATTGAAATCCCAGAATTCATGCCCATCGTCATTCGTCACCCGCACGCCATATATAAATTCGCTTTACTTTGATGAACTTGTAGTCAACTCGTGCGACGGTTTTCTGTGTACGGGCGTTTTCTTATTTTCTATTCTTTTGCATCTGTTCTTTTCTGTTTCCGTAAAGCTTCATACGTCAAATATAAAATGCATTTCATCGATACTCGTGTAAAAAAAAAAAATCAGTGCACGAATGCCGATGTATGAATGAATGATCTTTGCTATTTTGTTGATTTGTTCGCAATTTGCCTACTCGCAATACGCTATAATGTGAATAGTCCTTTAAAAAGTTTTCAAAACTGTGATTTCAAAATAAATACATATTCAAAATATAACGCTGTTCCCAATCACAACACCATAGTGTAAAGCGGGCCAAAACTTGTTAAATATTGTGAGCAAATTCTGAATTTGCAGGATACCTTCAGAAAAAGGCACTTTTTTGCTTCACCGCGCCTTTTTGGGTCACTTTTCAAAATTAAATTGAATGAGATCTTAAAAAGCAGATAAAAAAATTATTTGACATAGTTTACAACCATTTTTAAATTCATTTTTGTCATTTAAAAACGAATTGCATCTACTGTTTCGTAGTAGTGTTTAGCTCACCGCAAAAAATTCTGAAAGTTAGCAAAAAAAAACAGTGAAAAAAGTGTCATTTCTAAGGCTACTCTGCAATCTAAAAATGTTAGCACGTTATTTAACAAGTATTGGCTCTCCTAACAATGTAATCATGTTCTGATAGACAGCTGCGTTACATTTTAAAGATATTTATTTGAAAATCACTGTTTATGTAAAATTTGCGAAAAAAAGTAGCAACAAATTGTACCAGGGCCTTCGAAATAAGTGCCAAATATCGAACGACGACGGTCATAGCGCGCGGCTCACACATCCAAGTCCGAGCATCTGATGTCATTATTCCTAAGATTATCAGGAACCCATGACTGGAAAATTAGATATACCACCTCCAAACCGTTTAAAGGGGCAAGTAAATGTTACTCCTTATTATTTCATTGGTGATTATATTTTTGGACTAGATTGAAACTTGTTAAAAGCTTATGGAAGAGGCAATAACCTAAGCTCCACTCAAGAAGTATTTAACTACAGCTTGAGTCGTGCACAGTTGAAATGGCTTTTGCTTTGGAAGGTTAGCTACTCGTTTTCGAGTTTTTCATCGTCCAATTGAAATTGCATTGAAAATTTCTGAATTAGTGTTGCAAAAAAGTTTTGTGGAGTCGAAAACTTACGTAAACTAAGAAATCCCAAAAAGAGCACAATAAATAAACAATAAAATACGTCAATAGCGTTATCGAACTTTGACGAAGATGATTAACATTGCCCTTTGCATGTCTTTCTCGTAGAAGAGGTATACGTTGCAGATGTTGAGTATGGTATGGATGCAGATTTATGAGCTGTATCTCGAGCAGATCGTGGCGTTTGAAAAAGTGTCTGGATCATCGAGAACTTCCAAAGCCTTTTCTGTTTCTTCAATGTTAGAAAACAATTTAAATTAGTAAACTCTATCGTACTAAGCTACGTACCATCTTAAAACTTGATTTTCTCTCTCTCGAAACTATAACTGAGTCCAAAAAGTTGAGCTCTTCGAAGTGGAAAAGGTGTGGGCGATAATCCGAACTGGCCGAAAACCCAGATTTCTTGGAGTCATCGATTTTATAGCTTCCTCCATTACGTAGTAAGAGAAAGATATTCTGATAGACGAACTCAAAAAAGTGGGTCGCAAAATACTATCCGTCTTTCCTCTGTGCCGAGGCTTACAGCCCCGAATTCGTTCAAACTTCGGATTTGGATTTTCGGGGCTTACAGTTCGGCCGTTTATTAATGGTTTACACTGGTAAAACGTTTATACCAGATTGATTTGTCCGAAAAGAGCTCTAACGAATACAACCAAAATTGATATTTAAGCTTAAGTAGCTGGAGCTCGAGCATTTCGCTTATAGTCAAGCCTTTTGTGTTCTATACTCCTGTAATTCCACAGGCATTGAAATTGGGACTAATTTATTAATTCGTTTTAGGACTTCTGCGTGATTAGTTTTCAAATCTGTCATTTTTATATTTCACCCCTATTGCGAAGATCAACTATCAATCGGTTGGTGATTGACAAAACTTATCAATTCAAATTGATGTTGGCATTGCGAAATCCAACTAATAAAAATGTATAAGCTATTTTAAACGTAACGCAAAAAAATTAAGTTTTTGTGAATGACAACTCAACTTTGACAGTTCTAAGCCAATTTTATTTTTGATTTGAAGAGTGATTGTTGTTACGACTTTTGCAGACAATTTAGTTAAACAATAATTACGAGTGTTAAATATGTGAAATTTATTGGAAAACATGTCATCAGTGGAATTATTTTTTGATGATGACCAAGGCGAGACAGAGTACGCGGAATTGGCTGCTGAGTGTGCGAGATGTATCTTATCTTTTCGAACTGGAAAATCGAAGTTACCAAGTTACAAGATACCCTTTGCCAATTTGCCAATCTCATTCACGATATCTACCGATTTATCAACAACCTATCGATAGTTGATGAACGTTCACAACCGAACAGTTCATTGATAATTGATCGTCGCAATACCTTTTAAACAAATTATTGATAGGTATATCAACTATCAATATTGATCTTCCCAATTGGGGTGATTTATAATAAACACTTGAAGCGATAACTGATGAATTCAAATTGAACATTTTGAATTCCAACAGCACACTTCGATTACAAAATTAATTGACAGCAAAATGGCAGCTGTTCTTGTGTTTAAAGTATGCGATAGGTGGTATGCGAATGCGATAAAACCATGCTTTCCTTCGCAAAATATGCCAATATGGAAATAAAGCTGCTACAATGTCCTCCATTTGAGAGCATGCTCTATCGCTACTCTGATTTCATCGCAATTGTCGACAACGTGTTAAGTACTTATGGAGGCTTTATAGAGGAAAAATGTATTTCATATGAAATGAATCACAGCTGTCTAAAGAAAACATCATTCAATGAGTCACTTTTCAAAAAGTAAAACACTTTTAAAACGGTGAAAAATATGTCAGTAATGCGATTTTAATGAAAACACTTTTCGCTCACAAATAAATTAGGTAACACCAGTGGCGTAACTATACCATCTGGGGCCCGTGGCAAATTCTTTTGATGGGGCCCTATCAGTAAAAATCGTCACGTTGTACTCAGTTTAAATTTAATAAACTTCGAGATTTTCAGTGTACTTAATTACACGTTGTATATATGTCCCACTATTGGCCATAGGCCTCCTCTCTTAGGCGAGAGGGAATGGTCTGTAGTCCCCACGCTAGCCCAATGCGTATTGGAGACTTCACATTCATCCGTAGAACATATCTCAATGCAGTCATCATCTATTCGCTAACTTTTCGGTGAAGGAACAACATCGTGAGGAAACCTGCATACATTTACAATGAAATAAAAATAATAATTTAATTTAAATAAGATATTTATTAAGAAAACATTTTTTTCGAGCTTTCTGTTCCGCAAAAGTGACCATAACATCATCAAAGTTTAAAGATCGGGCCATAAAATGTTCAATAGACAGAATAGCCAAGTTACATAACCTGCCTTGTCTCATAGATTTTCATAAACAGGTTTTTATCAATTTTAGTTTTGAAAATGATCGTTCAGCACTAGGTGTAGTCACGGGAATTATAAGAAATAACATTAATGCAGTACATGCTTCAGGAAAGCTGCTGGACATAAAATTATTTTTTATTATTAATAAATGAGCAAGATCTCTAATACAAACTGTTGCCACTTTAGCGATTTTTTCGCTATTTCTAGCGTATTTTTAAAGCTCTCGGCGATTTTTAATAAAATGTTGTCGCTAAAAAAAAATTGGCGATTTCTAGCTATTTTTCATTACTATACCACCACGTACACGAATCCCGTATAAGTGGCATCTCTGACTCATTCGAATATCATTTTTCAAGTACAAAAATGCTGCAGGTGTAAATAATTTGCAAGAACTGGCTGATTTGGCAATCACTGTGCTATCTCTTCCCCACTCAAATGCTAAAGTTGAATTAATTTTTAGTGCAATGAACCATGTAAGAAACAAACTTCGGAATCAACTTTCAACCCTGACGTTGAATTCTATAATATTGATTAGAAATCAACTAAAAGTGATGAACAGGAGTTGCTGTAACTACGACCTGCCAGACCAGGCTATAAAAAAAATAGGAGAAACAAAAAAATCTAAATCTGAAGACATTGGTGGCTGTCCATACTTCAAACTTGGAAGAAATGGACAGCCACCAATTTATTTATTTATTTTAAAAAGTTATTTTTTTACTTCACATTATTTTTTTGTTATCTTGAATTTATTGGTTGTTTTTCTTAATTCAGTATTTAATTTGATTAATAATTTAATTATTAACAATTTATTTTAAAAATAAATACATATTTTTGTGAACTTACATTCAAATTGATATTTTAGCGATTTCTAGCGGATTTTCGCAATTAAGAAACTAACATTTCTAGCGGATTTTAGGTTATGGTCTAACGACAATTTTTTTTTCCTCAGCGGCAACACTGCTAATACACGAAGATTTTTCTATTTCGACTCTGAAAGTGGATCGAAAACTGAGAATATCTCTGGCAAATGATTCAGATATGTCTTTTTTATATATCTCAACAAATTCTAGAGCTTTTTTTAATAGATCAGTGTAATTTAGAACTTTTAAAGTGGAAGGCTGCAAAACACTGAAATTTAAAACAATTTCATTCATTGAAAAGAAACGCGATTTCAGTTGGTTTATTATGATGTCCAATACTCGATAAAATATGTTCACTTTGAACAAACTTTCCGGGTCTTGGAGACGCTCATCTTCACAAAGCTCATCAAAATGGCGTTTTACCTTCCACTGACGAGTTTTAGAAAATTCAGGGATGATGGACCATTTTTTTCCGATTGTCAATGCTCATCCGCGCTGCCAATGTACAGCGACAAAATATGTAGAAACCAATCAAGCGGTCTAAAATGAATAGAGATGTGCAATTACCGGTATTTTGATTGACGGTTTTTTGACGGTCATAAGTACGTAAAATTACTCGTCACGGGTAACGTGAACATCTCTAAAAATGAATCAACATCTTTTTGTTTAGGTTGGTTGAAATGCTTAACGATTAACTTGAAATTGTATTATTAGTTGTCTCACTTTGGATTTTAAGCAGAAATTATAAAAATATACTTTTCAAATAAAATAATATAGGTAGGTACTCAGGTACAATGTACAAAAATATTTTTGAGCTCGGGGCCCTTTTAGGTCGGGAGCCCGTGGCATTTTGCATTAGCCCTGTCACCCTATTGTTACGCCACTGGGTAACATTAAAACTAGCCTACCGATGCTATCGCCAAATCCGCATTTGCGATTCTTGTGCGTAGGGATACCACAGTTTGCGTTGAAATTTTCTACCCCTGCAAACAAACAAATAGCTGGAATATTCGATCTAAATCCGGTCGGTATGTTGAAAGGTTTCAGAGGGTTTTTTTTTCGGTTTTTAGGTTTGAATCTTATGAAGAAACATCCTTTGAATAAATTGTGCCAAAGAACCTTATTACAATTCCAGGCCGCATGACAGACATATAGATTTTGGCTCTCTGTGCAGCTTCTGATGTCAAACGTTTAATCACTTAAGCTCCGTTCTGTTAGGACGGCCTGTTCGTCCCAAATAATTCAATTTACATTCAAAGCAAACAGTTTTCCACCAACCTACATACATATTTGCATACCCTACTTGTCTGTATAGATCTCTCCCTCATCACTTGTTTTGAAAAAAAAAAAAAAAAAACAATTCGAATCGACTTCTTGTTTGTGAGCACCACTTTTACATTTTTCTGAAAATATTTCGGGAATATATTTTTTGGTTTTGATATTATAAATATCAATGTCACTCACAAGTGGAAACTCTTTTATGCAAAACTCCACTCAGTCCAGTGCTTTTGTTTTGGCATTCAATTTTTTGTATGCAAGCCCAGGGAATACTGTGCAAAATATCTATCCCCAGCATTTACATTTTTTGGACGCGCAGTGAGAAGTCCCTCGGTGTCATGACAGTGACAAAACATTGAAACCACACCGACACTGTGGTGCAACAGCAGCACCAGCACTCAGTACATCATCCGGGCATCCATATTCACAGAGTTGTAATTTAATTTATTTTTACCCTCGCGACACAACAACAACAGAAAAAGTTGCATTTCTGCATCCATCGTTTTATGTTGATTCTTCCTATATAGTCCTATCCCACTGGCAGGCCTCGTCGGTCGGTCGGTGGGTGAAGGTATCCACAACATAGTTGTTAAGTTTATTCTGTACCAAGTCCCAACCCCCTGACAGCGCTGGACATGGACAAGTTTTCATGTACGGCGGGTTGATTTAGAATCGAAGAAACATGGCAAGCTCCCCAGACTTGCGGGTAGTTTTGTTTTAACACCCCAACGGAATGGGGTAGATTGACCCACATAATATATATGTAGGTATATTTGCATAGGCGACATCCTGATGAATGTTTGCAAATGCGGTAATGCAAATGCAATTTGAGCCATCATCCAACTGGGTTGGTTATAATGGTATGAACTTGACAGTCCTCGGTGTTCACGAGGTTAAGGCCCTTAAGTCCGTTCCAAGAACATCATTATATACTATTAAGGAGAATTTCCCTCAATTTATTTGTCCCCTTCGAAAGCAGAAGAACATTACTCAGTGTGTAGGAATTGGAGTATGTCTGGCGGGCAATAGGATTAATTTGCTGATAGTCTCTACAAATTCAAATAGGGGTAGGTTAGGTAAATGTACGTACGAGTGCATTCAAACGATGACAGACGAAAGTGAAATCGTTAAGTGCACGGACGTGACGGATATTAATTGAGCGCACATGCAAAACGCATCTTTGAGAAAAGAAAAAAAGAAACTGCACGAGCTCCATCATCATTATAATTGTCATCTAGAGTGTGGCTAGCATGCAATTGTGGAAGAGAGTCAGCTATTGAAGTTGAAATATATAAAACGGGGTGAACGGAGCATGTCATCATAAAAGCAGCGGCACTAATGTAGCCAGCGACCTCATTAAGACGATGCCAATTGAAGCAGCGTACATTCATTTAGCGTTGTGTGTGCTATATCTTTGGTGAAATTAGGTCACCCTGTCACGTTTCCATGGGTCGTGCTTGACAGCGAACACTGGGAAGACAGACGCAAAGATGTTGCTTTCGAAAGATGCTTTTAAGATGTCTAACTGTTTGAAATTTTTGTATTTTGAAGACACTTCATGCAGATCTATCGTATATTGTATGTTAATGGAGTTGTTGATGTGGGCCACCTTTGGTTACGCTTATGCATTTGAAATGTCCGCCATTATTTCTAGTCATCCGGAAAAGACACCAGAGACCAGACATTTTGGATAGGAAAGGTCCATAAAAGTTATAGATAGATAATTTATTTTTCGTATTATAGATTTACATTTGGTGGGCCACCGCGCAGTTTATATACAGAGATTTGATATTTATATTATATCTTTCTACTGAACAATTTATTTTAAATCATGATTACAAACAATAATGCTATGCAATGATATACTTTGAAGGAAAAATACGTTAAAAACCTTCAATACAAAAAAGAGTTTCAAAAGGGAAAGAAAAAGAAACCTTAAAAACTAAGCAGGTACATTGTAGTGAAAAAATAATAAGAAGTAACAAATCTATACTAAGCAGGTACATTGTAATGGGTAAATAATAAATAAATGAGTAATAAATAGATATTAAACAATAAATAATAGATAAATAAGCGTAAATAAATAAAATTATTACATAAATAAATAATAAAAAAAAAAAAATAAATAAATAAATAAGTAAATAAATAAATAAATACATAAATGGATAAATAAGTAAATAACAAATAATACATAATGTATGACAAATAATAAATAATATATAACAAATATTAAATAACAAAAAAATAAATAATAAATTATAAATAATAAATAATAGGTATAATAAATAACAAATAATAATTTTTGATAACAAAGAAGCATTCAGAACAAATCAGAACATGATTAAACATTTAGGTCGTGAATCAGAGGGTTTTCGGAGATCTCACAATTGCGGAGAAATTTGATGGTCAACTTTGTAATTCGATCTTGAATCAAGTCCACATTTGCTCTGGTATGAAGATCAGTAGTTGAGTGATGCGGGGGAAGATTTAGCATCATTTTTAAGATTTTGTTTTGTGAAACTTGTAGTTTTTTGAGATGACATTTTGCTGAATTACCCCATACTTGACAACCATATAAAAGGATTGACTGAAAAATTACTTTAAAAATTACGATCTTGTTGGCTTTGTTCAGTAAGGACTTTCTGTTTATGAAGGGGTACAACATGTTTATTGCTATACTCACTTTTTGTATTATTTTAGCAGTATGTTCCTTAAATGGAGTTTTGTATTTAGATGAATGCCTTGCGAAGGCCATCGGATTTAGAAATGAAATTCACTTTCAAAGAAAGTTGAACGTTGATCCCCAGATTAACGCCTTCGGTAGAACTTGTTTCCACAGTATACTGTAATCGGTTTACAGTTGCTCTTTTTGACGGGGTATAATGAAAAGTATTGGCATTCCGGTCGCTCTTCTTAGAAAGATCCAACCCAAGATAGCTCTATATTTTGATCTTTTTGACAATGTCCAAAGTAAAGCAAGGGTTCCGGTTGTTGGGGCCAAAGTATGTGTTACACTTAAGTCCCTAACAGACAGATCTGTTTAATATTTCGTCGGAATAAAAAACAGCCGCTGTATGTATCAAAATCAGCCGGTTGATGGTGTTTTTTGACGAGCAAATATTAATCAAATATTAATCAATGATGAGGAACTCCACCAAATAGTGGAACCGTCACAGTCTGCCTGTCCGTTTGCTCCCGAGGCCTACAGCCTAAACGGCTGCCGGACTTAGTTCAAACTTCGGATTTAGAATTTGTAAGCCCACAGCTCGGGGTCGTTTTTTTTTTTTGCAAGGTACCTAAGCTCAATATTAATGGCTTGATTTGTTCGAAACGTCCAGTCCTGGAGCTAGTGATGTTACTTTTAAAATTTACCTGTACATTAATGTTTATTGGTTAATAAGTAATAATAATAATAATAATAACGTTCCAAAACGGCTCCAACGATTTCAAGCACAATTGATATTTGGGCTAAAGTCGGTAAGGTTAACATGAATTTTTCGCTAAAAAAAATCTTATAATGAAACTTTTAAAATTTTGACATATCTCGAAAACGGTCCATACGATTATAACACAAATTCATTCCAGAGGTAATATTGTGGTCATTGCTAACTTAAAAGCAAACTCAGCTTTTCTCTATATTATCGTACAATGGATTATTGTAAAAAAATACTTCTTCTACTTCCATAGTTAACCTGAAAACGACACAAATTCACACTTAGAGTAAACTTGATGTTTTAAAATGTTTGCGTTCTTACTTTTAAAATCGAATCACCAAAAGCGATAAATTTAGAAAATTTAAATTATTGCGTTCTTAATTTTGAAATAATTTTAGAAACTGCTCATATCTCGAAAATATTTTCCAATCTAAACACTGCAATGTTTTTTACTGTTTTGTCTAACGATTTTGGTCAAAATGCATATCAAGGACAATATACGCATTCTAATTTCCAAGATCACGTACTTATTCTTTATTATTATTATTTATTATTTTTCTCAAAAACACATAATAAATCATTTTTTTTAATTATTTAAATTATTTAACATAAATTAAATTGTGCGTATTATATGGTGTTGTTAAGCTCCGAAACCACTCAACAGATTTCAATGAAATTTTTTGAATGTGCATGGTTAGTTGCAGCTTTAAAAACGGCATAATTTTGGACCCGATATGTCAGTTTGTTGTCGATATATAAACATTTTTTTAAACTTTTTCAACTTTGTTTTTGAAGTGAATATCAACTTGTAATAGGCACTCTGGAGCTGAGAACTGAACTGATGAATGTGTTACGAAAATTTTAATCGGGCAAGGCAAAGAAAGTGAAATATCTCCAATTTTAATTCATAAAATTTAAAACCTTCAGTTTCAACCGGGAATTGAACCTAACATCTGTGAAATTCATAGGTTAGGTCTTACAAAGACCCTTGATTCCTGAATCAGTTGATTTAATTAAATTTAAGTTTTAATCACGTGAAAATAAAATGCAAATAAAAAACTTTGGATTGGATTGCGTTATGAACTTTAAAAAAGAGTGAATGCACTATGTACTTCTACTGCGCTGTATTAATATCATAATATTAAAAAGATTTAATTAAATTTTTTTAATTATAATTCAACTGCAATACCTACCATTAAATTTAACGTGTACTATATATTTACATTTTGCGAAAGAAGTTCCACGTCAGATGAAAATAGTTTAAGTTTTTGAATAAAAAATCCGTATCAAATACAATAAACATTGAAGGAAGCTTCTCCACTCAGCGAAGCAAAATGGGTAGTTGTAAATAATTGAAAACTTTTAACGTCTATCAGAGCAGGCGGGGGGCTAGTTAAGTTTACCTTACGTTAACCTACGAACTTAATAGTTAATACATGTCCGTTTTGTCGAAAAACGCCAGTATAGGTTAGGTAATACCTAAGTGCAGTTTAACCGCCTTCCACCAATGTGGCTGCAAACCGCAATTCCTGATGCAGCAAGGGCCAGAACTATTTTATTATGCGAGCTAAGCTAATCTCTGCTAAATGAGTGTGATTAAAAAAGTTCTGCCGTTCACCGAGAGGGTCAAAGAAGAATGTTCCCAGTTCGAAGCGGAATCTACTTTTTAAAGATGAAAGCTCAAATTTACACTGTCTCATCATACAACATACAACCCTCATCTACTCAGGCAGCTTCCTTGTCGATAAGATCAAAACAATCCAAGGTGTAATGGTAATGCCAGATATCCTTCGCATGCATAACCCACGTCAATGCTGTCATTTGTACTACAATAGTAGTTTTGTACTACTAGTCGTTCGTACTACCCTTGTCTTAATTCGTACAATACAAAGTTGCAAACAAAATATGCAAAATTGTTTTACCTCATGTTTCCATATGTATATCTACCATTCATACCTTCGCTCTTCACTAGAAATGTGACAAATAGTGGTTTAGCCAAATAAAAAATATTCGGCGACGCTCTTGGCTGGGGCGCAGATTATTCGGCGGCCGTGACAAATTGCAACCGTTTTCGAAAGCTGCTATTTTTTAAGAAGAGAAGCACAATTGTTTGCTACCAACAAAAATGCTGAAAAATTATTTTTTCATTCACCACTTTATTATATTTATTAAAATAATAACTTTTATGAATATTATATATTTGTAAAGTACTAACAAATTACAAAATATCCAACAGTCCCGAAATATGTGTATGTTTAACACCGTGCGTGCGGTATGTGTGTGACTTGATACACGTCATTGAGAAAAGGGGGAATTGTAATAACCGTATTCTTGATATATTATGAAATAACAATAACTTATTCGTTCTGCGCTAGTTTCGGAAGAATAGATGCAATCGGATTGTGGTAGCTGAAGTAAGATATGTACATTCGAGACTGTAATCTATCTAGATTACGCTGGAAGACAGCATCGATGGTTGTTCCATATCGTGTTGTTGAAATTTTCCGGTTGGAGTTCATTTAAAGATTAAATTTATCTTGCATTAAATTAATAAATGGTTGAGCTTCTGGAGTTGCAAAATTGATATTGAAGTCTCCGCTTATGATCATTGGTAAGAGATAATCTCCCTGCAGAATTCTTGAAATTTCTTCTGAGTACAGTGCAAGGACGAAATGGAGAAATTTTATTTCACATCAACAAAAAGCTGAAATTAATATGCCCCAGCTCATAAATGTGTGCAATGATAAAATGTATGCAATGATAAAACACAGTGACGCATTTCCGTCCCCGCAAGTTAAATGTGTGGAATTACTTCACCAGATTCCAACAACGCGCGCTTAGATGTTTACACATCAAAAATGAACGCTCAAAAAATTAACGAAACGAGAGCCCTTTCCACCAGCGTGAACGTTGTAATTTGGACCTTTTTTGAGAGCACGCCACAAAATTAGCCCTTTTTTTAATTGGAGAATGCGCTTCAAAAATGTTTCAAATGGTGTTATTTCCAAATAAAAACCTTTTTAAATATAAGGGAGTTGCTTATAATAACACTTTTATAGGGTTTAGGGAGCCAATGCTTGTCAAATGTCGTTCAAAAATCCTAAATTTGCAGAATAGTTCAGGAATGACACTTTTATTTCTCATTGGAAATTTTTTCAAGCGACTTTTTAGAATTATGCAGCAGTCACACTGTGAATTAGTTGAGCTCACATTAAATTAACATCCAAAACAAAGAGGAAAATCGCACATTCTGGTATAGTAAACTTGCTTCCCACCAAGTAGCTACCAAAATAATGGAAATACCACACCATCCAAAACGGTGCCGCCTCTTGTTCTAATTAAATCGCACCGGGAGCTCGAGACACGTAGATCAAATATTATGAATGCATCAGGCAGGATTCAAGTTCTCGGTTGTATTCTGATAGTGTAGATAATCCGCCCTGTTCGCTGACAGATCCCGAACATAGTTATTCCAGGCATATCATATGGCGCTGATTAACCAAGATGCACATGCGAGATTCTTCTGTAAACGCACCAGCAATTACTTCTGCTGATGAATGACATCTTTGTTCTGTTCTGCATTCGCTTCATATTAGGTATATTGTTTCGTCTCTATAGAGACCGTCAACAGGAATACATCCAATTTTCAGTGTAAATGACGGAAATCTTCAACACAAATAATGTGCGTAGCTGCAGCATACTCGTGTGTCGTATCCGTATGTCTGTCGCTTGACGTTTATTAAGTTTGAAGACGGAAGGAGTATCGCTCCCATTGGGACTCAAGCTAAATATTTTGTGTGCCTATATGTAGGGAGGTACTCGTATAAATATGTGTCGGTGAATGTGCAGAGGGGCATGGGACCGTAATGTAACCTCTTCAAATTTTCCGCATAGGCATGACTGCGGCCGAGGCAACAGGATATGCTCGTTGGAATTTAATTGAATTATTGTTCTGTTTACATTTGCAATGCGAATTGTACCGAAACACGCAAGCCCATATATGTACGGCGATCTATAGCTCCAGTACTATTCGAAAATGTGGTCGTAGGATATCTGTGATTCGTTCAGGCCAAATGAAGCCTATAAACGCTTTTGGTCGATGGCAAGCCGATCAAAATTGCGATTGCAAAACTCATAAAATGGAACGGCAAACTACCAATATAGTTGTTCTGCAGCTCAGTGCACTCGCCGCGTCGCTTAAACGAATATGAACGCGAGAAACTGAATTATCCTTCTGCCATAACTCAACTGATTGGTGATGCTGATGCCATACCGCCCGGGATACTGCTGCCGATTGCCGGCGGTCATGGTGATGGTGAATGTGCTGGTGGTTATGCCAGAGGATCAGGACGAAATGGTGATTACAGTTTATTTGTGCACGAATGCACACAAATATCCCCGTGCTAAAGTTGTATAAATATACAGCGAAACGGGAACGCGGCTTTTGTTTGGAAAATACGAAGCCAAATGCAGCTAACTATCGTTCGATATCATAGAACAAAAGAGCGAACTGTCGGTCGCCAATATAGCTGTTGCGTAGACCCACGGGGGGCGAACATCCAGGCGGTTAAGTCAGAAGGATTTTCCATGAATTTTGTTAATATACTGTATGGATTTTGAATGGGCATCGTTGCGATGCAATTCGGTGGGGCAAATTCGCAAAAGAGGATTGTGAACGGATTACCAAAGTTTCGCGGTATATTGAAGAAAATTAATTAGGTTTTGTGAATTTTATGGGTATTGCTGGAATGGAAGCGTGGAGTTGGCTCGTAACTTATTTTTTCATTTGGAATTAGAAGCCGTATTTTATTATCAGCGTGATCTGATCCGGATCAGATCACGATAATAAAACAATACGGATCATTGAAGAATTTTATTTTTAAGTTGTGGCTACAGTTGCTATGAGTATAGCAAACCTCATTTTGCCACCGGGCCATATTGCAAGCATTCGGTGAAACATGAAGACAAACTTCATACTGCCACCAGCCATATTGCAAACATTGGGTGCAGCGTGACGTCACAACATGATTTCAATGGACATGACATTTCACTTGCTTGTCGAAGGTGTTACCATTTGAGTCAAATTTGAGTAGTTTTGATTTTCGATATTGTTTTTTAAAAACTAATTTAAAATTTTATATTAAAATATGCAACAAATAAACAATATTTCGCAGCTAGTTCATATTTACCAGCGAAAGATTTGTTCAGAAACATTTTTTTGTCAAACATTTCGGAAATGTTTTTGCCGTTGAAAACGCCGATGAAGTATTTATTAAATATTTATGAAAATGTTTTTAATTATTATCATGGCCAGGGGCTCGAAAACAACAACACCGCTTCCGTTATACCTTATACGGTGCGTTTTGTTTTTAAAAGGAAATGGTTTACAATCGGTTTGAAATGTAGGTAATAAAAATCTTACTGCAGTTTGCACTTCTCGTCGGTAATTGGAATTCTAAGACGAAGTAAATGACAGCGGTTTAAACACGAAAACACAAATGAACAAACTAAAGTTAGTTCCAAAAAAATCGACGAAAATTGTTGCAATTATAGTACATTCTTTGTACTATTTTGTGATAAAAAAGAAATGCGTTTCCCAATAATTAGCTTTGAAAATAATTTTAATTTATACAGCCTGCTAGTTTCCATTTTTCATTATTCCAAGATTATTTGGAAATTCGTATTTTATGATAAAAGAAGACAACGAAAAACAACTCTCACCTTTCTACAGGAAACTTGTGAAACAATAATTATTTACGATTGGGAAAATGCGAAATATTTCATTTTTTATTAATAAATGGTTATGAAACATTTACTTAAATGTTTATGAAATATTTTGCTCGAAGTACTGACGGGAAATTTATTCGCATGTGAAAAATATGCTTGTTGATTGCTTGTTATGAATGGTGTTGAATATTTTAGTCTGGCAACGTGTGGCTTGGCTATCGTTTACAAGCACACCAACATTTAAAAATGAAACAAACAGCGCCAAACAACGCAGCGAGAAATAGTAGAAATAATTTTCAGATCATCATTCATGATCTCGATGAGAAGCAGGATCATGTGCTGTTGTTGTAATTGCATGTAAATCGATGATCTGTATAGATCATGGCTGATAATAAAATACGGCTAGAGTCAGATAATTCATTAGCAGGGACCTAGTTTCTTTTTTTTTCTGCTCTCAACTGAAATGGCCGCATTTTAAATGTTCTTTGACTGTGATGGACTTTAACGTATTTACGGTTTCAATTCCCTACTCCTCGGAGTTACTTTGGGTTGGATTTGCTGTGCTCGTGCTCGTGTAAGAAACAGAAAAGGAAGTGGCCTCCACTCAACCAACAACATTGAGCCGTACGCTCCTTTTATAACACACAGACACCAGACACGACGGCACGCGACACTAAATGTCATGCGCATTAAATCAATTGGAACCCATAGTAAAAATAACAGTGTTTTGGTCTGTCTGACATGTGTCTAGTCATCGAAAGACAAGTACAAATAAAGAACTGCCGATGTCACTGTGCGTCATGGTAGGAACTAACACCACGTGATGCACATCTTGTTGATACGCCAAAGAGACTAGCAGTCTTCTGATTTTTCCGAACTCGAGGCCAGAAAACCCCCTAAATCTGGGGCAAAACCCCCAAAATTTGGTTCAAATATCGGATTTGGATCTTAAGGGCCTACAGTTTGGGACGCTTTTTTGATATTTGATCTTAAGTAGGTGGCTAAGCATGAGTGAATACTCAGTTTTTCGTTAAAAAAAATCGATTAACGAAACTTTTGAAATTTTGACATAAGTATCTCGAAAACGGTTCATACGAAAAAAGCCATTAGTCTACCTGAAAACCGCAACAACGATTTTGACCAAAATACATGCTAAGAGTAAAATTGATGTTTTCAGAATTATAGCGTCCTTAATTTTCAATTCGAATAACTGAAAACGCTAATTTAAAAGCTGTTCATGTCTCGAAAATCCCATTTTCGATTTCGATAATACTTTAAAAACCAAGTAATGCTTACTTCCCGAGCAATAATTTATACTCAGTTTTTAGCTAAATAGTTAAGCAATAGTTTTTTTTAAACTAAGACCTATCTCTGCATATTTTTTGTGAAACTGTATACTGCCAACAAATACAATTACAACTACAAAAAAAAAATTAAAAGGCACTCCGGGAGTGCAGACAGAAGTGATAACTTGAACAATTACGTGTGTATTTTTCGAATCGTCAGAAAATATATTATTGTGTAGGAAGTACTTTTAAATAAAGTGTTTTTTTATTCATTATTATAAACTACTACTACTACAAAAATTATGTTACATTTTTCATTTTCATTTAATGCGGTATTTTACATCAAAAATAATACATATTATTTTACATACAAAATTGCAATCTATTGTTTAAAATGTATAAATTTACAGATACATGAAATATTAAATTTAAAAATTAATGGGTATTCTTTGAAATGCATACCAATGACACTTATGAAATTTCATCAACAACTTCAAACTCTTCCATCATCATCATCATTATTATCATTATATTTGAAAACGGATACTATAGGTTTATGATAGGTAACTAAAATAGGAAACAAACAATTTTGATTCGAATCTATTTAAATATCTTGTAAAGATGGCATCAATTGTAGTTTTATGTCTAGTCGTGCTAAGATTGCGATCATTGCTTATCGTTAAATCAAATTTGCTATTTAAAAATGCAATTAATGGTAGTTTTTATCATCTGCAAAGTTGATGTTGAAATCCCCACTCAAATTGATTGGAATATCATCAAATCTCTTCCCAACTTTATCTTGAAGTAATGCAGAATTATCTTTAGCATATATAAGTAATTTTCATCGATGCTGTCTTCCAGCGTAATCTAGATAGATTACAGTCTCGAATGTACATATTATCTTACTTCAGCTACCACAATCCGATTGTATCTACTTGTATTCTACCGAAACTAGCACAGAACGAATAAATCTATATAAATAAAAATGAAATGATGTTCGTTGGTAAGGGCATCACGAGAGAACGGCTGGACCGATTTCGCTAATTCTTTTTTTGTTGTGTTTGTTATTGTCAGGAGAACAAAGTTATGAAAGAAAAAATTAAGAAAATTGCGCGGAAAATTAGAAAATTAAAGTTTGAATGGGGAAATACACTTTGAAAAAAAATTAACTGGATAGAAATCAAGTAGTGACACTTCAAATAAAAAAAAAAAATATTTTGAATTTTAAAAGCAATTGTTGTTGTCAATTATTTTAAATATTTTCAAAGCAAATTGTTGTTGTCAACAATTTTGAAGTTTTTTCTTTTTTTTTTAAATATAGGTACCTAAAAACTTTGTTCTAATAAATTATGTTTACTATGTTACATTAAGTAATTTTTTTAAATGAAGTAGATAGGTACTTTGATTATACAAAGATGATATTATGGCCGACGATATTTTGCATCGATTTCGCACTGTGACATCGGTTAATGAACTGGAGATGTCAGATGAAATGCGCAACAAAGCTTTGATTTGACACATTTAATCGAGAATAGGAGCGAGAAATGGACTTCGAACGAATCGCATTGATTCAAGCTGTTCGAACAAATGTGCCAATGTTGAATCTATAATATATAAAAATGAATCCCTATTTCCCTTGGTCGCGGCATGACGCGTGAACGGCTTGACGGATTTCGCTAATTTTTTTTTGTTGTGTTTGTTATTGTCAGGAGAAAAATCTTATGAAAGAAAAAATTAAGAAAATTGCGCGGAAAATTAGAAAATTTAAGAATACTTAACCACCATATTAAATTATATCTAATGTAACCATAGCGCTTTTACAATTCAAACTTTTTTGATGTAACCGGACCTGATAGGTGGCGCTGTTGCCGATCGCCGAAACAGCGCTACCAAGTTGATTGAAATTTTGTAGATGCTTCCAGTTTTAAATTTCGGATAGTTTTTGACCTATAGATAGGTGGTACTTTGAAAAACACAAGCGGGATAAGAAAACGTATTGTGGCACGTCCCATTCAAAAATAAAATCAAACGCTATTTCTAAAGTTGTATAATGAAAATTATTAATGGACGCTGTCCAAATAAAGCAATTTGCGAAATGTGAGCAAGATTTAATACGAAAGGTACGGGCAAAGCCGGGTGGGTACAGTTACATATAAAAGAGAGTATAAAAGAGTCCGTATGTGCACTCATAACTCGGACGGATCGTTCGATTTTTATAATTTATATATTTATCTACATAATTCGGATTTGAAAGTTGGTTCAGTTAAAATTTTGTTGCGCAACATCAATGTACCGAGACTTTGTAACGGATCGCATTTGATTCGTGGTGAAGGATCTCATATCAAATATCATGCAAGTGATGAATTTGAGGGGAAAATTCAAAGGCAAACACTCTTATTCCGCCGATTTCGCTTATTCAGAACGATTTACCATTCGTTCGACTTCAATTTCCCGTGCGTCTCGCTTTCACTATGACAAATAATTTATTGCAAGGATAATCGATGGACGTTTGTAGCATCAGTCTTGATTCCCCATGTTTCTCACATTGTCAATTTAGTGAAAAAGCGGATGGTTGGACGACACGTCAACATCATTGCCGAATTACATAAATTAGTAAGTGCATTGTGCATGCTCGGAATTATTATTTTCATTACATTAACAAATTTGGGCGGAACGAAGTTTGCCGGGTCAGCTAGTTAATAATAATTATACTGAAGCTTAATTGAATATGAATTTCTTTCCGAAAAATACAAATTTTACTTTTAAAAGAAAAAGAACGAGAAAAGACAACAATATTTTTCTGTCTTGCTGCATCGCCATTGATAATGCTCTAGATCTCGTGGTACGGCATCAATTGTAGTTTTATATTCATTATTTTACACAAAAATTACTAATCATATTTTACAGTATACACTAAGGCGACATAAATATTACAATTATTTATATAGTATACCTACTCTTAGGGTGGCAAGTTTACCACAGTTTTCTATTTCTTGTTTCGGTAATTATAACACAAGCTACTGTGCCGTAAATGTGCACAAACCCAAAATCGTGGATATGTCGGAATTAAGCCTGGTAAAATTAAGTTATGAATTCCCCATACAAAACAGGTAATTGAAATAATTTTGGTGACAATCAATTTGTCGCTACCATAAATTACCATAGTAACGTATTCAAATAAAAATCATCGTAGATTAAGCTATAAATTACCTACCCCTAAAAGTAAGCTATAGTACCTACAAAAGTTTACAACTAAAAGTATCCAATCGGTGTCGGTGTCGGTGTCGGTGTCGGTGTCGGTGTCGGTGTCGGTGTCGGTGTCGGTGTCGGTGTCGGTGTTGGTGTCGGTGTCGGTGTCGGTGTCGGTGTCGGTGTCGGTGTCGGTGTCGGTGTCGGTGTCGGTGTCGGTGTCGGTGTCGGTGTCGGTGTCGGTGTCGGTGTCGGTGTCGGTGTCGGTGTCGGTGTCGGTGTCGGTGTCGGTGTCGGTGTTGGTGTCGGTGTCGGTGTCGGTGTCGGTGTCGCGAATTTGCTAATTTTTGCCCATCCAAATAGTGCCCAACGCGCCTAAAGAAGTTATCACTTCAAAAAAAGTTTGTTTAGCAAATTTTTGCCACTTCTTATTTTTTTCAATCATAATTGAATAAATGAAATTAAAATAATTCCAACCGCTTGAAGCCTTACACAATCAAAACTCCCATTTGCATCCCCCACATACGTTCATCGGCATATTCGGTTTATAACTGCTAATGGAAATTCAAAAACAAATATCGAAATTCTTACATATCCATATATAACATGTAAATATATCGATCTATCACGAACACTATACTTGCAATCATTGCCAACTTAAGCCAGCGTCATTACTCTATTCCAGTAAAAAATAAAATCATGCCCTAAAAAAAAAAACAAAAAAATCATGCCCTTACAGATCAAAAAACAGAACCTCCTACCAGCGGCTGTAGGAAATAAGGCCCCAATGAAATAAGGCCCCAAAAGAGAGTTTATTTCATATTTATTTCGATCTGTTTCTCACAACAGAGCCAGATAATTATGAAATAAAAGTGTCTGCTTCCTTAGGGAATTCGGATCATGCTCTAATATCTGCTATCCTCTCTATACCGATACCAATATGAGCGAAAAAGGATCGTTATCGTTCGATTTGGAATTATAGTAACTCTAACTGAGACGAGCTGCGTAATTTCTTCGCTTCGTTGCCATGGGCTGATATGTGCTTCAGAGATACTGATGTCAATATGTGCGCAGAAGCCGTAACCGAAAATATTTTACTCGGTATGGAACTTTATATTCCACATTGCATCAAAAAATTAGCTTCAAATAAACCGTGGTTTAACAAAGAATGCAAGCGAGCTACCGCAGCGAAAAACAAGGCTTTCCATGAATGGCGGTCAAACCCTTCAGAACTAAAAAAATCTGAATTTACAATTCTTCGAAATAGATGCAACCTAATTATTGAATCGGCGAAGACAACTTACAGCGAAAGAGTCACTAACAAAGTGATTGGATGTCCTAGCGGCTCACGCGCATTCTGGTCCATGGCAAAGGCAATCAGTAATAAATTTAGTTGCTCTTCTTTTCCAACTCTAGTAAAAGAAGACGGCACGCTAGCAACAACACCTAAAAAAAAGGCAGATCTTTTCGCTAGCATGTTTTCAAAGAATTCCACCCTAGATTCTGCACAGCTGGAGCCACCAAATATCCCGAGGATACAATCATCGATGGCGGAAGTGAAATTTCGGCCTCGAATAATTCAACGCATCCTTAAAGAACTAGATTGCAATAAGGCAACGGGACCCGATGGAATCCCGGCTATAGTACTCAAGAACTGTGCACCAGAACTTGCACCTGTACTCTGTAAGCTGTTTAGCATGTCGTACTCCCAGAACAGAAGACGTTTCCTTCTTGCTGGAAGACCGCTCGCATTCATTCTATTCCAAAGAAAGGGAAGAAATGTCTGCCACAAAACTATCGTCCAATAGCGTTACTTTCAATGCTCTCTAAAGTAATGGAATAGACAATAAATGTCGAAATAATCAAATATCTAGAAGGCCATCGATTAATAAGCGACAGGCAATACGGATTTCGGAGCCGTCGTTCCACTGGTGACCTGTTAAGCTACGTAACGCACTTATGGACACAATCAATTGAACAACACGGCGAATCCAGAGCCGTAGCCTTGGACATATCAAAGGCATTTGACCGAGTCTGGCATAGAGCCCTATTAGGCAAATTAGCGTCTTACGGATTACCACAACAACTCTGCCGATGGATGCAAAATTTTCTTCTGGGAAGATCGATCCAAGTTGTTGTAGATGGTGTATCATCCAATTCGTTTGCTATAAATGCAGGAGTGCCCCAAGGATCTATTCATTCTCCAACTCTATTTCTTCTCCACATCAACGATTTGCTTGGATCGACAAATAATAATATCTACAGCTTTGCAGATGACAGCACTCTTATATCCTCCATCTCGAACGGTGGGCCTGTGAATACGGCTACATCACACAATCAGAGATGTGAACAAATTAATTCTCTAAATGATGATCTGGACAAAATTTTGAAGTGGGGAAAGGACAACTTGGTTGTATTTAATGCAAAAAAGACACAGCTCACAACATTTTCCAGAAAAAATGCATCAACAGTTCCTCAGATCCAAATGGATGACCATCCAAGGACTCAATGCACCTTCTAGGAGTCACAGTCAATTCAGGAATCACATGGCAGAACCACATATCCTATATCGCAAAATCGGCGTCCGCAAAGTTGAGCTACCTATTTAGAGCAAAGAGGTACTTTAGCCCCAAACAACTTCTCCTTCTCTACAAAGCACAGGTTAGACCAGGCTTGAAATATTGTTCCCATATATGGAGCTCGGCCCCAAAACATTCACTTAACCTGCTTGATAGCATACAGAGACGAGCAGTTCGACTCATTGGAGACCCTACACTCACATCGAATCTACAACCGTTGGTGCACAGAAGACAAGTCGCTGACCTATGCTTGTTCTATAGGTACTTCCATGGTAGATGTTCTGAGGAACTCAAAGACATTATCCCTCGAAATGCAACTTTTGGGCGCCCAACAAGACAGGCTGCTAATGCTCATGACCATACAGTACACTTGACAACCGCGAGGACTTCAACTTTCAAAAACTCCTTCTGTTACAGGACAAGCAAACTTTGGAACTCACTTCCTGGGGATATATTTCCAGAAGACTACAATTTGCAGCAATTTAAGTGCAGAGCAAACATACATCTGCAGACATCTCGGGGCGCTGTTGAAGCGTTATAGGTTCGCCTTTCCCGGGAGATAAATATAAAAAAAAAAAAAATGAAATTAAAAATAATGAAAACTGAAACTCCATATCGGAAGGGTAACAATTAATAATGAAAAAATAATTTTGGGGACTTATTTCATTTCTTCTTTTGGGATCTTATTTCATAATGAAATAAGACCCCAATTTTCATTAAGAAATAAGGCCCCAAAAAAGGAAATAACACCCCGAACTCTATTAAAAATCGTTGTTGTTGTTTCCTGTATAATTTTTTGGGGCCTTATTTCATTTTCTTTTGGGGCCTTATTTCGCAGAGCCCCTACCAGCGATGGGAAAGCGGATACAAATGTATCTTTTTGGATACAATTTGCCAAATCATGAAATACACCTTAAACTGCATGCAAAATATTATTACTTGGCGTTTGTGACAGACTTCGGGAAAAGAATAAATTTCGAAGTCCCAAGTGTCAGTGTGATCCAATTCAATATTTGAAATCCTGCTAAGTTCACCAATATTGATTGAATTGAAACCGACAAATTCATATAGCTACGAATTACCACAACGACAAAGTTACACTCCGGTCCCAAAACATACAATTTTGACTTGTGAAAAATAAAATCTGAAAAGTTAATTTTCCATCCCTGCGTCCTAGCTCCTACTACGCTTGTTCCCGTCCCCGTACTCAAAATCTTGTAAAATGTAATACAGTAGGCGCTTATAACTCTCTAACACGTTCACGTCGGTCACTGAATTTTGTGGATTGCAAAACAAATTCAGTCACGTCTCACGTATTACTCCATCACCGAGATAACTTGCGACAATATCCTGTTACTGAGAGCTTCAAATTTTAAAAACTCACATTGTTATATGAACTGCCATATATGTATACCAGATGAATAACCCAAAAGTAACTTTTATTCAACACACCATTATATTCCGTTTTCTATGAACTGTTTCTAATATCTAGCATCGCTTTCTAAATCTTTGCCTACCTACCTAACAAAATAAGAAAACATCCAACCAAAATTTTGATAAACGAGCGAGTTTCATTGGAACCAGTCGTGCACTTTATTTCTCAGATTTCTTTAGATTGTTGCTAAATCGTATCAATATCTGGGAAATAAATTTCGAGGATATGTTCGAGGGTACACCCTACGTCTTCCAAATAAAAAAATCAACACCCGGTGGTTACACACAGTTTAATATAAATGGGTGTGACTGTCTTGGTCGTCGGGCACTCTTTGGGCCAACGTGGCATTGGTCATATCTTCTTAAAAGAAACTACACAATAAGTCTTCAATTTGTATGGTCTTAGTGTGTCTTTCAAGATAGCCATCTTACCCAACCTAAAGATAATGATGCCAGACTTTAAGTTAAGCTTCTCGAAGGAAACTTGTATGCAGCAAGAAGGCTCTGATGGTCTTAGTCTGTCTTTGAAAGCAGTCACCTAACCTAATCCAAAGACACCATTGCGAGGCTTTCAGTTTTCTATTTTCGGCAGCTTCTTCTTGCAAGCAGTGTGAGTTAAGTATACTTTCTAAATTCTTAAAGACGCTATATAAAACCCAAGGAAACATATGTAGGTGCTTCCCAGATAGAGTACTCCCCGGATAATAGCACATGCACATGATAATTAAGCGGGGACCCTAAATAATTCTTTGCTATTAAAAGGGTTTTGCCATTAAGGGGGCTGCTTATATCCGGGGAGTACTGTACAAGGTTTGAAGAAGCTATGACATAATCCAAAACAATTTTGATTGACTATTTCAATTATTAGTAGTTAAATAATTGATTAGAATACAAAATAATAGCCTTACACTCCTTTATCTCTTAAGAGGTTCTTAGGACTCTGTATTTGGGTACAAAAAGACTTTTGAAAGGCTCTGACACCTAGCGATGTGGGCCTAACAGCTTTTCGAAGTTCCGGGTTCAGCACATTTTCCATTAATTTCTACCAGTCGGTGTATGGATAATATGAAATATTTGAGTAGTCTTCGGAGAAGGTTCTATAAGAGTAATATCACCAGAGTCGAATACCGATGGCATTACAGCTTTCTATTGTCTATAACATCTGCAAAACTAGCAGTTAAGGTACTCATATTAAAGAGAGAGCTCTACAGTTTTCTGAGTGCGCAAACCCCTTCGACACAAATGAATTATTTTGAACGGGTCAATGCTCCAGATCCGGATAGCGGAACCGAAAATACATCAACTTAACTCCGAGAATCAGCTGTTTGTCCCCTGAACCACTGACTGAGACAATTACAATTCGTTAGCAAAGATGTATTCAGGTCAAAACCACATTCTAAACGCATTTAAATTATCTGTATAATATATCTTTGACGTTGGGCAAAAAGGTCTTAAGTCAAAAAATTCATTTTGGGTTTGACTCAATTTTTTAGGGTTCCGTAGCCAAATGGCAAGAATCGGAACCCTATTAGATTCGTCATGTCTGTCTGTCTGTCTGTCTGTTCGTCCGTATGTCACAGTCACTTTTCTCCGAAACTATAATAGCTATACCGTTGAAACCTGGTAAGTAGATGTATTCTGTGAACAGCATTAAGATCTTACACAAAAAAAAAAAACAGTAAATTTTGGGGGTCCCCATACATAGAACTGAAACTTAAAAAAAATTTTTTCATCAAACCCATATGGATAGGTCTTCAAAAATGAAATTTAGGTTTCTAATATCATTTTTTTCTAAAGTGAATAGTTTGCGCGAGAGACACTTCCAAAGTGGTAAAATGTTGGTCCCCCCCCCCCCCCCCCCCCCACCCCCTAACTTCTAAAATAAGAGAGCGGTAAAACTAAGAAAAAACTATTTGATGTACATTACCATGTAAACTTCAAACGAAAATTTTTTGAAAGAGATCAAGCGAGTAGTTTTTTTTTATACCTCATAAATCGTAAACCTCAATTTACCTTTAATACAATCAACTAAAAAAAAACAAAACATTTAATTTCATAAACATAAACCTTATACATAAACCCTGAACCATTATTTCCTAATAATAAATGATCTACACTATTATTAAAATATCGATCAAGAACTTTTACTTGCTGTTTCGAAACCTTTCATGAGCGAGTCCGACTCGCACTTTTCTTACTTTTATCTATTTCGTTTGGTATTAACGACTTAAGTCTAGCACAACTTCTTCCCATCGTACACATTTAGTCTTTAGGCAATAATTCAGAGTAAACTAAGTTAAGACTAAACTAAGCTACTTTTAATTTGGCTTTACGAAAAACTGCAGTTTCTGACTTAAGACCTTTTTACCTAACGTCAAAGATATAAGGAGCCCACAAAACCACCACACACTCTTCTCAACGATAATTGCTTAGTTTTTCATCGGCATTAGCATTTAAGCGCGACCTTCCTCAATACAGAGAGCATCCTACTGTGGTCGGGCGGCAGGCACATCACCAGCATCACCATCACAAGCGTAAAGCTAGCTACCCCAACTGCTTACCTCTTTGTGTATATTCTGCCCCCTGGTTGGCAATGAATATGAAAAGAGCTGCGACGTCGTATTTCGCTGACAGCTATATGACGCTACCACTTAAATAAAAAAAAAAAACTGCCCGCCTTGAAACTAATTAAAAATTGCTATAAATTCCATTGGTTAACAAAAAAAAGGACAATTTAAAAAACAAACCTATGAAAACCGGTCGGTGTAGAAGTAGAGCAGGGGTAGAAGGGTGAAAGGGTAAAACACAAACCCAACCATTTGTGAGACTGAGGAAAGAATCAAGGCAACCAGCCGAAGCACGAAGAAAGTGCGGAAGAAAGCACAAAAATTATAAAATAATAGAAAAGCAGAAATGAAAGATACTAGCACATATAAAAGCTATAAAAAGTAATGCTAGAAGTTGAGTGCTTCAATTTCTGTGAAACACATTGATATAGGTCAACAGTTTTGAATGTCAGGGTGCTTGCAGTGATAGTGCGGCGATGTCAGTAAGTGGATTGGATGGGTTCAAAGTTGGGCGAGGGTGCTTAAGCCTAGGACAATGGAACGTAAGTGATTAAGATTTATTTAAGTAGATTTCGTGTTTTTGTGCTGCATCGATGTGTATTTGGTTTTTCTGATTATGTGAGTGGGTTTTTTTTAAAGCTCTTTTTTGTAATTTTGCACTGAAATACTTTGTTTTTGATGCTGATGTAGTGATACCTGCTCTATTGAAGACATCAACGTAACATCGGTAAAGAATGTGTTTGTGCTGTGAATTTGACGATCCTTCAGTGAATATTACTGTATAAAGCGCGAGTATAAAAAGCTACATTGTTCTAACTATTTAAAATGTAACGTAATCAGTTGCAAACCCGAACATATGACAAAGGTCTGAGGGGACAACAGCCTTGAGAAAGCCTGTTAATTATGCCGTTCGGATTTAGCACAAGATTATTCTATCATTAATCCCGTACAGATTCACCATCCACCTCTGAAGCTTCTAGCGACTTAAATGCCCACATCGATATTTGGCTATGATAATGTAATCGAACACCAGAAGAAACTAGAAAATAAAGACTTTACCAAAACTATACACACGCCTCTATAGTAAAGAAAATGGCTTCCAACGAATGTCACACCATTTGGATAAAATTTTGAAAAGCTCAGAAATAGTTGCAACCAATCTGAAGACTCGATTCCATTGCCACAAGGGTAACTTCCTTATAAAGACACAAGAGACACACGAGTGACAATAGAAAACGTCCAGAAAAACCGATTAAAAGTGAGTAAAATCGAAGTTAAAAATTAGTACACTGCTCGAGCTGAATTTTAGCTCGCATATAAATTTCTCTCCAAAATTTAACTAAATAAATAGTTGGCGCAACAGGTCCGGAAGGACCCTAGGCCTAGCTTCTCACAACCATTCGTTTTGTGTGAGTTTTTCGTTTTGGGAACGAATGGAAAGGATCTACAATTTTATGCCGACTCCAAACGGCTAATTGAGAAGCTCTTTCAAGACAGTTGTACTCTCGGATGTTTGTCAGACGTTCGCGAGAGGTGGCGCAGTGGAAAAACCCTAAGTTGGAATTTGGGTTTTTGCGGTATTCGAACCTCGACCCCTCGCTTAGTAGTCCAACACACTAACCACTAAGCCACTGCGCCTACAACTAACTGAGCTAAATTTAAACCAATCCCCTTAGTCGAGTGGCCGAGCAACTCTAGCTACAAGAAATTAAATTTTTGTTACAGAATGTTATTCATGTATCTGTCAAAATTTAGCCCCCCCATTTAATTATTGTAGACGCAGAGGCTTAGTGGCTAGTATGGTGGACAACTAAGCGAGGGGCCCCAAGTTCGATTCCGGGAAAACAGAAGTAACATCTTAAAATTTGTCTTCCACTGCGCCACCTATCGCGAACGCCTGACAAACATACGAGAGAATAACTGTCGTGAAAGAGCTTCTCAATTAGCTGTTTGGAGTCGGCATACAATTTTAGATCCCTTTTATTCATCCCAAAAATAGAAACTAACACAAAACGATGGTTGCTATGCCTAGGCTCCTTACGGACCTGTTGCACCAAAAATAGTTTTTCAATGATTCGGCACATCTTCTCAAGCTAAATCATGACAGCTGGATGTGTTCTGTTTTTTTATTGTGTTTTTGTGTTGCGGAAAAGTAAGCAACAATGAGCTTTTTTAATAATTTTGTAGCCTGAAATGGTTGAAATCAGAAAGAATTACATTTTTAAAAGAAGGAAGGGCCACTCATAAAGGGTCCTTTATTAGCGAGTTGACAACTTCAAACATTCAGTGTGAACGAATGAACCGATTACCGAACTGACATTGTCAAAATATTCAGTTAAATTAACATTTTTAATATGGTGTAATACGTTTATAAATAAACCAAATTTACTACCGAACTTCCGAATCGGTGGTCGCCACTTTAAGAGCGTTAACGTTATGTTTCAGTCTTTAGCGATGAAGTGCATTTTTGGTTAAACGGCGTAGTCAATAAGCAAAAAATGCTTTACTTGATCTCCTGCCTTGTTTAGCGAAACCATTGAATTCTCTCGAGAAGCCAAATATCCTTGACAGTAAACTGTCATAGAACCAGCAGATTGAACGTACCATAAACAGAGCCATCAGATCTCTATGGATCCGTCGTCGAGTCGTCGAGTAAAAAGTGGGATCTTAGACCTCGGATTGTCTACTGGCTTTATTCGCTCGTCGTAAGACCAGCGGTTACCTATGCTGTAGTGGTCTAATGGACGAAGACTATCGAAATCACCACAGTCAAAAAGATAGAGCGAGTCCAACGTATATCCGGAAACTGTATGACGGTCTGTTTACGCTCCACACCGACTTGTGGCACTCAATGTCATCCTTGGTCTAACACCCCTTCAAACACATATTCAAATGGAACCCAGACTAAGTATTCACCGCCTGTTCCATTCGAACAAATTTGACCCCTATACCTATCAGGGAGGTCGTCTATCCTTACTCGGCACCATTGAGCCTTCAAGCTCATTCAGCATGCCTCTTGATGACATGCTACCGGAATACGTCTTCCATAAGAACTTCTCCATAATCATCCCCCCTAGGGAAGAATTTTTTTTTTTTTTTTTTTTTTTTTACCGAGGGTAGGTGAAAATCTTCCAAAGACACTATGAGAATAGCAAGCGCGTGCTCATAGTAGTGTCAGATTTTTACTGACTAAAAACACCACCCTTCGAAGAATTGTTAGATACTGCAACTAAGATGTAACTTATCAAGCAATTTTTCTATAACGAAATAACAACTTTTGTCAGGCTACTTTCCAATGAAAGATCCTGCATGTTCCGCAATTTAGACGCGGTTAATCCTATCTTGCCAAGTCGAACGGTTTCGTTCTTTGAAGCCGGCGCAATAAATTGTTCTCGTCCAAAATTTGTCGGACTGTATTGTTGACATGTCCGATTAGTCGGTTTCTATGCTTTCTCGCGAAGCTTCTAGTTTCAGCTTCAATTGTTGGAATTCCGAGATCTCTGTGGATATCGTCGTTTCTAATATACCATGGTGCTTGTACAATTTCTCTAAGCACTTTATTTTGAAAAGTTTGTAGAATATTGGCATTTGTTTTCTTGGTACAACACAACCCCAAAGTTGTATACCGTAGGTCCACAACGGCTTTAGCACTTGCTTGTATAGAAGCAGTTTGTTTTCGGTACTGAGCTGGGAATGTTTTCCGAGTAACCAGTACATTTCTCTATATTTGATATCGAGTTCTTTACGTTTCATTTTCACGTGCGAATTCCATTTCAGCTTTGCGTCGAGTGTCATTCCCAGGTATTTGGCCTCGTTTGCAAAGGGTATTCGGGCCAAGTTTAAAAAAATTGGCAAGTCATTTGTTTTCTTATACGTGAAATTCACGTGAACAGATTTAGTTTCGTTGAGGGTGATCCGCCAGTCCCTCGTCCATTCATTTACCTTATTCAGTGCGATTTGCAGTTTTGCAGTCGTTTCTTCAATAGTGTTACCTACTGCTAGGATAGCAGTGTCGTCGGCGAACGTAGCGAGAGTAGTGTCATCTTCTCTTGGTATATCGCGAGTATATAGCAGATAGAGAAGGGGCCCAAGGACACTTCCTTGCGGCACGCCGGCCGAAATTTCCTTAAGCTCAGAGTATTCGTTTCCATGTCTAACACGGAAGAGTCTATTCCCGAGATATGATTCTAAAATATCATATAGGCGTACGGGAAGAACTTGTCGTAATTTAAATTTTAAGCCGTCATGCCACACCTTATCAAAGGCTTGTGAGACGTCAAGGAATACGCTTGAGCATATCTTTTTTTCTTCAAATGCTTTCTCAATTACGTCAGTAATTCTATGCACTTGATCAATCGTCGAATGCTTGGTTCTGAACCCAAACTGGTGGTCAGGGATAAGATTATTGTTTTCTATAACCGGTTGTAGGCGCGTTAGTAAGATTCTCTCGAAAACTTTGGATACGACTGGAAGAAGGGAAATTGGTCTATACGACTTTACTTCATTTGGCGGTTTTCCTGGTTTTAAAACCATTATGACCTCCGCAACTTTCCATTGGCTCGGTACGTGTTTTAGTCTGAGCGCGGCATTTATTATATGAAGAAGCTTAATTAATGCTTTTCTTGGTAGAACTTTGAGAACTTCTCCCGTGATCAAATCATAACCAGGAGCTTTCTTAGGTTTTAGGGATTCAATTTCACGTTTTAATTCCCTTAGCGTTGCACTTGTGAGTATTGAACCGTCGAATTGTAATTCCGTCCCAATAACACTGTCGTGTACCGCCCGACCATCGTGCGGTTTAAAGGTTTCTTCTAAATAGGCGGCAAAAACGTCCGCTTTTTCCTTATCTTCCCTTGCCCATTCATTTTGATTTATTTTAATTGGCGGCGCGGGCATTTTGGGCCTTTTGGTGCCTTTTACAGCTTTCCAAAGTGAATAATTGGAATCTTTTTTCGCCGTTAAACTTTCAAGGTAAGAACCTATCGCACGATTTTTAAAGTCATTGATAGCTGTCTTCAACAAATTGCACAAATAATTCAAATGTGTTTTATGTTGCGGGGCGCGACTCTGTTGCCATTTTTTACGTGCCTTCCTTTTTTCGTTGACCAATTCTTTTATTTCGGAAGGATATCGTAGACCGTATTTGGCCGGCGTTTTCCTTGGATTAGGCGTATTATTCCAGGAAGCGAGCTGTACGATCTCAACGAAGCGATCTACTTCAACCTCAAGTTCATAGGGTGTCGTAAGTGGAACGCTAAGTTCAACATTCTCTTCAATTTCGTTCCTTAAGCCTTCCCAGTTAGTTGTTCTACCAGTTAATCTCGCTGGCTCAAGGTTATTTACTAGTTTTACGCTCAATGTTAAAATAACCGGTGAATGATCAGATGACAGATCAAAGCTCTCTTCAACTTTAATGTGGTTGGTAGATATTCCTTTCACGACGAAAAAATCGATCAGGTCAGGTGTTTTTGAAGTATCAGTTGGCCAGTAGGTCGGTTTGCCCGTCGAGTGGAAATCGCAACTGTACTCCATACCTGCCCCATAGAGCATTCTTCCTTTTCGCGAGATGTATCTAGAACCCCAGAACGTGTGTTTCGCATTAAAATCGCCGCCAATAATGAAATTTGGTTTGAGCGATCTAAGCAAGTTAGTATAATCAGTTTTTTCAAGCGCGGAACGCGGTGGACAGTAGATAGATGAAATTCTAAGAGTACGCTGACTATTTTTTACTCGAATCGTGCACAGTTGCATAGTTTCAAGCTCTATCTTCAGGTCTTCGTATTGTTCAATGCATTCTTTAATAAACAATGACGATCCACCTCTCGCGTTTCCCGAAGGGTGACAAGCGTGAATGTCATTATAGCCTTTTATTTTTAAGCTCGATCCCTTTTTCACGTGAGTTTCAGAAATCAAGCAAATGTCAAGATCTTTCTCGCGTATGAATATTTCCAATTCGTCGAGTTTTTGCAAAAGACCGTTTGCATTCCAAGTGCATATTTTTAACATTGGTTTTTCATTCATATTTTATTTGATGTACGCGTTTTCCGTGAATTATTCTCGAGCTTAACCAAGCGATCGAGAATAATTTTATTTATTTTGCTTTGTTCTTCAAGTTTCTGGAGAACAACTGAGAATACATGAGAAACAGGGTCCGGCGAAGTTTCAACGTTTTTAGCTCCGTCGTGTGCCGCGGCCTGAGCGTAGGTCTGCACTTCTCTGGCTGGCCGAGGGCCATTATTCGATGGCTTTACTGATGGTAACTTTTCAGTAGCGTTTCTTTTGGCAACAGAGGTCGAGGGCTTTTCTGTTGTCTCTCTTTCTCTGACATTATTACGCTCTGGAACCGGAGGTTTTATGTTGCCTACTACATCCTGGGCGGTCTTACGCTTTGTATTCGTTAGCGGCTTTGTTTTTTTATGTTGAGGCTTAAGGAGCGCATCTCTCCGTTTTTGCAACTCCTTAGCTACTTCACAACCTCTATAATTTGCAGGGTGCTTTCCCTTACAGTTAGCACAAGTAGCGGAGGATTGTTTATTTGCTGCACAGCTTTGGGAGAAGTGATTTCCGGCGCATTTCACACATCGCGGCTCTTTTTTGCAATACATTTGCGTGTGATTAAATTCCTGGCAACGTTTGCACTGTGGAATTATTTTCAAATTTCTGCGCATCGGCTCGATTTTAACCACGATATTTACTATGGTTTTAATTCGGTAGATATCTTCGATATTATCGGACCTATCGAAGGTAAGCATAAAGAGCGGAAGTCCACGCCTTACCAGGACATCTTTATCTTCTTCCGATTTCTGTTTCTCCTTCTTGATGATATTAACGGCATCAAGAATTTTAAACCCTTTTGCTTGAAGGTCGTTTATAACCTCTTCTTTTTTGCATGAGGGGTGGAGTCCCCTTGCTACAACACGATGTGGCCTTTCTGACTTTATTTCGAAAGTATACCACTGGATCTTCTCAGTATTTAGCTTTTGGGACACTGCCCGGTAGTCTTCGTGGTTATCGACGTTAATTTTCCACGCATTATTCCTCAAAGATGTAACCTTAAATTTCGATATTATCGTTCCTTTAAGGAGGCTGTGCAATTTATTATACTCCGTTACCCCTAGGGAAGAATGGGAAAAATATAAACCCAATCCATCTCGACTTGACATCATCTGGTACACAGAGGGTTCTAAGATGGAATCAGGGACTGGCTCTGGAATCTACGGTGAGTCAAACCAGGTGAACTTGTCAGTCAGCCTTGGGAAAAACTTATCCATATTCCAGGCAGAAGTCCTTGCAATCAACCATTGCGCTAGAATAAATTTATGTTCTAACACACGTGGAAAAACCATATTCATATTCTCAGATAGCCAAGCAGCTCTAAAAGCTCTTGACTCATCTGTCATCAAATCCAAACTCGTCTTATAAACATTCTCAGCCATCTATGAAATTACTAAGAAAAACCTAGTCAACCTCCACTGGATTCCAGCCCATAGAGGATTTGAGGGTAACGAATCGGCTGACTTACTGGCTAAAATCGGAGCAACTGCTCCACTTATCGGACCTGAACCCTTATGCGGAGGCAGTAAAAATCATTTCAGGAACTACATCAAGAACCAATCTCGTGCAGAGTCTAACGAGATCTGGCAAAGTACAGCTGAGCAGAATTGCACCAGAACATTTTTTCCCAAATTCTCCTCCAGAAAATCACTCTTCTTGATCAATCTGGACAAAAACAACCTAACAGGAATAATCAGTGGCCACGGTCGCGTGAGAAGACATCTTCACCGCATTGGCGTCTCACAGGATCTCATCTGTATAGACTTTGTCTCGAGAGTGACGAATCCTCCCTTCACATAATCACAGAATGTCCGGCCCTTTCTGGTCTCAGGAAAAACATCCTTGGTGATGAAATCGTTAACACAGCATCTCTTGCGAATATACAACACCCAGAGAAGATCCTTGTCTTTCTGACGGTCTCTGGAGTGAAAATATGGCTCTAAGAATTAACCAGGGAAGGCACAATAGGCTCCTTTAAGAAGCCCTAGTGCCTGATCTCCTTGAAGGCTCTCCCGCCCTATAGTCTAATCTGGAAACAACACTTCATATACAAAAGTCACTTTGCGGTATTTTTTCGTCGATGAAAATGACCGTCACGTTACGTTACGTTACGTTAAATTCTGTTCGCTATAGAGACATGTTGGAACGTTATGTGCCACAAGTCACACTGCGGGTGCAACAATCGATTTATTGAAGTCTCAGTTCGGTGAACGCGTTATCTCGAGAAACGGACCCATCGATTGGCCGCCGATATCGTGTGGTTTATCGCCTCTAGACTTTTTTTTTATTGGGCTGTATTAAATCATTGGTCAATGCCAATAAGCCGGCGAAGTTAGAGGAGCTCACAGCTAATATGGACAGAGAAATAGCGGCCGAATCGGTCTAAATAACCGGTGGAGTCATCGAAAATTTGGTTAAACATCTCGACCACTGAATCTCAGATGTCTCCAGTAAATTGCATTTTATTTAGAAAAGAAGTTGTGTTCAAGTCCTTAATGAAAGACCCTTTACGACATGCCTTATACCTACAATCTAATAGTACATTTACACCGGACCTAATTTCACCGTTTCGGCTAAATTAAACATTTCTGGCCAAATGTCAACCAAGCGTATAAAAAGCCACTAGGATGAAGCCATTGCGAATATTTGTTAAGAATATTTAAAAAAGCGTTTAAAATACTCTCAGGCCGAGAAATTGCAAGGAGGCTAAATAGAAGCAAGACTGTTGTAAAAAGTTATCTTGCGGATCCACAACAATATGGGAAAAATCAGAAAGGACGCGTGGCGAAGCAACAACATTGCGAGAATAGCGATTAATTTTACTAAAATAAGGGCCAAGAGCGGAGTATCAGCCAGCATAACAACGGTCCGAAGGATAATACGAAAAAGTGGTACTATACAGAGAAAAAAACTTAAAAAGAAGGCAAGAGACTAGGAGCATCGAATGAAGTTTGCAAGAGAACGTGTCGCTTAAAGCAGTGAATGGAAACGCGTTGTCTTTTCGGATGAAAAAAAGTTTAACCTTGACGGTCCCGATGGTTACAACTTTCATTTCTATGATTTAAGAAAGGAGGAGCTTATTTTGGCAAGACATCACAGTCGAACATCAGGTGTAATGGTGTGAGGGGCTTTTACCTACTATTGCACAATCGAGTTGGAATTTTTGGCCACAACAATCAACGGAAACAATTACAAATGTTTGCTGGAACGGTCTCTTCCAAAAGTGAAAAACGTTTTCGGACCCCTGTCTTGGATATTCCAACAAGGCAATGCCCCTATCCACACTTCCAGGGTCGTTAGAAGTTGTATTCAATCAGAATACATGAAACTTTGGCCATGGCCGCCCTATTCACCTGACTTAAACATATTCGAAAATGTTTGGGCATGGCGCTGGCGCAGGCCTAAAATTCTCTTAATTATTTAAAAAAAAAAAAAACTGTATGATTCTATTCCAAACCGTCTTATAGAGGTCATATCGAAAAATGGCGGGCATACTCATTATTAATGTAGAAAAACATAATCAGCCATATTGCGAAGATCAACTATCAATCGGTTGACGATTGACAAATTTATCAATTAAAATTGATGTTGGTATTGCGAAAAACGATTGATAAAAATATAACCTATTGTGAACATAACGCCAAAAATAAAGTTATTGTGAATGAAAACTCAACTTTGACAGTTCTAAAATATTTGATATGGAGAGTGATTGTTACGATTTTTGCAAACAATTTAATTAAACAATAATAACGAGTGTTAAATCTATGAAATTTATTGAAAACCATGTCATCGGTTGAATTATTTTTTGATGAAGACGAAGACGAGACAGAGTACGGGGAATTGGCTGCTATACGGAGGAGTTTGCGAGTCGCATCTACTCCTTTGGAACTGGAAAACCGAAGGTAGCTAATTTCATTTCCAAGGAATGCTTTTGAGGTACATTCGTTGATTTTTTGGAAGATATTGGACCCAAACTTATACCGATTAATTGCAGCTCTGCTTGGTCTTGGGCAGTCAACTGCAACAATGTCCTTTATTCAAAGTGAACTGCTAAACGCTTTATGGAAAATTAAATGTGCCCAAAATGGATAAAAATCATTCCACATAGGAAGAAATATCTATATATATATCTAGCCTCTAATAAATAACAACAATAACAATTAAAAACGTTGATGTTCAACATTTTCTTTTAAGAGTCGTCCTTATCAACACCGAAATTGCGATTGATAGAAAAATTGACAACTACCAATAAAATTGTTCAAGATTGACATTCACAATACCGATTTGTCAACCGACAATTGCTGCACGTTCAAAGTCGATCAACACTTAATTGATAATTGATCTTCGCAATACCATTTAAAGAAATTTATTGATAAGTATCAACTATCAATTGATAGTTGATATTCGCAATAGGGCTGAATAAGTGAATGTTTTAAAACCATAAAATGTATACCTACCTACATTTTATTAATTTTTTGCTTTCTTTCGTCGTTTCTTATTTACCCTTTAGTTTGATGACTTACCGTTGAAAAACAAATGTACCCGTTCACAGGTAGTAAAAGTTTCCGGGTACAGAACTTCCAACAGGTTTAAAGAGTGATCGGCAGTAGCAAAAAAAAATAAATTCTTTAGGATCAATCTCTTCTGACTTCTAATCATACACGAGCTGCCATTGGAAATGTTGAAGTTTCAGGGGGAACGAAAAATTGGATTTCGAAATTTCTTTTCCCGAAATTTTGAATTTAGGTGCGGTGTAAATGTACTATAAACCATTTGTTCTTTAATTTTCAACTGATTTTTTAATTTTGCCCCCTTATCTAACACCACTTTTCTAGAGACAAATCAACGAGAAAATCATTTCAAATAGCCACCCATCTCCCATCCGCACATCATAGTAGATACTAAAATAGAAATTTCAACATTTCCCATCGCCATTATTTGCGACTTCAAGTACGCCCTAAAGTATGATCTCATTGCGTGCTATTTATTTTTCCGCTCGTTTTGCCAAATAAAGATCCCAAACTGCTGTTAAAATCCATTTTTACTGCTTGCTATACCCGCTATAAACTCAGTCATAAACTTGATGATTCTTCAAAAATCAGAGACTTGCCATCATTTTCGGTTTACTGATTAATAGAAAGACATCACTCAGCTTGACGCGTACGCTTCGCAAATCCTTTTTCTCCAACATAAGGGAAAATGTGATTTCGATATAATGAACGACACCCAGGCATATACAATATCAATGAAAACAATGTGCCATCTTACCCAAATCCCTATGTAACACTAAGCCCCTTTTTTTATCCATCATACCCCCCGCACCGCGCCCGCTGAGACAACCACTGTAGCGCGAATCGAATTCCATCTTATTATTGGTATAAGGCAAAGCCATCTTCGATTCCCCACCATCCCAGATCAGCAAGTAATAGACAAAACTAAAGATGAGCTCCGAGAGCACTCTGTTCCCAGTTGAAATCTCAGCCATTCGTCATTGAGGATTTCCACACAACGTCTGATTACAAACATCCCCTTCACGATGTCGACGATGATGATGATGATGATGATGATGATGATGATGATGATGATGATGATGATGATGATGATGATAATGATGAAGATGCGACTTGGGGCTGGGCTGAGTATGCAATACAAGTTCTATGCCGCCGCTCGCTATTCATGTTTCACCCATGCCGAGACAGAAAGGGATGCCATCGGGTTCACATGATGATGATGACCCATCCGACCCATTTGGCATCGAATCTATATGGAATTGTTCATATACACTGATGTGTGTTTTGATAAATAACTTTTGCCCCCTCAGAGGAGACTAGGTTACAATCCGTCCGAGAGCAAAAAAAAAAACATGATTGGGTATGTGCGGTGCGTATGTGAGAGTGGGATATGGATAACTCCATCCTGTTATCAAATGGCACATATCCACAAGGGCCTCGGGCACAAAAGTGACACGAAAAGTACTCACTCAGTCTGTGTCGTTTGGGAAACTTTCACCCTGTCCATCAGTTTCGGTCTCGGTTTCCCAGTATGTCTATGATGGGTGTGATTGCGATGTTCCGAATTAAATAATATCTTTGCCTTGTGGTTTGTTTTGGACCCTTTGCGGACCATGTGAATTTATGTAAGTTAAAGGCGAGTGTAAAACATTTTGTTTCTACCATTTCTTAAATTCACTTTGACAGTGGTGCTCCAGGTGGCATGGCCTTATATCGGAAAGGGCCTTGGCAGCCCCGAAAGTTTTCTGCTTCAATGGTCTTGGACCGTTCAACCATTCAACCATTCTGAATCTCTTTGAAGAAATTACGGTGGACGAAAATTTATTCGAATTTGTTTTCAGTCGTTTTGTGGAGCGAATTATTTTGGGGGCACCTACCTGCATAGCGTGTAATGGCTAATGAGGTGACGACATAAAAGTCTTTCTTCTTTCGAAATAAGATCGAGTATTTCTTCTCTTATTTTTTTCTTCTTGTTTCTTTTTCTTTTTTTTCATTTCTTATGGCTAACAGTGTTAATCTGCACGAATTGGTCCCTCGGGACATACGCCGACGTGTTGCCAACAACACAATTATTATCCGCGCTGTCAGCCACTCAAGTTAACGAGAACGAAATTGCCTCGTATTGTCGTTGTGAATGTATATAAAACGTAGGTACATGTGAGGCCAATGTGTTTGTCGTAAAAACTAATGCGCACGACTATTGAACGTTCGGTTATTTTGTTTATTGAAAATGATATTAAAGACGATTTAGTTAAGTGTCCCCGCAGTGAATTTCCGTCCCCGATTAGTTCATAAATATTCACGGCAAGAGAAGGAATTTAAAATGAGTGGCTGCGGCTGTGTACCAGTGTTGTTAGCACTCTCTCTTCGTTTATCCCGCGAAGGGTGGTCATTTTTTCCCTTTTCACCGTACCTACTCAAATTCCCTTTTAAACGATACTTTTTTGCCTCAATATCCAGTTTTTAAAAGTAAAACTAGTATTATACGGAAAGAAAATCACGATTAACACAGTTTATAAAATTACTACGAATATTTTTTGGAACTAGAAAAGAGAGAAAAGAAAATTTATATGAGCTGTTTTTTATGGACATTAAATGTGTTGATAATCATCATGGAATGAAGGAGTTTTGTTGAAATGTCAGCAAAAATTTATAGTTTACATGTTTTTTTTTTGTTAGACTCCTGAATCCTTCGACCGAGGCCAAGTACCTGGGCGTGATATTCACCTCCAAACTTAACTGGAAACGGATTACTGAAGAAAGAATGAAGAAAGGACTTAATGCCTTTTATGCATGTAAGAAAACCTTTGGGAAAAACTGGGGCTTGCAACCGAACATTGTGCACTGGATGTACACCGCGATTGTGAGACCCATTCTTACCTACGGCTCAGTTGTTTGGTGGGAGGCGGTTAAAACCAAATCCCATCTTAAGAACCTGAACAAGGTGCAGAGAATTGCTTGCTTGGGAATAACAGGCGCAATTAAATCCACACCACAATTAGGTCTGGAAACACTATTGAACCTGCAACCCATTGAGCTATTCACTAAGAACGTAGCAGCCAAGGCCGCTCTCAGATTAAGAGAGAACAAAACTTGGAAGCCTGGTTACTGCGGACACTCAAGCATACTTGAAATCTTCGATCGGAAGGGACTCATGTCACTCACCGATTACGAGAAACCCAGATATGACTTCGAGAAAATTTTTGAATCACTATACCCAAAAGGCAGGACTGGAAATCACCCAGTACCATCATTAAAGGTATAGCCGTCTATACGGATGGTTCAAAAACAGAAAATGGAACAGGAGCCAGTCGTTCCGACTGACCGATCACTGCAGTGTCTTCCAAGCTGAGATCTATGCGGTTAAAAAAGCAGCACAGACTATCTTATCGATGGGACTACCAGCAATGGAAATAACCATCTGTGTGGACAGTCAGGCAGCACTTAAATCTATCGGCTCCAATCTTGTTAATGCGAAATGTGTTAAAAATTGCCTCTTGGCGCTCAGGGCTATACGTCTACGTCATCACTCAATTCTACTCTGCTGGGTTCCGGGACACGTTGGGGTGGAAGGGAACGAAAAGGCGGACGAATTGGCCAGATACGGCTCTGATATGAACCTTAACTTGCGGACGGAGAGGTGTTACCGCCTTTCAACACTGCTAAGACTTTTATTAAAACTGGCTAAGGAACAATGGAGCAACACCATCGGTTGCGTCATAACCCGAAGTCTGTGGCCTGTGGTTGACACCAAAAGATCAAAGCTCCTAATCTCCTTTAATAGAAGTGGTTTTGTTAGCCACATGTCCTTGCATGTACAAACAGGGTACTCACAATGGGCCTTCATGGCTTCTGGGTGAAATTTGCATCGGTTGCAAAACTGCCCTCCCAACCTAACCTAACCTAACCTAGACTCCTGAAATTTCCACGATTTGGTACTTTTTCCCTTTATCCTTAGAAAGGCTTTTCGGATATAGAATTTCATATAAAAAGGGATATATTCCACGATACCATAGCACTGGCTGTATACTCTGTAGTGCAGCGGTACCTCCTCGATGTACAAGGAGGAAAAGATTCAATGGATAAAATACAATCATCACGATACGAGTATACTACGCACTTACTACAAGTAGGTATATACATATCTCGTGAAAAGGAGTATACTTATACACAAGTTTCTGTACACTGAGTTGTAGTTTCATCTACTTACCTAATGGATGATAGAGTCTTTTGCAAATGGTAAAGGGAATTGTAATCGCCTCAAAGAAGTCTTTGTTAAAAGTGGGAGCTAGACTATTAATTCAAATAAAGGTAACATAAATTTTCTTCGACAGGATTATTTGTTGAGATTGTTGTAAAAAACGTTTTTTGCAAGAGCATCAGAGGTTTTTCAAGGGAAATTGGCCATGGCTCGTTGGGCAGTAATTCCAAACTCTAAAGAAAAAGAAAAGTGCCAGGAAACGAGGAGTATCGCGCAAAGATTACAGAGTTCAGATTGACTGCTTCTTTAAGGTACCTGCAGGAGTAATCTAAGGCAATGACAATGCTGCCAAAATGCGGTTACTACGGATCTGCTCGACCACAACCAAGAACTTCATGGATTACCGAAGAACACCGACAAGCAAATGCTTAACAAGCGGCTTAAAATACAAGGCGAGGATTCAAGCAAAACGCCAGAAAGAAAAAACAGGCCACGAGGAGTGCGAACGGACATTTTGAGAAACTATACTACAGGAAGAAGTTTTACCAACTGGATTAGCCGAAGGCCAAATTTCATTTCTTAAAATAATAATAATAACAATAAAACCAACTGAAAAAAAACAAAGTTTTAAGCCAACAAGACCCATCAAGAAATCATTGTGATGATGTTTGCGCTATAAAAACGAAACTTGGCATCACTATTTTATTATTATTTTTATAGATTTTTTTTCTTTTGACGTCTTACATCATTTGTTAATTTTTTGATGACAGACAGACGTCTATAACTATTCTCTTCCTTTTGCAAGAAGGACAAATTTTTCAAGTCTTCAGCATTAAACCACGCGTTTAATTTTCGTCTTTCATTTATCTCTAGTATTTCAGCAGTATTTCTTAAAAGATATTCCATTCAAAAAACGGTTTGAATAATCAAGGAAGAATTGCATACAGATGCAGAAGGGAACCTCATTGCCGGAGTATTGCCAAATTTAGGGTTGGGAATATGCACAATTTCTTCTGCAGAATGAACTAGATCTGAAAGATTTGGGTCTCCCTAATAAAAGTGACGGTATGATTGTAGCAATAATACTACTGAAGTGCTGAACCTGATGGCCTATAGGCTTGGTAAAGAGCACGCTCCATCTCATCTCTATAATATTTAGTCAGGCGAGAGTATGACTGATGAATGGAACAATCCTCAGTATCGTAAGCAACTATCAGTGCGGTTTCAGGCCAGGGAAGTCCACAGTCGATCGAATTTTCACACTTCGACATAATCCTTGTAAGCAAAACTTGTGGTGGTTAGAACAAAAAAAAAAAGTTTTTAATAAGGTACTTATCCATATTCTCTATTATTAATTATTATGTTTCGAAATCAGAAATATGGGAGTAAGCAGTGAGTACCAAGTTTTCGTTAACCTTCACGAAAGCTATTTTTAAAAATATGTAAATAAAAAAATAAATAGTTGGCGCAGCAGGTCCGTAGGGACCCTACGCCTAGCTCCTCACCACCATCCGTTTTGTGTAGGTTTGTAATTTTTGGGACAAATGGAAGGAATGTTTATGCCGAGTTTTATTCCGAGTCCTTACGGCCAATTGAGTGACAGTTGTTCTCTCGGATGATTGTCAGACGTTCGGGAGAGGTGACGCAGTGGAAAATAATTAAAGTTTGGATTTAGGTTTTCTTTTTGGAAGATTTAACCTGGAAATCCTCGCTTCAAACTAAAAGCTAAGCCACTGCTCTATTTTTACTTACACCTAATCGGCTGTTTCTTTAAAGAACCTGGGGAAAAACTTGAACTCAATTTATATTTATACACTCCCATGCCCATGTTCCTTTATCGCTGTTGACTGACCCACCTCCGCTCTATTTTCAATTTTTTTTCGTTCCGCCCTAAGAACGGAGAAAATAACACACAGCGCAAGTCAGAACCAAAAATCTTTCTTAATATTAGTCGCTGTTTTTAACTAAATTTAATCCGATCATGCTAGTTTTTTGGCTGTAGATCAGCTTCTCAATAAAGCAGAAAGCTGACTGATTGATGGTATTTAAGGAAGACTTTGATCCCCTTAAGATATCGTTGATCCTTTGTTTTGATAAAGAATTATTTAACTAAGAGTAAGTCATTTCATTTAATTTTAAATTCATTTTTATTACTTTTTTCTTTAACTTACAGACTAGACAAAAACGACTAAGTCTAATTTAAAACTAACAGTTTTTATCTTGTTCGGGTCTATCACAGAATCCGTCGTACTCGGAATTTTGCTACGAACCCCGAAAGAACTGTTACAGAATCCGTTGTGTGGGAAATTTGAAATTTGTAGAAAGTGGTATCACTGAATATACCACGTTCTACGAATTTCGAAAGCAAAAAATGTACCCTACGACGGATTCTGTGATAGTTCTTTCGGGGTTCGTAGCAAAATTCCGAATACGACGGATTCTGTGATTCAGTTTCTGGACAAACTGGTCACTCGTCTATTCTTAATACATTGGAATGCATTCCAAAAGAAACTGATTACACCCTCCCTCAGTTTCAATTCGAAAAGAACTTTAAAACCTACATACATACCCTCCAGGAGTGACTGGGAGAATGATGTAGTACCTCGTAAGGAGTCCGACTGTTTCCATACAGATGGGTCCAAAACCGAAACAGGAGTAGGGGGGGTGTTTTCTCCCTTGATCTAAATTGCAAAATCTCATTCAGCCTTCCTTATGACTGTAGTGTTTTTCAAGCGGAAGTCATGGCGATTAAAGAGGCTTTGTCGTGGCTTCGGTACAATGTGGTATCTGTAAAGGATATCACCATCTTTACCGACACAGTCAAGCCGCGATTAAATCCCTGGATTCTGTCGTCTTCAATTCAACAACTGCCCTCAATTGCCGACTATCTCTTAACGAGATGGCGAAACAATTCAAAATTCACCTTATATGTGTGCCGGGCCACAGAGACATTCCAGGTTATTGCATCGCCGATGAACTCGCAAGACAAGGCACTACTATGTCGATTCTACCGGAAAAGGAGAATCTCTACATGCCCCTTGCTACTTGCTCCTAGTTGAACAAAACGCATTAAGCACTACTAATCGCAGGTGGTCTAATTGTACAACGTGCCACACCTCGAAACAGATCTGGCCTCAACTGGATCCCAAGCGCTCAGAAAATCGTACTACACTGAAAAGACCCATAATAAGCACTCTAGTAGGTGTCATCACGGGACTCTGCATCATAGGGAGACATGCTCTCAGGTTGGCTTCCTTCAAACGAGTTCTGCAGAAGCTGTATGGACGAGGAGGAGGAGGAGACTATTCTTCACCTTCTCTGTACGTGTCCAGCACTGTTATTCCGCACAAAACTATATCTCGGAGAATATTTCTTCGACAATCTCAGCGAACTCGCAAACATAGGAATTAACTGCCTCCATCGCTTCATTCTTAGCTCCGGCTGGTTCAACGGGTAGATAAGGAGAAAATCGATCCTGTCGTATCACAATGGACATACTTTGGACTTAGTGAGGCTGCATTTGAGGCGGCCTACCACTCTAACCTAACCTATGTCAACCGCGAGTTAAATAGTGCAAATCTTTCGATCACATTGCTCCATAGCCCGAATGGTCAGCTTTACCTGCCTATACCGCAAATTAAATGCAATATAAAGAGATCCCGCAAAAACCCAAATTAGGTTTTTTTCACTGCGCCACCTGTCGCGAACGTCTGACAAACATCCGAGAGTATAGCTGTCTTGAAAGAGCTTCTCAATAAGCCGTTTGGAGTCGGCATAAAAATTGTAGATCCCTTCCACTCGTTCCAAAAAATGAAAAACTCACACAAAACGAAATGTTGTGAGAAGCTAGGCCTAGAGTCCCTCCGGACCTGTTACGCCAACTTATTTTTGCTTTTATAAAGACTTCCTATCGCTTCCAAACTATAAACTCGTTCAAATTCAAATGACAGCAATTTTTTTAAATTGCTCATACCCCAAGTAAAACTTGGAAAAAAAGCAGCAATATTACGAAAATCGATTCAAACTCTTTCTATATGATGTATTCAAATATTCGTGAGAGTCATGAAAAACCTCTTCTTAATCTCAATATGCATACACGGTAATTCTATTCATATTATTGCTTAACTTGTTAAAATATGATCGGGGGGATCGTGTTATTTCCCATAGGACTAAGAAATTGTCACTTTTAAGGTTAATACTCATTTTATACCCAACGCTAATAAATTAAAAAACGCAAACCCCGCCAATCAAATATTAAATTGAAGCATCAAGAGCAACAAGTGCATCATGTCGATGTCATCGCCAATTACGGTTCTCGTTCATCGATGGTGGGAGTAGAGTGCGACCATAATGAGCCCATGTCAGTGATAATTAGTGTTGTGCTGACGGCGATTAGATGTGATCTTGAACGGCAGTAAACACATGCCAATCCATACCCCCAATAGAACTCTTCGCTTCAATACAGCAGCAGAACATACAACTGGTGTCAATGGTCCGTGAAACTACATGGCAATTACAAACAGGATGTTTGATTGATACGAGTTGACCGCCCAAGACGCGCACTCCTGAATTCCAATGAGCAAATATCCGTTCCGGACGAACAGCTACAATCGGGAATGAATCCAAATGCGGCATCCGACTATTGAATGAAAATAAAAGCAGATATTTCGAGTTTGCCTCAAATGGCAGGGGACGGCCCGGTGGAGGAATATTTTTGGCAAACTACAGTGTGCTTGGAATAAAATTATGCGTGAGATAGTTTACCATCCGCTTGTACCTATGTGGTCGTTCACGTGATTTTAAAGTCAATGAATTCCACTTGAAGGGACCCATTCAATTACGAGCCATGTGGATATGCAGCCGACAGGCGGTCGGCTGAAGTGCTTAACTTCAATTTTAATTTCGTTTATAGCTTGTGCGACTATTATGGCGGGTTTAATGATGTAATTCAACTGATGTTTACCGTTGCAGAGAATTTCTGGGAATTCGGTGTGGCTTATGAATTATGATAGGTCGGACAGATGGCTTAAACAATGACAGTAGTCGTTTCGCTGAATTAAAAAGGGTTTAGGTTAATGATATGGCTACGTGTCTAATTTTATGGGCTTTCATGTGAGTTTAAGTCGCTGTAATGGTGCGAATGACTGTTATCCGGCGCAATACAAGTTGGCTGTGGGGTGACTCTGCCTCTCTATATGGAAACGCACAGACAAGACAAGAGACTTTTAGTGGCAATTAAATTTTCCCTACAGCCGTCATGTGCTTCTGAATCCGTGACAAAGGCTCGAATATTTGGAAACCGAAGGTGTAACTGAGTAGAGATGCTTTTGATACTGGCGTGAGTCTTATACTTTGTAGTGGTTCCGCGGCTACTAAGGTTTTCGACAATACCAACACAAAGAGTTTTGAACAACCCATGTCATAGATCTCATTTTTGATTTCGGTCTTAAATGACCACTGAGCAAGTACGAAACAAAAAACTTTTTAGCACTATAGCCTATAGGAGAACCTACTGATACAATCAAGAAAAAAATGGGTTAAAATTAACTCAGTCTCTGTAGAAAATAAGCGCGTAGGTATTTGTTGTTAAAAACTAGCGAGTTAAAAAGCCTAAATGCATGTTAAAAATAACACAAATTTTTTCGTAAATCTAAACAGTTAATTAGTTGAAAACAACACAGCCAATTTAAAGTTTTAACACAACTATTGGTTTTTATGAACCGTTCTTCTTATCACTTTTTAACCCATTCAATGTTTGTTTAAATCTAACAACCTCTCTGTTAAAAACTGGGTTGGCTAATAAGAACAGAGTAACTTGGTTAAATTCAATTGACCGCCCGGTCAAAGTTTGAATACCATCGGTCAAAGTTAGCCGTTGGCCCATAATTTTCGACAAAACTTTCAAAATCATCTCAAAAACATAAATGTGGCAACAAGGAAGAACAGCATAAGTCGATTTATGTCAAAATTGGGTTAATGTTACGATCGGACGCACCGTTGACCGTTGACATATATATAGGTATGTATATATATATATTTTATTTTTTTTTTCATTAAAATATCTCTTACGGTAGCTGGGTTATGGATCAGGATAAAACGCGCAAGTCGTCTTCCCACATCTAAAGTCAAACCTTTAACCTGCGCTCCTGAAAAGTTGCTAAAAATTACTTATGCTGTTTTCCCAGTTGCAACTTCTAACAGCTGTCACGGCAAATACGATTTTCTGAGCTAACTATATGCGTATAGTTTTTAAAATTTATCGTTCCGTTCATTTAAAAATGTATATTCATCGACGGTGTGTTGACGAGGCACCAAAAACTCACACATTAAGTTTATGAAGTGAGTGCTTCTAAATTTTGCTAATAACGCTTGATTCACATATAATTATTTATCAGTAATTATCAACCGCGTTAAAATTGCGGAACGAGCAGGAACTTTCGCCGGAATGCTGCCTGCCAAACGTTTATAATTTCGTTATTAAAAAAAATTGCTTGATAAGTCATTACTTAGTTGCAGTACAAAATAAATTTGTTGGAGGTGGTTTTAGTGAGTAAAAATCCCACACTACTATGAGCACGCGCCGATGTCCTCATAGTGTCTTCTAGAAGATTTCCTCCTACCTCGGAGAAAAAAAAAAAACATTTTAATAAATTAGTTCTACTTAAAGGAACCCTGACCGATGCCTATCTTAGGCATCCATCAATGAGCCCGGATACAGTCGTAGTTGCCTTTATCCAAACATGACTATCGACGAGGATATATATATGGGGAAAGCGTGAGACTTGAACCACTCTCAATAATTCCTTCAAATTCCACTCAAACCCTCCAACGGTAAACTCAAATGTCCCAGAGCCTGATCCTTTACTTCCACACAAAAATAATTCCAAATTGTCAATTGACTTTGGCTGTTAGAAGTGAAAATGTCTTTTTTGGTGCAAAAAGTTAAACAATTTTTTTGGTTTTTTTGTGATAACTTTTTTTAACATTATCATAATCATATAAAACAGTTTTTTGGCTTTGTAGATATTAGAACGAAATCCAGCTAGCTTGTGTTTCACAAATGTTATTAGTTTTTAATCGTGAAGAAAAGTGAACGGGAGACTTGAGCCGGTTTCAATATTTAATAATTTAATATTGTTTTTTTACTATTTGGTCTGTAATATCTTATTATTGTTTGAAAATTCAATAATTTTGAGTTTCTATGTCTCTTTTAATATAGGGGAGAGGGGGGGGCAGTTTAGAACAACTTAAGAAAAATTACTAGGTACAAAAAAAATTTTTAATACTTTAATAAAATTTTACAGTGGCAAATCCACTTCAAACAAACATCTGATGGATATTGAAACGATACCAACTTTAAAAAATGATATAAAAAGAAAAGTGTGTTTCCAGACGACGGTTGTAATTTTTTTTTTTTACTAGACCTAAGCATATTATTCTAAAATTATGCTCAATTTACAAATTATAAGTGTTCAGTTATAAAATTTATATGTGTAGCGATGTTTCTAAAAAAATATAAAGTTTTTAGTTTTTTATCCCTCTCGGGGCACTTTTGGACAATGCGCGAGGGGAACTTTTGGGCATGTCCTAATCTGCCCCCTTTTTTTTTAACAATCTATTTCAGTGTGATTGTTTTCGGTTTTATTTGTTTAGGTTTATCTCTGCACTAATGGTCAGAAATTACAAGAAAAAGAAGGAAACCGCTCCTAATGAGTGTTTTTTTAGACATGTCCAAAACTGCCCCATGGTAGTCCTAAGGTGCCCCCCCAGAGGGGCAGAATGGGACACTTTAAAGAGATTATTAAAATAAATAAAAAATATATAAATCATAACTATACATATAAGTTTGGATATAAGATTCAAAGATAAAACAACATGATGTAATAATAATTTTCAAGATCCGAAGGGATACTCCGCTTTTTAATGGATCTAGAGCGATTTTTGTAAAAAGGGTCCTAAGGTAACCACCTCTCCCCTACATTATATTCATATATTATATAGTTATGTTTTTCAATATGTATTAGTTTTTTGTTTTTCTTTATAAAAAACGCTAAACAGCTTTTTTTGTTCTTTCATAATACCACAAATACAATAAAAATGAATTCTAATGAGATATTAACTGAATAAATTATTTATTCTATTGTTATACCCGAAGAATTTAAGTATGTTCAAGTCTCCCCAAGGGGGTGGTCAATTCTCCCGGCTGAGCGGGAGACTTGAGTCAAAAATATGTTCCCAAACATTTTGCACGTGGCAAAAATGTCTGCATGTATATAGAGTTCATACTACCAACGTTAAACAAAATGTATACCTATTTAAAAAAAATGTATTCAACATGTGGCTAAGATTAATAGAAAAGTTGTAGTGAAAGATTTAACAAAAAGTGGCTCAAGTCTCCCGCTTTCCCCTACCTATTTACTTTTTGTTTGAATGCATATTTATATAGAAGCAGTCTTCAAACGCCTTTCTAATTGTCCGGACTTTTGAGATGAGACGGGAAGGCTGGCAGATTTCGACATATATACATCTGTCAATAGACGCTCCTATTTCACAGTTCAATTTGAATTTTGTAAAAGTCCGACTTTTTTGGATGATCTTCTCACAGAGAATATTTTTTAAACTTAATTAGGGTGTTGTAGAGTTGGTTGCCAGAGATTAATGAAGATGTATTCAAAGCTGCAAAATGGCGGTTATAAAAAATTGGTGGGACCACATGCCCTTGCGGACCAGTATTCAATTTCATGCAATTATACTTCATTAGTTTCATAAATGCAAGTCCACCGTTGGAACGTTTAAAATTCAAGATTATGACTTCAGTCGGAATTGATACTTTAGGGTTCCCGTGGTTCCAATTCCAACCGTTTTTGCTAAAACAGAGCGCGTCTAGGACATAGTTGGCCGTTTTCTACTGCATATTTGAGCCTCTGGGTCAGTCGGATCTTGTATAAATACATAAACATAGAAAATGCTGCCGGTAATTTGCTCATATCTCAGAGATGGTAAAACCTAAGCCCCCGTATTAAATTCCGGCCAAGCATATTTAAAAAATATATAAACAACTTTAGTTATGCAATGTTCTAGGGTAATGGGATGTACCACGACAGGAAACTTCCAAAGAGCTACCTATTTAGAATTCTTCGTATACTGGGATGTCGTTGTTGCAAAAGGATGCCCAGTCCCAAAGTCAATTCAATTCAATTTCAACTAGTTTTTTGAATTTTTATAAAATGAAATATAAGTGAACTTGAATAAATAAAGGCCAATCTATAACTATAATAGTTAGTGATGTTGGCATAGACCATAGATTTGACGTAGCCCCACAGGAAATAGTCTAACGGGGTCAAATCGCACGACCGAGGCGGCCAAGCGACTGGACCATTTCGTGATATAATACGTTCTCCAAACTTGGTTTCCAATAAATTGATTGTGACATTCGCTGTGTGGCTTGTGGCGCCGTCCTGTTGGAACCACATGTCCTCCAAGTCCATATCATCCAATTGGGGCCAAAAATATTCGGTTGTCATTGAGCGGTAGCGATTCCCATTCGCAGTAACGTGCCGGTCTTGATCATCACGGAAGAAGTAGGGCCTAATGACGACGCCGGCCCATAAACCACACCAAACCGTAATTTTTTCGGGATGCAATGATGACTCATGGAGTACGTGTGAATTGCTGCCTGACCAATACCGCATATTTTGTTTATTGACGAAGCCATTCAGCCAGAAATGAGCCTCATCGCTGAAGACGATTTTTCGATGAAAATCCGAATCATTTTCAAGTTGTTGTTCAGCCCAATTCACGAACATACGACGCTTCTGGTGGTCCTTTCGTCAATTTAATCTTGTAAGGATGTAGGCCAAGATCTGTTCGCAAAATTCGCCACAACGACGTCACAGAGATGCCCAACGTTTGAGAACGACGTGTGAGAGACACATTTGGGCTTTCTTCAACTGAAGCCTCAGCGGCAGCAATATTCTCGACACTACGGGCACTTCTTTGTCTCACTGGGACGGAAACATTTTGTACTGTGCCTGTGGATTCAAACTTTTCCACTAGACGCTCAATTGTTGATCTGCTAGGACGATTATGACGACCATAAATTGGACGTAGCGCTCTTAAGGTTGAGGCCACTGACTCCGAATTTCGGTGGCAAATTTTAATAATTTCGACTCGTTGTTGGCTCGTATATCTTTCCAACTGAAGAGAAATGTCAAAAGAGCAGCGAGAAATTCGGCGTCGTTTGCTGTCCCTGTCGCTCTACTTTTGTAGCGTTCCTGTTGAAAAACCCTTTATAAGAACCTCCCCAGCATATTATTCCGTATTGTAGTTTGGAATTAACAAGTCCATAATAAATCATTGATAAAACATCACGTGAACAATATGGTCTTATAAGATACATCTTTCTTGTGACAAGCATCATGTAAGATTTAACTATTCGAGAATGAACCTTCCAGTTTAATTGATTGTCGATATGTACCCCTAGATACTTAACTGAATCGACGGAATCGATTTTGAAACAGTTGCTTGAACAAAGGTTATTACTTATAAAGTTGTCTCTTCCACAAATATGCAGCGGTAAGCTAGATTTAGTATAATCATAGAAATGATAAAAGATATCGAAGTCCTAAAAAAAGCTTCCTGATAGCTGAAAATGCATCATTTTAGTTTTTTCACTAACGACTAACTTATGAACAGCAAACCAGATTCTAAGCATTTGCAGTTCCTCGTTAATACTAGCTATACATTCAAAAGATGACGGTTTAGAATAGGTGAAAGCTATATCATCCGCAAATGCTATATGATTTCCATTGAAATTTTGATGAAAGAGAAACAATAAGAAACAATAGTGGACCCAACACAGATCCTTGTGGGACTCCATTATTTAATACATGTGATGTACTAAAAATTCCATTTACTAAAACTCTCTGTTTTCTATCCACCAAATACGATCTGAGCCATTCATATATTGATCCCCTAAAACCTGCTTTATATATGTAAATCAATGGTACCTATACATAAGTTAATAGCCTTTATTAATATAACCAATTTGAAGCTTCATTTTAAAGTTCTTGGCGATTTTGAACAAGCCATCAAAATGGCTACTGGGTTATTTAATTTGCTTGCCTGCTGGCTTACTGGAAAAATGATCTAGGTCTTGGAAAAGTAACTTCACGAGGAATTTATTATTTGTGGGTTTGTAATTTGTAACGAAAAATCGGGAGCACCAAAAAAGAAGAGATTCTTATTTCTTTCCCACAACCTTCTGCTTTGCAAACCACCCTAATGACCCACTCTCTTTCATGCTGAAAGTTTGGAAAATATATTATTCTTCAAAATGTTGGAATTTAGCTAAGCCACAGTTGTCCAAAAATTTCTAAAATTTGTTTTAACTACACTGATTTCTCAAGGGCCCAACCCATAGAATCCGTCGCGTCCGTTGCGGCAACGTTTATGACACAGTAGCTTATGGAAGGTGACCCGTAAGCAGCGCACGTGCCGGATACGACGGATAAAGTAACAAGTAAGTTTACTTTCTACTTTTCTGTCCGTCACCCCGTTGACAGTTGGCACAGCGTGAAAGAAATATTGAGAGAGAGAGAGAGAAACTGTCATCGGCTGTCACTAGTGCTCTTATATCGTGGGAGTTATTCCTCTTTTTGGGAATTTCGGTGTCCGAAAAGCCTTCCGTGAGAAAAAAGAAAATGTTGCAATAAACACTCAAATTAAAATAGTTTTTTTTTTTAATTTCATCAAAATATGTGTCTATATTTCACAATGTAAACACCACATTAAAAAAGAGCTTATTTAAATCGCCTTTTAGCAAGATGTTTTAGTAGGTATCAAAATTTTCTTGTACAAAAAGGTAATCATAAAAATATTAACAAACTGTAATTTTTATACCAAAGGTAATTTAATGTCTTCAATAGTCTTTCCGTAAAATATGAATTTTACTTTTAAAAGTTAATTTTTTTTACAAAAAAACACCTATCAAGAGATTTGTGTAAAAGGGAATTTTAGTATGGTGGAAAGGGAAAAATTACCACGTTTTGTGGGACAAATAATGATAAGAGTATTTAAAATACTGCCTGTCACCGTATGCGACGGATTCTATGGGACTGCTCGTTCCGTCGAATACGTCAATATAAACGAATCCGACGACGCGACGGATGCAATGGATTCTATGGGTTGGGCCCTTCAATCTTCCGTGTCATCAAAAGTTATAAGTTGAAGGCCTGTGCAGTGTCATAGGAAGTGGGTTGTATCTTCCGCATTCCCCCAGCCTCTTCAGAGCTCTTCTTTCGTAGGGCGCATTTTCCTCATTTAGACTAAGTATTGTGTCTGTTCAACTTATCTTATTAATATGCGAACAGAGATTAAGCTCCCTGTCACACAAAATATCAAGTTCGCAAAGGGGTTGAACTACATAGTTACTTTTAGGCAGTAGAGAAAGTATACATTTTGGAAGATGCCTTGTAGCAATTACGTGACAAAGGAATTGATTAGCGTCGGTAATTTTAGAGGCAATAGGGTAAAAGATCTGGTTGTGTGAGTTTGGAGTCTTTTAGTAAATGTTACTTAGAGCTGGCTCAACAGTTTTCTCGTCCAACTTTAGGCTAAGCAGGTTTCTTATCGGCGCATTCGTTCCTTATCCTGAAATAGGAACTCCACCTAGTTTGCATTAAACTCTATTATAACTTCTCCGTCGCTGTTATCATCATCATCCCTTAGCGATTCAATGACACCGCACGTATGTCGTTTGAAAATCCAAGCCTCAAAGCCGTGGTACAAGTAAAAACCATATCACCCCAGACGAAGGTTGCTGGCACATTTCGATATTGTTACAAAATATGTTATCAATTGTATTTTTGAAATGTCGATAAAGGAGTATCCAACAACCGTACGCTTGCCTTCGCTCGACGCCATATTTCCATGCGAATCGATTATTTATTATATATATTTTTTTTTTCATCTTTTTTTATGTCTTTACGATATCAATTTCCTATGGGAATACCCATTTTTATCGGCAGAATCCCATAAATCTATTGAATGAGATATGTTTTACATTATCTGGCTGCGCCTGTGATTTCGTTTCCTGTGCATTACATAAAAAGAGTAAGAAGGAAACCGATATATATCCGTGTTGCATAGCTCCGGCAATTACGGCAAAAGGGTATCGCGTAACCAAAACCGCAGAATTGTAAATTTCTAAAAGCGAAACAACATGTTTCTGTGAAATTAATCGTTAGCGGTGATAAATGCGCTTAGCAATAAAAATAAATCAACCAACAGACAGACATAGCGACAGAGCAAAATGAGGCAAGGTATTGGATACATACACCATAGAAAACGAAGGTGAAATTATTGATGTTTCTGTAGACTGTAGAGTAGCGCCATGGAGACCGCCGGGGTATCGGTAATATGCATATTTGTGTTGGTACTACCAGTAGCGAAAACAGATTTCCAATTCAAAGCACATAGGTCCTATATAAAGGTATAAAATACGATTTTGGATATTATGTATTTTGGCGAGAGGTTTGTTTAGCTTTTGCTATTATGAATTTATGATTGTGATCAATTAGTCGGGTGGATTGTTTGCTAGGACAACAAGGTACTTTGATGTAATGCGGTTGAAAAATATTCGAATGCTGATCTGGAAATATTTACGTGTACGATGGGTACATTTGAAAAAATGTGTGCGTATACTTTCATTCTTCGTAAATAATATCTTGTGATACAGAAGCACATGAAACATTTTTGGGCCAACGGAAGCTCTTTCGAGTCCGGGATTGCCTTACTCAGACGAAACAATATTTAATTTAATTTAATTGCTTAATACAAGGGTGTACAATAAATAATATAGAAACTTAAGACTAAAATACAGATATTGAAAGTACAATCGCAAACATAACACATAAGCGCATAATTATGTATTATTAAATAGGTATAAAACAAAATATTTATAAATATACGTTAGATAGAAGGAAATGAGATGTTAATGGTTAAGTTAATTTATGAAGCGCATTTAGACTTGCTTTTGGTGCAATTTAAGTCAAATAAATTTGGTAACATGTTAGCTTTGCAGAGCATTCCTGTTAAAGGCTCGTGTTGGCCATAGTCAGTACGGTGATGGGGAAGGCGGAAAAAGGGAATTGACCGTAGGCGTCGAGGATTAGTGTTCAATGAGATTTTATGCAGTAGATGTGGGCAATCGATGTTACCAGATAGTAATTGATGAACAAAGATTATATCAGCGATATCGCGACGAGTCATAAGAGCCTGTAAATTGAGCAGCTTAAGGCGATTTTCGTAGGGAGGTAAATTGTGAGGGTCATCCCAGTCAAGTCCACGTAAGGCAAAACGAATGAATCTACGCTGGACAGCTTCGATTCTAAAAATGTGTACCTGATGGTAAGGTGACCAGACTTGGCTAGAATATTCGAGAAGTGGTCTTACCAACAGTCAATAGAGGGATTTAGTGACATATGGGTTAGAAAACTCCTTGGACCAACGCTTAACCAAGCCAAGTGCAGAGTTAGCCCTGCTAATTATGTTGTCGATGTGACGACGAAAGTTAAGTTGAGCGTCGCAAATAATGCCCAGATCACGAATAGATGAAACCGTGGAGACAGACTCGTTGTTTATGAAATAGGATCTTTGATTCAAGGGATGACGTTTACGAGAGAAGGTAATGGCTTGACATTTATTCACGTTAAGTTCTAAACGATTCTGTTGACACCAGGTGTAGAAGTTGTCAAGGTCAGATTGTAATGAGAGAGAATCGGCGGCGCAGGAGATTTGTTTAGAGAACCTCATATCATCTGCATAAATATCCAGGTCAGAAAGTAAAATGACACATACTACATCGTTTATTGTCAAGTTGAAGATCAAGGGTCCGAGATAACTACCCTGCGGTACACCAGAGGATGCAATGATTGGCTTGGAAACAGAAAATATAAAAAGGATACTATACTTGCAATCTTCTAAATAAGACTTGATCCATAAAGTAAACCTAGGTGGGATCGCTTTAAATTTGAACAGTATGACCTTATGAGAAATCTTGTCGAACGCTCTACTGAAATCGGTGGCCACAACATCAACTTCCTTACCATTTTCCAAGGCACATAATGTGTTAGAAACAAAATTAGTAAGGTTTGTGGTTGTAGATCTACCCTTAAAAAACCCATGTTGCTTAGAGGAGAGAATTGATTTACAATGGAAGAACATTGAATCATAAACGATGCTCTCAAAGAGTTTTGGAATAGAAGAAAGTTTAGCAATGGGTCTATAATTGGAGATATCGCTCTTGCACCCCTTTTTGTGGATGGGAATAATATATGAGTTCTTCCAAAATTTAGGGAAAATGCCTTGTGTAATTGAAAGCTGGAAGAGGGCATTAAGAGGCAGTGATAATGTGTTAACACATTTCTTTAAAACTATGGCAGGGATACCATCTGGACCGGAGGTATAGTCGTCTTTAAGAAGTTTTATTTCTTCAACTACTGAAGATAAACTTAAGTTCATAAATGTGAAAGATGTTTGAGCACATCCATCCATGTAACTGAAAACAATACGATGTCCCTCCACGTTGGCCATTGTCACGTACCAATTATGCCAACAAAAATTACTTATAAGAGAAAAACGAAGAGCTTTGTAAATTGGCTCTCAAAAACGTACCAATTGCGAAAAATACGAGCCACTTGCGCTGTCGGCAAAGTTGCTGGCGTTAAATTTGAAATTTTTCGTTACATGTGGATATTAATTTTTTTTAGGAATAAGTGTTGCTTAAAATATTTATGAAAAATGAACAATGCAGATTGGTTGAGGGAAAACAATAACATTTTGAGCAAACTTACATTAGTTATTTAAGAAAAGTGGAAAATAAATAAATAACGGGTGATTTTTTTGCTGGTTTGGTTTTGGCAACACTGGTTTTGACAGCTGACGTGTGTTTAGTACCTTGTGTCACTGTCAAACAGCTTCAGTTTGGTTTGCAATTTAACCATGGATCGTCTTACAAATGAACAACGCTTGCAAATTATTGAATTTTACTATCAAAATTCGTGCTCGGTTCGAAATGTTCATCGCGCGCTGCTTCCATTTTATGATCGGCATTCTCGACCTTCTGAGCAGTCTATTCGGAAGATTGTGACCAAATTTCGCACCAAACATACTTTGTTGGACATTAAACCACCAACACGTTTACGTACTGTGCGTAGTGAAGAAAATATTGCGGCCGTATCAGCTAGTGTGACAGAAGACCGCGAAATGTCGATTCGGCGCCGTTCCCAGCAGTTAGGCCTTTGTTACAGCACTACGTGGAAAATTTTGCGGAAGGATTTGTGCGTAAAGCCTTTTAATATACAGCTTGTGCAAGAACTAAAGCCAGCCGACCTACCACAACGCCGAATTTTTGGTGAATGGGCTCTTGGAAAGCTGGCCGAGGATCAGCTTTTTTATCGAAAAATTGTGTTCAGCGATGAGGCTCATTTTTGGTTGAATGGGTACGTAAATAAGCAAAATTGCCGCATTTGGAGTGAAGATCAGCCAGAAGCATTGCAACAGCTACCAATGCATCCCGAAAAAGCCACCGTTTGGTGCGGTTTATGGGCCGGCGGCATTATTGGGCCATATTTCTTCAAAGATGATGCGAATCGCAGCGTTACTGTCAATGGTGAACGCTACCGAGCGATGATAACAAACTTTTTTTTGCCCGAAATGGAAGTTCTTGACTTGCATGATATGTGGTTTCAACAAGACGGTGCCACATGCCACACAGCACGCGAAACAATGGCGCAATTGCGAGGCGAGTTTGGTGAACAGTTAATTTCACGTTTCGGGCCGGTCAATTGGCCGCCTAGATCGTGCGATTTGACACCATTAGATTATTTTTTGTGGGGGTATGTCAAGGCTAATGTGTATAGGGACAAGCCCGCTTCGATTGACGCACTGGAAGCCAACATCCATGCATTCATTCGTGAGATACCGGCCGATATGTGTGAAAGAGTATGCCAAAATTGGACTCAGCGGATGGACTACCTGAGACGCAGCCGCGGTCAACATTTGCATGAAATTATCTTTAAACATTAAATTGCAAGGTTCAAACTATCGATTAAAATAAATATTTCATTCATTTTTTCGAATTTTTTGTGTTTTTTTTTTTAAAGTTCTAAACCTCTAAAAAAATCACCCGTTAGAACTAGTATTCGAAAATCAAAGATCCACACTGCAACGCAGCTCTTTAGCCAGCTGGATTGAAAGTTCAAAAGGATACCGAAAAGAAGACGCACTCAAGAAGAGATTCTGTGCTGGATGCATTATCTCACCTAGATAGTCTAGAGACAGAGACAGAGCTTTGGTTAAAAATAAAATCCCCTACCGCAGACGACAACTATACCCGAAGTCTCAGATCCAATATAGGCACTACGCACTAATAGCGAAGGCTACCAGCAACCCTACAGAATTATGTGGAATTTATTCACCGGACAAAAGATGAACTATTGTACACATACCCAACTCCTAAAGAAAGGATAAGAATAAGGTCCGTAGACAAATTAGGGCGGACAATGGAAATATTGAAGAATGAATTTGGTGAGCAGGTTATCTCTCGAAATGGCCCTGTGAGTTGGCCGCCAGGATCATGCGATTTAACGCCTCTTGATTATTTCTTGTGGGGTTATGTAAAGTCGTTAGTCTATATGGACATGGACAAGCCGAACACGATTGAAGCCTTACAGGATAAAATAACACGAGTAATTCGTGGAATACAGGCCGAAATGCTCGCAAAAGTGACGCAAAATTGGACCCTCCGAATGGACCATTTGAAACGGAGCCGCGGACAACATTTACATGAAGTTGTCTTTAAAACGTAAATGGCAAAGGCTCATTTATCGATTACAATAAAAATTTTGAATATTTGATACAAATTTGAGTGTTTTATTCGATTTAAAAAAACCCTTTATATAAGCAGTATCTCTATAAGAGGTTGTCTTAGCTATAAAATAGCAATAGGAAGACCTGAGTGTCTGCTTTCCTACAACAGGAGCACCCTTGTTAAGCACGTACAAGGTGGAAAATGCCAGAGGGATCCATGTATCTACAAAAGAGGTCAAAATTATCGTGACACACGCGCTCTCAAACGTTTTGTGTAGAAATCTGAATCATTTCTACAACTGTACTATTCGCCACGTAACGCAGTTTAGTCTTTGACTCCGTAGATAAAATTCGAGCACCAGACAGCAGACATATCTCAGAGAACCCCAACGACTTTCAAGTCGCCGCTGAACACCTCCGCGCATGAAACCATTTATCAACAAGAGCTCTCTATGGAGATGGCCGAATTCATGATCAGGACGAAAATGATTCCCAATAATTCTAAAACTCACTCGGTGCAGCGTTGCCGCTGTAAAAAAAAAAGAAAAAAAAAAGGGGACAATAAATTGGCCCTATCCGAAAAAGGGGCCTCCACACAAAATACTAAAAAACCGAGCAGCAAAGACATTTATTTATAACAAAAAACAAATTTTTTTACTACCTACGAAACACTTTTTTTATATGTTTGCATAGGTACTTTTTCGTTCATTACGAATAAAAGCTTACTTAAACTCAAAAAGGGTAATTTTGGGTAATTTTTTAAGAAATTGGTCCCAAGGCTCTTGAGTCTTGAAGCTCAAAAAGGTGCATTCGGTCAAACGGTAACGATGATTCGGTGCAATATGCAATCTCCAAACAGCTTTTAAGACTATTGAACATTGTAAATTCGTTTCCCAATTGTTCGTAGAGTAGGTTGAGCGTTTTTTTGCGATACAATCAATATTGGTAATAAATCTAGTGGCAAAGTTAACTCCCTCTTTCAAATTAGCTTACATTATATCTTACTCCAATGGTAGACAACAACTGTTGTCAACAGCTTGAAGACTCACCTGCAAATAAAAAATAAAATTCAAAAATTAAAGTAAGTATCTACTCGAAATATTTAAAAAATGTGTTCTAGAATAATAAATTTATACTGAGTGATGCGAGTATAGCCTCAGATGAACTTCTATCTACTAAATCTTATACCTTTAAATGAGCAATTCTTGTATGTATATAAATTTATTTCTGTGATCTCGGAAACGGCTCTAACGATTTCGCTGGAATTTGGTATATGGGGGTTGTCGGGGGTAAACAATTGATCTAGATTAGTCTTATGTTTGGGAAAACGCGTGTTTTCGAGTTTTCATGCGTTTAATGGTGAGTGAGTTTATTTTTCTGATTTTACTGCTCTTAACTGGCCATTACTCAAACAATTCTTAATCAAAGCAAACAAAGTAAAATACTTAGGAGACCCAACGCTTTTATTTTAAGCCATCAATCAGCTTTCTAAAAGCTGAGCTACAGCCTAAAATCTAACATGAAAAAAATAAATTTATTTTCTCAAATCGAACATTATCAGCAGCCGCGTTTCTTGATCGTTGTTCGCACAAGCACGTTCATATGAAAAAAAACTGTGTGGTGTTTTCTCCAAATTAAGTGAAACGAAAGAGAAGTATGGGACTTGAATGTATATGTAATCAACAGCGACAATGTGTTTCTGAGGAAGTGCGCAGATGGCTGATGACGTGCCCTGACGGACGTATGGTGGAATTGTGGTGTATATAGAAATTCAGTTCAAGGTTTTTGTTTTAATGGTTGTTATAGCAGGGATGGAAAATCTTATACCTTGTTTATAATTTCTCTTATAATTTGTTTCTGTGATCTGGGAAAGCTCGGTCAGACAGATATTACTAGCCTTTAATGTCATCCGGGACCTATAACACAACTAGTTAGAGTGAGTAGGTACTTGTTGTAAAAGTGAATTTCTACAAGTGTACGAATACGAAATTCCTTGATAACAAAGCTGCTTCCTGCTCTTACTACGTATTGTAGGCAAGTCTTTTAGGCAGTTGTAGAACTTTTTGACACGATTGTCGCTTACCTCGTCCCTGCCCCTGGGCCAAAGACAAGAGAGTTGGATTAAAAAAAAAAGTGGAAGACAAACTGTTACAAAAATGATTTTCTGAATGCACATCAGTAACGTCTTGGGCGATTTTAGCGTCAAAAATTGGAAAAGGACATCTTTAGTTTGTAAGCAATATGGTATACCTCAATATAAGTGAACATGCTGTTTTCTGGATCTACAGCAACACACTCTAAACCAATTTGACGACGTAATGATCGATGAAAAGAACGTGTTCAGTAGTTTGGTACGAATTTTCCGATCAGGCAACCTTATTGTAGCCCAGGTGTGATCGTGTTTTTTTATTTTTTTTTATCCAAAACAGCTTAACAAAGGTAAACAGTGAGAAGCTATGAAGCTCGCTGACAGTGCAGCCTGATGTCTTACAAAATATGCAACGCAGCTGCCAGAAAGGACTAAGTACACGTGGCAACACTTTTATGTAGCTAGAATAATATTATTACCCCGCATGAAACCGCATGATTTGACGGAAGTCACCTCAAGCTCGTGTCTACTAGTGAACATATAAAGCTAGAAATATTAGATACCACTGCTACCGAGTTTTAAGACTGACATTACAAACAATGTGTAATCAAAAAGATTAAAATAATGGAGAAAGTTACAAAATAATGAATGAATGAATGAATGACGCTAACCCAATTTTCATTTCCATATTGGATACGGATTTCCTGTTCAACAAAAAAAACGGCCCGAACTGTGGGCCTACAAATTCCAAATCCGAAGTTTGAACCAAATTAGGGAAAATTAGGCTGTAGGCCTATGGAAGAACGGACATACGGGTAGGCTTTTGCGACCCACTTTTTGAGTTCCTCTATATCATCGTGATGTCAGAATTGATTAACATCTCAAATTTGATATATTACTAGGTACGTATAATGGAGAAAGTTAAAAAACAACGAAACGCATGGGATTGGCAACTATTCCGCAGACCCCAGTCTGCAAGTGCCTGAAACCAATATATCGCAAGAAACCGCAGGAACTTTCTTGGAAGGAACTTATTTCAACTCAACGAACTACGAAATGCTACTTGGTTTCTAAAAGGAGGTTCTTTTTTCCAAGGGCAAGTTTACCATCGTAATTTACCTACTGCTATGATTTCCCTAGAAATAGCGATGGGTCCCTTTGGCGCCGAGTGCCGTTTGAGACCTCACTCTCTCTCATACACTTTTCCAATCCAACCTACCTTTACTTTGCCGCCAAAGCCAAAGCCTGTCCTATGAAGGCAAAGTGTACCTACGTGACTAAAAGCACTTGACGTATTTTGCAGCTATACAGTAGAAAAAAGATTTTACATCCTGAAACTGAACCAATACAGATGTCCTTCTTCTTCCAAACCAGGATAGCCGCTCCATAATGCTAATTAAACTAATATCCTTTCAATACAGTCCTTTACCATCAAACCCAAATTGGTGGCACTCAAAAATTGTAGCCCATTTTTTATTGACTCAGTTTGAAATCAATTTGCCCAAGAGTTTTGCAATAACACAAAAATAACGGCAAACAAATCCGAGTGATAGGGAAAATGAATTTCTTTGTTTCTCTGCCGGTCATGTCCTTTTTATTGTCTCAGCAATTATATTCCCCTGAACCGTAGTCATTGTTCAATAACAATTATAGCACTAAATGGCTAATTTAAACGTTCGTGATTATGTGCCCAGATAGGCTATTAAAGTACGGTCCCTTCCACGCTTCGCTTGTGTGTTTTTTTTTTTTTTTTTTCTGGTCCCGTCCCCCAAAAACTGTACATTTTTGTACGCAGAACGAGAGATAAATTGGCCAGATAGGCCCATTTTAGATAATTAACTCAGTGATGACTGCGAATTTTGGTCCCTCTTGCTGGTCGTAATGGAGATGACTTTATTCACTTTTGGTCTCGTTTTATTTCCTCTTTAACCTCATTTTGAGAATCCTTTAAGTTGGAATTTCCTGTGAACCCCAGGCAAATCGTTAAAGGAAATTAAGTCAAAATGGAGCTCAAACACATACACGGCGAGGTAATTTGTGTAATTGATTAATTATGACATTTGATTATAGATGAGCAGTCCATGAGATATGCCGTGAACAGAATTCAATATTTCATCCCCCACTATATGGGGTAGCTGTGCATGTGCACAACACCAAGTTAGTCATTTCCACAGTATTGCCTACCCATGAATACCTAATAAGGAATGCCGAACATACACTTTGGAAAGAGCGTAAATTTGCACAAGTAGAAGGGTCCTTAGCCGAATGCGGTGGGCGACCGAGGGTGGAACGATATTGGTGGCAAAATGTGACAGATAAAACGAGTTAGGCATTAAGCGCCCGTCATCCGAGGATATTCTCCCCGAGACAAACACCCAAATAGGTACGTATATCATCTTTGTTGAGCGTTGGCTCTTAGGCTCCGACATCTTTCATACTTGTACGAGTATTATCCTTGCCCAGTATGTATCCCTGGCCCTCGCATACGAACGTCGTCGTATTCCTACCCTTAAGGGTATTATATGGATGGACTGGCCCCGCAGAGAATCCGAAATTCCATGGCGATGATGACGAGACTGAGAGTCTCTGCAGATAGGAGAGGGAAGCGCCCTTTCGGAATGAAGACAGGAATTTTATGGACCAATATTGCAACCCAATGTTACCCGCCTCACTTGAATTGGCTAAGCTTGCATGTCACATATTATGGAGGATATGAAGATATGTTAAGTCCTCTTCCATGCCGAGTTTGTTATCCAATATCACGAACATGGGGGGGCATTGTCGAAGCATAAATTCGTCGGTTAAATTAGCACGAATGAAGCAAAAAAAAAAAAAACAAGGTAAGGTTCGTTCACGTTGCCTTTTTGTTAATCTTCCATGTGCCATATTATTTTTCTAGTTGGAAACACGTGTCCGACGAAAAAGACAATAATACGTTCTGTTCTTTTTTTTTATATATATGGAAGTCCTGCAGATGATTTTTCCTTCGCATAAGAACATTGGAAGCCAGACAAAGCAGAGATAGAACGAAAAATTATCTCACGTAGAGAATGGTATAATGTTATACCTGCTGCCTCAGAGGGGATGAACCGAACTTGGAATCCGCGAAAGGGTTCATAATCCGGTTAATTTCAAATTCACACTGCTAATGCAATTTATTAACAATTCACGGTGTTGCTTCTGTTCTGAGCTTTGAGTTGAAGCGTTTATCTCAGGGGTATATAGAAGATTGGGGCTGGCGGATTGAGGGGTCGTGTCGACGAATCTTTTAAAACCAATTTTGCTTGAGGTTGTGCCACAGAAGTTTGGAACTATAAAGAGAATTGATGTGAGGGAAAATTCTACCAAAGCTACTTGTGGAATAGAGTGACGGGAAGGAGTTTCATTGAACGTGCGCGGCGATGTTAGGTATTTATGGGTGTGTTCGTATATACGAATTTTTAAGGGCACTTGCGTCTTGAATTCACTTTTATTGAAATTACGTGCGATGACGAGGATGAGATGAATTTTTAATACCATAAGAGCCAAAATATTGAGAGTCGTGAACTGAAGTAGATATTTATGACAGCGTTAACAGAGGAGCTCTTGAATGAAATTGCAAAAAAAAAAAAAAGAACATCAAAATGGTGCGGTTTGTGGTCATGTGGGGACAAGTACTTGACTGAAAAGCAATCAATATCGACAAACATAGTGACAGTGGATCGCAGCAACTGGCAGTGAGACTTTACAATATTGTTGCCTTCTATTACGCAAATAATCAATAACCGCACTTACCGACTCACAGAGCCGACTACAGCCTGCTAGCATATCGGACCCGCACGTTGTAGGTTTGCCTTCTCCAGATATGAGTTAGGTGTGAGGTAGACTGGTGCACGCTTCAGGTTTATCTTTTTTTTATACCGGGGGTTTCTGTTCACCAACCTGCTACAGGAGTACTAATCAAACACAACTACTGATGCATGTAGTATCTTTTATCTTGGCTTTTACGCTAGGTAATTTGATTGCTTTTTTTCAGTGACTAGTATTAGCTTTTTTTTTACATGTCGCGAACGTCGAACAAACATCTGGGAGTTTATCAATTAGCCGTTTTGACTCGCCAAAAAATTGTTGGTCCCTTCCATTCGTCCCAAAAACGAAACTAGCTAATCCTAGGGTTCCCACCTGTTGCGCTAACTATTTTTTTTTTTTAATATTAGCCAGCAAAACGCTCAGAAAATCCGGCGCAGTTTCGTCGACATCTTCCAAAAACTTGCAGGTTTTAGATTCGTCTAAGCAGCAAGGTCGATTAAGTGTTTGGCTAAAGTCAAGTGCACAGTAAGCACATAGTCAGTCGACTACAGGAAGAAGTATAGGTACTTCCGGGCATACATGTAATTTGGCTTGTCTATAAGTGTGACAGAATTTTACCAGACATCAAGAAACACAAGAAACAAGAAACCCGCTTGTCTCAGGCTCCCTGATATATCAAATCTTAAAGCAGGAAATCTTACAGGACACCTTCGGGTATTACAAATGCTTCAAGATGATCCTGTGATCAAAGTATCAGACACCATGCTTAAAAGGCTTCGCTTCCCCAGACAATTTAAGATAGTCATATCTGACAGGAGTACCTGGAGAACCAACCAATTCGTAACACCATCAGGATCACAAATCTGGTACAAAGACGGTTCAAAGATGGAAGATGAAGCCACCGTTGCTGGGGTCTATGGGCTTAGGTTCAGAAGAGCCGTAGCACTAAGAAAATCACCAGACATATTTCAAGCGGAGGTACACGCCATAGAGATATGTGTCCGGGAGTGCTTGAGAAGGCGCACTAAAGATGCCCGTATCTACATCCTCTCAGACAGCCAGGGAGATCAAAGCTATAGTCTGAGAATATTTCAATCTCCTCGAAGATCTGGCAAAGGACAACACTGTCACTGTTGCTTGGATACCAGGCCATGAGGGATTTGAGGGCAACGAATGAGCCGATTGTCTGGCGAGAAGAAGCGCATCACGCTTGCTCACCGGTCCTGAGCCCTACTTCGGGTTACCTTTGAGTTACGCACACTCAAAATTCAGGCAATGGGAAGATGATCACCTTGCCGAATACTGGACGGAATCCAAGGGACAGAGGCAGGCAAAAAGATTCATAAGCCCAGCTCGTAGTAAAGCAAATAAGTTACTTGAGCTAAGCAAAGAAGATCTAAAGATCCTAACGGGTTATCTTACTGGTCACTGGCCACTAAGTTATCATCTCGAAAAATTGGACTTTCTGACGATGACTCCTGTCAACTCTGCGGAGAAGAGGAGGAGACAACGGAACACATACTCTGTGAATGCCCTGCTGTGGCAAGGGGCAGAGTGATCCATATGCAAAGGGCGATTTTAAGTCCTGCAGATATTGGAAACATGGAACCAAGAAGGGTACTGAGGTTTATAAAGAGCCTCAACAGCTCCCTTGTTTAAATAATAAGGGCCAACACAATAGATCTCTTCTGGTCGCATTGTACAGGGCGTATCACCTACAATACAATACAAACCCGCTTGTTAAAGAAACATCTTACGGCAGGTCTTGTCAAGCTCTGTTTATTTCATGTGTTGTGTTTCATGTTCATCTGTTAATTCGTTCATTTTCATTTTCAATCATTTTCAAAGAGCTTTGCTGCCCTTCAGACGCTTTTGCTATACCGGTCCTCCGCAAATTTTTCAAAATATAGGCCTTTAACACAAATCAATGTCGCCCTGAGGAAAATAAAATATTGACCCACTTGGTAGTTCTTATAAGATGTCCATGAAAAATCAATTGCACTCATTCCCTGGTTCACTAGTTCCGACTGGAGCCAGTCCTTGCACTGTTATAATTATTGCGTCAGTAGCCATATATCCAAGGTTCGTACTCATCAGAAATCCAGTGAAAGAAAATTTCGTTCTTAAAAGAGGTATAACCTGGGGCGTTAAGCCAATAAACAATATATTAAAAGAAGAAACATTAATCAGTGTATTTAGAGCAGAATCAGTCGTACTTGACAACACTAGTATTGATGGTACTTCCTAGTTTAATTTGTTCGAAAACGGCTTTGCAACCAGAAATAATATTTGAGCTTAAGTAGGTGAGGTTAACCTGACTGCTTACTCAGTTTATGGCTAAAAATAGCGAATAACAGCACTTTTGATATTTGGATGTATCTCTAAAACGGTCAATACGATTGTAGCAAATCTTCATTTCTAAGGAAATATGATTTTCATTTTTAACTAAATAGAAAACTCAGTTTTTCTCTATATTATCGTAAAATGGATTTTTGAAAAAAACATGTTTTTTTTTAATTTAGTTTTTAGCATGTTCTTTTAAGTTTTAGGTTGATAACGATTTTGACCAAAATTCTTTTGAAATTGATGTTTTCCAAATGATTGCCCTAATTTTAAGAACTGCTCATATCTCGAAAACCTAGTTTTGGATTTCGATAAAACGTTTACAACCAAACAATGCTTATATCCCGAGCAATAACTTATAATAGGTTTTCAACTAAATAGTTAACCAACAGTATTTTCTAAACCAAAAATTGCAATATTTTGTACTGTTTTGTCTGCCAAATTTGATTTCGATCAAAATGCATAAATTAAGGATAAAATCAGTACCTATTCCAAATAATAAAATAAATTCCCCTACTTAGTTTTTTTTTTTTTTTTTGAAAAAATCGAATATACAGTCAAACTTCCCTAACTCGAATCACCACTATCCAAGGTAAAAGTTCGACTTATAGAGACTTCCACTTACAGAAATTATATTTTTTTATGGTTGTTAAATGAAACTGCAATTGTTTATACTTGTATATTTATTTTAAAAAAAGAAAACTTTTCACAAGTTACAGAGTATTAAAGAAATCAGAAATTAGTGACTGAAAATGTCCCTTTATCTTGTTATTTTCAACAAAAAGAGATTCAAGTTTGTTCAAAGCCTTTTAGTGGTCATCAGTGGTAGAGTCACTCGTTTGTAAATAAACTTATACATTCAACGTTTTGAAGGCGTTTTCTACATCGCTCTTGGAAGGATGATGAATAATTCCTACTACCGAACCCTCTTCATCACTTTCTGTTGCGCTTAAAATCGGTTCAACTATTTCAGAGCTATAATACTCAATAATGTCTTTATCTGTCGGAAACTGTGATGTGGAAACCTCACTGTCCACATCAATATAATCCTGAAGGGTAGCATTGGATGTTATTTTATTTACTCTTATCATGTTTCGTAATCATCTTCCATCAAGTTTCGGTTTTCATCAACGCTATTTAAGAAAATTAATGGAATGTCGTCCTCTTCGTCCCAGGTGGAATATTGACCGAATCCGGCTTTTTGGAACAGTTCGCAATCGTTTGATTTTTGACGTCAATATCCCAACTTAGGCGCAGTAGCTTAGTGGTTAGTGTGTTGAACTGCTATGCGAGGGGTCGAGGTTCGAATCCCGCAAAAACCCAAATTCCGACTCAGGGTTTTTTTCACTGCGCCACCTCTCGCGAACGTCTGACAAACATCCGAGAGTATAAATGTCTTGAAAAAGCTTCTCAATTAGCCGTTTGGAGTCGGCATAAAATTGTAGAACCCTTCCATTCGTTCCAAAAATGAAAAACTCACACAAAACGAATGGTTGTGAGAAGCTAGGCCTAGGGTCCCTCCGGGCCTGTTGCGCCAACTATTTATTTATTTTTTATTATCCAAAGCTTTAGTTACATGAGTAATGCAATCCATAAGTGTAATGTCCTGTTTTTGGTTTGCCTCTATACGTTCCAGAGCTTCTTTAACGATTCTTCTGCGATAGTTGCACTTTCAATTTTTAATTACTCCCTGATCAAGCGGTTGCAATTTGGAAGTCATATTCGGTGGGAAAAATGCCAACTCAATGTACTTCAGTTTGACTTGTAAAGCTTTTGTGTGATGTGCCGGACAATTATCAACAAACAACTTAACTTAACTTTAGAAGCCATTCTTCAAAAAGTTGTCCAGTCATCCAGGCCTTGGAGTTTGGTTATATTCGACGGGTAACCACTTAACGCCACGAAAGCATCGAGGTTTATTACTTTTTCCAATAAAAAGAATTTTTAGTTTCTCTGAACCATCCATATTAGCTGCCAACATTAATGTTACCCGTTGTTTGCCATTTTTGCCTCCGTGGCACTGCTCGTTCTTGAAAGTCAATGTTTTGTCTGGCAGGCATTTAAAAAATAATCCTGTTTCATCAGCGTTAAAAATATCCCGGTCATTATACTTTTTGATTAGAAACGGCAAAACGTCAGTTTTCCATTTATCGCAGTCCTCATCGCGAACATAATTACTTTAACCACATGCCTTTTTATGACTCACACCATGCCTTAAATAAAACGCATTAAAGATTTTGTTATTTAAAATTTCGCAAGTTAGAAGTTTTGCTGAACACCTCTGCTTCCATTTATCAAGCCAACCAGTGCTTGCCTCAAAATTATCATCGCCAAATCGCTTCGCAAACTCCATCGCTTTATCCTTCAATATTCCTCAAGATCTGGGCATGTTTCGGTTTCTAGCTGCTGTAAACCAATCCAGGACAGCCTTGTCGACATTTTGAAACATTGGTATTTTCGCTCTTTTGATGTGTGTGACGTGATTATTGATTCTTTATTTTTTAAGATTGTGGAAACCGTACTCGCTGGGATACCAAATTTCTTAGCTGCATCCTTTTTTTTAGACGACTTTCAATTTAAACAAAAATAACCAAGCATAATCGGGGGTTTCCCCTAAAAATTCGACTTATGGAATGGTCGTGCCATAATTTTTATTCGAGTTATAGAAGTTCGAGTTATGGAAGTTTGACTGTATCAGTTTTTTTAATTATGTCTAAAAAATGACTATACCGAAAAGCCGATCTATGTGTTCATATATATTTTTTTAAACTCAATAAATGTATTCCAGTCAAAAATAAAATGATGTCCTCCCTAAGAGATCAAGAAAAAGAAATAAATCAAAATATCGTTTAGTCAGAACAAAATATTTCCATTGAAACATATTTTTGTTACAATTTTTCAAATTTTCATCTTTGGTTATTGTACGTATTAAAATAATTTATACTAACTAGTCTCGCTATTAAAAAAAAAACGTACCACAATTTTTGGTAATTATGATGTTTTTTTTTTTTTTTTTGTAAGCGAGAAAGCGACATCTATATTCCACTTATCGATAAAATGTATGCCCCTTTGAAAACAGTTTTACTCATGATTAATATTTGGATACCTACTTTGAAAAGTTAGAGCAAAAAAAAAATATGTCGAAAAATGTTCGTTTCCATAGTAACATCGTTGAAACCAACCGTCTTCAACACATCGCATACTGCGATATAATGCCCCTGAATTAAAATTGATTACTTTTAGTGGCATTCTTTCGAAAATAGGTTCTAACCTAAGATGATACAATATTTGAATACGTTACTATGGCAATATGGCCGTGATAAATTGAATGTCAGTATATTTGGACAGCAAGAGAAAAGCTAAAAACTATTTTGTTTCTAAAAAAGAAATCCTCTAAACCCCAAAGCCCCTGTTTGAGGGAAAGCCATAGGTATTCATAAACTAAAAGACACTAAACCCACACAAATCGCAGTCGCAATTACAGCATACAGCTGCCTCTTACTTTAAGAGCGGACCCGCTTATAAATAGTTAAACAAAGTGCTACATCGGCCACTATCAGCATCACAGACAACATCCGAAAACACAACGATGACATTGTGCTTCCCCATTATTCTCTATTAGTTTAATGTTGTTCGCTCAGTTTTATCGTCTGCAGCTGATTTTCTTTCCGTTCACTTCGACCGGGCATCCAGATTGATTTCCATTTCCCCTACAGTTTTCTGGATCTTTCCGTGTGCCACAATCTTTGCCGAGATTAAGGGAATTAAGTGACTGCAATCGCAGTGTCACAAAACGGTAGTGGGTTGCTGTTGCATTAAATATCCCGTTGCTTTCTTCAACCGTATATGTGGATACCATACAGAAACAACGCAGCTTACGAACTATTTTTGTTTGCTCGCGAAGGATGCTGTCGGCATTTAATGGTCTTCAGCAGGCAGGGCCCCTTCCTGTAACCACTTCGCATACTCTTTTAATTACACCATGACAAGTTGATTCGTAATAAATTGACTGCGTGATGAGTAATGGCACTAAGCCGGCTGTGCCTCTCCTAATGCGGACATTATTCCCTTTGAAGCGATGGGATACACGATTATACACGGCCAAAGATTGCCACCTGGAGCATTAATAATTCCCGAATAACACTTTTAATTGATTTTGAATTGGGTTTGATTTGTTCTGGGTCTAGCTGCTTCGGGATGGCCCAGAGGCAGTAGCCAGGGAAATTATGCACAGCATTAAAAATAAATTTTCGATACCCTTTCAAGAGTTGGATCTTGGATGTCGGAATGGTCGGGCCGGGTATTAAAATGAGATCATGACATTAATAAAGGTTTATCACAGTTTGATGTTCGGTGCAGAGTCCTTCGCCAGGCATTAGGAGCGTAGGTAAATGGGGGTGGGAGAGAGGTGAAGTTGGGTTTTATATTGTTTGATTTGAGTGCTTTCGATTTCAAAAGTTGGCCATCTTAAGGGTATGTCTAAGGAATTCCAAAGGTTATACATATTTGAGTTGAGCTTTGTTTATTTATATGCTTTTTGTGTTTGTCTTTGCTTTTGGAGGAAGTCAGTTTTTTGCTTTCTTCAAGAGGAAGATGCTTTGCTGGATAGCTGGTGTCAGGGGGGGAGGGGGGGGTGGCGGTGGCAAATTGAGCTGAGTATCGTTATGATTAGTGCCTAGAATATAACTCGCACTTTGAAATGGTACATAGGAAGGTATAGGTTTTTGAAATCAAGCATATTTTTGTTTTTGCAAGTTTCCAAGGACATACCTATACTATTTTCCTTTCTCTGTACCGCTATCTGTCTTTCCTTTGACTATCTATATCAAACGCAAACAAAAACATCCCAAAAATTCGTTCAACAACTGTTCCATAGCGTGTCCAAAAAAGCTAAGACAAATGGTATCTAATGGTCAAAAAAATAGCGTTGCTCGTAAAAATACTCGTCAAAAACGTATAGATATAATATTTAAAAAAAAAATACGCCATAATCTATATTCAAAAAGTATTGGTTATTTACATAAAACAATCACTTCACATCACACTTAGAAATCCGCACTGTAACGTAATCAAAACAAGACTAATACGCTGTTCACACCGAGCCGAAAACCTGGTTTCCGTGGAACCACTCGAAAACAGAAGTTTTCCCCTACATACATATTTCACTTTTCAAAACGAGTCGTTTAAAATCGTTTTCCAAAACGACTTCCAATCGTTGCGTTGTTGAAAAATAAACACACCTTTTTCAATATTCAGCAAATTCAACAGAACAGGCTAATCTTTTTAAATGCTCTGAATTCATTTTATTTGTTGATTAATGCAATCGAAATTTGTAAACAAAATAATTTACACAGAATTTTCACGACTAGTGTCTCACATTTGATTGTAACGTCAAACGAAAACTGGTTTTTGTTCGGTCTGAATGCAATTTCGAGTTTTCGACACGGTTTTTGCTGCGCACACTGGTCGATTTGATGACTGTAGCTAGACTTAAATCATAAATAAAAGACATGCAACTTTTTGATTACTCCAAGTAACACGTCAGTATTGGTGGAGATTCGAGACATCTTTCTTGAAAATGCTGCTCTTTATGTCTTATAATCCTTTTGGCGAGCTTCTATACCACTTATATTTATCGACAAATAATTTTGCGGTCTCCAAACTGTATTTACGGAATTTGGTTGTGTCGATTTTTAGACCAGACGATAATGTTTTCAATATAATTGCGAAGCGTTCTACAAGTCTTCGCTCGATTCCGATTATTCTTGCGGTTTTTCGGGGTCCTTGAAAAATGTTCTGGCAGTGTTTCCGTCATTTGTATTACCACCACCCTGTTTTGGAAAATCGACTAGTATACCGAGTTCAGACCTAAGCTGGTTTTGTAGATAGGCTTTTTTGTCTTTTACTATATTCTTGGCTACATCTCCTCTCGCCTGCCAACTTTCCGTATCAAGTTTATATGCGATATGTAATAATGCTTCCATGAATCTTATTTGTGCGTGTAGAGTTTGCAAACCATAAGCAAAGGCGGTAGTATCACATGATTTTTTTAAACTTTTGTCTATGTTATTCATCTCTTTTGGAGATGCCTTACATATATAGCAAACTGTGCTAGCTCTATTTTTCGTAACCGCGTTGCACGTTTTACCATCAACCATTGTTTTAAATAGCGTGTGAGTAAGACTAACATTTTTGTCATTAGTAAAGAATTTATTTGTATCTCCATTCGATTAAACTCTGCTTAGGTAATGGCTGTACTTTCTTTTGCGAATTCAAATCGGACAGGACGACAGTATCGTGGTGATGATGTTCTGGGATTTATCCAAATTGTTGTAGATTCGGTTCCACTTTTCTTCTTAATTTCCAGAGGCATAATACAAGTCAATAGTATGTCGGAATCGCTTGCAGAAGCATCGACTAAAAAATTTTGCTTGTAACGAGAGTGCCCACCACTACTATCAGCTCCCCACTTCCAAGTGCATTCTGAAATGTGACCATTTTCACATTGAAAATCAAATATTTCACCTTGCGCAACGGATATTCTTTGTGCAGTATGGTCCAATAATTGTTGTAGCTCAATTTCGCATAATGTTTCTGATATCTTAATTGAAGAACTCGATGGATAACAACGCTTTTTTGTTTATACTTATGTTTCGTTAATTTTAAATCAGCAATTAACGCTAAAGCTTCATCTGGTGTATACGGAACCATTTTTTCCGTAGGCTGAGTGATCAGTTGTTTTAAGCTCTTGGGTGAAGTAGTAACGGTTTTTTTTATAACTTCAGCTACGTAACGTTTTCCTTCCTCTCTGAGTTTCGCTTCCACAGCAAATGACAGTTCCTCTGAGGGTCTATTCAAAAGATCTTGGATTTTTCGTTTTAGCCTTAACCCCACTTTCCGCAAATTTTTTTTCAGGGCTTCCTCGTTGAAACTTTTGTGGTTTTACTGATGGCACAGGTATTTTAAATTCTTTTGAAATCCACGATCTTTCAGATTTTAAAAATACATTTAATGTTCGTTTTCGTGTCGCCCACTTTTTGAAAATCCGTGATACGAAAGTTTTTGTGAATGTGTGACACTTTTTACGATCTTTATCTGAAAGGTCCAATATTAACAGCTTTGAGAACACATATTTTAAAATTTCATTTGTACAATCCGAAATTGTGGATTTAAAAAGTCCGTTCTCGCGTATAAATAAAATACGTCTTCTCGAGAAATATACGGCCCTTTTTGGGGACCCATAGTGTCATCTTCAAAAAAAAATTAAAATATGTTATGGTAATATGTATTGGCATGTAATTTTTGCATTTTATTGAACTGAATGACTGCAAATTTAGAATAGAAGTAGTTTTGTAATTGGACTCCGTGGTACTTTTTTGTAAACGTCCACTGAACTAAATTTTAAGTTTTCATTGTTATCTCTTTTTGTCTATACAAAAAAACGTCCGTTATGTTCTAATTACTATCACGATCAGTTCAAAAATTGATTATATTTATAGTACTTACTGCCAGCTTCTTCATTAATTTCCATGTTTTAACTTCTCCGTTTGAAATAAGTTTTAAATTCACTTTTTTGGGGAACAGAAAATTCGCTAATGGTACTGCTCTAGACACCATGAATGTAAGCAATGACTTTGCGACCTAATGGCTCGTCTCCGATAGAGTGTTTGATAAAAAAAACACTCATGACTGCTTATTGGGATACCGTTTTCTCAATTAACGGAAATTCAAGTTATTGCAGACATGTTCACATTTCTCTTTTTGACCTGTAATCGCGTACTCAATCGACCACTGTGCTGCGGTGTGAAAAGGGTATATAACTCAATTACATAGGGATGCTTTACATCGTTAGTTCTAGTTGTAATTCAACAAATAGTACGTCCAAAAATGCATTCAAAAACGAATCGAATCAAAAATGCATCCAATATCCTATATATCAAAAAATACGTCCAACATTTCTTTTATTTCCAGTAAAAAATTCCGATTTAATAAAATTTCTCGTTATAGGTAATACTCACACAATGACAATGTTTCTAATAAACATATTTTGTGTCTTATCGTTTATATTTTTGCAGGAAGAAATTAGTAATTATAAGAAGAAACATTAGAAACTCTCGAGATCCCTTCGAGAAAACAACAGAACAACAGTTTATAGATTTATATCGGTTCCCAAAGAATTTGTGTTTGGAATTTCTGGGAAAAATTCAACATCTTTTTTATCAAAATGAACGACAATCTGTAATAAGTGTTACTACTTCTCGTTCGTCTTTTGCTATATTTAGCAACAGGAAATTATCAGCGAGCAATTGGGCAAGATTTTTTTGGCTTATATGTCTCAGACATCGGTTCATCGCTGTATTCACGAAGTAGCAGGGATCCTTAATGAAATAGCGCATGAATATGTAACATTTCCAGAAGAGCAAAAGCAAGCAACTATTAAAGCCGAGTTCTACAATATAGCATCTTTCCCCGGAATTGTAGGACTTATAGATGGAACTCATCTATATATATAAAAATGAACCCCTATTTCCCTTGGTCCCAGCATCACGCACAAACGGCTGGACCGATTTCGTTAATTCTTTTTTTGTTGTGTTTGTTATTGTCAGGAGAACAATGTTATGAAAGAAAAAATTAAGAAAATTTCGCGGAAAATTAGAAAATTAAAGTTTGAATGGGGAAATACACTTTGAAAAAAAATTAACGGGATAGAAATCAAGTAGTGACACTTCAAATAAAAAAAAAAAAAATATTTTGAATTTTAAAAGCAATTGTTGTTGTCAATTATTTTAATTATTTTCCAAGCAAATTGTTGTTGTCAACAATTTTGAAGTTTTTTTTTTTTTTTAGATATAGGTAGTAAATATAGTTTGTTCTAATAAATTATGTTTACTATGTTACATCAAGTAACTTTTTGTAATGAAGAAGATAGGTACTTTGATTATACAAAGATGATAATTATGGCCGACGATATTTTGCATCGAATTCGCAATGTGACATCGGATAATGAACTGGAGATGTCAGATGAAATGCGCAACAAAGCTTTGATTTGACGCATTTAATCGAGAATAGGAGCGAGAAATGGACTTCGAACGAATCGCATTGAGTCAAGCTGTTCGAACAAATGTGCCAATGTTGAATCTATATAAAAATGAATCCCTATTTCCCTTTGTCACGGCATCACGCGTGAACGGCTGGACCGATTTCGCTAAATTTTTTTTTGTTGTGTTTGTTATTGTCAGGAATCTTATGAAAGAAAAAGTTAAGAAAATTTCGCGGAAAATTAGAAAATTTAAGAATACTAAGCCACCATATTAAATTATATCTAATGTAACCATAGCGCTTTTACAATTCAAACTTTTTTGATGTAACCTTATGGCGTTGGCATAACATTGACAGAATGCGTGCTGCAAATATCGTCAACGAGGATGTAAACAAAATAAATATCGTTTAAAACAGATGCTTCGATCGGAGTTATTATATTGATAAAATACATATAAAATAATTGATTTATTATTTTTAACAAAAACTGAATTTCTTAGTGCACATCGTCGGAAAATCCTCAACATGTGGCGTTGTAGGCGTATGTCGTTTTTCAGTTCAATTAAATTTTCTTTAATAATAATCTTCTTAATTCATACCTATAATTCTTTCGGGATGAAACTCGATGATGATGATATAACTCGATAACCACTGAGTCAATTTTTATGATTCTTCTTTTGTTTTGTTCGTATTGTTGTATTTCATCCGATTTCAATGAAATTTTGTAGATTTATATTCTTCGTTCCCGCTTGAAGGAAAGGATACTTTTGGACCTGATAGGTGGCGCTGTTGCCGATCTCCGAAACAGCTCTACCAAATTGATTGAAATTTTGTAAATGGATATGGTTGCTTCCAGTTTTAAATTGTGGATAGTTTTTGACCCTATAGGTGGTACTTTGAAAAACACAAGCGGGATATTTTCCCATTCAGTCCCATTCAAAAATAAAATCAAACGCTATTTCTAAAGTTGTATAATTAAAATTATTAATGGACACTGTCCAAATAAAGCAATTTGCGAAATGTGAGCAAGATTCAATACGAAAGGTATTAGGTATTACCTTTTGTTGTGAAAATAAAACGTTATGGAGATTAGTTGAATTTTTGAATTATTTAGACGTTCCGGGCTTACCTCTACATAATGTGGATATCACGTGCGACTTCAATTTCTCGTGCGTCTCGCTTTCACTATGACAAATAATTTATTGCAAGGATAATCGATGTGTTTGTGCATTTGTGGCATCAATCTTGATTTCCCATGTTTCTCATATTGTCAATTTAGTGAAAAAGCGGAAAGTTGGCCGACACGTCAAAATCATTGCGGTTTGATTGAAACAAATCAACATTATCATCATTTATTTATATTGCATTTAATATGACTTTTGAATAAAGAATTTTAATTGGCCGAATTACATAAATTAGCAAGTGCTTGGTGCATGCTCGGAATTTATTAACAAATTAACAAATTTGGGAGAAACGAAGTTTGCCGGGTCAGTTAGTATTAAGATAAAATCTATCTTTTCCTCCATAAAGAACAATAAATAGGTACTCTTTTTGTTCATCACTCGCTTTTTTCATTTGCTTCGGCTCGCCCATTTTTCTTCAATTCTTCAACTCACAGTCAAAAACAGAGTGAATACATTTTTTAAATTGTGTGCACGAAAACTGTCAAAAAAGCCTACTTACACTCTTAAGGAATCGGAACCAGCCAGTGTAAACTTTTTTTCGTGTACCTACACAAAAAAACTCACTCATTCACCCATTTCCAAAAGTAGATTATAAGTTGGCATGGCAACCTATACCTAAATGGTTGGGCCATCCAGTAGTTTCTTTTTAAATCAAAGAATATTTTGGCACTGATAGGCAAAGAAAGTCAGTATCATACTCATTCCTCCGCGGAACGAAATTAGTCACTTTACGCTTAAACTACGTTGAGAAATATTGAAAACTTATTTGCAAAGTTAGTGCTGTTAGACCAAACGATTTTGGGCGAAATATCATCTGTGATGAGGCCCATTTTCATCTCGGCGGCTACGTTAATAAACAAAATTGCCGCATCTGGGGCTCGGAAAACTCTCACGTTATTGTCGAGAAGCGAATGCATCCATAGAGAGTGTAAGTTTGGTGCGGATTGTATGGAGTGGTGTCATCATTGGACCACTTTTCTTCTATGTAACATGGCTACATAGTTTTTTTTTTTTTTTTTTTTACTGAAATTGGAGACATGGGTTTGGACGACCTCTAGTTCATGCAGGATGGCGCACCATGCCACACAAATGTGTCCCCAAGATTCCCAGAATACTGAACTGTTCCTCTTTACAAGTAAATGTGTCATACTCCCAATTCTGTTCCTGACTGAACTGCACTTGAAAAGGCCGTCCACTGCCGACCACCTTAGTCGTGTGAAAAGAACTGCATGCGTCCGCATTATTGAAGTCCTAGAATTCGACTATAAGCCCGACAGAAGACTTCCTTGCTTAAAGACAATTATCTTATGATTATTCCTTCTCGTGATCTCTAAACAATAAAAAATGTTAATTTAAAAAACAAAAAACCCGACTGACTGACAGATTAAAACAAGACACTTTTAACTAGGAATCTACCTACGCAATCTGATAAAAATATGCGCAGCCTCCGACTGCCAATTAGTTATACTTGAAAGTGTCTTGTTTTAATCTTTTTAAATCTTTTTTTTTTACAGTCAGTCGGGTTTTTATGTTTTTTAAATTATTTTTTTTTATTTTGGGTTTATTTTTTTAAATTTGTCCTTTCATATTTATTTGGTTAGCCTATGACACTCCGGGAAAGAACAGCAATTTAATGACACCTTACTCTTCAAAATCGGTTTAGCCGTTTGGGCTACAGGGCGTTACGTAGGAACGTACATTGGATGCGCGCGAAACACATAATCCTCCCTGTATCCAGTCGTGTAAAAAGAGGCAATACACAAACCCTTTGAGGGTTTTATTTTAAATGCAAAGGCCACATGTAATGGCGTATGACTACAACTGGCTTACCTATGCAAAAAACTAACTTTGCACAGGCAGACCTATAGGTATACGAACCGTCATACAAAATGATTGATGCGACTATCGATCTGTTTCGAAATGTTTTACGATTTCACTTCATTTAAAATTAGAACCATCACTTCTTGAATAGGTTAGCAATCAACCCAGAAATATGTTCGTTCTTACATAAGCAATCATCGAAGACACGGTGTCCATTGGATCCGCTAAACGCTGGTATTCGATTTCAAGAAAATCGATAACCCACTCAAGTTGAATAACCACTCTTCTCCCGCTTGGCAAAAACCATCTCTACAAATGCAATAGACAGGCCACTTCCTCAAATGCCAATCATGCCCCACTGAATGCATTCAAGAATTCTCGAGATCATTTTTCCTCCCCTCGCTTCGGCGTCCGCATTTAATGCACATTTTACACTACACCCAGAAACCGTTCACTTCTAGTGTGTGTACTTACTATCTGTTCCAGTTGCCTTATCCATTTTCAAGCTAATTAACTATTAATAGATCAACAAACAACATCAAAGATAGGATGGTCGCCGACCACACCGTCGAGGACTTGACTCTTCGCAGTACTCACAGACCGATGCATTTATTGCACTTACAATGAATGCCCGTAGACAGCGCTAATTTTACACCATAACAGCCTGTTATACATTTGCAACCTACAGCGCTTTATCTGTGTGTGTTTGAATGGGTGTTTTTCTATTCCTGGATAGGTGGAGTTTTCTATATCTTTTGTAGTGATTTACCTGCCTCGAGTGGGTACTAAGACTTAATTACCGGAAAAAAAAAAACATTTCTAAAGACATTCGCCACCGCAAACGTCGTTCGCTTAACCGGATCGATGTTGACGGTATGATGAGATGATGGTCATCTGTAATTCGTAGCTACATGTGTCACTATACTAATCGTATCATATGGTTGCATGAATGCGTCGTCCTAGGTACATGTAGCCGTTCATCTCTGACAGAAGTATTTCCAGTGGGTTTTTATCGACTTGGACTCGGCAGGGAGTGGAAATGGCGAACAGTTTAAATGCCCTCTGCTCTGGTGCGTGAGATCTGCTGTAGTTTGTGTGAAGAGGAAACTCGTATGGTTACACGGTCCTTACTTATGTTGGATCATTTTATGACCGTTTCGTTGCATTTTACTTCAGCCATATTTTATTTTTAACATTGCTCTTGCGCTTGCAGACTTTAAAAGTTTAAGGATACATTACTCGGTAAGGGAATAGTTCGGAAACGGAGTCCAATGATGAAATCGTATCAATTCAACGGTAAACGCTTATAATTAATACGCCAGGGGATGGGAATCTATAAAAAACTTATGAAATAAAATAAAATAAAAACACAGTTTTGGGGGGGTTATATCATTTTTCATTTGGGGTGCTATTTCGGTGGGGAGTTATTTCCGTAAGCCAGTTGAAGAATCCAAAAAGTAGCATCGTTAAACTTCCCCCAGACTTTAACACTTACTGGTGAAAACATAATTCCAATTTTTTCCCCTTCGGCTCTATTTCTTGTGACTTAATTCCACAGTCAATGCTTTTAGACCAGAGCAGCAATAAAAAGGAGAGGAAACACAACGCTCCCCTTGTTCACGGTTAAAATGTGTTATAATTGAATGCCATTCACCCGAACACGATTGTATACAGTGTATAAATATATAGAATGGGTTTCAACAAGCGAGGATCTTTTATTCCATACTCCTGCCTGTAGTTGTAGTATACTTGAAGACTCAGTCGGAACTAGTTCTTCAAATCTTCTAGTCTTTCTCATGGCATGCCCCATTCTGGGAAGGGATAGCTGGGTGTCATACTTCTGTCTGAACTAAAGCCAAGTCTTAGCACAATGCCCAGGTAGCTAGGTAAGATAAAATTAAACTGTAATTTATTTACTTTTTAAAAATAATAATAACACCAAGTTTTCACTGCCCAGACTTGACTATTGCAGATAGATTAATGCTATTCTACGAATTTAAATTCTCATTGTAAGCTCTTGAAATGCACAAATTTTACTTAACCAAGTCATGGAACGAATAAAACGAATTTATGACAGACCACGTACTGCCGAAACAACGGAAATTGTTCTCGTGACATAATTTCCCAAGAGTTAACTAATAGTTACTGCAAATTTACTTTCTGTCAGCAAGTGAAAACAGCATCTGCGCTGGCACATTGTCAAAGGACATCATTTTCTCTGTGTAATCAGAATCCTGAATGGGATTTTGCATCTACCTACACCATCAGTGGCAGAAGTTTGCCCCTGTTTTGAATCTGACGGTATTGATAACACAAAAACTTAATCAATCTCTATTCAAACTGAATTCTTTTCACTACGCAGCTTCAACTAAAAATGTATCTCTTTGTACATCCCCATGAAAAAATGGTGTAAAGGCATTCACTTCCGTATCTATCTAATTGAATCACAACTTTCTCGTACAAGAAATGTCGGTATAACCGTTTCGTAATTTCAAAAACAAAATTATCTTAAAGTAAAAATCAATTCGAACAAACCATTTTATTCCGTTATTCTTAAAAGAGATCTTAATTTTTCTCACAATAAAAAGAATAATAAAAAAAGATAAATAATTGAAATGATTATCTCCTGCCACTGATGAGTTTACAGATCAATCAATTCAAGTCTCGACATCGGTAGGTATTTATAATCATATGGATTTGATGCCATTTGCATTTATTTAATTTTTTTATTTTATTTGTTAGTAAGCGACAGTTTTTCTTACTCGACAGCAGGCACAAAAATCAATAAAGAGAAAACTATTCATGGGCATTCGGGTGGCGCTTAGTTTATAATTTAAAAATATACACGAATCACGCGTCAGCCGAGGCTATTTGTCTGCTTTAATTATTTCCTTATTGAATCTATTAATGAGTGTCATATTTCTCTGTTGACAGTAAGTTATGTATAAAATAGCAGGGTTTCAGTTCAACTTGCATTTTGATGACTTTTTTAATAGGTCATTGAGCTTTTGTGACGGGATTTACTAGGTCTTCTATATATTTAAATTATGCTAAGCTAAAGAAGTTGGACATAAGAGCGAGGTACTAGATGGTTATAAAGGGTTTTTTTTAGGATAAAAGCACAGTATGTCTATGTATACATAACGCATTTTTATTCTGATTGCCTTGGACTTGAAATGTGCGAAATATTTTACTCGAATGTTGAAGTCATTCCCAATGGTGGTTAGCAACGTTTCGTAGTGTTTGTAAAGTGACCTCAATATTAATGGAGTAGGTAGGGTAAAGGTGTCAACCAGAGACAATACGTGTCAACAGTGAATCAGGGTACACAGTGAATAACTTGCTCCCATAATGTCTCTTTTTATTTTAAAGTGAATCCGGAAAATTGAAAAGAACACAAATTTTCGTAGTTCAAAATTTCAAACTATTATTTTTTCAAATTCTAGGTGTTTGAATAAATAGAACGACCTTTACAACTTTTACTATAACCTACATATTTGGAACTACCGAAAACTTGTTCTTACCCTTTCTATCCACTGCTTTCTGAAGTATATTAAAAAATCTTTAAATATACACTTTCCTTTTACTTTGAACTGCACACCTTTTGCTTGGTTATTCAGAAGATCAAACGCCGATTCCATATCCTTCGGCTTTCCTTCCTTCTTTTTGTTTATATTAGCAAAGAATTCTGGCAGCTTAGATGATTTTTTCGAATAGCTTGGCAGAAATGAAACCAGCAGGTTGTATATTTGGCAGACGGAAATATTTTCTGCAAAGCATTTCTTAAGCCTTTTTCAAAATCCGTGACAAAAGAGCTTGGGCAAAATTTAAAGAAATTGACTTCAATGTACTGAAATACATGCAGGTACATTTTTTCTGATTTATTGCCCATTAATATATAAATGAACACTTAAACCTAATAAGTAAAATTTAATTTAATGCATATAAATGTTAATATAATAATTATTTAGTATTACATAATCGTTGCGAGCAAAATGAATTAAACAAAGTTGTTTGTATCCGCAAGATGGCACAACGCTAAAATTGCCGTCCAGAAGATAATTTTTCTGGCTCCCGTCCGGTAACTTCAGTATTTCCTCCGAGATTGACGTAGACATAAATATAGTGTACGAAAATGTATTCAATAACAGTGCTCCTGTAGAATGGATCACTACGTTTGTACCGAGACATACCAAAATCATGCATCACACTTCGATTCTTAAAAATTGCACATATCTCTGAAGCTGATGTGGGGGCTTTAGGAAACGAACTGTTTCGGATGTTTATAAGTTGTCGCCGAACTTTGCCAAACTGAACAGACGCACTAGTTTCACCTCTACCACAAACTTCGTCAAAAACTTCGCGAATACCACTTCTTTTGAGCGAAACATTTGCACATTCATTTTTTATTTCGCTTAATAATTTTAATTTACCGCGAAGGTCTTCTTACGTCAAATGGTTGTGCGGTGCACTGACTTTTGGAATTCTAACTAAATTTTCATTGTTTAACTCTACAACTGCACTTGCATTACACTCATTCTTATAACACGTATCTAGACACAATCTAGACTTTGATTTAATTTTATAAAGTTGCTTTGTTTCGGGTATGTACAAAATTTCGCTTCCCTTTCTATAACCTTCACAGATTTCATATACAAGCACTGATTCACCAAAATTTGCCATTTAAACGATGTGTACCTATCACTGAAAGTTCATCAACTAATGAGATGACTGAACATCGAGTTACAATCAACAAACATTGATTACTGTAAAGTTCACTTGTTTTTCTAACAAGTACAGTTGGCTTTACAGATTCTTTTGTTTTTTCTCTGAATTCGCCATTGTTTTGCTTTAAGAAAGTGGTGAGTGAATGCCGAATTGCGGCGTTATTTCACTTGGTGAAATCGCAATAACGCCGAATTTTAGAATTCGGCATTATTTAGCTCGGCGTTATTTCACGGCACCCATTTTCACTTCCCCTCGCAAAAGACTATCAGTCTGCGCAATCGATTTTCGAAGGTGGTTATTCTCATAACTTTGTGTTTTCTACATATAGGTAAGTTTTTTTTTTCTGTTTTATTTTTGATCTTATTAAAAATGTGTGTATTATAATTTCATTTGAGTTTGATATTTGTACTTTTACTTTTAGGTATAGAAATATCTTATAAATTATTTACATGTTTTTGTGAAATGAGAACAGTGTAAAAAGCGAATGAGTTGAATATGGTTCACAGTAAATCACAAAGAGTAACATTTTGTGATATTTTAACTGACTGGAAGTGAAAAGTTTTTTTTATTTATTTTTGTGTTACACTTGAAGAGCTTTTATTTTCGTTTTTATTCTTTTGTTGATCATATGGGAAGGGTTTTTTCAAATATTTTTTCACTATCTCAAGATTAATAGAGCTTTGCGATTTTGTGCTTAAAATGAAGATAAAACATTGAAGAAGCTGTGGAATAAATGTCATGGCTATACTATTCTAAATGCGAGCTCCACGAGTAATGTGTTTATGGTCGAATTAAAATAAAAACACTTTTATTTTATTTTTTCCTTATTTTATTTAATATGTCTTTATGACACAACGATCAAACTTAAACTAAACTCTTAAATTTTAATTTCTTCTAAAGAAAACTTACTAACTGTAAAATAAAAACGCATGAGAAAAGGAAGGAAACGAAATACATACAGTTGAATAACAAATTATACCAACAACAACTAAGAAGCAGGCGAGCAATCATCCCAAGGAGCATTTTGCGACTTCATGTGTCATGTGTCTTGAGCAACGTCTTTAAGGCGGTTTTGTTACCAGAAAATAATCCCAGCTAGTAACATTTAGGACACTTGCTAGGTAACATTTCGCTTTAAGGAATATTCCTATCTAGGAATTTTATATCTTCACAGTTACGTTATTGTGTCAAAATTGTTTCTTCAATGAAACATTTTGTCCGCAGAGTGTAAAATATATCGGAATGCGTGTTCGTGCACACAATCACGGTTGCCACTTCTTGAACCAGAAACACCAAAAAGAAGAACTCGATATCATCACTTGTAAATACTGCCTTAATTTTTCAGAAAAATGATTAAAAGTATTATTTGAAATTTTAATTATAAATTTTAAACAGCTATTTTTCACTCCGTCTACTGATATTTTCACGTTGAGAGTTAGTTGTGACATTTCGCGGCGCAAAATTTGTATGAAAAAATGGATTTCATTTGAGAGGCTTTACGTGCACTGTATATCGTGCATACTACGCTTAAACACAGGTACATTTTTCCACTGCCATGAAATTTTCTTATATTAAGTTCGTAAATCAGAGAAATATCCAACGATACCGAAAAGTCATATTCATACTGATCATATTTTTGGTAACTTTTAGCTTGGTCTGGTAACTTTTTTTTCCATTTTTGGTCGCTAATTTTTTTTGCAAGTGGCAACCATGCACACAATTCCTGTTCAACACAATTTAAATGCGATTCCCAGTAAGAAACATTAAGCTCGCAAATAAGAACATATTCCTAAATAGGAACTTCTTGTCAACACAAATCAAACGCGATTCCCGATTAAAAATATTTACTACACAAATAAGAACGAATTCCTAATTGAAAATATTTTACTGTAACCACTATTCCCAAATAGGAATTTGCTAGTTATCCATTTTGTATTGGACAAAAAAATGAATATAGAAAATAAGAAATTTTAAATTTACAGTTTTGGTGGATATGGTGTAATTAAACATATTAAAATGCTCCTATTATGTCATAGGCATCGAAGATTTATTTTGTACTGATTTTATAATCGTTCTTAACAGCATTTAAAATAGCATATATATTAAAAAGAGAGATTTTTTATTAAATGTAGTATATTTTGTAAGGATCATGTTTTTTTTTTTCGAAGTACATTAGTAACATTTCAGAGCAAAATGATGTTCCCCATCAAATTTCAGTAGCTGTTTTCTGTTTAATAATTAAATGTTTGATGCAGTCAGAATATTATTTTGGTACACAAAATGAATGACATATCATAACATCAGAAATTATATGGTATGCACATACACAATAATAGAATTGCTTGAGGAATGGAATGGAAATGTCCAAAGATGGAATATAGGATTTGTGTCAAAAATAATTCCTACTTTGTGTTGCGCCACTTCCGATACATAAAAGGAACTGTTACTTGGTTGTTTCGAAACATTAGTTCCTAAACGGGATCACGAATTGACACCAGAACGTCGCCAGGCCTAAAATGTTTATTCGAATGCTACTTGGGATGACATGACTAAACCGGTAACGGTGAAATTTTTAAAGCCAGAATATTATTTGGTTGTTTCTGATTTTGTGTCCATATTTGGGCATGAGTTGTTAGAGATGAAATAATCCGTATTTGTATGTTTTCAAGTGTCGTCTGCGGTATTTATACTAGTACTGCAATGTTGGATATGTGCATTGATATGCATATGCCTATACATGACTCACGGCGCAAGAAGTAAAAAATGATCCACTGTTAACACCTTTACCCTACTTCTCATGTAAAATGTTCATACCAGTTTTGATATTATTTGAGCTATAACAGGTGAGGCTAAAATGGCTGCATACTCAGTTTTTTTTGCTAAGAAATCGAAAAACGGTGTTTTTCAAATTTGGACACATCTCGAAAACGGTCCATGCGATCGTGACAATAATTTATTTCTAAGGTAATATGGTATTTTCTAACTTTTTCTCTGTATTATCGTCCAACGAAATTTTGAAAAAAGGCATTTACGATTTGGCTGCCTAGTTTACCTACCTCAAAAGTTCACTAACGAATTTGACCAAAATGCATAGGTACTTAAAGTACAATTGATGTTTCGAAAATGATTTCGTCCTAAAATTTTTGATTAAAATCGCCGAAAAGGCCAATTTTATTTACTACTCAGAATAAAACTTTGAAAACATAAAATGCTCAGATTTCCGCTTAATATTTAAGCAAAAATAATTTTCAAACTAAACATTGCAACATTTTTTACTGTTTTGTCTGCATAATTTTACAGAAACCGCTCTAACGATTTTGATCAACAAATCAATTAAAGATAATATAAGTGTTCGAAAGGGTAGTCCATCGAAAACGCACGATGTTAATTGTAAATATAACAAAAACTTTTTAAGGGAATTATCTTAATTTTTTTTATTATGATAGAAGGATCTATGACAGTTATGTGTGGAACAATATATCTGCCAAATGCTCGCCACGGCTTTGGTAGCATACCTCTATCCGATGGTCCATATTTTCAATGACTCTGAGACATAATTGAGGTTAAATGTCGTAAATGTGCCGAATTATCTCATCCTTTGTCTTGAATTGTTCTTGGCTTACCGACGTACACTTTTTCTTTTAATTATCCCCAAAGAAAGAAGCCGAATGGTGTCAAATCTCACGAAAGTGTGCCTCGTCGCTGAAGATGATTTTCTTTATGTAAAGTCACCAATCACCATTCACTTCTGTCTGTTCAACCAACCATTCGGCGTATTGACGACTCTTGAAATTTTCAGCAGGCTTCAGCTCTTGAGTCAATCCAACCTTATAAGCGGGTAAATTCAAAACTTTATTTAAAATTCGCATCAGTGATATTCGTGAGATGTTCAATTTGGGCACGAAGACGAGTCGAGGATGACGGCTCTTCTGCCACGCTATCGAGAACAACAGCAATGTTTTCCCCAGAATGAACTGGGAGAGCATGCGCAGTGTTTTCATTTTCACATATCCTACAGACCCGTGTTGCATTTTGATTTGAACGCCCATTTTCGTAAAAGGCTTCGACAATCTTAACGCGCTGTTCAATTATGTACCTCTCCATGGTTGAATTTGTCAACCACTGAAACAAAGAAATGTCAAATTAAGTTGGGCAATTAACAGAATTATGGTTGTACCACCCTTTAAATAACATTTTGTACTTGGTTTTATCCCAAAAAAAAAAGTCGTTTCTTAATTATTTCCAAAAATGAGTACCCAGAAGTCGATATACTGTATATTTTTTGTAATAAACTTAAACCACTTCCAATAAGAGCTACACAAAACTTAGTTTTAGCAGATACATATTACCTACTTCTTCTGTTTGTTGCAACCATTTTGAGCATGCACCTTAAAATAACTCCCACCACTTGGAGCTTACACAATAAATTATTCCTACTTCATTTGAACCCCGACACACGTCCAGCGGGATATTTAGTTTATAACTGCCAATGCAAATTCAAAACCAAATCTCTGAATTCTTACTCATATCATTTATAGGTATCTAGATATGTATATTGTGTTAAGATATCCGTCTATTGCCATTCCTAAAAATAAAAACATGCCCTCACAGTTTAGAACACAGAAACTAGAAACCTAATACGCGTGTCCTTGTACTAAAAAATCGATTAAAGTGCAAGGGCTTGTTAAATAAAAATAGTATAGTCGGCGCATATAACTCTCTAACCAGAACAATTGCGACAATTGCCTGTTACTGAGAGCTTCAACTTATAAAAACTCACATTGTCATTTGATACATATACAGTCATATCAAATGAATAACCCAAAAGTGGATTATATTTAACACTGTTCCTATATTTTATGGACCATTTCGTTTATCTAGCATCACTCGTCAGATTTTTATCTACCTAACTAATAAAACTAAGAAAAGAACCAACCAAACTTTCGACGAACGAGAAAGTTCCGTTCGATCCAGTCGTGCACTTTATGTTTTTTGTTGGGAAGATTGTGCAGAAATTCAATGCTGTGTGTAATTTGTTTTTCAATAGGTATGTTTTGTATAAGCAAGTTCGCTATAATGGTATAACTCTTACCAGAGCGAACCCTATTTCTATATAAATGTACTTAGGCGGTGGACTCCACCTTTTTGGTTTCCTCTATCGTTGCTGTGTCAAATTCAGACCCTGTAATTTAAATTGCATTACTACATATCTATACCTAGATACCTATTCTTAATGGCAAATAAAAACGAAAAACAAAAACATACAAGGGCATTTTTGAGATGTCAATTTAAGGTACTGTCATCCAAAAATCTCAATCTTAATATATTCATTAGATAGTAATAACGAAAACGTAAACAAAAAAAGCTAGAAGATTAAACAACTGTGAGTATGACATGTTATCAGAAGTGTTTATCACCTCACGTTTCATGTTAAGTTTTATTGAAGTACTTTAAGAAAACAAATTAATTTCCTAATAACGACCGATTTTTCTATTCAACGTGAACAAACTACAAATAAATACAGAGTTCGGGGGAATTTCGCATTACCGTATTGTCTGCAGCTAAGGTATACAACTATAAACGGTCTTAAACCCTTTTTTAGGTGTAATACATCTCTCCGTCTGTGAATATGTTTGTGGTTTATACGTTTCCAGAATCTTAATCCGCTGTTTCATCCACCGACCAACGTAAGTAGGTACATCCGAGAGAATTTGGAGAATGTCACAAGGGCATAAGGGTTACACACAAAGGGGATTATCTCGTACCTAACAACCAAACAGCTTAGAGTGTGTTTGAGCTTTTGTTACAAGATTTGAAACATGAATGTAATTGATGGTACTAGGCTTTAATATGAGCGGCATCTGATGACGGAGTTAAAGTAGGTAGCTTTATACATATTTTTGAAATTCAGCACATCGCAAAATGTAGGTTAAAGCTTCTTAGCATCTTGCTTACAGCAAAATATTTAAAAAATCGTGTGGATTTTTCAACTTCTCAAAACTAATGTCATTTTTTTGAAAAATACTTTTGGATTACATACCCTTCTATGGAACCTTTCGAGACTTAAAAGTTAAAGAGCAAATTAGCAGTAAGTGGATGAAAGACTTTTGATTTTATATTGAGTTCTCTATGAGATTACGCCAGTTACTTCACGATCAACACTTAAGCAGGAGCTACGTAAATGCATAATGTCTTTCAAATTTTGAAAGCGGTGCCAATTCAAAGAATACTCTTTTAACCAACATGTGCAAACGAAAGAAGCATATGCATTGGCGGAAACATTGGCTCGAACTCCAAAAGAAGAAGAACTGTCCAAAAGAAGACTCCACACTCCTCAAGGTGGCAGATGCAATATGGTAAGCTACATAGAGGGAGTCAGGAGCGAACGCAGGTAAGGGTTTTGGGGGTTGATTTGAAATTAGTTCGTCTTTTCCAGGATTTGCTTCAATGTGAAAATTCGTTATACAGTCGATCTGCCGGGCCACACGTATAGGTCTGACCACACCGCATATGGGAGAACAAAGCTTGATGGAATCTTATGAAAACTACACAGTTTTTTGATATTTATGAGTTTTTTTTCCTGCGTTCGCCCATGGAGGGAGTCATCGGTTTCGGTGACGTCATGTAATAGGAAGGACAGACTAAGTGTTCGCCCATTGCATAAGTGCTCGCACTCAAGATAAGTTTCCATATGAAGCTACGACATCTAAACCAACTGCCTTCATAGTAAATAAATCTATCTAGTTAAGCGTCACTTTATAAATTTAATAAGAATTAGATAGTATCTAACAAAATTGCTTCTAACCGCCATTAAAGCAACAATGTTGACAGGAACGGCTTACGGAAATTACGTTTTTTTTTTTTCTTACGCATTTAGACAGTTTCTATAACTTTGCCGTTTTTTAATAAAATTTCGTGGGTGTGAATATTTGCTTGCAACTTGAAAATTTAGTAAAGTTTTGGACCCGATAGGTGGCGCTGTTGTCGATCTGCTAAACCACTCAACCGATTTCAATGAAATTTTGTGGGGGTATAAAGCAAGACCACATCTCCCGTACGCAGTGATGCCAGATCGGTTGTAATTTTGTAATTAAGCATTTCTTGGGCATTTTGCATTTTAAAATCAGCTAAAAGGGCGAGGAAAATGCATTTTTATATCTCTCAGAACAAAAAAAAAAGGCATTTCAAATAATTTATCGGAAGGAAAACCATTCGAATTCAATAAAAAGAGAAGACCGTTTTTGTTCCTTCTTTTCTTTTGTTTATTTTATACGTGGGGTTTTTCTAACAACGCTATGCGCAAAAAGGGTGTTTTTGATAATCAGCGTGGGGATATAAGTCAAAAAAGTCTGGAGCCGTATGTCTGATAAAAACTTGAAATTTGAAAATATCTTGTCTGAATCTCAATTCAACTGTTCGAACTCAGTATACAATTTTGGGACCCTTTTATTGGTTCCAAACAAAATTTAAGAGTGTATACGTACTATTTATTTATTTATTTTTTAAGCATCCAGATAAAATGCACTTAGGCCCGTTTGCTGATACTACTTATAGCGATTTAAATTCTACGTAAATACCCTATGGGCAAATACAGCAAGAATATCCTACCTCCGTGGCGGATCATTGAACTTACAAATCTTAGAAAATTAACTAGAGAAACGTACAATATCTGCCATAGGTGTAAATACTGGCTATACAAGCAATCTATCAGATTGGCCAAGAAACAGGCATGGATAGATTACTGTCAATCCATTGAAACTCTAAAGGACTCTGCAAGGCTAAGGAAAATACTGTCCAAAGAGCACTCCAACCCTTCTCTTCTTAGGAGGATGGATGGAGCGTGGACAGAGTCAACTGCAGAATCCCTAGAACTTTTAATGAAAACACACTTCCCAGGGTGCAAGGATAATAGCACAGAGTGCAACGAATCACAACGATCGGAATCCGGCACCTGGGAAAACATAACATCCATTATTACTGAAGAAAAAATCTCCTGTGCTTTAAACAGTTTCGCTCCATACAAGTCGCCGGTCATGGACGGCATTCTGCCTATTATGCTACAAAAATGCCAAGACTTAGCACTTTCATGGCCCACGCCGATTTTTAGGAACTGCCTACTCAACTACCACGTACCCCATTCATGGAATCAAGTGAGAGTCATTTCCATCCCAAAGGCGGGCAGACGAGGTCACGAAATCGCGAAAGATTTCAGACCAATCAGTCTGACTTCCTTTGTTTTGAAGACCCTCGAGCGACTTTTAGACAACAATTTACGGGGTACGATAGAAATATCACTATCCAAGTCACAGCACGCCTACCTCAAAGGAAGATCGACAGAAACGGCTCTTCACGAAGTAGTGCGAACAATTGAAAAGTCAATACACTATAAAGAATATACTCTAGCGACCTTTCTAGACATAGAAGGGGCCTTCAACAATGTACATACTGAAGCAATTCTAAAGTCCCTTACGGAGAAAATAGTAACATAACCAAATTTGTCAGCAGAGGCACACCCCAAGGAGGTGTCATTTCACCACTGCTGTGGGTCATAGCAATGAACAAAATACTCGTAACTCTAGACAGAGAAAGAATTAAGGTGGTCGGATATGTGGACGATATAGTGATATTGGATTCAGGGAAGTTTACAAACGTAATTAGCGAAATTATGGAAAATGCTCTAGTGAAGGTTAGCACCTGGGCCAGCAGATATGGTCTTGGTGTCAACCCGAGCAAAACCGAACTGATGCTTTTCACCACTAAAACCAAAATACCCGACTTCACACTTCCTCGCCTAAACGGCCAACAATTATCTTTATCGAACAACGCTAGGTATATCTGGGAGTGATCCTGGATCCCAAGCTCAGCTGGAAACTTAACATCGAACAACGGGTAAAGAAGGCATGCATAGCTTTCTATGCCTGCAACAGAACATTCGGCAAAAGATGGGGCCTGCAACTAAAACTGACCCTCTGGATGTACTCAGCCGTTGTACGACCAATCCTTACTTATGGGTCAATAGTTTGGTGGCCGGCTCTATAAGTAAAGCCTACAACATAACCAAACTTAATAAAGTACAAAGAACGGCTTGCATAGGCACCACAGGCGCTCTACGGTCTACACCTTTAGACGTCCTAACAGTCCTTCTGCGTCTTCTACCATTAGATCTTCCCATTACCAACATCACAGCACATAGCGCGATTAAACTCAGAGATTTGGGGTGCTGGTCTGCGAGACCCTACATTTTGCTTTCTCTACCAGGAGAACTCTTACCACCCTCAACAGACTTCATTACTCCCAAAATGCTTTTCACGAAACATGTTGAAGTAGAATTCCCTTCAAGATTAGATTGGCAAGAGGGACGGTTGAACAGAGACTCGAGTTTAACAATATACACAGACGGTTCTAAAATGGACTGCGTGGTAGGTGCGGGTGTATTCTCGGAGTCTCTAAACATCTCAAAATACTTTAGACTTCCGGATACGGCAACTGTTTTTCAGGCTGAATTATTTGCCAATTCGCGAGGCCTGCCGTCATATCAAACTACACACAAACATAGTTCCGAGGCAAAAGATAGATATTTTCATTGATAGTCAGGCTGCCATCAAGGCAGTCGCCTCAGTCAATACAACCTCAAAAAAATTAGTATTAGAATGCCGCAAGTACTTGGCCTCGCATGACCAGTTCCACCTGATTTGTGTCCCAGGTCACAGCAACGTCAGTGGGAACGAACACGCTGACGAACTGGCCATGCAAGGCTCAGCCCTTTACTGTACTCTTGGGGTACCGATTCATATTCCGGTCGGAGCGGTCAAAGCAAAGATCTCCTCAGAATTCCAATCGAGGGCCAACCTTAGATGGAGCAGGCTTACAAACTGCAACATATCCAGAAAAATGTGGCCAAACCACAATATGGAAAAAAAAACCCACCTTCTGAGCAAGTCACGTAAAGATATTGCCAGAATATCAGCGATAACCACGGGCCACTGGCCTATAGAAGATCACGCTGTAAGATTAGGCATCCCACATAATACACACTGCCGCAGCTGCAATGACGCGGTCGAAAAAGAAACCCTCTCTCACTACCTATGCACCTGTCCGGCACTAGCTAGAGCTAGACAGCGATCTTTTGTTAAACCCTTCTTCAACTCCCTTGAGGAGGTCTCGAAGAGTACTATCGAGGAACTGATAACCTTTTTGAATTCCACAGGGTGGATCTAAACTCTCCTACTCAACCACCTTTAACAAATATCAAATGAGTTGTGGTAACAAAACGGGACATAGTGCTACTTGGGTTTTTAATTAAACCGCCACTCCTACCTACCTACCTACCCTACCCTATGGGCTACTTTTTCTATGTCATAGAATAGATACATTCACCAACCTTCGGCCGAGATAAATATCTAATTCACCTAGACACCAGTCCACCCCTGAGCTTCAATATTACTTCTGATGGAAAACGATTCATAACGAATATCTACACACAGTTTTCGCATTTTATTAACACAGATCAATCTGTTTTTAAATTTATATTTCAACATTAACGCTTCTGCTGAGCTCACAAAACAGCTCGTCGCCAATGTAATTTGCATCGCTATTGTTTATACTCGTACGCTTGGATTACGTTCGTACTTTATTGCGCTTTTAAAATTTATTGAACGGTTCATTAATGAATTACTCTAGTGATCGTAATTAAAATGAAAAGTGTTCCATTAGCATAGGAATTGGATAACGATGCACTCATGTGACTGACGTTCTAATACTATAATTAGAGAAAATATTCAATTTATAGGAATGTAACGTTTACGGAAACTAATTTTTTTATTTTTTGTTTTTTTTTTTTTTATTTATTTACAGTATTGCGTTAAGGAATATGCCGTATATAATGATTGAAATTTGTTGTGGCGCCGTCAATTTGTCAAAATAAATAAGGAAATTATATTGGACAGTTTATCGACTTGAAGGTTAACTGAATCACTCACTCTTACTATTAGCGTTGCCAGACGTCTCGTTTTTCCCGGGGCGTCCTGGATTTAAGACAGAATTTTGGATGTCCCGCCGGGACAGCTTTTGTCCCGGGTTGCGACTAAAATTCATAAACAAAAAAAAAAAACTACTGCAAACATCTTTTATTAGATTCTTCAGACTTTTAAAACTAAACAGGAGCAGTACGATAAACGACAACGAAAGTTCCCGATATGGAGCAAGTGCGTGCACCCCAACCTTATTAACGTACATATCAACTGGCAGCTTTTTTTTGTTGACATTTCAAGATTATTTGAAAATAAATTCGTTTGAAAATTTGTTTTATTACACTTTAGTCTCTTGTACACGCTTCATACATTTTCAAAAAATTGTATTCTGAAATAAGTACCTACTACACAAAATATCCGAATACTCAAAAAATAGTTTAAATTTATACATAGAAACATGCTCCTACATTTCACATAACTTGATCCCCGCTTAGCTTATAAACGGCAATGGTATGGACGGTATAAGCGAAATTGTTTCAACCGTACCCAGTCTCCCCTACATTTAAAATGTGACACGGTTGCCTACCACAACACTATTATACTATTATGTGAACTAATGGTTGTTGAATACAGTGCGAAAATTCTAAATTTGCAGAGTAGCTTTATAAGTATAAGTATCCATTCCACACAGTCCTCCTCGTCCAAACGATCAAAGCGACAGCCGTGCGGATTTTTTTCTAATTACAATTTGCAAGCCCTTTCACTAAACTCTCTCTAAAAAAAAATCTGCACATTCATTTCGTCCCTTGGACGCACACGCACAGATAGTCACATTCCTCGGCGCACATAATTGAAATCGAATCAATTTCAATCAACTTGGATGATTCTAGGCCAATGAGAATGAACCCGTGTCCATACGGGGAGGTGGCTGAACCGCCGCCCATGCCCTATTCAACCGTCATTACCTAATTGAACTCATTAATGTACACTTACAACACTAGCACCACCTGATATTCCTACCCGACGCATACGTAGTCGCACACCCCACAGATTTTTAATGAGTTCATCGATACTTCCAAGATAGACACTGTCTTCTTCGTCATCGACGTTGTCGCTCACGCTAGAAAGGCAAAGAGCCAGAGCGAGTGGGTTCACTTTGATTGCAACGAGTGTATTAGTCCCGTAATACCTATGCACCAGACCGACCATATGGGAAGAGATAAATACAATTTTCCACCTCCTTCCACTATGTCTTTGGCGTCTGGCTGATGGGAGAGATCAGTGCACTACACCTCCAGAGTCTTCGGAGGATATGAAGTCTGCCGGGCCCGTAAGGTATTTTTAGATATTATATTTCTTCTCCGTCTTGGTTGCCGCTATTAAATCTTGTACGGCAGCACTATACTACGACTACTGGTCGTTGGTGGGATGGAAGTTGAATATACACTCTGAGCGTTGTGCCTGTAGCCCCCCTCCACATACTGTTACAATCGTCGCCGTCGTCGTCGTCGTCGTCGTCGTCTGTATATGGCAGGAAAATAACACGAAAATATAAAAAAAAAGGCAACACCTTACCTTGTTTACCTTATAGGATACTTAAAAGTTCAATTGCGTTCACAGCATCTTGTATCTATGGTACTCTAGATGCACATATACACAGATACACAGGCGACCAACTAACAAAGAGGTAAATCTGTTCGTGCTACTGAGAGACAGAGCAGGGACAGAGCACAGAGAGCTTCTGATTATGTTCTGCTTTTGATTCTGTGGATGTTCAGTTCGGGCACACTATATGAAACTGTTTGCTATTGTACGCTCCCTCCGGAGATGAAATGAAATTCCAGATTCTCCCGATAGCATATGAAAATGGAAAAGGTGGAAGCTGAAAGGTGCTGCTCCGGAGGAGTTCCATTCATTGTACTGCATCAGAACGGTCGCGCGTGTATCTGTATATATGAACTCTGGCAGAGACAATAATTGATTAACTTGAAATGCCCATGTTTTTGATGGCATTAAAAGTTGTGGAACTCTCTATAAGCCATCTGGAAATAGTACCGATTCCTCTGCAGACTTGAGCTCAGCAGTTCTTCGTTGTAATGCAAGTATGTGTGTGAGAGTCTATTTTAGCTTTTCAAAAGAAGTGAGCAGCAGCACTGATTGAAAGTTGTTTACCTAATAGATAGATAAACAATATCGCATCTGATTGAAAAGCTGTCCAAGGAGGGGGGGCAGATACTGAACTCGATATGCGAAGTGTATCTGTGTATCTTTGTTGTATCCGTGGGGACTCTGTTTATATATATTTCCATCTGTATCTATTTTTTCTATCGAATATCTGCGTTAAGCTGATTTTCTCTTTTCACTTCTCTACGATATATAAATATAAATGCACTTGAATGTGTTCAGCAACAAGTGCCTGTTGAATGATGATTGCGGAGCACTTTGAGACTTTTCTTTGAGATGATCAACATACCACGATAGTATGTTTAATGTCGGCTGAGTTTCTGGAGTGATGCTTCTCAAGTATGACAGCTCTCCGAAGTATGTTAACGAGCAGCAAGAGAGGATTAATTGGTTTTATTGTTCGCAATTCAATGTTTCGCCGAACTATGGACAGCTGGCATGAACGTGTTCAATAATTGGAGTACGACATCATTTCCAAATATACAATATTCAATTATACATGGCCCAGCAAAATGGTATGACCGCATTTAGATGTGCGCTTCATAGTGGTATTTGCTTAAAGAACCGAGTCAGTGATGGGTAATCTATTATATTGCTGCTGAGTCAGGGATTCACTTATACGGATGCTGTTAACCAACGCAGCGAAACGAATATTGGATTGGAATTGTTTATAGCGATGATGCTGCTAATTGGGGAATCTTACAGTGTGTCTAGTTTTTTTTTTGGATCTACCAATTTGCTGTGTAACTAATAATTATACTCTTTCCAACAAAAATTGTCAGTACAGGCCTTATGGAGGACCTTTTCTACCAGTGGTGCCTGTAGCTACTGTCACGGCACTCAAACACGAGAGTTGCCACTGAAATAAAAACCAAACCACAGACATTAAAAGTTGTTGTTGTAATTTTCCTGAAATTCGCATGGAGCCAACCATAACCAGTCTTCCACACAACCGCGGGCAGAATGAGCACGATGGTCTTGCTCTTGTGTTCGCTTGCTATTATCAATTTATCATCAACCAAAATAAGCAGTGTGTGTGTAGTGTTACCTTTCGGGATGCTTTAGAGTCATTTTGACTCCTTTTTGAGCGCCTGGACCCCGGACTAATCTTTTTGAAAATCAGTGAGTTCCGACTCCTTTGAAAAATGTAAGATATTTTTGCTTAATTCAAAATTTTTCAGTGTATTTAGTTGAATTCGAAAGAATTTTGTTTTTCTTGAATTTTAATTGAACAGTTTGTTTATTTAAAAAAGAAAAGAAAATATTGAAATCGGAATGAGACTCTTTCTGAAAACACTGTGTTTGACTGAAGCACTTTAGAATAGTGTTACCAGGTGAACAATGGAAGCATATCCTTAAGGGTTTTTCAATGGATATTGTCAAAGAACTTTCAGTTTTGGTGCTTTGCTTTGGCTGCCAATCGGTTTTAAGTTTGTTTTTAGTTGTGTCTTAGAAATAAGGTTTTAATCATAAGTGCATTGTAGCGGCGATAAATAGTGATTACTAGGGCAACTGGATTCATGCAAAAGCATGTTGTTTTTTTTTGGATATCGTATTAAATATTTTAATATGCAAAACCAAGTACCTACGTATTTTCAGCCCTATTCGTTAGGGCATATTTTTGCATATTTGGGTATAAATTAAATTTCACTTTGTAGAGCATATTTATGTGCATATTTTAGATTTTTTTGTTATATTTTTGCACGTTTACCTATTTATTTTTTCATCAAATAGTTTTTCACACTAAAATATAAAAATGACGAAGCAGGTAAACCTATTCCTACTGCTTATTGTCGGTTGTTGGGTTTTACCGCATCCGGTCACTCGTCCCCAGTAAAGATAATGCCTTGAAAGGTTTTTTTGATCCTTTTTTTGCTACTGTTTCCGCGAAGTTCTGCATTGACGGGTAATAATTTTTTAACAAATATGTCTATATTAAAAAATGTATGTGCACAGTGCAGTCCTTTTACCATCTGTTTAGGTCTTAGATTAAATCATTTTGTATTCTAATTGCCTGTTTGTGTATATGTATATATGTATATGTATATTTTTTTTTTTTTTTTTTTTTTTTTTTTTTTTCAAAAACAAACTAGAGCGATTAGGCCTGCTGGGGATATATACACTTAAAAAAACGCGCATATAAGGTACCTTACCTCAAAAGTAAAAAGATAAACGGAATTTATTTCGCTCAGCAATATTTTTAGTTTAAATCGGAAGATGGTAGCCCTAATAGTATTTCTCTCTGATTTGTGGCGAATTATCATAAGACTATGGCAACCCTATGAGAGCTTTAAAAAGGGACCGATTTATGTAAGTCATTGCAACCAGACTGAGAGACAAACATCCTATCTTTCCTGTACTGACAATTTTTGTTGGACAGAGTATAGTCACTACTCCGGTTAGAGCTGTATTTGAACTGAAGAGAAATGTGTGCTGAATGTATTACAATTACAAGTCTATTTAGGTAGTGGCTGATTCGAGTTAACTACATACAACCACGTGATCAACGAATTTGGCCATGGGAATTTAATGTTGATGAAAGAATAAATCATATATGCGCTAAATCCATAAACTTTATACTTAAACATATGTCATGACAATTTGACAACTGCCTTTGATTTTATTTAAGCTGTAAGCACAAGAAATTTTCAATGCTTTTATTATATATGTGCATTTAATCGGGAGATTTTGTATGAACTTTTACGAGAAGCTTTACTATTAGTAGCTCAAATGACCGGGTAGACGATTAAAGCGATAGGTACGCATTTATACGGGAAAAGTTCTGTACGTTTCTTATGGAATGCTTTGTTTGCTCAGTTATTGGAAGAATTAAACGAGGAACGCAATTAAGTGAGGATCACTTATCCGGGGTTTACTGTAGTCCGTATGGAAATATTTTTTACCAAAGGAAAGCCGATGTAGAAAGTTCATCATAATTTTTAAATAAAAAAGCGACATCTAGGTATCAGAAAAATAAGCCCCTTTGACAACAAGTTTCACTCATGATTAAGATTTTAATACATCACTATGAAAATGAAAATTATAGCAAAATTTATAGCAAACAAATTTATGTCGAAAAACGTTCGTTAACATAGTAGCATCATTCAAACGAATGTATGAACAAGTAGGTAACTAAATTCATCAAAATAATGAACGTACCTAGTTCATAAGAAAATACGCCAAGTTCCTATCAAAATCCTGCAAAAAAAAAAAAAAATTATAAATGCGCTTTCTTCATACTGAAAAACGGCTCATCAACTGTCAAAAAGTGTTCATGAATTTGTTCACCATATTGATGAAAAGTACGTTATATCAATGAATATCATGTTGATGAACGCCATTCATCAATATGACGACGTCTTTTTTTCTTTCAGTGTACTATTGTTGGCGAGATGGTTAGATCAAGTCCGAAATCTCTCCTCTACTCGGATAGATGACTTATAGCCGGTGGCGGAAGAACAAGCTTTAGAACTGGGCACCACAAGTACCTCCTACATATTACTAAAACTTCTATAGAAAAACCTACGCCACCCTGCCAAACTGGCTAATGGATGAATTACCATAATTGTTTAGCTAGCAGCAGTTATCCCCAGTCTCCTCCCTTCAAGGAGTTGCTGAGGATTACAGGCGATGGGAAGACTGTTTCGGTCACCCTTCCCCGTATCCGAGGATTAACTGCCCGACTCTCCCTACGAGACATAGAAGGATTGCAGACAAAGACAAATTGTCATATGCACAGAGAAGGCAATAATGCGCCCACTAGCATGACCGGTCCCTTCCCTTAACTCATGTAGTATCACAAAGCACCTAAACGAATTTGGTGTAGGTGCGTCTTTCTAGACAGCCACCTTACCTAACCTAACCTGAGCTAGCAGCTAGAGCAAAAGTCTTCTCCCGGTTGTCACGTGTATGGATGCAATACATTTTGCCAGGCTTCACTTAGGTAACAGTGCACAGCTTTCCTCCGACCACCACCATCTGGCTTCCTTATTCCAAACTAAAAGCGATAATCTTGCCCAGATTAAGATAAGCTTCAATAAATGTACCTACCTTAATGTTAATCTAGAGTCTAAGGCAATGGTATGACATACGATCATTCAAATGGTTGCTTTTGTACATTTGCACGGTCCAATTATATGAAACGTCATGTCACTCAGGTAGATCCTTATGGATTTCAACACCTAAATATGTCTTCCTACATACAGTTGTTGTTGTCCAGCATTTCCCACTGTGATAAATGGACTTTGGACCATTTTTGTGTGTATCACCTCGTGCTGACCCATTCAACCGAAAAAAACATTCAACACTCCACACGTAATATATAAAATGAAGTATCATCCACAGCCACACCACCTATTATCGTGTTCGTTTTTTTGAGGTTTCCGAGGAAAGAGTAAACATTTGTCGAAAAAAGGATTGCGGACATTACTCATATTGCTAACGGCTCTTTGCAGACACTTTTTCTTGTTCTTGTTCAATTCGAGTTCGAGAACAAAAACAAAGCTCTGTTTTAGTGTTTTCATTTCCTTTCTTTGACAGAACAAAGGAGACCACTTAAAAAAAAACATCTTATGAAGTCGCATAGTGTGTTGCTATATAGATACCTACAAAAATATTATTTCAGACACACAACACAATCCAATTTTTTATGAAACCACAAAGTGGAAAATCGTTAACCCATGTGATCTCTTAATTTAGTTTGCTCATACTTCGTTCGGTTTTCAAGGCGTTTGTGAGTGCCTGTTCGCTTCAGAAATAATTATTTCGTATATGACTAATCGCAAATGGTGTTCAATTTTAGAACAGGGAATACCAATTACTCAGCTGTGTACGATTTTGTTTTTTAATCAAACAGGCGTACGTTGGTAAAAGTGTTGCCAGGCCCTTTAAGTGAAATTCCCCATCACAGAACTTTAAATTACCCTTTTTCCCCATTCTTCGTTGTGGTATTCCCCATGGATTCCCCACAATCTAAATATTGAGTAAACTGACTGCTTCTTACAAATTGTTCACCCAAGTTCCAATATAAAAACTGAAATCTAGTAAGAATGAACTTGTGCATATTGAATATGACTTGTTGACGTGACGGCGAACAACGACATCACAATGCATGGAATGCACACACCCACAACAAATATCCCACACGGGAAATTACTGTAAATAGAAAACGTCAAATGAATTATTGTATACTTATATAAACTTTTACTTATTTTTATAATGTTAAAAAGAGTTGGTTTTATTGTATTGCGGTCTAGATCTTATATAGTTTTTGCCAATAAATCTCAGGATTCAACTGTTCTCACTCTACCGTTCAAAAAGCGAACATGGCTTATTTTCCAATCAGTCATTACGATTGAATTGAAACGCGCTTCTTGCGTACGAGGAGTTGAGCCATTCTCCGAGCCATTCCACAAAAGAAGCAGTTTTTTGTAGTTACAAAAAAAAAAAAAAAAAAATTCTTTAGGTTCATTCACTTGACGACTCTTTTAACCAGCTATAGGGTATTTCGCAACAACATCAGTGTCAAATAAGAAGAAAAAACAAGTGACAGCTGAAAAACTGATAGGAAATTTTATATGGCTGTAGCATAATTATGTTAAAAATGTACTGAAAAGTCAATAACAAAGTAGAAAAACAAAATAAAAGTATTGTGGGATCGAAGAATTATGCTTATCAAACGTATTTGGTAACAGCTGAGAAGTTAAAGTAATATGAGCCATTTCTCTTTGGCTCGGAGCATTGAGCGAAAGCTTGTATACTTGAGCCAAATTACCCAATTAGGTACAGCACAACCCTGGTTCTATTTAAAAGGCAATGGCGACGTTCAAGCTTCTGGTTTAGTAATTCTGACAGCAGCCGTCTGACTAGATGTATCTCGGTTTTGATTGGCTGAAATCGGTCGTATGAGTCAGTTGATATTTTCGGAGGGGTAGCCGACGAATCTAGTCAAGAAATTCGTGACTGAGTACTAAGTTCACAGTCCGCATAATGTGGCTGAAGTAGAAAAAGTGACGTTCCCGACCAATCTAGTTTTTGCGTTCAGTTTAAATCTTTTCCAGACCAATCTGCTCCACTGAAGATAACTAGATTCTTGAATGTGCCCAACATTGGATTTAAGTATTGAAATTTAATATTTTTTTTTTTATTTTCCCCATTTTCGTTCTGGAAGAGGGAAGATTCCCCTTTTCCCTTTTCGCATATTTTTTTATTGAAATTTCCCACAAAAAGGGGAATTCCCCACGACCTGGCAACACTAGTTGGAAGTGTGTTTTTCGTTTAAAGGTGCGAGAAATGTGGGTTTTTAATTTAAAAACTTGTGGTATTCGTAGAAATTTTTGAGTGCATTTGCTTTTTGTTATAATTATTCAGCCATACCAATAATCAACTTTAGTCTGGCAGTTTACGCAACGATTCCACACTTTCCAAAACCCTTTACCAATAAACAAATATGGATGCCAAAATATCGCTAGCTCTAGGGTTAAATGTTAATGGTGAGAAAGCCATGTTTTACTCGGGCATTAGCTAAATAAATCATCTCATATGTGGCCACTGGCCAATCGAATGGGCGCTCACAGAGCACTTTTTTTTTTTTTTTGCTCTCAGAGCAGTGTTTATGTTCGTTTGGTATAAAAAAAAAAAGCAATCTTTTTCATATCTCAGAGCACTTTTGCGAATCTTAGTTTTTTCAAGTGCATTTGAAATTGACAACAACAGGTAGAATTTGTTTAGGTTTTCGTGATTTTTTTCTACAGTAAAGAAAGGCATTGCATCGGGTGGATCTATTTGTGTAAATTATTTATGTATAAATATTTAGAAATCAATAGGAACGCAAATCTCGAATGTTTTGATATAGAATTTAACCAGTATTGCAGGCTACACATATTCGAATCGCACGAATATCAACACAATAAAAAAGTTAACTTAAAAAAAAAAAACCTGACTGACTGTAAAAAAGATTTAAAAATAAAAAACAAGAAACACTTTCAAGTTTAATTAATTAGCAGTCAGAGGCGCATATTTTAGTCAGATTGTGTCTCCTCCGATTATCAATTAGTTTGTTGGGGGTGTCCTCTGAGCGCATTCTAGTCGCTCCTTTTGTATGCCGAACTTTCTAGTTTCGGGCTGAAATAATGGCGAAAAAGAAGTCTTGTTTCGGCTGAAAGTAAACGTGATACCAGCGTAGATATCCGCACCTTCTTGAATAGCCAGGCGGAAATCAAGAGCTTGGAATAAATCTCTATAGAGCCTATACTAACGCTGGTCTGTTGCTCATCCATTGCTGAATGCCGATGCAAATACAGGGTGGGCCAGACACGAGTTTCTTTTTTAAAATACAATAAAATTAACAAAATTATTTTTTTTCCATATGTATTATTGCTTTATAAGTAAGAGCAAACGGTGCAGGGAAATAAGCAGCGTTGCCACTTGTTCTACATATGTAGTACTGTGCTACATATTTCCTGGATTTTTTAACGCCCTACTACAAACTACATCGTCTCCCAAAAGTACTACATTTCTTAAGAGGCAACCATTTTAAATTTATTTAAGGAGTTTCCCTATAAGAAAGCAAATTTGGAAATTTTAAATGAGCAGTGGCGCTTGTTGATTAGGGCTTTCGATCTTATTTTGAAATGTGGACCTTAGAATAGCGACATTGTTGCAATATGGGTGGAATTAAATAAACAAAAAAATAGTTTAGGAAACTATTACATATAACTATTTAATTTCAATACAAAAAAAAAGCATGTACTACCTTTTATTTGAAAATGCTACTTTTTTTTTCTCTAATGTACTACATTTGCTTAAGATTTAATTGGCAACGCTGGAAATAAGTCCCCGGGAACTAAGTCCAATGAGAGACTTAGGTTCGAATGGCTGTTCGAGTGGCTGTGTCGGATGGCCTCGCAGTACCGCATTCTGTCATTCCAATTTTCCAAGACCTTGTTGATGGTTTCGGGCTGTAGCTAATGGATATTGGCCTTAAGTGCTTGAATCATTTCCGGATTGTTGGCACAACATCGGTCCTTCACGGTTCTCCACAAAACAAAAAAAAGAAGTTGTTACCGTAGCCGCCGAGATGAAAATGCGCCTCACCAGGAAAGATGATTTTTCGCCCAAATTCGTTGTCCAACGTCTGATAAACATCCGAGAGTATAAATGTCTTGAAAGAGCTTCTCAATTAGCCGTTTGGACTCGGCATAAAATTGTAGATCCCTTCCATTCGTTCCAAAAATGAAAAACGTACACAAAAACGAATTGTTGTGAGAAGCTAGGCCTAGGGTCCTTGTGGACCTCTTGCGCCAACTATTTATTTATTTCTTCTTCTTTTTTTCTAGATGGCCCACCCTTTACAATAGAAACCGATAAGTCTGAGAAACATGTTATCCATGAAGCAACACTACCTATAAATTATAGATAAAGGTACCTAGGTCTTCCGATCGCTTCCGATCTCACTATAAGGCCGGATGCTATCGAAAAACAAAGATTAGGCGGACAATTATTGGTATGGTATGGTATGGTATCTGAAACCATCTAAGAGTTGGATTTGTTTCTTTCAGGTCAGAGCTTTATTTTAACCTGGTTAACTCTATACCTTATAAGAATAATTTATAAACGATCCCTATCCTTTCACAGCGCTAATTAAAAATTATGAATTTTGTAACTCCTTCAATGACAATCGAAATGGCTCTCCGATAATATTACACTTCAAAATGTCCCTATTGCCAACACACCGCAGTCATGCACTTTAATTTGTCTGAACACAGGATCATGCCTATAGACTTTGATGTGCATTCCCCACTGTCCACTTTATGTTTATAGCGACTTCATTTGATGTTGCATGCGGTTGTGGTGGGATGGGACTTAAATTGATTTAACTACACATTCGGCTCACGTGCAGTGCATTAAAAATGCAGTATTCCAGTGGAATTCACTCCACCTCTTCCGTCTCGTATCGTAAACTGTCCAGTCCATCATCCAAATGGGCCCTTCTGTCTGACATGGTTTGGCCAAAAACAATACCGCGCATACAAATGTACTTCTTTACGATTTCCCCCGCTGCGAATGTGAAAATCGAAAACATTTCTTTTGTTTACATCAGCGGGGCGTATTGAATTGGCATACGGTCAGAACTCCAATTTCAGTTATGTTGCATCAACTGAGCGTCCCAATTACCTTGTTTTTAACTTTCTCGATTACAGGTAGTAAGAGAAAGATATTGTGTTAGTACAAAATGAACTCGAGATGTTAATCAATTCTGATATTACGATGATAGACGAACTCAAAAAAGGGAGTCCCAAAATCCTGTCCATCTATCCATAAGTCCACGGGCATACAGCCTAAACGGCGGATTTGGAGTTTGGGGCGGTTTATTTTATTTGCAAAGTATCCTCAAGATTAATTGTACTTCCAATATAACATTTTCGTACCAGTTTGAATTGTTCGAAAACGGCTCTAACGATTTCAAATTAATGTTTGAGCTTAAGTAGGTAAGGTTACCATGACTGCGTACTCAGTTTTTCGCTCAAAAAAAATTAAATAACGGTAGGTACCTATACCTTCTCACGAAATATGAAAATATGTATCCCGAAAACGGTCCATACGATTGTAGCAAAAATTCATTTCTAAGGTAATATGGTAGTTTTTAATTTAAAAACAAACTCAGTTTTTCTATATATTAGCCCTCAATGGATTTTTGAAAAAGACATGTTTTTTTTTTTTAATTTGGTTTACTTTAGTTTACCTGAAAACGAAAACGGTCCCTGCGAAACTGAAATTAAAATCGATTTTTCCAAAATTATTGCGTCCTTCATTTTTTATTCGAATCACCGAAAACTTGAATTTTAAAAACTACCCATATCTCGAAAACTCAGTTTTCGATTTGGATTTAAGAAACTAAGTAATGCTTACATCTCGAACAATATGTTTTACTCAGTTTCCAGCTAAAAAGTTAACACTACTTATTAAACTAAATAATGAAAAATTTGTTAGTGTGTTTTCTGCCTGAATTTACAAAAACCGCTGTAACGATTTTAATGAAAACACATATTTATGATAACAAAACAAATCTATTTAAGATACCATAAGTAGCTTTTCTTAAAAAAGTCGAATAAGCCTTTTTTTTTAATATTTCTCAAATTTTACTATACGCAATTCCCGATCGGTCTTTGTATATTCTTGGAAACTAAATACCGTATATCTCTATATAATATAAAACAAAGCGGCAAAAAGTGTTTCCGCCGGAAGCGATCGAAAAAAAAACCTTTTTACACTTTTCACAAAAAAACATTTTACTTTTTCCGGTTTCCAACTATGGATATTTTTCGATTACTTTGGCGTTGAGAACGCATTTCCCTTTTAACGGACTTGGCATATTTTCCCACAATAAAAATTAAAGAAAAAATTAGGACTGTCTCTCAAAAGTAGGTACATACAATAAAAAATGGCGTTCGAATTCCTGAATTCCTGTCGAAACAATAACAGAGAGGGGATTCCCCCTTTTGGCCTACAACTTAAAAAGCTGCTGATGCGAATTTATAGGTTGACAGTGTGCAGTGCTCCCCAAACCCATTCATTTTAAATGAGGAGACCACTGCTACTTAGGTTGGATTCAATCGTTTAGTTTTTAATTAGGTATATGAAAAGATAAATGAGAATAAAACTGCATGATAACAGGATAATTACAGGGTTTTTCACAAAAACACAGGTATCAAATTTCTACAGGGTTTCCGTTGATAAAACAGGGTATCCTGTAGAATACAGGATATATGGCATGCTTAGGCATAGAGCGTATTCCATTTATAACTACTAATTTAAATTCAAAAACAAATCCCTGAATTTCTAAGTATGTACATATGTCTATATAAGGATATGTCTACCACGAATTCTTCTTCCAATCATAGACACCTTAAAGCGTTACTTATATAATATTCAAGTCAAAAATAAAAACAAATCCTAATAGATTAGAAAATAGAAACTTCTGCTACGCTTTGCTTTGTACTCAAAAATGTTATATTATCTTAAAAAGTGACAGTAGGCACTTACAACTACTCTCTAACCAGGGATGGGATCTTGTAAGATGAAAACGTTCGATCGTTTGTAACTACAAAAACATTTCGAGGAATTCTCGTTTGCACGAAAGCAAAAAAACGAAAGCCAGTTTACGTTTTCGTTTATTTTTCTTCATGTAACTCTAAAAACGAATAACATTTTCGTTCCTTGCGAAATTTCGCATTTTCTTTGACTACTAAATTGGTGGTTGTGTTATATATGCGATATCTACAAAATATGCTGGCGATAGCGGTGTGGGAGATCAAAATCTAAGAAAAATCCGAAAAAAAAATCTTCGGGATTATTCCGGTCCCCTTACGCTGCCCGATGAAAAGTTTGTTTTATTGATGTGTATTGAATTGTAAGTTTACATGTTCTTAATTTTTTATTTAATTTTCTTCAACTTTTTGGGTTGAATAAAAAGGTTTTTAGGTATGTGCTGGACAACCTTTGTCTTCGTACAGGAAAGTTCCTAAACATACGCCCTGGAGGTGGTCACCAGTGGGTATGGTTGGCAACGATTTTGCTTCTCCTCTCGCACAGAGCACTTTGTCGAAAATACTACACACAATGTAATGGAAAACGTTTTGTATCCTCTATGGCTAAAATGGCCATCACAACTGGAAGAAAATGTTACTAATCGTTACTTTTTTCCAAAAAAGTAGGTGACAGCTTTTCAATTGTATTTATAGTTTCTGTAGACGTCTATTGACGTCCTGTAAATAAGTAAATAATAAAAAATAAATAGTTGGCGCAACATGTCTGGAGAGACCCTAGGCCTAGCTTCTCACAACCAATCGTTTTGTGTGAGTTTTTCATTTTTGGAACGAATGGAAGGGATCTACAGTTTTATGCCGACTCCAAACGGCTAATTGAGAAGCTCTTACAAGACATTTATACTCTCGGATGTTTGTCAGACGTTCGCGAGAGGTAGCGCAGCGGAAAAAAACCCTAAGTCGGAATTGGGTTTTTGCGGGATTCGAACCTGGGACTCCCGCATAGCAGTCCAACACACTAACCACTAAGCTACTGCGACTACCTGTAAATAAGTAATTAATTCAAATAAAGAGTATGTGTGTTGGTAACTAATTTATTGTACTTACATTATTATTTACAATGTTGACCTTATTTATTTAAACCAAAATATAAAATAAAATATTTTGAAACTGTCAGCTATTGGCTGTCATACTCTCATTATGATGCATTCAACTTCTCAAACTGAAATTTCTTCGTCACTGTTTCTTAAACCCATGTGAAAGACAAAAAGGGAACGAAAGGAGTTACATGAAGCAAATTTTCGTTTTCGCGTGATTTCTATCGTTTTTTGAAAAGCGAAAGCGTTTTTCGTTTCGTTTCTTACAGAATCCCCAGAACTTGCGACAATTGACTTCTACTGAGAGCTTGAACTTATAAAACTCTCATTGTTATTATGATGTATCAGATGAATAACCCAAAAGCGGATTTTGTTAAACACTATTCGTATTTTATATTTTATGAGCCGTTTCTTTTATTTAGCATTGCTTCTTAGAACTTTACCCACTTACCTATCAAAATAAGAAAACAAAATGCTGAACTCTATTTTAATTCAAGAACGTTTCTCCTCGTTTATGAAACTTTACGTCGTTGTTCAGCTACGCAACTCGAACTCACTCTCTTCGCAATACTGCATGTTTCAATTTACCGTGAAATTAACTTTCATTGCGCACGGTTCCCGAGTTCATATGGCATGCCCAGCCCCAGCCCAGCCCCAGCCCATGCCACGGAGCCATTAAGTGAATTGCGCGCCACATTTACTGAAATAGACGAGATTCAACAATCCGTTGCGACCTTAGAAATGTATCTTCTATAGAGGAATGTGCAGTCAGTCGATAGGTATAGTCTGCTTGTATACGACTACTAAAAGTGGTAGTGTATCTGTGTCCAGATTTAGTGCTGTGATCGTTAGTCACGATCGGTAGAGTATTCAGGTTCACCTACTTCTTTTCCTCTTTAATATCGTTCACATGTCGATTGCAATCCCGATTTCCTTTGTCTGGTTACGAAGACGCGATGTGGAATAGTCCGTGTCGAACAAAACTGGTCCAACCAGAGATGCTGCTCCACCGGATGGGTCTTGTGGCGCGTCGTAGGTATACCACGTAAAACCTCACAATCTGGTTGACCGCGAAGGGCAGGCTGTATTCAAGTCCCTTCTCTTGGTTTTCCAAGTTTCTTTTCCTCACTCGTTCATGCTTCAATTTCATGAGTGATGATTACGCTGGGAGAGTCGGTGACTACCAACGCGCGCTGATCCACTTTCAGCACATTCGTGCTGGCTGTGTTTACTTAGAAAACGAGCTCATTAAAAAGCGTTACACTCTGGAAGTTGGTTTAACAAAAAGAAAGAAACCTAATTTATATGCGACGACTGGATTTTCAATGAACTTGATCAAAGACACGGAGTCATTAGAGCGAAATTGTTTGCTTGTAAAGAGTGTTCTCAACAATGCTTAAATGGTTTCTCCGATTTAATATTAGTTTATGTATATGTTTCGAGCGATAAATTAAAAAAAAATATACAATTTTTTCATAATTCGCCACAATGATTGATGGGCAATGAAGCTGCTCGGGAGCTATTTTCGTTTTCTCACATTGAGCCAAATCATCTAACGTATAACTCACATGCTGTTCGCTTAATTTTAAGCAATCTAAACATTTTGTCGGTATCACCCTAATAAACAAACTTAATGCGTATGACTCTTAAAATCCAACCTACTCTTTCACCTGCGTTGGTAGAAGAATCGATTAACCATCATAGTGTTGAAGGAAATTTGCGCAGATGCAGTATTAATCCCGATATACAAGGTGGCGCAAAAATAACCTTCCGATGTTTTTTGGCTGTAATTTAAAAAAAAATGAAAAACTTTGATTCTTCTTGTGGATTGTGGATCTGGAGCAGTGTAGCGTAACATTCTTTATTAACGTGTATTTCGCATGTGTTTACTACACAAATGTCAAAACAGAACTGACATTAGGGGCCATCGCAAAATTTATAGCATTTTCTGATAGGAGGATTACTTTTGCGCCACCTTGTATTTTTCGAAGTGGGCTGAACGCTGGAGAGTTCATTCCAAATCCAAAGGCTGTTACTTAAGGAGTACAGCTTTAAAACGAAATAAAACGCACTTACACACTTTGTACAAGGATTTCTGCAGGAACGTTAAGAATGTTAAATCGATCTGTTATCTATTCGGCAGCTAGGTAGGTAAATGGCTGCTCGTGTGGGGGTTGCTACAGCTTCACTTAGATCACAAGTTGGGACGATTGTGTCCACTTACGGGAACCATCCATTGCATACCTGTTTGAAAACAAGAAATAAACCGCTTTACATATTGGACCCACATTTAATAGGAATCTCATGGGTTCTTAAAGCTCCGTCATCTGTTGCATGCATCCCTCGAAAACAGCAACATAACTGAAAATCTTTGTATTACTTTGATGATCTATAAGATATGGACAACGCATAAAGCTACAACTCCTATGGGATTCATATGTATAGATTGGGGTGTCTGACTGAGGTTGAGGTGTCTCTAAGAATGAAAAGTTGAGTGGGACAACATCTTTTTCGAATAGTTGACGCCAAAGGTTATCTTAGTAATCCGTGACGACTGCGATTTCAATGGGACGCCTACCTACCTTAAGGGGCCAACCCATATAATCCGTCGCGTCCGTTGGGGCAACGTTTTCAACTGACAGATGGATAGAATACACAGTATCGTATGGAAGGTGACCCATAAGCAGCGCACGTGCCGGATTCGACGGATAAAGTAGGTTTACTTTCTATTTTTCTGTCCGTCGCACCCGTTGACAGTTGAGACAAAGTGAGAGGATGTCTTTTCATTGGTGAGAGACTGAGAGCATAAGAGAAACTGTCATCGGCTGTCACCAGTGCTCAGTGCCGGCTCCAGCCAAACTAGCGCCCTGTGCAAAATTTACAGAAGGCGCCCTTTTCCATATTTGCACGCGTGAATAGGTCTTTTCCACATAACCCAGGAGGTAGAATTCTTTGCGTTTTTTTTTACCAAGTCTTCGGAACTACCTTGCCATTAGATAATGTCTGTTGATAACTTGTAATTGAAAATTTTCTATTATCTGTTTTTGGAAAATGATGATCCATCAGATGAATTTTCCCAATTGTTGAGATCTTTAAAAACCTAAAGATACCTCTTCTCCTGGCCCTAATGTGTTTCCTACCTAATCTATCGACATTTTAAATTACTTTTACTACTAGTTACATCTAACCCATCTGCATGTTCCTCGCTGCTTTTTAAAAAATTGAGGAGATTTTTGCTTTATTATTTTTTATTAAAATTTTTCTAAATTATGGTCTTATTTGAACAAGCTTTTTGTTTAAAATGCAAATGGTAGTATTTGTTCGCACAAGATAAAATTAATTTTTCTTTCTTAGCAATGCGCCCCAAAACTTGGCGCCCTGCGCCTTTGCACATCTTGCACATATGGTTGAGCCGGCCCTGCCAGTGCTATCATATCGTGGGATTTCTTCCTCTTTTCGGGAATTTCATTTTAAAAGAAATATTTTTTCACAAAAAAAAAAAAAAAAAACTATCCAGGGGATTATTTAAAAGGAAATTTGAGTACAGTAGGACGTTTCGTGGGACAAATAATGATAGAGTACGCAAAATACTGCCTGTCACCGTATGCGACGGATTCTATGGGACTGCTCGTTCCGTCGAATACGTCAATATCGAAGAATCTGACGGCGCGACGGATGCAACGGATTCTATGGGCTGGGCCCTTTAGAATCATAAGGGAACTTCATTTTTGCGGCCCCTTAAATGGATTTACATAGGTAATACCAAGCCTCAACAGGTTCAATGCGGATTTGTTGGGATAGCAATTTTTTATTGGGCTCCCAATAACCACATCCAAAGTATTTACGGAAGTAAGGGATTATGTTTGCCGGATCTTTGTCCGATGTTTGCAGTCTTTATTGATTTAAAAAATGAGTTTGTTATCTTATTTTCTGGATCTGAGTCGTTATTTGAACTTGCAGGAGAAGGTTCTGCAATGCAATAAAATCAAGGCAGTCTCTAATGTTAGGAAGCGAATCCAACGAATTTCCGCTAAATAAAAGGTTTTCATTAGCGACTTGACAACTTCAACTTTCAGTGTGAACGCACCCTTAAACCGATTACTGAAATGTCAATGTCAAAATATTCAGTAAAATCAACATTTTCATCATGGTGCAGTATATGACGGAACAACGTTTATAAATAATTAAAATTTACAACCGAACTTCCGAGTCGGTGGTCGAAACTCTAAGAGCGTTAACGCAAATTTTCAATCTTCACAGCGAATGCACTTCGCATTTATATTTAAACGACTCGATAAGCAGAACATGCTTATACTGGACAGGTGAGCAAAGTCACTGTGTGGTTTTCATGCCGGTGGCGTCATAGGGCCGTTTTTTTTTTCGGCGATGAAAATGACCGTCACTTTACGGTAAATGGTATTCTCTACAGAGACATGTTGGAACGTTGGTTCTTTGAGGAATTGCATGAATTGAACATCAGTGATACTTTTTGCACCAAAAAACACATTTTCACTTCCAACAGCCAAAGTCAATTGACAATTTAGAATTATTTTTGTGTGGAAGTAAAGGATCACGCTCTGCGGCATTTGAGTTTACCGTTGAAGGGTTTGAGTGTTATTTGAGTGAATTATTGAGTGAATGGGTTGGGATAGATTTACGAAAGTGAAACTAATAAGGTTCCGTTTTTCCCCCTTTTTGTACAGAACCTTAAAAAGGGCCGAAACGGCAAAAAATTGTGGCAGACTTAAAAAAAAACTCTATACTATAACAATGAAGTAAGAAAAAAACGAGTACAAATCCAGAGTTGAAACTCGGACCAAACCCCTATCGGCACCAATCTATACTCTGTCCAAGAAAAATTGTCAGTACAGGCCTTATGGGAAGCTCTTTTTTCTACCAGTGGTGCCTGTACTACTCTCACGGCACTCAAACACAAGATTTGCCATTGAAATAAAAACGAAACCACTGGCATTCCAAAGCATTTTGTTGTTGTAATTTTCCTGAAATTCGCGTACATCCCTCCACAACCAGTCTGCCACACAGCCGCGGGCAGAATGAGCACGATCGCTTGTGTTCGCTTGCTATTATCATCAACCAAAATAAGCAGTGTGAGAGACTGAAGCACATCAGAGAAGTGTTACCATATGACAATGTTAGCATATCATTAAGGGTTTTTCTTTGAATTTTGTCAAAGAACTTTCGGTTTTGGTGCTTTTTGGAGCTTTTTGGAGCTTTTGAGAGCGGCATATTATGTGGGGTGCTGCCATTCGGTTTTAATTTGTTTGTGTTTCTAAAAGATCCAATAATATTCAGTTAAAACATATTTTTTAATGTTTTCTTTTAGAAATAATGTTTATTCGTGAGGTGTTTTAATGCATTCATTTCATTAACGCAACAAGTGATCATATGTGCGTTGTAGTAATATTGCAATAAATTAATTGTGATTACCGGATTCATGCAAAAGCATGTTATTTTAAGGGATAAAATTTGATTTAATATTTTATTATAGAAAACTAAGTACAAATTTGCAGCCTTGTTCATTAGGGCATATTTCTGCATGTTTTGGTAGGTATAAATTCAAATTTCACTTTGTAGAGCATATTTTTCACACTGAAATATCAAAATGATGTAATCCTATACTGTTTATTTTCGGTCGTTGGGTTTTACCACATCCGGTCACTCCTCTCCAGTAAAGCAAATGCCTTGAAAGGATTTTATGATCCTTTTTTTGCTACTGTTTCCGCGAAGTTCTGCATTGACGGGTAGTAATTTTTTAACAAATTTGTAATCTAGGTATATATGTCTATATTAAAAAATGTATGTAGAGCTGCACAAGTGCAGTCCTTTTACCATCTGTTTAGGTATATGACATTGCGTCGTGGTTATATAATTTTTTATAATTGCCTGTTTGTGTATATAAGGCGGAAACAATGGTTGTTATCTCAATAGCGGATAGTGCATCTAAGCAAGTGGTTAACTTTATTGTGCATATGAATAAACAGAAACATGGCTACAAAGTCTTTAAAGGATCTAAGTGTAGAAACAACAAATTGTTGATGCAACTGAAAAATTCTATGGCCTTTTCAAAAGTAAATCGGAAGCCGTAGGAAATGCGGCTACTGTTTTTTCTGTTACGGAACGAACTGTATACAGGCTTTTAGGGGAAAAAGCAATCAAAGGCCACAATTCACCACCAAAGAAGAAAAATAATTCCGGTATCAAGAGCAAGGTGGATGATTTTGACAAATGTGCGATTAGGCGGATAGTCCATCAGTTTTTTATGGATAATGACCTTCCAACGCTAGACAAGATATTATTGGAAGTACAAAAAAGTGAAAATATAACTAAACTAAGCAGATCAACTTTGCATACAATATTGCAAAAAGATCTCGGACTTAAATTCGTCAAACGTCAGCGAAAGAATTTGTTACCTAGCTGAATTGTAAGATGGTAACCCTAATAGTATTACTCTCTGAGTTATGGCGAATTATCATACACACTACGGCAACCCTGTGAGAGCTTTAAAAAGGGACCGATTTATGTAAGTCATTGCAACTAGACTGAGAGACAAACATCCTATCTTGCCTGTACTGACAATTTTTCTTGGACAGAGTATAATAACAAAGCTTAATACACTTTTGTGGAATATAAATTCCCGGAAAATAAAAACAATTTCCTAGAATAACCATCACAACGCCTGATTTTGCTTCTAAGAACCCTATCCCATTTCCTTTTCCTAGTTTCAGAAAAGATTTGACCTACAACGATTTGTAATCGTGAATAGTGAAACAAACTATCTGTTGATTGTTTTCTAGGTACCTGTCAAGGAGATGTGCTCATGCCAAGTTGATAAGCATCTTCAGAATTTATTAAGGTTCGCAGAACACCATCCATTCATCTCCAAGTGACAATCATTCTTAACACGGAACTCGAAATTCTTCCCATGCCCTTAAAAAAGCAGCAACAAAAAGAAATAAAAAAAATAAAAAATAAAATCTTCGTGTAGGCCGAACGCAACGCCTCGAAACAAGTGTGCTGGTGCCTGGTGCTGGTCGAGCTCCCCCCAACTAAGAAATGCATGCTCCCCCAACCAGCTCTGCACGAAGAAACAAAAACGTTCGCTGTCTATATTTAGCAGTTAGATAGCCCGCATCGGAAAATTATCATAACGAAACAATCTTCTAAATCAGTGTTTGGTGACACTTGAAACGGTTCATGAAAATCGAAGAACCGGGCACACCAACCTACAATATGTATCTGTCACATCTCACATGGAATGTGTCACGTTGGGTTGTGCATTCCAATTTTATGACCTTTACATTCATCCAACTGTATATACGGAGACGAACCCCATATGTTGTGCAGCAGGTCTGTGCGTCTGTCGCGTATTTGTCGAAATTAAAATCGTTTTTCCAACTACGAGTATGTAGTTACTCGATGTGATTTCGAAAATAGATGCGCCACCATGGATAGGACGGACGATATGGAGGTGGGTGTACGACTTACGAGAACGCTTGTACAAAATGTGCGTACAAGCCATGTAGGTGCTGGTACTTCTTATATAGATACACTTCCGGGGTCGTAGCACTTTTTTATTAGATATTTTCAATTGATGGTTCAGTGAAAGTGTCCGTGCCAGAGTAAGAGAAAATGTGATTGTATAAAAAGAAATAACACCGTCGAAAGCATAACTGCTACGGATAAGTGCACTAATGATTGTATCTGAATGAAATTGGCTGTACCTACCTATAATTAAAATTTGTTTCCACATTTATGTATTGGAGTTATTACGATGTATGCACGATCACTGTGATTATCGGGGCGGGGAAGGAGAACGATTAGAAAATAAACAAAATCCATGGGTGAATAGCCCCCGAGGTGGATTGTGGAAAATTATTTATTGATTGGTTTAATTATATTTTCACTCCGATCAGGTGGGGGTTTCCCCCACCATCGGACTCGACCTGTTGGCTAGTTGCTTATAGTGATGTTGAGCGCTGATAGAGTTAAGTTATTAATTGAGTCTTTCTCGGCGAGTGGACTGGTTTGATGGGGTTCAAGAAACTCTCGTTGGGATAGCGAGTTATAAAATGATAAGTCTACAAGGAAAGACGATGTGGATTTTATGTAGATAAGAGGTTGTTAAATTTATGTTGTGGATTTTGAATAACAAGCTGTGATAAGGGAGGGACTATATTTTTGCCTTGTCTCATTAAAAGTGCTCTGATTAGGTACATTCAGATATGAGTCTTTAGAATTGTGTTACAAGTCCTTGTGTGATATGAACTAAGTCAAGGCAGGTTGTACAAATTTGAGATATAACTTTTCGCATCAGTTTGCCATTATAGCAGTAGGTATGATTTTAGAAAATGGCGCAAATTGATTGTGATGATTTGAATATTTGAGTAAGGGCAGATAGTTCTTATGATATTCAGATATAGTTCTGTTTGCCTCCGGCCCATAACTATCCCATTCTCTATAGACGAGGTTCAACAAAATAGTTCAATCTTTCAAACTGTAACCAAGCTTACACACCCACAACTTTCATTAAAATCCGTTGAGTGGTTTAGGGGAGCACCGAAAAAAAAGCAACCAAAATTTACTGAAATTCATGTGTTTTTCACACACGCATAACCTACAAATACGTTTTCCGATTTTAACAAAACTTCACAAAAACCATATATAGATCAATACCAAAGATGTGTGAAAGTTTTGTTAAAATCGCTAAACGTGTTAAGGAGTAAACCGGCGACAAACGAACACAACTTTAAGGCTCAATTCTTGTATACATACAGTGAACTCCCTCTTAATGGACACCCCTCTTATGTGGACGATTCTCTTAAGCAGACAAGATGTAGTGTGATGATTTGCTGGTATTATTTAGCATGAGTTTTTTTCCTCTTAAGTGGACGGTTCTTTTTAGCGGACCTTACCTTACCTTAAGGTGGCGCTACAGTCCGGGGTGGACTGGGCCTCAACCAATACGCCTCTCCAGTTAGCGCGATCTTTGGCTAACTGCCTCCAGTTGCGCACTCCAAGTTGGTTGAGGTCCCCTTCCACTTGAGCGCGCCACCTAAGGCGAGGTCTTCCTCTACTGCGTTGTCCCTCCGGGTTAGAATCGAAGACTCTCCGGGCCGGAGCGTTGGTGTCCATTCGCTCTACATGTCCTTACCATCTTAGATGACTAATGCGTACTTTTCTGACCAGGTCGATATCGCTGTACAGCTCGTAGAGTTCGCTTCATCCGCCTTTGATAACGTCCATGCTTCTTCGCCATAGAGTAGGACTGGGATGATGAGGGTCTTATATAGAGTCTCCTTAGTGTTTCTTGACAAGGCCTTACTTCTCAGTTACCTTCTTAGGCCAAAGAAACAGCGGTTGGCAAGAGTGATTCTTCGCTTGATTTCTGATGTGATGTCGTTGTCAGAATTTATAGCGAAGCCGAGGTAGACAAAGTCCCTAACTACCTCAAAATTATAACTGTCTATCGTGACGTTCTGTCTAATTCGTCGATGTTGTGTGTCCCTTCTTGTTGACAGCATGTATTTTTTTTTGCCCTCATTCACCGCACTAAACCCATTTTTGCCACTTCTGTACTAACAGTTGCAAAAGCACCAGTGGACTTCTTGGGTTTTTTTCCAGGATCTGCCGTAGTGTAAATATTTGGTCGGTTGTGGACTCACCGGGCGTAAAACCGCACTGATAGGGTCCAATCAGTTCGTTGACATAAGGTTTCAGGCGTTCGCAGAGTGCGGCAGATAGGATCTTATATGCGATGTTAAGGAGACTGATGCGTCTATAGTTGGCGCAGTTTAGAGGGTCTCCTTTCATGTGGATCGGGTAAACAAATCTGAGGTTCCATTCATCAGGCATACTTAACTCTAACCAAATTATGGAGACGAGTTGATGTATGCACTCTACCAAGTCATCTCCGGCTGCCTTGAAGAGCTCTGCAGGTAAGCCTTCTAGTCCAACAGCCTTGTTGGACTTCAGCTTGTATGTATATTGCTTTCCTCACTTCATTTTGATAAGGTGGACGAAAGTCTTGTTTTTCATCGCCCAGATTGAAAGGTTCATTCTGCCTGACAGCGGAATTAATGTCGCCTTCGCCGGTTAACACTCTGCAGAAATGGTTTTTCCATGTCCTCAGCACCGACTGTGTTTCCACTTCAAGGTTTCCTTGTTCATCTCTACAGGTTCCTGCTCGGATCTTATTGCCATGAGACGTTCTTTTTACCTTCTGGTAAAACTTCCGAACATTGTTCCTGGAGTAACACCTCTCTATTTCCTCGATCGCGCGCTTCTCATGCTCTATCTTTTTCTTCCGGGAAAGCCGATGTTCTTCCCTTCTCTTTTGCTCGTAGAGCTCACGAGCTGCTCTCGTCCTTCTGTGCAGCGCCGCTTTGTATGCGATTTGTTTTGCTGCATATGCTTGCCGGCACTCTTCGTCAAACCAGGGGTTTCGTGGTGGTGGTCGGGTGAAACCCAACACATCAGTTGCGGTGTTCCTGATGGCTTCTTGGCATCTGTGCCACTGGTCTTCGGCGCTTGATGCTGGCTGCATAGAACTTCTCGAGAGGTTGAGGGATACGCGATCGTCAAATGTTCTGGCGGTTTGTTGCAATTGTAGCCGTTCAACGTTAAATCTCCTCACAGTATTTACCCGTTGTTGTGGCGTCTTAGATATCTGCATACGCACCTTGGCTACAACAAGGTAGTGTTCCGAGTCTTTGTTAGCCGCTCGGAGAGTTCGAACATCTAGAATACTGGAGGAGTGCCTTACGTCGATCTTAACATGATCAATTTAGATCAGTAAAGCGTTAGCCTTACAAATTGTTCTCAATAAGTTTTCGCCCGGCTTTTGCTCATGGTAAGCAAAATTATATCCGCAGAGAAAATCCACTAAATAATTAAATTCCTGCAGAATTTTTACGATCTCATTGTATATTGCGGTATAAACAAAAAATTCCCCGTAGTATGGAAAATTCATTTTTACGAATTTTCCAATTTCCTTTGAAAATTTTAAAATTTTCTCACCGTATGAACCTTCCTAAGGAGTAGACAAACGCATAAAAGGAAAGATAACTCAAATCGGACGATCCGTTCTCGAGTTATTACACAACCTATAATAAATTTTGAGGAGAATATTTTTAACATTTTGAGAAATTAATTTCCTTACAATTATTGTAAAATGCAAAATAAGGAATTTCTTGATAAATATTATGTCCGAGTATGAATTTATCATATTTTAAAGAAGTTCTGTAGGTAAGTGGAAGTAGATATAGGTACTCTGTACTCTGAACTCTGATCTCTAATAGGTATCTACCAATATCAAGTTATGGGATATGCATCGCATTTCGCTATCCTCTCTTCGAGTGCATCATTTCGAACCATTCTCCTGTTGTTCTTCTTTCTTTTGTGAGTAATAAGTGCGAACCCACCCAGCACCCAGCCTTACCCCGCACAACCATTTTAAAAATCCTTTTCAGCGATTCCCTCTTTGTTCATCCCAATAAGCACTCGAACGAGCAACGCATTCATTCAACTATAACACACCCCTTTCACAAATTCCAAGGATGCGTTAGCAGCTACCTAGCATTTTTCTCCCTTTGTACAAAAATTAAATTATTAATTAAATGCATTCCACACCAACCCCACCGTCAGAGAATTTCAAAAAGCAAACAAAAAACACGATTCATCTCATCTCAATGAAAATCATTTAACGGATAAAAGCACAAAAAACTATGCACATTACTATAAACTAGTGCAGATAGCGATTTTCTACCCCACCCCGAAGACGGTGATGCCTGCCCTGTCCAATAAAACAGTGTTATTCGCAACGAGAGCACTTAAAGAAGAAAAAAAAAAAAGAGATAGTAAAACTGGTACTCATTATCGTGTACGATTCAATGAGTTAATGAATAGGCCGTCATCCCTCCCCCGCTGCCGCGCCGCTGTAATTCCTCTTTGAAAGCAATTTTGCTTTACAACGGTCGGCCACTCAAACAACGATAATGACAATAACCTCAATTGCGAAAACAAGAGAAATTTGTATACACGCTCTATGCGTCTATCTATGTTTTGATATTAACATTTTTCGCAATAAAAACAAGCATGTTAAACAGAAAAGTAGTATTAACACGAAAAAATGTCTATGCATACCGACACAAAACAACTAAAAATAATTACACACAGGGACACAGGAACTACACTGGCCAAAAAAAAAAAAAAAAAAAAACGGGCAACTTTTTCTCCCTTGCCATGCTACGAGCATAGCCAAATGTGAATGTATTGTGCTGTTAGGTAGGTACTTACCAACTTGTGAAATGGCTTGAAGCGTATCCAAAATAAAAAGGGTTATTAACCGTCGCCTGTAGGTGGTAATCCAAGAGTTGTTATTAAGACAGCCGGCCCACTACAAATCACTATTTATCACTGCGCACACATATTTCGAAAGAGGCCTAAGGAAATAAAGACACAAATGTATCTTCACGGGTGAGTGATTATATCTAATGAACTTTTCTGCTTCAAATTAACTGCGTAGAATGATTTTGTTCAAATTTTGTAACACTGTGGCACTAGTTTAACGCTTTTTCTTTAACTTTACGCGGGGAGATCACTGATCGTGCAAAAAGATAGAAAACACTATAATTACGGGGATACCGCTGTACGTAATAGCAGTTTATGGAAAGGAGAACAAGCTGTCGTAAATCGAAGGCACAGGAAGTGGCCTGTCCGCAACAAGATCTAAACAAGAATCGAAACGATCTTCAACCAGTTTAGATTGGAGATGGTGCAACCAAACAGAGTGCATCCAACAATTGCATCGATAGTATAATTGCGAAATATAAATCGAAGAACTCGAACACTCGATTTGTGGATGGTAACGTCACACAAATATGGGCAGCGGTTATGCTCAGCAGATGGGAAAACGGTCAGTTGGATACGATCCACAAATGTATTTCTTCTGGTAGGTGGGTATCGCGTATGGGCATGGGTATGTTAACTCGCGTGGCATAAAATATAAACACTCAAAACCGGCTGAATTCCAGAAGCGACGGCTTCAAAACTCCGCGGACGACGTAATAAAATAACAACTCCACACACGATCGCGTTGCAAGATCGACTGGAGGGCATATCAATTCTACAGTGGCAGCCACAGCCAGCAGATCGTTTTCTATGGATGTGAGGAGGAACGAGGAATACACTCTGCAGTGTTGCCATATGGAACCGACTTTTCTGTTTGCTCCCCACGATCGTGTGGAATGATCTTCAATGCAAAACGGGTTTAGATGAACTTTGAGTTGAGGAATACAATCGAGAAATGTGAAGATATCACAGCATGGAGCTTATGGTGTCGGCGGCTGTGTCGGTGTACCTCTGCATAACAACTATGCACATATCCATACATACACACATTATATAGGTATAGAAATGCACTTCCGTTGAAGGAAGCATGATTTTGCTTCGAGTCCGAACGAGCTATCTGGACAATTGAGGGAAATAACAACCAACTGAACAATAATGCAATTTCTCATAATGCACCGCAGACGCAGACCGCCGCGACAAGACCTCAAACAACCACGCTGAGTCTTATATCGCGCGTGAGCTGTGGTCGCGCGTATCTTTTGTCTGCCATTATGGAACGGGATGATAAGTGAAGAGGTCGTTTTCTGTTTTTTTTTTTTTTAATATTTTAGGGTACGCTCATATAATAGCAGTGAGGCCAATGAAGGTCTTGTTCTCTGATTGTTTGTATTCTGCCATTCGTTTGGTGTTCACATACCACATACATGGAAAAAAAAAATGAAAAGAAAACCCCAAACTCTTCAGAATAACTTTTCTAAATGGTTAGGAGCGGTGAAGTGCTTTTGACTGGAGGCAGATGAAAGGAAAATTTAAATTGATTTCGGAACAGTTAACGATGCAGTAATGACTGGAACATGAGTGAGTGTGTACTAAAAATAAATTTGCCACACCTGGTTAATGGTTGTGTATAGGACTGGAAGATGAAAAGGGGCTGTTAATGTATGGCAGAACTGATGGGATCATTAAATATGTTGAAATCGAAATCGATTAGGTCGCCCATATAACATTTTATAAGTGAGTTTTCTCCTGTCGGTCGATTAGTCTATTGAGCGTTTGAATTTGTGCTGCTTGATTTGTTGACGAATTTCGTATTGAAATTGAAGAACATATTCGGAAAGGATGCAGTGTTTTTGTGACTAACTTACGTAGGTATGCTCTTTCTCGTTTTGTGCCTGAAATCGGACTTTGGGAGTTGGGATGATTTTACGTAAATATTTGAAATTATGTACATTAAACATCCGAAGAACTGCCCTTGAGGAAATTCGGCGACAAGTGACACGATGATCACAGACCGGTAAGCGAGGTTTTCTGGCAGGCAATCTGCGTCTTAGAGGAAGCACGAAGATAGTACATAGTCCGTCTTACAACTATTCGCATTAAGTCTATAAATTCGCCAACATCAGCCTAATACGCGCTCACGCCGCGCCCCCACAGAAGATAAAGACGATGCTACCAAAGAATGTTTCTACGAGCTCCTCGACAAAACATATGAGCAATGTCCTAAGCATGACGTTAAAATCATCTTGGGTGATCTTAACGCCAAAATAGGAAAGGAGGACATTTTTGGTAGCACAATCGGAAAACACAGCCTACACGACACCACGTCTGGAAACGGACTTAGGCTGATTGATTTTGCTGCGGGACGTAATGCTACCATAGCTAGCTCACGGTTTCCTCACCTCAATATCCACAAAGGAACATGGCGGTCACCTGATCATCAAACCGTCAACCAAATTGATCACGTTACGATCGACGCAAGGCACTCCTCCAGTATTCTAGATGTCCGAACTTTCCGAGCGGCCAACATAGACTCGGACCACTACCTTGTTGTAGCCAAGGTACGGATGCGGATATCCCAGACACCACAACAACGAGAAAATACTGTGAGGAGATTTAACGTCGGACGACTACAAACGCAACAAACCGCCAGAACCTATGCCGATCGCGTATCCCTCAACCTCTCGAGAAGTCCTATGCTGCCAGCATCAAGTGCCGAAGACCAGTGGCGCCGATGCCAAGAAGCCATCAAGAACGACGCAACTGATGTGCTCGGTTTCACCAGCCCACCCCCCCGAAACCCCTGGTTTGACGAAGAGTGCCGGCAAGCACATGCAGCAAAACAAAGTGCATACGAAGCGTCGCTGCATAGAAGGACGAGAGCAGCTCGACAGCTCTACGAGCAAAAAAGGAGGGAAGAACATCGGCTTCTCCGGAGAAAGAAGAGAGAGAATGAGAAGCGCGCGATCGAGGATATAGAGAGGTGTTACTCCAGGAACAATGTTCGGAAGTTTTACCAAAAGGTAAAAAGAACGTGTCATGCCAACGGAGACCTGTAGAGACGAACAAGGAAACCTTTTAGTAGAGTCACAGTCGGTGCTGAGGACATGGAAAAACCATTTCTGCAGACTGTTAAACGGCGAAGACGACACAAATTCCGCTGTTAGGCAGAACGAACCATTCAACCTGGACGATGACAGCCAAGATTTCCGTCCACCTGACCAAAATGAAGTGAGGATAGCAATATCTAAGCTTAAATCCAACAAGGCTGCTGGTCCAGACGGCTTACCTGCCGAGCTCTTTAAGGCAGCCGGAGATGACTTGGTAGAGTGCATACACCAACTCATCTCCAAGATTTGGTTAGAGGAAAGTATGCCTGATGAATGGAACCTCAGCATTGTTTGCCCGATCCACAAGAAAGGAGACCCTCTAAACTGCGCCAACTACAGAGGCATCAGTCTCCTTAACATCGCATATAAGATCCTATCTGCCGTACTGTGCGAACGCCTAAAACCATATGTCAACGATCTGATAGGTCCCTATCAGTGCGGTTTTAGGCCCGGTAAGTCCACGACCGATCAAATATTCACACTACCGCAGATCCTGGAAAAAACCCAAGAATACCAGATCGATACTCACCATCTCTTTATCGATTTTAAGGCCGCATATGACAGCATTTATAGAGACGAGCTATACAGAGCCATGTGTAGTTTTGACATCCCTGCCAAACTTGTCAGATTGTGCAGAATGACGATGGAGAACGCTCGCTGCTCCGTAAAGGTCGGAAACAATCTCACCGGGACCTTTGATGTCAAAAAAGGATTTAGACAAGGTGACGCGCTGTCATGTGACTTCTTCAACATCATTCTTGAGAAGATTGTGCGAAACTCACAAGCCAACACCAGAGGCACAATTTTCTATAAGTCTGTGCAACTGCTTGCATACGCTGACGACATTGACATTGTTGGTACAACACAGCGAGCTGTCACTGGTGCGTTTGCAAGTATTAGTACAGAAGCGGCAAAAATGGGTTTAGTGGTGAATGAGGGTAAAACAAAATATATGCTGTCAACAAGAAGGGACACACTACATCGACGAATCGGGCAGAACGTCACGATAGACAGCTATAACTTTGAGGTAGTTAGGGACTTTGTCTACCTCGGCTCCGCTATAAACTCTGATAACGACATCACATCAGAAATCAAACGAAGAATCACACTTGCCAACCGCTGTTTCTTTGGCCTAAGACGGCAACTGATAAGTAAGACCTTGTCGAGAAATACTAAGGAAACTCTGTATAAGACCCTCATCATCCCAGTCCTGCTTTATGGTGCAGAAGCATTGGCGCTATCAAAGGCGGATGAAGATCTCCTTGGTCGTTTCGAACGCAAAATTCTTCGAGTGATTTTTGGTCCCGTTTGCGTTGACGGGCTTTGGAGGAGAAGATTTAACAGCGAACTCTACGAGCTGTACAGCGACATCGACCTAGTCAGAAAAGTACGCATCAGTCGTCTAAGATGGCTGGGACATGTAGAGCGAATGGACACCAACGCTCCGGCCCGAAGAGTCTTCGATTCCAACCCGGAGGGATAACGCAGTAGAGGAAGACCTCACCTTAGGAGGCGCGCGCAAGTGGAAGGGGACCTCAACCAACTTGGAGTGCGCAACTGGAAGGGGAGGCAGTTAGCCAAAGATCGAGCTAACTGGAGAGGCGTATTGGTTGAGGCCGTGGTCCACGCAGGACTGTAGCGCCAGCTAAGTAAGTAAGTAATTCATAGAACGTGCTCTGATCATGCTCTGAACGAAAAAAGAAACACGAATTCGAGCTTTAATGTGTCTGAGCTAAAAAAAAAATACCAAATTGTTGTATAACAGTTCAGGTTCAAGGCCTATACTGTATTTTAGGAGCCTACATCGGAGGATAAAAAATTCATTTTTCTAATATAAAACCTAACATTACTGATTTTTTTTTTTTAACTCATCTTATGGAAAAGACATACATTGGAAACAGTTTTGGATTTTATTGTCAAGTTATTACAATTAAAAACAGTGACGGGGTAATGACAATTTCGTCTAACGAAAACTTGAAACGCCTTATTAATAGGGAAGAAAATTCTATATGGGCTTAATGTGGAATCAGCTGCCTTCCCAAGGCGTTAATTCAAATATTTTAAAGATTTATTTTTGCCACGGAAGTGACAATTTTGATGGGGACCTCTCAGATAATTTTGTACATTCTCAAAAAATAAATACAGTTAATAATCAATTCGACTGCCTCAAACACAACATACCTACCTATTCGCTTGATTTTGTTTTGTTGGAAAGACTGTGCAGAGATGCAATGCTATGCGTGATTTGTTTACCAATATGTTCTGTATTAGCCAGGTCACTATATCTTTAAAAGTATTATATTTTGCGCGCAAGTCGATTTTTTTAAATAATTTAAAAACGAGCTAGGTACCTGTATTTATTGATCGCACAATAACGTTCCAACACACGTAGAATTAGTGTGTGCAGTGCATTGGAAAACTCACCAGCATACGGCATACCTACTCATTAAGGGCGCCATTCACCTATAGCTATAAGGCTGTGACTGTTTTTATTTATTTATGATTAATTGCTTCGACAAAAAAATCACATTTCTCTCTTCACGTCTTCACACTCTTGAAGCCACAGCACAGGCACACCTGTTCCTAATGCAAATACAATCGAAATCCATTAACATCCTGAAAAAGGTTTAAAAGACTAAAGGAAGTAGATGGGAAGGGAAGTATGATAATTGATATGACGTGCTGTTGAGTTGGTAAGTACCTACATAAATGAAATCATTTCGTTCAAAGAATTTTGTCTTCTATTCAAGCGCATTTCCCATCATGTGTTCCACTCCCTCATCAATAGGCTAAGACACTTTGTAGCGACAATCAGAGTTAATTGCTTACACCTTTTATCAATTCCTGAACCCAATAAATTAAACTGGTACAAGTTCATTTCTTTCTATCAGCTATCACAGTTTAAGTCACAATTCTAATATGGTCAACTGACCTTCGGCGGCACATAGTGGTTGACATTTTGATTTCGGTTTCGAAGTATGGAACCTAAATAGATATGTTATGTGGAACATAGTTCTTCTCATGGGTTGTGATCTTTGATCACTTCGAAAAAGTTCAATACTGTATCATGGTTCATGGATAAGAAATGGTTATGTGTACATATTTTTAGGAGAAATTTTATGTGAAAATAAAAAGACGCATCATACCATTAGGGGCACGATAAATACGTCTTCACTGTAACTCCGCTCAAGCAAATTTACCAAATTTTAACGATTATCGGGCGTTTATGATAAGTTTCACCGAAAATAATAATGAAAATTCAACATAAAAATGTGCATACGAACAAGAAAACAAAGATTTGGAGCATAATTCCGAATAAACTCTATTTCTTCTTCTGTCCAAAATTGGTAGCCCATTTTTTTATTTGTTAAAGTGATGTAGTTCGTTCACCAAAACGTACGGTTCTTGATCTTCTACTCTTCGGAGTAGGTATAGCAATTTCAATATAAACGAAGTTCTGTCACGTTTAAGGGATTCTATTCAACAAATTGCGAAATAAATAATAGGCGTTTTTATTATGCCCTCATGGTCTATATAGATCATTGATTTCGATGGTTTACAACAATAATACGAGATCCAACTGTTTTTGTAAACCATGAAAATCAATGAACTATATTGATCATGCGGGAATAATAAAAAAAAAAAAAGCCTGTTGTTTGGTGAAGTAATAAACTAAACTATTTCGTTGACACAATAAAGAAGAACAGTGCGCACTTTGCATTGTGGATGGCATCGAGCCAAATATTTCCCTTTTACAGCTAGGTTCCACATTTCACTTTCACTCGAAATGAAATCGAAATTGATCGAAAATACATTTTTGTGTTCTACATTTCACTTTTATCGATATCGATTTAAAATTTTTCGAAATTAAAACAAAGTGAAATTGACAGGTTCCACAATTCGATTTTATCGATTTGAAAGTGATTTCAAATCGATCAACTCCATCAGTGTGAAATAGTGCAAAGCAGACTTCAGACGTCATTAAAAATGTAATTACATTAGAGTTTCCTTCAATAAATTTATTAAAACATTATATTTAAAAAGGGGCAAGCATAAGAATACATCACAGGAGGAAATATTCATCAGATTTATGTCAAACCATAAGGACCTTGCTAGAGGATTCGTGAAAGGCGATCGTGTTGTTGCTGAGGCTCTGTGGAACGAATTAAAAAAAGATCTCAATAGCCACGGTCCACCCCAGAAGGACGTGACAGGATGGAAGAAGGTAAAAACAATTGAATCATACACCTTAATAAGATTCCGATGTCAATTTTCCTAAAAATTTAAATTTTTTATTTTTTTTATTTAGGTTCGGACGGATTGGAAGGCTTCCATAAGGAAGAAGCTGGCCCACAACAAGGCCGAAGATATATCGACCGGAGGAGGACCGTTCAACAAGTTCGTGATATCGCCTACGGAAGATACCATAGCCAAAATATGTGGAATTTATACCGTCGTTCAGGGAGTTTCAGACACGCGGGATTTCGGCGTAGACGAAATAGAAACCGATGAACACGAATATTCCTCCAGCATGTTCCAGGAAGTATTGCAAGAAAATAACGATCCAACAAATACAACGGGTAGAAAAAGAAAAATTCAACCCTCAGTGAGCGATAACCTAAACGGTTTCATGCTTAAACAGAACGAAGTAATCGAAAAAATCGGTCAAACAATAGATGGTATTTTGTCGGCTGCAAATAAACACGCTCGTGCAGCAAAAGACATCGAGCATACTATAAGAAAGCTCCAAAAATCTGTGTCCAACATAGAAAGTATTTTGGAAGCAAAAAATGCGGAAGCACAGAGGCACAATATCGAAATGGAGAAATTTCATCAAGAAGAAATTCTAATAAAAAAAAGGAAATTAGAATTAAAAGTTCGATATTTATAGAAGCTAAACGTAAACGCCAAAAGACTTGCATTTTTAAGAACTTGTGTGATAATTTTCATGTTCCTTTTTTACTAATATTTTTTATTTATCATTCATAACATTTGTACTGAACTGAGTTTTTTGTTGTTTCTTAACCTTTTCAAATAAAGAGAATACCATTCGCAATATGGTTTCTTATTTGAATGGCTTCACTGAAATTTGCAGCTTCTTCTGTAAATTCTTCGTCTTCTTCAATTTCACTTGCCTCGTTCCCCACCTCAAAACTTTCTTCTTCTTCATTTTGTAGCTTAAAGTGTCTACAAACGTTGTGCAATGCGCAACAAACATTGATTATTTGTACCACTTTGTTTGGCCGATATTTAGGAGAACGCGCCAAGCACCTAAAACGGTTTTTTAAAACCCCAATTGTCCTCTCAATTACGTTCCGAGCAGCGGAATGATTCCGGTTGTATGCGTGTTGCAAGGTTCCTGCTTCGGAATCCCTATAGGTCGTCAGAAGGAAAGGCTCTAATGCAAAGCCAGCATCTCCCAAAAGCCAGGATGAACGCTCTCCACCTTGAAATCTTCTTTGAATATAATCTCGAGCCTTGCTCATGCTCCAGATAAGGGCATCATGGCTTGATCCTGGACGACGAGCATCGACTGCTTTTATTACCATGTTGTAATCGCATATCTGCGTAAATAGCAATACTTTACTTTCTTTGAAAAAGATAACTATTTTTGATGCTTACTTACAATCATTGCATTCACTGCGAAGTAACCTTTCCTATTATAGAATAACGTGGGATCTTGATGTGGCTGCGACATTCTAATATGTGTTCCGTCGACGCATCCTATAACGCCGGGTATATGAAATTTGTCCAAAAAATGTCGTTTTGATTTGCTTCGTTCTTCATCTGTCATAGAAAGTTTTATCCATTATAGGCAGATTTTTTTCTCCAAAATTCTAAGAACTTGTGTTAAAACCTTTGAGACTGTGCTTCGGCCCAAACCAACATCTGCATCTTTTCCAACCGATCTTTGAAAGTTTCCTTCGGCAAGAAAACGAAGAGCTGCAGCTAACTGCAACGTACAGGGAATCGAAGATTGTTTAAGATGCGGCCTAACAGTTTGCAACACCATTAGGAAAGCACATTTATTTAGTCGGTAGTATGATATGAATCTATATGGAATGACAAATAAGTATATAAGAAATTTGAACTTTCGTTTGCAATAATTTATAGTTATGTACGCAGCATCTGCAATTTCCAGTGGATTTGAATGGTCTCTCAGCATACGTCTTTTAATTTTTTCTTCTGCATACTTTTCTTTTTCGGTTTGCAACAGCACGGCAATTAACACAGCACTCATTATTAAATAAATCGCGAAAACGAGACGAAATTTAAAACAAACAAACTATTTTTTCAAAATTATATTTTTGCAACGTTTCAAATGACAGATATCAGCCTTTTTCAATTTCACGAAAAGTGATTTCGAAAAAAATTCGATGTGACCAAATCGGTCGAAATGCAGAACACTGAAAATGAATTCACTCGATTTGCAATTTCGATTCCGATTTCATTTCACTCGAATTCTGGAACCTAGCTGTTAGTTTATATTTAACTTATCGAATTCGAATTGAATTATTTTCCTATTATTGCATTTTTAAATAACGAGCAACGAGTAATGATACTGTGGCAAGGGCAACGCTGTTTTAAGTTTGGCCAGTTAAGGCAGTTTCTGCCATTATGATTATTTTGAAGTTAAATTTATTTTTTAGGTATATTATTGGAAAAAAGCTGGGCACTCATTCCGTAACTTTGAGAACGATAGATAATCGTTTGAGGGATAGTAGTCAACGATCTCGTCATCAATTTGCTTTCCGTAACTCTATAGGACTGACTATTCAAATGAGAGCGAACTGCGAATAGGCACATTGCGAACAAATCAATTTAACTGTATTTATGAATTGAAAATTGCTATTTGTTCTATCACAAAACCATTCTTGAATCTCAATTGATTTAAACAGCTAATATTAACAATTAAAGCAATTTTCCCGCGAATTGAAAGCTCTTGCCGCGAACTTTCACACTTTATTCACAATCCACACAAAACAGTCACGATCCACAACCCCACGAATGAAAAATTCATTCGAACTTAACCTTTAAAAATGAAACTGATACGCGAGTATCAGCGACCAAAAAAATTGTTCATGTGAATGAAGTTTCATAACTGAATGCTATTGGTTGGTTATTATAAATTTTCAATAGACGATCAATGTAATTTGTTTGGTTAATAATAATATGTAAATGAGTTGTTTTATATTTCAGAAACATATTAGGAGAAACATTGTTGTGTATTTTCCGCTTTTGAATATCATTAACTTCGATTTCATGAGTAAATTTTTCTTGATAAATTTTCAAAATGTTCTTATTATCATAAGTATTTTCAGCAAAAGTGCACTTATTCCTAAAATAAAATACTATTGACACGTAACGAATAATTTTAAATTTAACCGACCAAATTCTATGAACGCTGGCACCAACTTTGTCGACACCGGAAGTCACCGGAGGTTGTTGATATTTTTTGAGGGTGTGTTGGTGTGTTGAAGTTTCGTGACATTGTTCAATACGAATTTCTATGTTTTTCGCAGAGTATGTGTTCCGTTGTCTCCTCCTCTTCTCCGCAGAGTCGACAGGAGTCATCGTCGGAATGTCCAATTTTTTTGAGATGATATCTTAGTGGCCAGTGACCAGTAAGATAACCCGTTAGGATCCTTAGATCCTCTTTGCTTAGCTCAAGTAACTTTTTTGCTTTACTACGAGCTGGGCTTATGAATCTTTTTGCCTGCCTCTGTCCCTTGGATTCCGTCTAGTATTCGGCAAGGTGATCATCTTGCCATTTCCTGAATTTTGAGTGTGCGTAACTCAAAGGTAGCCCGAAGTAGGGCTGCGGATCGGTGAGCAGGCGTGATTTACCTCTTCTCGCCAGACAATCTGCTCGTTCGTTGCCCTCAAATCCCTCATGTCCTGGTATCCAAGCAACAGTGACTGTGTTGTCCTTTGCCAGTTCTTCGAGGAGATTGAAACATTCCCATACTAGCTTTGATCTGATCGAAAACGAACTTAGGGCCTTAAGGGCTGCCTGGCTGTCTGAGAGGATGTAGATACGGGCACCTTTAGTGCGCCTCCGTAAGCATTCCCTGACACATATCTCTATGGCGTGTACCTCCGCTTGAAAGATGTCTGGTGATTTTCCTAGTGCTACGGCTCTTTGGAACCTAGGCCCATAGACCCCAGCACCGGTGGCTTCATCTTCCATCTTTGAACCGTCGGTGTACCAGATTTGTGATCCTGGTGGTGTTACGAATTGGTTGGTTCTCCAGGTACTCCTGTCAGATATGACTATCTTAAACTTTCTGGAGAAGCGAAGTCTTTTAAGCATGGTGTCTGATACTTTGATCACAGGATCATCTTGAAGCATTTGTAATACTCGAAGGTGTCCTGTCAGATTTCCTGGTTTAAGGTTTGATATATCAGGGAGCCTAAGGGCACTGAGACTCGCTTCCTTCTTTACAGAAATATGTAAAGGCAGCAGGCTGAGCATTGCCCCTATGGCTGCAGTTGGACAAGTTTTCATTGCCCCCGTTATACCAACACATGCTAAGCGATATATCTTGTTTAGTTTTTTCCGGGCCGTTTATTGTTCGATTTTTGGCCACCATGATATCGCTGCATAGGTGATCATTGGTTTGATGATCGTGTTGTATGACCAGCAGATAATTTTTGGTTTTAAGTCCCAGGTTTTGCCGTAAAGACGCTGGCACATATAAATTGCCTTTGTCGCCTTCTTGGTGACTTGATCAAGGTGTGAGTTCCAGGTGAGAGTCTTGTCCAGGATTACTCCCAGATATTTTACCTCCCCTGATAAGTCAATAACTTCGTTATTTAGCTTGATCGGTTTCAATTCTAGTTTTCTCTTTCTTGAAAATGGTATCATGACTGTTTTTGAGGGATTTATGGTCAATCCATTGTTCTGACACCATCTATAGGTTAAGTTTAGGGCTCCTTGCATGATCTCCGATATCGGGAAGTCATGTTTGCCCCTAACAGTGATTACTACATCATCTGCATAACCTTGTATTATGTACCCCGATTGTGTGAGGTGGAATAGGAGTTCATCTATGACTAAAGTCCACAGAAGGGGAGAAAGTACTCCACCTTGAGGACAGCCCCTAGTGGCCTTAACAGTCTTTTGTGAGCCTCCATACTCCAGATTAGTGATTCTGCTTTCTAACATGTTTAGAACCCATTTTATGATTAGTGGGGCAATGCCTTTCCTTATCATAGCTTTCTTTATGTAACTTGGCTTTGGGTATTTTTACGGGTTCAATATATTTTCTTTTAATCTGGCTCAAAATTGCAGCTAGAGGTCTTCCCTGCTTTAAGATATAAACTTCTTTGTACGCTCCATTTACTGTGTGTTTGACATAAAACGATTTTGGACTAGGTGCAAAATCTCTGTCGGATGGCAAATTTGTGTGTCCACTTACTAAAAAGTGGTGAGTAATGCTTTTTAGCTTGTTTCTCCTGACTAGATGATGCCAAAATGACATCAAAAGCCAATTTTGGTCTTGTCCTGGACAGTTGTCAGTAAATATGACTAGCTCCTCAATATCCTGTTTATTTTTAAGAAACTTCATCAAGACAGAAGCTGCCTCATCTGCTCCACGTTTGGCCTGGTTTTCTGTCCATACGTATACATGTGACCCTTGTCAGCAGTGCAGTCATGCACTCCAAGATTGTACAACCAAATTTTTCGGCAATAAAACGCAGGCCCAGTGGTAAGTTTTGGTATAGGCATCGCTTGTTGAAGATCGAAAGATATAATACAGATGTTTTTATTGGTTTCGGATCTCCCCGTCTCAGATTTAGGGTAAAACTGGGTTATGCCGGTCAGTCGGTAATACCGGTCACCCTTGTATCTCGAGAATGGGAACATTTACTCACCAACTCTTTGCATGTGTTAGTGCCCCCGAAGATTGTTTTCATACCAGACAGATGTTTGTTTAGTTTATTTGTGGTCTTTGGAAGTGACAGATCTTTTAGTGTTTTCGGTCAATTTCTTATAAGAAAAGGTGATCAGAAAATAGAGAGTAAGTACTTTTTCTTATTTCTTATAAATACAGTGATATTTTACATACTTTATGTTGTGTTTTATTAACAATCTGAATCGGTTTTACTTTGTTTTTCTTAACTTAAAATTTCATTTTGCATTTTTTTTTTCCTTGGCGCTCCCGTGTGGGTAGTTCCGGTCAACTGATCGGCATTACCTATTCATGGGTAAGCCTAAGTCATGAACCACTTCCAGAGGTTCGTGGTCAGAGGTGGCTATTAACAACGCCAAACAACTTATTGAAAAGGAAATGTCCATTCGCGCCGCGGCCAGGTCTACTTAAATAGCATTTTCGACACTGCCAGAATGTCTAAAAAAGAAAAACTTCTATGAGCCCTGGGGTGACACACGGTTTTTAACAAAGACCAGGAAAATGAACTTGCAACACAGATCAAACATTTCGCGATTTATGTGAAAACTAAAAATAAATATAAGTATATTTTAAATAAACATTAATGACCGCCATTACCAGAATTGCTGACCGGAATTAACCGACCATGCGTCTAATACCGGTCATTTTTGTCCTTTTTTGTTTTTTGTATAACTTTTTTCCGTTTTGTTCATTTACCTTTTTTTATGTTTATAATAATACAAAAATATATGAATTTAATAAAAAGTGAAGTAAAGGTATTATTTAAATAACGAATTTTGTTTTATTTGAGTTTTTGTTGAAATGACCGGTATTACCCAGTTTTACCCTAAGCAAATCTTGCATTGCCTTAGCTCGAGCCATGTGTAAATTTATCATGGTAGTTAGATCTTGTACTTCCTTATCAGCGTTATTTTGTCTAGCCAAATTTAACTTTATGATTGTGGCGATATGCACTTTCTTTTACCGGCTCAATATTTTTATCGTTGCACCAAGGTACAATGGTCTGCAATGGTCATCTCACAATTAAGGTACGTTTTTTGTAGGTTATTCGATCGACTATAGTGACTCTGATACTTCGGTATTAAATTAATGTGATTCCTGACTATGATTGTTTTTTGCCAATGAAAGTCTGTTTGGTCTAATTGTATGCGTACCCCGTTTATCTTTTAAAGAAACAACACACCCTTTGGCCTTGGTTTTCACAATGTGATCGACTCTTCCTCGGGCCTTTTGAAGTCCTCAACTTTGCAAATTTGTACACTCTGCCCATCAATATTAACGGTGTACTCAGCGGAGAACTTTCCAGCGGACTCTTGACTTTTTTGTTTCTTTTTGTAAGACCTTTTCTTTTTACCCACATTAATACACCCAAAAAGGTAACTATTTTGTAGGTCATAAGATCCCAGATCCCAAGACTTGGTAAAAATATTATCTTGAGTGTTATTTAGCTTTCCTCTACATCTTTCCTTGCACTTACAAGGAAAGCCCAATTCACGCGCATGAACAAGTTTTTTCGACTTTGTGGCAAGATACTCTTGACCTTGGTTGCGCCTTCGCTTAGCTTTAACCCGATCGTAATCATCGTAACATCTTCGTCTCCAACGAGATGGAGAAGCTTTATCTGACGTTATCTCATTACGCCTTTTTAGTTTTTGCAGTGTAGCGAAAGAGCTATGTTTGGATTCCTAAAAAAATTAATCCCAAATAAGCAACATAAAACATAACAAAAGGCAACTTGATTGTTTTTCAACAACATGATAAGCCACAATTAACGTGATTAGCCACGCAAGACACTTCACTTGAATTTTTTATAATAATATGATAAGCCACAAAAATGAAAGGATTGTTCATACCTCAGTCATTTCCGATGATGAATCATCATCTGTTGGCCTAAAATCCTTATCGAGGACACTGTCATCGCTATCTTCAAAAAATTCATCACTATCGACGGCTTCTTCATTGAAATTCATGATTTTTCTTTTGTACTTTTAAAATTTATATCGCTTTGCGGATGTGGCTTATAACGTTTTAACCGAAAAAGTCGATGACAACACTTAATGGAAAATGTCACTCTTGTGAATACTAGCGACCTCATTTTCATAGCGTATAAAGATTTTGACAGTTTTTTTGAAAAAGTGTGGCTTATCGTGTTATTAACATAAGCCCTTCAATTTAGATATCCAACTCGAATATTCCGGCTCCTTTTGCCCAAGGGGTTACAGAAAGGGCCTGGTCCTCCAGGTTGGGGGTTGTGCGTGGGGTTAACGACCCTACCACGGAAAAAAAAGGATTGTTGCGACGCAACCAAAAGCCTCGGATAAGGACGGATTCACTGTTGACGACCCTGCAAAACGAAAAAAGGACAATGACGTTCGGATCTGCACGTGGAATGTTCGAACTCTGAACAGACCGCGTGCAGCCGAACAACTAGCGGAGGCCCTAGACTGCTACAAAGCAGGTATCACCGCCATCCAGGAAGTGCGGTGGGATGGGCCGGGCAAAAGGAGGATGAAAAACTGTGACATTTACTACGGTGACTGCTACAGAGAACAAAAGCAGCGTCTATTTGGATGCGGATTTGTTGTAAGCGGCAGACTTAGGCAAGAAGTCTTGAGCTTTCGACACGTTAGTGAACGCCTTTCAACTATCCGCATCAAGGCTAAATTCGCCAACATCAGCCTGATATGCGCTCACGCCCCCACAGAAGATAAAGACGATGCTACCAAAGAGTGTTTCTACGAGCTCCTCGACAAAACATATGAGCAATGTCCTAAGCATGACGTTAAAATCGTCTTGGGTGATTTTAACGCCAAAATAGGAAAGGAGGACATCTTTGGTAGCACAATCGGAAAACACAGCCTACACGACACCACGTCTGGAAACGGACTTAGGCTGATTGATTTTGCTGCGGGACGTAATGTTACCATAGCTAGCTCACGGTTTCCTCACCTCAATATATACAAAGGAACATGGCGGTCACCTGATCATCAAACCGTCAACCAAATTGATCACGTTGCGATCGACGCAAGGCACTCCTCCAGTATTCTAGATGTCCGAACTTTCCGAGCGGCCAACATAGACTCGGACCACTACCTTGTTGTAGCCAAGGTACGGATGCGGATATCCAAGACGCCACAACAACGAGATAATACTGTGAGGAGATTTAACGTTGGACGACTACAAACGCAACAAACCGCCAGAACCTTTGCCGATCCCGTATCCCTCAACCTCTCGAGAAGCCCTATGCTGCCAGCATCAAGTGCCGAAGACCAGTGGCGCCGATGCCAAGAAGTCATCAAAAACGCCGCAACTGATGTGCTCGGTTTCACCAGTCCACCCCCCCGAAACCCCTGGTTTGACGAAGAGTGCCGGCAAGCACATGCAGCAAAACAAAGTGCCTACGAAGCGTCGCTGCATAGAAGGACGAGAGCAGCTCGTCAGCTCTACGAGCAAAAAAGGAGGGAAGAACATCGGCTTCTCCGGAGAAAAAAGAGAGAGCACTAGAAGCGCGCGATCGAGGATATAGAGAGGTGTTACTCCAGGAACAATGTTCGGAAGTTTTACCAAAAGGTAAAAAGAACGTGCCATGCCAACAAGACCCGAACGGAGACCTGTAGAGACGAGCAAGGAAACCTTGTAGTAGAGTCACAGTCGGTGCTGAGGACATGGAAAAACCATTTCTGCAGACTGCTAAACGGCGAAGACGACAAAAATTCCGCTGTTAGGCAGAACGATCCATTCAACCTGGACGATGACAGCCAAGATTTCCGTCCACCTGACCAAAATGAAGTGAGGATAGCAATATCTAAGCTTAAATCCAACAAGGCTGCTGGTCCAGACGGCTTACCTGCCGAGCTCTTCAAGGCAGCAGGAGATGACTTGGTAGAGTGCATACACCAACTCATCTCCAAGATTTGGTTAGAGGAAAGTATGCCTGATGAATGGAACCTCAGCATTGTTTGCCCGATCCACAAGAAAGGAGACCCTCTAAACTGCGCCAACTACAGAGGCATCAGTCTCCTGAACACTGCGTATAAGATCATGTCTGCTGTATTGTGTGAACGCCTGAAACCATTCGTCAACGATCTGATAGGTCCCTATCAGTGCGGTTTTAGGCCCGGTAAGTCCACGACCGATCAAATATTCACACTACGGCAGATCCTGGAAAAAACCCAAGAATACCAGATCGATACTCACCATCTTTTTGTCGATTTTAAGGCCGCATATGACAGCGTTTATAGAGACGAGCTATACAGAGCCATGCCTAGTTTTGGCATCCCTGCCAAGCTTGTCAGATTGTGCAGAATGACGATGGAGAACGCTCGCTGCTCCGTAAAGGTCGGAAACAATCTCACCGAGACCTTTGATGTCAAAAAAGGATTTAGACAAGGTGATGCGCTGTCATGTGACTTCTTCAACATCATTCTTGAGAAGATTGTGCGAAACTCACAAGCCAACACCAGAGGCACAATTTTCTATAAGTCTGTGCAACTGCTTGCATACGCTGACGACATTGACATTGTTGGTACAACACAGCGAGCTGTCACTGGTGCGTTTGCAAGTATTAGTACAGAAGCGGCAAAAATGGGTTTAGTGGTGAATGAGGGTAAAACAAAATATATGCTGTCAACAAGAAGGGACACACGACATCGACGAATCGGGCAGAACGTCACGATAGACAGCTATAACTTTGAGGTAGTTAGGGACTTTGTCTACCTCGGCTCCGCTATAAACTCTGATAACGACATCACATCAGAAATCAAACGAAGAATCACACTTGCCAACCGCTGTTTCTTTGGCCTAAGACGGCAACTGATAAGTAAGGCCTTGTCGAGAAATACTAAGGAAACTCTGTATAAGACCCTCATCATCCCAGTCCTGCTTTATGGTGCAGAAGCATGGGCGCTATCAAAGGCGGATGAAGAACTCCTTGGTCGTTTCGAACGCAAAATTCTTCGAGTGATTTTTGGTCCCGTTTGCGTTGACGGGTTTTGGAGGAGAAGATTTAACAGCGAACTCTACGAGCTGTACAGCGACATCGACCTAGTCAGAAAAGTACGCATCAGTCGTCTAAGATGGCTGGGACATGTAGAGCGAATGGACACCAACGCTCCGGCCCGAAGAGTCTTCGATTCTAACCCGGAGGGACAACGCAGTAGAGGAAGACCTCGCCTTAGGTGGCGCGCGCAAGTGGAAGGGGACCTCAACCAACTTGGAGTGCGCAACTGGAGGCAGTTAGCCAAAGATCGCGCTAACTGGAGAGGCGTATTGGTTGAGGCCCAGGTCCACCCCGGACTGTAGCGCCACCTAAGTAAGTAAGTAAGTAACTCGATATCTACAGCAATGTAGTTGGGTAGTCTCTCCGTTGCCCCTTTAGGAATTCCAATGTGTTAATAAAATAACCCCGAAGGAGTAATGTTTTCCAATTAAATCTAAGTTTGTATATTTTGCAGAAAAGAAAAATGGATTTCCCACTCAAAAGTTCGGCTACGTCGTTTTCTATCCGTAGGATTCAATTGGGAAAAGAGCTATGGTGGGCCGGATTATTCGGTGCCGAATTACTGTGGAGCAACAGGGGACATCAACCCTACGGGTGGGTCCAAGAGTCGAGAATAATAAGGGAAATCTGAAAGGAGGATTTAGGGATGCAGTCCAATACGTGAAATGTTAAGAAATTCTAAGTAGCTTTGTAGCAACGATTAAATTGTAGATTTTATTGCAGTTGATCATTAAAAATCATACAATTACGTGCTTAAGCTCACTCCCACCAACTCCTCTCAGTTTTATCTAACATTGTAATGAATTCATCATCAAAATCCAATTTGCATTCACTCGAAGCAAAAACTGTCGCATGGGATAATAAAGTATAAACACACCACCACCACTCGGAAGCATAATAGATTTCGTATTCAAAACATTCACATCTGTGCAACGCTCTCGTCTCGTCTGACTAATTCCAACTCGATACGCCGGCCGCTCACCAAGTGACACCCAAACCTAACGATTGTCCATGCACCGTCTGCCATCAATGACACCATAAATACAAGACTCGCATACAATTACCGTGCAATGCCATCAATCGGAATACTGACGAGTAACGATATATGCCTTTGCTGGCCATGCGTCAAATTGCATTTCATTAAAAAAAAAAAACTGCCTAAAGTCGTAAACTTTTTAAAAACCTCAACTTTCAAACAAAGCCTCGCATCACATCAAAGCGAATATTACCGGCAAAACTGTTCTCCAAATAGAAACTGTTTGCTGAATTCGAATTTCGGCTTTATTTATCCTTCTGTCAATCTTGTGTGTCGCACACTGGGTCTATTATTGTAGGTATGCAGTCCCGCATAGCTCTATACCCCAACCATTTATACACAAAGAGTTGGGGATAAGTCTGACTTTTCTGCAAACATGTGCCAACCACGAGAAACTCTCTAAATGTGTCCTGCCAGACCGGAACTATGCACATTCACTCCGAACTCTGCATTCGTAAACAAAATTCAAAATGTGGTTTAGTGGGACGCATTCACTGATTTGAAAGTGACAACGTTTGGATTTCGTTAATCAACAAAATACCTCTATATGTATTTGGTGTTGGTGCGGTGGTGCCTTAGGTCGTTCTCAAAAAGAGAGTTTTGTACGGAGAATTTGTACTCGATTTTCGAATCCATTAACACTTTTGCGGTATTGGTTAATGTGGCTTACGGTGGATGAGGGTAAATAGTACGGTAACGAAGTGCGAGGTTCAGTAGAGAGTGGAGGAATGTGCCGACAGGAATTCAGATTCAAATATTAATTAATTACCATTAGCTTGAAGTGGTGACGAGAAATGAAACCCAACGAAATACAAAGAAATTTTAAATTTGGCATCATTTCGCCATCAAAAGTGAAATAAGGTCAAATCGCCTTTATGTTGTTATGCAAAATGAAATAATGCCAACAAAACAATGGACAAGATACCAAACCACAATTCATAAATTGTGGAATATGCAACCCCCCTGCATGCATTTGACTAGACTTCGCTTCGCACATACCCAAATACATAACGAGTGACCTAAAATAATGCCAAATTGGTCTCGTTTCGTTTTCAGTAACGAAATGAAGCCAGATTAAACATTTTGTTTAATTTCGCTTTGGAAAGCGAAATAATGCCAAATTTTTGGAGTTTGGCCTTATTTCATTTGGCTTTATTTTACAACACAGCTTGATGCAATTTTTTAGCTGTCACTGCTTCTAAAACTCACGTCTATAAATGTGTCATTTAGGCTGTAGCTAAATACAAATGGAAGCCCGGATTACTGATGGTGATCGACGCAATTTGAAAAGAAGAAACGTATTTGACTCAGGGTTGAAAAACGCGTTACAATCGTAACTTTTAAGTTACAATGAACTTTGAAAACATACAAAATAAAATCGCCCCGAAAAAGTTACCCTCAAAGAGTATTTTTATTTTGAAATAATACATAATTACACTCAATGCATATTTAATACAATGACCTGTTACAATTTTTTTTATTCGATTATCCGTATTATTGGTATAACGCACCTAATTCCACTGTACAACGTACGTAACGTAAACTTCACCTTATAAACAAGTGAATCGCTTTGCAGTTGGTATATTACAAATTATACACAAGATGGAACAGCTGAGCTAAGATATACCTTAGTTTGTGCCTTTAATTATTGGCATCACTGTGAGAGTGTGAGAGTAAGTGAGCCATTAACAAAATCAATTGCAAAGTTATAAAGTTTCTAATGTGGTATTTAATTGGGCTTCTTCAGATTCGCAATCCCCATCTGAAAAAAGTTTCAATTTGACAGAAAATCCCCATTAACAAAATGATCCGCCATTTATTGAATTAATTTGTTACAAAAAATGTGATAAATGAAGAACCGCTCTAACGATTTTGTGCAAACTTCACATAAACCCTCTAATAAGTAGTCCGAACAAAGCCTAAACATTTGGTTTGGATAGGTGAGCCCGTTCTTGAGTTATGAAACTACAACGAAAAGTGGCATTGATTTTTATATATGTAGATTATACAGCGGTTCCCAACCTTTTTTAGTCGCGGAGCACTTTTTAGGTGAAAATTTCCTCGCGGAGCACTTCGTTGCACTTATGCTTTTTTCGGGGATTCCATACACATAATGTTGATATTATCGTCCCATATCACATATTGTTAGTTTGTTTGTATGTGTTGATTTCTTTTAAATGAACATTTCAAATTCGCATTGCTGCGATCAAAATGACAATTTCAGAGGCACAAAATTAACTAGTCTAGTGTAATGGAATTTTGTTAAGTATTTCTCTTTTTTTTATCTTTCCGCGGAGCACACTTTGGGAGCCGCTGGATTATACTATGTAGTTACATAACATCTCAAATTTTGTACGAAAACGATATTTTTCTCCTTTACTTGTATATGAGAAAGGCGAATTGAAAAAATAAAAAAAAATAAAAAATCGTAACTAAAATATAGTTACAGTCCACAAAGTTCATTTTTCATCCCTGATTTGACTGTCCCTGTAGAAATATTTGATCGGTATTTCATCACTCGGCCCTGCTAGAACTCTGGCCTGGTTCACCGACCGATCGGAAATTGAGTAAGCATTACCTAATGAACCTGAGGATTTTGGAGCCAGCACCAAAGTTTCGCGAAATGATACGAATTCTGACGAATTTTTACTCGATGCCGATCCTTAACTCGAAAAATGTGTAAAAGACAGCGTTAGATATTACCGCTCCACTGAGAAACTGAGATTCTTACGATTTTTTACTCAACAAATTCTTGCTGTAAGAATTGGAAAATGTGGTAGTTACCTGACATGACAATTACCAAAGGATTTCAATTCTGTTATGTTTTTATTTCCTGCGTTTTAAAATGATATCAACAGGTGGTCAAATTAAATTGAATAAAAATTCTTTTCGAAAGTGCCTACGAAGTTCTTCCTCCTCCACGAAGGGACAATCTCGTGCACGTAATTTTTAATGCAGTGGTGGTTTTTCCTTTTCTCGAATGCTTGATCATTCAGTACAAATTCTTCAACATACTGGGATTTATCAAAAAGAAGTTCGAATAACTCCAAATCACTTTCACCGCTAGATAGGTTAGGTTAGGTTAGGTTAGGTTAGCGGGTTGGCAGAACAGGGGAACCTGCACGTGCCACACTTAGATCAATGTAGATCCGTTGTGATGCCCTAGGGGTTTACTGCCCCCATACACTGGAAACCTATGAAAAACCTACGGATTAGAAAACCAGTCCGTTTTATTTACAAATTTTAGAAGGTCGTTAATGGTTCTATTTGAGAGTTCCTCTAAATCCTCGAAGAAGTAACTGCCAAGGAATTTATTTCTTATGTGACAGAGTGCTGGGCAGTGACAAAGAAAGTGTGGGGTGTCCTCATGCACCTCCTCATCACCGCATCCTCTGCACAGGTCATCTGAACTGATTCCCATCTTCTTGGTATGGTATTTCAGTGTATTGTGTCTGGTGATAATGCCCACAATTAAGGACAATGATTTCTTGCTCAATTGTAGGATTTTCTCCGTTTTCTGTTTGTTATAGATTGGCCACATTTTCCTGGTTATGACACAGGAGTCTAGTTTGCTCCATCTCTCAATTGTCGCCTTTAGTGTTCTGTTCCCAATCGCCTGTCTGAGATTACAGGGGGGAATCATTACTGTGGTTACGGTTGCCAGACGACCGGGACTCGCCGGGATTGTCCAGATATTCTAAGCGGTGTCCAGAGTCCCGGTGAAAAATGAATTGTCCAGTCAAAAGTCCCGGCGAAACTTATTTTTCAAATTCCATGATTTATTAAAAAAAGTGTATGTATTTCCAATTTCATTAAATTTAAAAAATAAAAAAATTCAATCACTGTGAAATACTTTCAATTTAAAAATGTAAGAATTTGACTGAACTCATCCACTCAACGAAATCGCAATCACTTTCAAACATGTGCACATTTGTTCGAACAGCTTGACTCAATGCGATTCGATCGAAGTCCATTTCTCGCTCCAATTCTCGATTAAATGCGCCTTGCATTGAACGATTTGGCTGTGGCATCCCCAATTTGCACAACAAATTGCCACTCATTATCCGATGTCACAGTGCGAATTCGATGCAAAATATCGTCGGCCACATCATCTTTGTATAATCAAAGTATCTACTTCATTTCCAAAAGTTACTTAATGTAACATAGTAAACATAATTTATTAGAACAAACTTTTTAGGTACCTATAGGTGTTTAAAAAAAAAAAAAACTTTCGAAATTGTTGACAACAACAATTTGGTTGGAAAATAATTAAAATAATTGACAACAACAATTGCTTTTAAAATTTAAAATATTTTTTTTTTGTATTTAAAGTGTCACTACTCGATTTCTATCCAGTTTCTTTTTTCTTTTTTTTTTTGTATTTGCCCATACAAACTTTCATAACCTCTTTCATCGCCTCCAAGTTTAGTTTTCGCGACAAAAAGTAAATAAAAACCTGATATACAGCAATACGAACAAAACAAAAAAATAATTATGAAAATCGTCCCAGGGGTTATCGAGTTACATGATCATCGAGTTACACCCCGAAGGAATTATATATATAGATATGTTGTTGTCAAAGGCCGAAGCTCAGGCGCTAGGTTTGATTAAAAATACTTCGGTCAAAGGTCGAAATTTGGTTTTATTTCGGCCTTTGGCTGATGTATTTTTAGACCCTAGGAGCGACTGAACTTCGTTGTTTGACTATAACGTTATATGAATATGAAGAGAAATGTGATTGAAATCTTTGTTTGTTTTTGTTTTTGTAATTCTTTTTTGTTTTTTCATTGAAATAAATACGCTTATTTCCATATTAATAAAACAAATTATTTCCCTTTTTTCATTAATAAACAGAAATAAAATAGTCGAGATTTGAAATGTCCAGGCGAGTCCCGGAATTTCAACATAATGTCCAGATATGTACTGATTTCGAACTGGCAACCCTAACTGTGGTGTCGGCCTGGTTTACCCGCTAGATAAATCAACTAACATTGTTAACCAACAAAAATTAGCCAAATCTTTGAGTTTATCAGACATTTTAACGACTTTTTGTCATTCGGTCTTGACGTCAAATAAGGTTCCGTTAATCTTAATCATCCGGTGGCTCTCACTACTCGATTTGCCTCCATATGATCGGCTCTTTATTTTTGCGAAAACGCGATTTTCGAGGAGGGAAAAATTAGACGACTGTCAATTCCGAAGTTTTTGTTATTCCTTTAAATCTATATTTTCTCTTTTCCATACAAAATTAAATTTACAGACATCGCCCCCATTTCCCATGAGAAAATATAATTTCGGATATTCACAATTTTCCACTCAAAATTTTCAATTTTCGGATCTGCTGTGAGTTCACCTAGATCAAATTAAAATTATCAAATCGCAGAAAAACAGTCTATGATTGAAGTGTTTATGCAACTCCAGATTCGATGTACCGATAAACTATAGGAGAACTTTTCTCGCTATTAATTTATAGAGCCAGAACATTGAAATTTTTTTTTTTTTTTTGTGGAATGAAATAAGGCCTAGGTTCAGTTAGGGAAGGAGGCTATCATAAACCAATTGTGATACCCTTCATATAGGTAATTCAAAAAAAATAAATAAATAGTTGGCGCAACAGGTCCACAGGGACCCTAGGCCTAGCTTCTCACAACCATTCGTTTTGTGTGAATTTTTTCATTTTTGGAACGAATGGAAGGGATCTACAACTTTATGCCGACTCCTAATCACCTAGCAGTAAGAAATACAATTTAACACCGATACTCATACCTACCAAATATACACAATCGGTCCAGCCGTTTCGGAGAAGTACGGCTACAAACACCGTGCTAGGAATGGAAAAAGGGTTCTCGGGTTAGGTTGCCGGATAACACACAAATTATATCCTAAGATTTTTTCCACTGTGCCTCCTTGTCTGATTGTACTATAAAAATGTCATGAAAGAGCTTTCCTTAAACGAGGCTGTGCCAGGAACGTCGTTGGCGGAGATATTTGATATTCCTATAAAAATTTTAATAAACCGAATGGTGTTCTCTTTCATCGATCAAACATGAAACACCAGGTGTTTAGAAATTATTATTAAGAGTTTTTTTTATACTAACAATATATATTTTGAAATTCACTCAAATACAATAAACAATATTAGTACATTTGTTCATATATTTTAAGTCTTAAGTCACAAATGTCAAACGTCAAGTTTGTTGCTGTATAGAAGAAGCAGAGTCAATCAAAATAATTCATAATTGTTTAACACGAAAGAAAAAGACTTTTATTTTAATTTCTCAGCAACATCTTAACTTTAAATGTATGTGACTTGTGTGTTTATCGTCAGAACATTTTTTGAGTGCCAAAAGTCCGCACACGCAGTAAGTTTCGCTGTGCAACATGCTCCACATCTCCAATCCATAATTCAGTTTCCACACTTGATTCTTATACATTATTTAAAATTTAATTACTATGTACTTCGGAGGTAGAAAATACGGTGTTTCACTCGAAGTGGTTTTATTCAACCACAATCGCACACCATGATGTACCTACAGGGAAATTCAGTCGATATTGTTTGGTATCCCATCCTGTACGATTCAGTACCTTCTGCACCTGCATTAAACCAATACCTTTTCGAAAATATTTAATTATTCTCACTGAAACTTTTGACAGGTCACAAAAAGCAGTGTTTCTGTTGCGGTGGGCTTATTCCCTCATTTCCAAGTGCAACGTTTTCGGTTGTCCGCTAAACCTTCAAATGGATGAATGTATAAGCTGTTCAATTTTATTTGGCGGAATATAAGAAATAGTTACGAATAATTTGCAAGACATTCCACACCAACATTTAGTCACGTTCTTAGGGGCGTTTTCGATAATTTTTAGGTAGGTAATGTGTTTTTTGATATGATATGTTTTTTAAATCATTTTAGACGCGTTTTTTTTCGTTTTTCGTTTTCGTTTTTAAGGTACGATAACACGGCCATTTTTGATGGAACAAAACGCCTTGTGTTGTTTTCTTGCTTTGTTTTGCCTTATTCAATGTGGGCTCGAATTATGTGCCTTTGCTTCTTGAATAAATTATAAGTACAGTATACAAAGTATGTTTTTATTCCTAAGCTACTTGGTACAGACTGCCCTTGAATACTATCACTGAACATAGCGTTGCAATTGCAGAAAATTAATAGAGAGACTAGAGATATTAGGTTTGTTTGACGTGGGCCCTAGTGCGCACTAGGGGGCACTGGGTTAACCCTAAAGTGTTCGATATAGCACTGAACTCGCCCTGGTACTAAAAACCTGTATTCGACATGACTTCTATGGCGCCCTAGTTGTGCCCTGAACTGACCCCAGTTAATTAGTCGGGACAAAAACTCAGTGCTGAGTTTCGCTGTCATTTCGGTTGCTGTCATTCAATTGTTGTGATATCGTGATAAAGGTAAATACAATAAATTTGAAATTCAAAAGTGAATTATTTGAAAACAACAACGTTTATGAATTAAAATTGTATATTATAGAAAAATGTAACGATTCACACTGACCGACACACAATCAGGGAGTTCCATAACGCTGGAATGTGCACCTGAAATGATGGAAAGAGCCCGTGCTGGTAGTTTTTTCTTTATAACAATAAAAATTATGCTAATAAGGCAAATGTATTTTATAGATCCAAGTTACCTATCTGAAATTTACCACGAAGCGTTGGTAAATGACAAAGAGAATGAGGAGTATTATGATCCTAGAATGGAAGAAGAGGAATGCGCCGAGCTGGAACAGCAACTAATTCGTAAGTTTTCAAAAACTAATTGCTGTTGTTTTATTTACTAAAAGATAATCCTATTTCAGAACCCAACACATGGTCAGATGCTGCAACAAAATGTTTGATTTGCCTGCTTAAAGACTACCAATCAAAATTGGGCAAATCCCAAAAAATACAAACAAAAAAGAAAATGTTTAACCTTATTCGCCAGGACATGGAGAAAGAAGGACACATGTTTACAAACGTCCAAATAGATAATAAGGCGAAAGGATTGGAAAAGTCCTACAAAAAAGCGGCAGACAACAACAAAAAAAACGGGAAGTACTCGAATGGTCTGCAAATACCATGAGTGAGTATACCTATATTGAAATTGAATGCAAATTGAAGCCAATAACTTTTTTGCAATTTTATTTCTAGTGAGCTGGAACCTCTTTATTTGCATCGGGCTGGCGTGCATCCCCAAATTTTACTGGGGTCTACAAACGTTGTGATATCTGAAGCCGCTCAGCATTGTGAGGCCCCAAATGACGATTCGCCTTCAACATCCCAGACCGCTTTGGCCTCCTTATCGCCAGGATATTCAAGGAAGAGGAAGCCGAGCGAGAAAGACTCGTACTTAGAGTATAAAGAAAGGAAGCTCAAGCACGAGGAGGCGAAGCTTCTTGCCTACCAGCAACGGACTGACTTCCTCAAAGAAGATTCCAAAAAAAGGAACGAATTGTTAGAGAAGCTGTGCAGCAGTATATTATTTTATTTTATTTTTAATTTATGTATGTAATTATTTTGTTTTTTTTTTTTGTTTAAAAATGAAATGTGATTTTTAGTTCTTATTTAGTTACTTAGTTTTAATAAAATGAAGTATAATTTTTTGTTAGCAAATTATAATAAAATGAAATGTGATTTTAAGTTCCTTTAATTTTTATAAATAAACCAAATATGAAATATTTATCAGCAGTTGTTGTTCCGTCGTTGAGCGTAAAGCTCCCGACATACCGTCTCGTTTTAACTTTCCAGCAGTGTTATCAGCACTCCAATTTGGAGTGTCAGCAGTCGCTTCTTCAACATTTGTTATGGTTGGTTCCAATTCTTCGAGGTCCAAAGTATCAGCCAAATTGTGCAATACACAACAAGCTCGTATGAAGTGACAAATTTTCTCGATTCCTCTCAGCTGGCAGTAATAAAGTTGACGGAAACGTTGTTTAAGTATACCAAAACTATGCTCTATTACAACACGCGAAGAACTTAAACACTTGTTGAAGTGTGCTTGAACAGGTGACACATGACCATTGTCCCTATATGGTGTGAGCACAAATTTGCTGCATGGGTACGCAGAATCTCCCAAAATGTGGTAATCTGTAAATTTTTGCATTATTGTGCTTAAGTGCTACCACCATAATTAATGTAGTACCTACCTTCACACAACTTATCAAGATTTGTGTAAACGAATGAGTTCTTAAAAACTTGACTATCGTGCACTGAGCCTGGAAAACCAACGAAGATGTCAATGAATTTTTTATTTTCGTTGCATATTCCCTGCAGACAGATACTAAAATTGTTTTTTCTGTCCAGATAATCATCCTTGCTTGTTCTTGGGGGATCAATTATTACATGCGTTCCATCAATTGCTCCTAAAATTATAAATATTAATGAATTAAAATTCAGAGACAATATTTTAAACCTATGTACCTATAATGCCAGGAAATCCGTGTTTGGTTTTAAAAAAATGTTCGCTTCTTACTTTTTCATCATCGTTTAGCCATTTAAAAGCCACATCCGAAAGGCTACTGAGGAAAAAGGTCACTCGACTTATTATTAGGCAAACTGTCGATGTTGAGATATTAAAGCTATCTGATAAGTCTCTGAATGAGCAGGCTTCGTGCCCAGCAAACCAGAGAAAAACCGCAATATGCTTTTCCGCACTGAAGGCTAATGATGTTCTTAAATTATTATAGGTCGCACTAGCTTTAAATTTATCAGCAATCGAATTGAATAAATTGCGATTAATTCGGAAGTGTCTGATGAACTCTGCGGAGGTATAGTGTGGAACAATTGCCTCGAAATAGTCCGGGATGCTCGTCCTTTTAACTTTTTTTTCGATAAATTGCTCGTCGCTGGAATCGGAGCTGAATGAATTTTCAAACTCATCCTCAATATTAACACTTTTATCAATTATTTGTATTATTGCAAGCACCAGATTAGAATTCAGTTCACTCATTTTTAACAATAAACCGAAGCATTTCACCTGACACCTTGCACTGGAAAATTATTAAGCTTCAAAAGGCCTTTACTAGCATGTCGATGTTATTTTCGGAAATGCAAGATGTGTTCAACTTTAATGTCAGCAGCGGTAACAAGCTGATTGAAGGGTTCTCGAGCATTGATCGGATCTTACACCAATCACCCGGACTTAGCCCAAATATCATCCAAGAACATCCGAACCTCGATAACCAATCACTTCATCCACCGCTGCAACCAACAAATGGAGTCATAACACTGACTTTGATTGAACCAGTCTTGCATATTCAACCTCAACCTCGTCATCAGATTCCTCAAAGTGGTACTAATCATAATCTACCAGAAGGATCTAAACGCCCATTTCAGGAAGTTCTACAAGATCCTATTTTACAACTTCAGCTCCTTCTGGCGAAAAGAACTCTTCGATCTAATTCGCAAGGTAAATCGCCATTAGGGAGTATCACACCGACTGGAGTCACCGTTAGTGACAATACTGCCTCAATCCCAGTTGACAAACCATCTACTAGTGCTGTGGCCTTGAACTCCCATCAACGATTGATCGGTGTTCCTAGTACAGACTGTACTCTTAGAGTGGTGCCACCCCACTTTGCAGTGTTTTTGTCGCGGCTTGAATATGGTACCAAAAGCAATGAAATCGTTAACTACATTGCTGGGAAGGGCATTGATACCAGCAATATAAAATGCCATAGCCTGACAGCGGATAACCTTACAGGTCGCTTGACATCTTCATTTAAACTGGTAACGACTCAACCAATTGGAAAACAGCTAGTCAACCCAAACTTTTGGCCTAAGGATATTCTTGTGAAGGAATTCGTGAGCAGACCTAACTCCAAGAAGACGCAACCAAAAAACCTTCCAAAAAACTCCAACTTTTTCATGTAGCATTAGCCATGCAGTTTGAATTTTATGCATTTTTTAAACCAGGTTCCGGTGACACTTATTTTAAATATAACTATGCTAAAGCCAATTTCCGCAATATTTCAAACTATTTAGATAGCAAGAATTGGTTGGAAATCTTTAAAAATTGTAATTTAGATGATTCTCTAAATTTATTTATGAATACTGTAAATATGGCAATTGATTTGTTTACACCTAAAATGAAGTCTGTCAAGGGTAATAAACCCATTTGGTTTAATGACAGAATCATAAATTTAAATAATAGGAAAAATAAGGCCTATAAGCGGTTCCGTAATAGTAATAACAACCCGGAACTTTTGAACGTTTACCGGATGCTCCAAAAACAATTTGATGTTTTAAATAAGTTTCTTTACAAACAGTATGTTCTTTCTGTCGAATCTGATTTAAGGACAAAGAGTAAACGCTTTTGGAGCTTTATTAATAGCAAAAAACAATCTAATGGTATTCCTAACTGTATGAGTCTAAATAACGTATCTTCGTCTGACCTTTCAACCATCTGTAATATGTTCGCTAACCACTTCCAGTCTGTATATGCTTGTGGTACTGCAACACCGGCAGTTCCTAGTAATACCTCAACGTCCTGTGATTACTTTAATATCGGGAACTTAGAGTGTTCAATCCCTGAAGTTCAAAGTGCTCTTTCTTTATTAAATTTAGATAAAAATCCTGGTATAGATGGCATCCCGCCAATCTTACTTCAAAAGTGCTCCCTTGCATTTTCTGTACCTCTGTGTTTTCTGTTTAATTTGTCTCTCCGGTCTGGAAATTTTTCGACAAATTGGAAGAGCTCATTTTTAACGCCCATACATAAATCTGGATCGAGACATGATATTACTAACTATCGTCCTATCTGCAAGATTTCTGCTATTCCTAAGTTGTTTGAAAAAATAGTTTGTGACAAACTTACACCTCTCTTGAAGAGATTTATCTCTCCGTTTCAACATGGCTTTGTTGCAGGCAGATCTACTGCCACAAATCTCTCAATTTTTTGTAATTCTGCCTTGAAATACCTTGAGAATGGCTTGCAATGTGATGTAATATATACGGACTTTGCTAAAGCGTTTGATCGCGTTAACCACAATATATTAGTTTCCAAATTAATTGGCTTAGGACTTCACTCCGATTTCCTAAAGTGGATTCATTCCTACTTAACTGATCGTATCCAGTATGTTCGCATAAATGACACGTTCTCGTCACCAGTTTATGTTACCTCTGGAGTACCTCAAGGAAGTCATTTAGGCCCTCTGCTCTTCCTTTTATTTGTTAATGACATTCCTGACTTGTTTTTGAGCTCCCAGTGTCTTATGTTTGCCGACGATTTGAAGGTTTTTCGACCTATACGTTCAGTTCACGACTGTATTCATTTACAAGCGGATCTTGAACGACTTTCCATATGGTGTCACAATAATGACCTTCATCTCAATGTCTCTAAATGTCAAAGCCTTTCTTTTTATCGCAACCTCTATCCAGTTCACTTTACGTACGTAATTGATAATACCCCTCTGTCCAATATTTCATCGAAAAAAGATCTTGGAGTAGTTTTTGACGTAAAACTTAACTTTTGCAAACACATTGAGTCTTTGGTTGCGAAAGGTAATCAGATGCTGGGTTTTATATTGCGGAATTCGAAAGACTTTCAAGATCCACATACTCTTAACTGTTTATTTTTTGCTTTTGTTCGATCTCATCTTGAGTACTGCAGTATAGTATGGAATCCATTTTATGAAGTGCATTCTATTAGAATAGAGAAAATCCAAAAGCGTCTTACTAGAGTATCCGTTCGTAGACTGCGATGGGATATTGAAATGCCATCTTACGAGACGAGGTGCAAATTATTTGGTATCTTACCTCTTTTTAAGCGTAGGCAATATTTTTCAATTATGTTTATTCGTGATTTGATAAATGGACATATCGATTGCCCTTTCCTATTATCATTAATTGGATTTTATGCTCCTTCGAGAGCTCTTAGAAATCATCTTTTATTTTATATACCTTATCATAGAGTTAATTATGGATACAATTAACCAATTTCCAGATGTCTTAGAGAATCCAATAAATATTGTAGTATATTCGATTTTCATTTAACTAGGGATTCATTCAAGATTAAATTAATTCTATTATTAGGCTTTGGTGGTAGTTTTTAAGTATATTCTTTGTTAAGTAATCTAGCGAGAACAGTTGATGTACTCATTTGATTGATTGAAGAAAATAAAAAAAAAAAAAAAAAAAAAAAAAAAATAAACAGAAAAAAAGTTTTATCTTCTTCACACTTCGTTCACCCAAAGATAAATATTTTTCAATGTCAAAAACTGACAGACTCCAGGGCAACAGTATTTTGCGTTCGATATAGTAGCCGAATATTCAGGGTTGTGCAGGGTTTTTGGCAGACATGGAAATCAGCTGACACTTTTCAGTGCGCACTAGTGGGCACTAGTGCTAGCCACGTCAAACAAACCTATTATAATCTATGTATATAGGGATGCCAGATCTGAAAAATTAGCCGTCGGGACATTTTTGCATTTGAAGTGAAAACAAACGTTATTATTGACGTGCGCGTGGTACCAAAAGCCACCTCTCTTTAACCGAGAGATGGTTTTCAGCGTACACCCCATGATAAAAATATCAAGGGTGGGGGGAAGGCGTTTAGTTCCATCCGGTTTAGCTGCAGCCTACGACAACTTCATCAGAGATAACTTTACCTCAAACTCAAGTAAAGTAAAGTATATATAGATTCGATAGATATTCGAATCTGACCACCATTGTCGGGTCTCTTTACGTCTCTCAAACCTAGGCCTTACTTCTCACAACCATTCGTTTTTTGTGAGTTTTCCATTTTTGGAACGATTGAAAGGGATAAACGATCTTATGCCGACTTCACACGGCTAATTGAGAAGCTCTTTCAAGACAGTTATACTCTCAGATGTTTATCAGACGTTCGCGAGGGGTGGCGCAGTGGAAAAAAAACCCTAAGTTGGAATTTGGGTTTTTACGGGATTCGAACCTCGGACCCCTGGCTTAGTAGTCCAAGACACTAACCACTAAGCCACTGCGCCTTCTTACCTCAAACTAGGACAAATATAAATTCAGCAAAGATATGTTCACATTTTTAAGATCTTCATGCACTGACATCTTTTTATAATCGAAACTTTTCTATTACTTAACTAGCATCACCCCCTTAGTCGAACAAGGTCATCCCGGTGATCAGATCCTTGATTATTATTCCCTAAATGCAATACCAAAAATCCCTTTTAACAAACAAATCAGGATTTGCGCCTAAGCCTAAGCACCTTCATTCTACCACGCACCCACATGGAGTTAGCATTTTCTAGTTTCCGTAGATGTATGTATTTATGTCAGTATGATATACGGCATCCAACAGATGAGATATGCATATTATAATAACGCATCCAAGACATTGCTGGATGATTTTATAAATCGCTATGTTGGCTGCTGAGCACCAGAAAGGATTCAAATTATTAATGGTTATGCATTCGCCAGACATTATTATTCATCTTGTTCTTGTACCTTTCTCATGACGGGCTCGACGCGATACGATGGTGGGAAAATATTTATCCTGCGTGTTGGTATGGCGAACATCCGCCCTTCGCCGCCCCATCAGCATCACGTGTGCATTTGCGGAAGATGAATATTATTTCTTACTTAACAAAGTGTGCTGAAACTATAATTGTATTCCATGCTGAAAGGATAACCGCCCAGCCGATACTATGTGTGTTTGTGTGTGTATTTGTAGAACAGGAGAGGTATAAGGAAAAAGATATTTCATAGAGTTTTGAAGAGTCGGTTCTGAGCGGAATGCATTATTTTGGTGAATGCAAAAGATGGGGGCTACGACAAGCGGATATATGTCTTGTACCTGATGTGGATTTTCGGTGAACTGATATACTGCGACTGCCACAAAGAGTTGAGGATAACTTAGCCGCCAGCGTCAGCTACATAGCTACACGCCACAGCATGAACATGGTGCGCTAAATTTCGCGGAGAAAGCTGAAAATAATGGGAGTGAAGAATTAAATTTGTGTGTGTGTTCTACTGAGAGCGTCTATTTGTTAAAATAAAATTTACCGATTCAGATGTTGCACAATGCAGTATGGCGATGCAGTGCGCAGTGGTAGAGAAATGTAGTTTATTGCATTTCAAGGGAGATGAATTGATTTTCTGAAATTATTCACAAGTGCCTTTTGGTCCTGGGTGAATTTTGTTTTTTTTTTATGTTAAAGTTGGGGAGTTTGGCAGTTTTTGGCGCACATTTTATAAAATTCGTTTATCGATCCGACTGATATGTTATAGAACATTGGTCATAGTGGATTCGACGTTCATCAATCCCATTAGGATAGATAGCCACCTGATCCTTTTTAACGATCTCAGTGAAGTATTCGGTAATGGTAGTGCCTGTTATGCACGGCTTACGACAAAGTATTCCCGAATAGTGAATCTGGCAAGGATAGTCTAAATGTGACTTGAAACAAACGTATATATATCCAAAATGTAATAATACTATTAATACGCAGCGGCAATACTTAAACTAATCGCGCACCTGCATCCTGCAACCAGCGTTGCCATAAGTGCAGATTTGTCTGCATTTTGCAGATTTTTAAAAACCAGAAATCTGCGCTTCAGATTTTGTCTGCATCCGCATTAATTGATTAATTGATTGATTGATTATACTCTTTATTTCCTATTTATGTGAGGTTACAAGACAGTTTTTGAAATAAGGCATTTTGATACAGCTTGGCTTAACCGCCGTCTGCCGTTTAGAAATAAAAAAAAAACTTTAAAATTATAGAAAAAGAGAGAATACACAATTGTGTTACAGATGCAAACAATTTAAAAATGAGTTAAATTTGCTAACATAAGGCTTTTAAATTAGATAGTTATAAAGAAGAGAAACAAAAATAAGTTAAGTTGGAGAAAAAAGTTAAGTTAAAAAAAAAAGAAAAAAAAAATTGCAATTTGTAACAACCTCCTAACATCAACATCATCATCATCCTCAAAATCATCATCACCATATTTAAGATACCTATCCTTATGTAATAATAATAATTTCAAACGAATTGTAGTAATGTAGTAAACTTTAAATTTTCTCTCTTAAATATTTTTAATATAAATATAATAATTTTCTTGTAAAACAATTCAATATGGCAACACCCTAAAAAATAAAAGCTCATGTATAACTAATGTAAACAACAACAACTATTGTAAACAACTTAAATGAAATCATAATTTACTGTAAACAACAAAAACTATTATAATCAACTAATATGCATTACGAAAGCTCTTCTCCTAACAAGTATAAAAAGGGCACGCACGCAAAGAACAATTGCCAATTTTGTCTGCTCGCTCATTGACGAAGGTATTCTACCGTCTCAATTGGAAAGCAAACACAATTCGCTGCGCTTCTCGCCTACGCCTTTTTTCGGTTGTTGACATTTTGCTCACTTTGCCTGCGTTGTTACTGTAGTCCCACGGACAGCATAACGGTACAGAGATTGGGAGCAGAGCGTTCGCATTGATTAGCCTTTGTGATTAAAACTATTCTTGCAATAAACATTTTTGTAATTATTTTTAAAATATTTTACTACGCGTTTCATTTTTTTCTTTCTCTAAACGGAATAAAGTTGGTGGTTTGCCTAACTCAACGGTTACTGTAGTCTACGGACAGCATAACCGTGGTAGAGAAATCCCCAACTCTCTTTTCATCGTTGTCATCCGCTCCTGCTGGTATCATTTTCGCTCGAAACCAAACGAAGTCTTACAAATTGAAATTTGTCGATTGAGAGGAGATCAAATGATTTTCATCAAATAACATTAAGGGCCTTTAGTTTAGCTAAAACAAAAATTGAAAAAAAGGAAACAGATTTTTAAGTTTTTTTTTTTGAAAAGTAGAACTGAGTTGGATAAAAACTGGGCTTTTAGTTTAGCTAAAACAAAAGATATTACAAAGATGCAAAGGAGTTTCGGTAATTCATGGCATGCACGATAAATTGAATAAGCGATCTCCACCCACTATCTCCATTAAGAATTTGAGCACATTCTTGAAACGTTAAGAAGCTTTTTTCAAAGTACAGTCTACGAATTTCCTGAATAATGGGGCATAACGCGAGGAAATGGAAAACATTCTCGTTTTGGTCAAGGTTACATAATGGACACCTGGGGTTTAAGTCACTTCTATGCGGTCTGCAATTCAATTCAAGCATTTCTGTTCGAACTTTAAAAATCAAGCTCATCTCCTGAACTGTTAGTTTATTATTAAAATGGTTCTTGGATCCCAAAGAAAGATTAAGCTCCTTATATACTGACCTACTTGATGACTCCTTTGCTCTCTCCAAGCAAAGCTTTAGCAGATTGTTATCAACAACAGAGATGCAATCGTAGAGAGTATTCCTCCACTCACAGGCGTTGCTTTCATTTATCTCAATAGAAGTCTGGTTGGCGTTGGCTAACTCGTGCCATTCTTTGATTGGAGAGTAGTTGCGTCTTATAGCTATAGCAAGAACTTTCTTTTGTAAATTATTCATAGATCTTAGCATAACTTTGCTAATGTAGTCTGCACTTGCTTTTAGATTTTTCGTAAAAATGTAGGGTAGACCTGATTCTACATGAATCGCGTAGCTAGGTGTAGATTGGGGAAGCCTGAAAATCCTCTTAAAGAAATACCTTTGCATATTTTCAATCTCCCTACTTTGCTGATAGCCGTAAATTTCATTGCCATAACAAAAACAGCTATTAATTGTGGCATTAAAAACTCTAAATTTGGAAGCCGGGTCCACGCATTTATTTAAAAAAAACTTAGACCACAAGATGTTGATTGCGATTTTAGCTGCAAGAGTTCTTTCTTTGATATGAGGTTTTAAATTGAGATTGTATGTAAGTAGAAAGCCTAAGTACTTGAACTCATTTACAACCTCAATTCGAGTACCATCCAGGAACCAAGCATGCTCTCTACCGGCGCGGTTTTGCGCTCTGAAAACAAGTATTTTTGATTTGCCAGTGTTGATTTTTAGATCCCAAGTATGACAATACTGCTTTAATTTGTTTATTTGCAACTGGAGAGTATGGGGATTGTCAGCAAGAATGACCAGATCATCCGCGTAGAGCAAAACTTTAACATCGACATCACCGTACTTGATGCCTCCTGGGATACTGTCACAAACATCATCTATAAAAAGAGAAAACATTAAAGGACTCAGGACACAACCCTGTGGAACACCAGATTCTGTAGGGAAAGTTGATGATTTCAGTTTACCACTACACACAGCCGCATACGTGTTAGCAAGAAGTTGCTCGTAGATTCTGACCATTTTTGTCGATAGGCCTAACGTTACTAATTTAAAAAGCAGTGAATTTCTATTGACGGTGTCCAAAAGCAGCTTTAAGGTCAACGAAAAAAACGTACAACTTTTTTTTTTCTCTATAAAGCGTTTTGCTATAGTTGTCAATATAAATATTTGATCCACTGTCGACAGGCTAGAACGGAATCCAGTCTGGAAAATGCTGAGGATACTATTTCTCTCAACCCAACTCACTAGCCTATGGTAGAGAATTTGGGTGAACAGTTTTCTTAGTGAGTTAAGCATTGAGATTCCTCTATAGCTTTCGGGCAGAGAAGGATCACCCTTTTTGAAAATGGCGCATATGTTAGAGGTCTTAAAACATATCGGGAAAGTCTCGTCCAAAAAGATTCTATTCAAGAGCTCTAGAATGCATACTAGAAACGTCTGCATCGATTGTTTATAGAACTCTGCTGGAATACCGTCAGGTCCTGGAGCTTTATTATTTTTCATCTTTTTTAATGCTACCATCAGTTCTGACATCACAATATTGGAGTCTAGTTCCTCTATATAGACTAGGGGGGGTGCAAAAGAAATACAGTTTTGGTTCGGGTCTGGACGTAGGAGATCTCGGAAGTGATTGGCAAGCAAATCAACACTAATCGCAGTCGAAATTTTTTTGTGGCATTCACTCAACAAACGGACATTACGCCAAAAAGCTTTAGAATCTCTGCACATTGCTAAAATGGATGCCGATTTTTCAAAGTACTTTGTTTTTTTGAACTTGCAAACGTCTTTGTAGTTTCTGTTGGCTTCTAAATACAAGGACTTGAAAAAGGTATGATTAGTTCTTTTAAAAAGCCTTAGAAATGTAAACGATTTCTCTCTTAGCCTGGAGCAGTCCTTATCATACCACTTCGATGTAGAAGAGACTGTCGCAGAGTTTTCCATTCCCTTAGCAGCTTCTCGAATCGCACAAAAGACTGAATCCGAAATGTCCTCTATTGTAGACGTGAGAAAGTTCGGTAGATTGACAAGTTGGTCGTTCAGTTTACTTCGGTATTGACTAGCTCTTCTTTCCACCCACCTCAGGATTGAAACACTATTGGTTGGCATATGGTTGCCATACTCGTAAGAGCAAATAAATTTCAATGTTGCAAAAATTGGCAAATGACAAAAAAGTTAGCAGGATACACCTCAAAGTCCTTAAGTAGTCGATCACAGATCATCCCTGATCAGATATAAAAGTTAAATCCCCCTTAGCATCACTCTTAGACACACCATTCAAAATAAAGAAACCGAAATCGTCGACCATCTCGGACAAAAGCCTCCCCCGTCTGTTACAATTCTCATCCATCGACTTTCTATTATAGGAAAATCTTCCGTTATTAAAAAAATTTGAGTTTTGGAAATCGCTTATTCGACCATTAAAATCATCCGCATTAATATATTTTGTTGTTTTTAACAAATTTTAACACTTGATTTCGCTGTATGCTGTCATTTTCGTATTCAGATCTTTTATTATTGTTACATAAATAAAAAATAAGAAATTGTGAAGGAAGATTGTTCTATAGAAATCTGGGCTCTAATCCCGTAAGCACAAAACGATTGAACGACATCGTCTCGACGATGCTTCTACATCGTGTAACAACCCAAAAACGATATTCGTCGAAACGATTGAAAGATCATCGTTTTTTCTTGCTTCACGTTACTAATTCAAATTTCAAATACCCTTGTCAAAACGATTCGATTGAACGATGGCTATTTTGCAATCGCTTCATCGTTTTTGGTGTATTTTTTCAGTTTTAGTTAGGTCTGTGAGAAGTATAAAAAAATATTTAAAGGAAGACACACACCTATGTTCTCTTTGGAGGCGATTCCCTCTTATACCAGTCCCAGCTGTAAAAGAATACATAAATTATTTACATTTACTTTGCAAAAAAGAAATGTTTATTCCAATTTCATTTCATTTGCTTGTTTTATAGTTTTTTTTTTACAGCTCGAACCTGCACACTGTTGAATATCTGCGTATGTGCGTACACTTTCACTTCAAATTTAACTTGAAACTTTATACAAATAGAGGAGTTATTCCGTACCATCTGTCCATTTTTGCATTAAATGCACAATCCAATGTCAATCAATGACAACAAAGAAAACTAAATAATAAAACGTAGCAATTGCTTTTACTCAAGAGAAATATCAAAATCGAAGCATTTGCTACGTCTCTTATGAATAAAAAGCAATTTGAGTTAGTTCCAACTTTTGATATGCTCGAAAAGCGGCGGCACTGACCTTTTACTCAGATCGGTATGAATAAAACTTATCAGACAAAGCAAATGCTATGCAAATTCTGAGTCTGCTATTTAGTCGACTCAGACCTTTTGCTTAATATTTTGTACCCACATTTTGTACACAAAAAAGTAAGCATTGTGAATTTTCTATGGTTTGTCTATAAAAAGTTAACATAAGTTTTGTTCGTGCAGGAAAATCATAAAAATACCTGTAAAAAAATCAATTATTTCTTGCCACGCGAAAAGTATTGAGTGTGAACTATTTATGGCTAAAGTTTCTTTAAGATGCAAATGTTTAGAAAGAATCATTTCTAAGGTATTTAAAAGATCCAGACTTTTAGGTTGACAGCTCAAAAGACATGCGTGTCAACAAATATTTCCAACAAGTCTATGATCTGATACAATCCCCGGCACTTGAAGAAGAAATAAAACATCAACAACCAATTTGGCAAACAAAAATCATATTTCCAGGTGCAATTGGAACTATATAGCCTAAGGATTGCATGCATATTTGCTTTCTTAATTTTTTAATTTTTTATTTTCTTAGTTTCAATTTCCACAAAATTCGTTAGAATCTCAAGGAAAATTCAAAAATTCAAGTTTGCTGTTCAGGTTTGACAGAAATTGCAAGGCAAGTACACTTGCAGTGAAGTAAAAGCCATGTTCGAATTTTCGAACTTACTTTAGCAAACAAGGTTTTTATTCATAGCAATTGCTATGGGCGTTTACTTTGCTAAGACCTTTTAGTCATAGCAAATGCTAAATTTTATTCATACGACCCTTTGTCTTCGATTTGCTTTAATCAACTTTATGTGCAACAGCGAGCATTTAAATTCTAAAAAAAAAAACAAATTACATAAAACATGTTAAATAAATTTTCATTATCGTTAGTTGTTAGGTTTTTTTTAAATATTTTATGTAGGTACTAAGATAATGAATGAGTTCAAAAATATAAATCTTTAGAAAAACACAAGGTTCTATTCACAAAAGAATTATTTTTAACCGCGACACAAAGTTACATTAGGTAGTTAGCCCATTATCGTTAAGCAGCATAGCTCTATCAAAAATTTGAAACTTAAATTTAAGAAAAAAAAAATATGGAAGTTTAAATATTTTTTGAAACATTATAACTTTAAGGGAATAAGTTAAAATGTTTCAAAAACAGTTTTTGATTTAAATTGAAATAGATTCAGTAAAGCTATAGTAGTAGTAGTAGTAGGTACTTTATTTAGCTTTAAAAGCTATTATGTTTACAATCTTAAAGATTTTGTTTATAACTAATACATTTTTATATGCTTGTATCCGTAGATCGAACATATTCAATAAGTTTTCTTTTAAATTCATTTACATTATTTATGTTCCTAATGTTTATCGGGAGAGTGTTGAATCCTTGAAATCTCATGTGGAAGATAGTTCTCTGACCTCTCGTTGTTCTTGTTCGTTGTATTCTAAGATCCTCATTGTTTCGTAGGTTGTAGACTCCCACGGTGTTAGTACGTACATTTTCACAGAGGTAACTTGGATACATATTATTTTTGATTTTATATACAAATACCATACTTAACATAAAAAGACGCTGATTTATATTAACCCATCTTAATGCATTTAACATACATGTTTTTTAAGTGTATCTATTACATTTTAAAATTATTATCATTATCTTATTTTGTAGTAATTGCAATCTATTTTTTTGACTTTGTGGGCAGGTTTAAGGTTTAATCAAAACATTACATACATTTACAGACGTACTCACAGATATATTTTTTCTTACTTTACGTAATGCACCAATTTTTTTGCTATTTTCTTACATATATAATTTACATGATCTGAAAAGTTAAATTTTTCGTCTAAAACAACACCAAGATATTTTATTTGTATGACCTGTTCAATTTGTTCACGATTTATGAAAAGGTTTACATTTATCGACGCATGTAGGGGACTGTAACTGAATAACATACATTTAGTTTTTGTAACATTTAACACCAGTCTATTCATTTTAAGCCATGTATTTATTTTGTCTAGATTTTGATTTATTTTTTGAATACACTCTGCAGCATCCTCTCCTGAGATATAGAGTAAGCCGTCATCAGCAAACAAAAATAGTTTCGAAAATTGCACTACTTTTGTCATAAATCGTTAATGAAAATCAAGAATAACATCACTCCCAGTATTGTTCCTTGCGGGATCCCTACATTAACTGGTAATGGTATCGATATTTTATCATTAACAGATGTCCGCTGCGTTCTCCCTATTATAAAGGATTTAAACCATTTCAGTTCAGTGGAGTTTATAATGTAGCACTCTAACTTTTTCAATAAAAATAGCATGATTTACTGTTTCAAAAGCCCGTTTTAAATCTAAGAAAACTGCAACTACCACCCTTTTTTTATCAATTTCACTTCTCCAATCATTAGATAAAGTTTAGACTGGTTTCACAGGAGTGATTTCCAAGAAATCCCGATTGGTAGCAATCTAAAAGGCAATGACCCTCTAAGTGCTCTTGGAGCTGCATCACCACGGTTTTTTCTAAAAAAAAATTCATATAAGGGCATCATATTTATTGGTCGGTAGTCACTTAGGTTTTTTGCGTTTGCAATTTTATTTATAGGCACTATAAGCGATTTTTTCCACGAATATGGAAAAATGCCTGCGCTAAGAGATGTATTTATAATCCTTAGCAACACTGGACCGACTATACAAAAAGCGTCTTTTATCATTTTTACATTCATGAAGTTAAAGTCATTTTTCGTGTTAAGCATATTTATTGCACATCTAATAGTTTCTATACCGACGACATAAAACTTAAAATCTATATTGCACTCATCTATTAAATTTGTATAATCATAGAATATCACAGATCGGGTTATTTCATTTATGGATTGCAAAAAAAAATTATTAAATTTGTCGCATAGTATTGCACTATCACTTATCACAGAGCCATTTTCCATTTTTACTTCCGAAATTTTTTCATTACTTTTCTTAAAAACAATTTTTTTTAACTTTTGCCACATATCCTTCCGAGAATTTGCATTGTCAATTTGTCTTTTTATAAAATTACATTTAGTTAATCGGATCTGTCTTTTATACTGGTTCCTATACTGTTGGTACAACTGCCAAGCATTTGTATCGTTACTCAGAACTGCTTGCCTATATAGGTTAATTTTTGTTAATTTTGCCACTCTGAGTTCACCATTGAACCACACTGCGTTATTATATGGGACTTGTATTTCCTTTACCATGGAGTCAACCACGCTCTTTAGATTTAAGACAATTTGATCACATAATACATTTAAATTAAGTGTTTCTTCCATACTAAAATTAACAAAAAAAAGGGACAAACGTGCAAGGAATAGATTTGGATTATACGAAAAATACTTAATTTTATTTCTATTTTGAGTTTTATGTTTGTTTTTTATTATTTTATCAATTGATTCATGATCACTTATTTTTAAACCATTATCAACCATTGCGGTCACCTTATCAGCACTATTTGTGATCACATAGTCAATTAATGTCCTAGTCCGACTTGTTATTCTAGTGGGATCAGTAATAATCATACTAAGCGAGTTATCATTTACAATATTAGAAATGCGTCGAGTATATGTATCCGATTCATCAAGCCAGTTTATAATGAAATCACCCATTATAATAAAGCTACTTCCGCATTGGAGGAGATATTCTGTCAAATTTTCCAGTTCATTACAGAAATCATTTTTCGACGATGTACTACCTGGGGATTTATATATTGCACAAATGTATATCATAGGAAAGTTTTCATATTGCACTTTTAATATTAGACACCAATATTGCATGACAACCTTAGTTTTTTTTAACAACGCTACATTCAAAATTATTTTGTACATATATAACAACGCCACCAGTATGACTAGATTCACTTTCACAACTATAAGGATGATGATATCCTTCTAACTTGACATCATTTAATTCGCTGGGATCTACAACATGTGTTTCCGTTAAGACCAAAATGTCAACGCTCTCACTTTATACCAAATGTTCCAATTCATCAAAGTTGTTTGACAGGCCCTGCGTGTTTAAATAAATACACCTAATAACACTTAATTGCTAGTAATCTGTCTGTTCTTGTGAAATTTTCAGTTTTCGCTGAAAAACCGGGCAATTTGCATCATTCGCCCTATGACTGGTATTTAAGTCTATTTTTAATCTCGTCTTGGCACTAAACAGTTAACACATATCATATCAACATTTTTACACACCTTAACATCCCGATTTCCAGCACATTTAACACACGTTTTTTCTTTGCTACAATTTCTGACTATATAATTAAAACCACAGCAGCTATTTACAGCATGTAACCTTCGTTTTCTCGAAAGTCGTGTTGGAGCATTTAGAACCCTCTTGTTTTAGGGTCGCGCGAGTGTCTTCTTCATTTTGTGAGAAATGGCTTTAGTCTTATCGTACAAAAATGTGTTATGTATACTGTTTTTTTTTTATCATAATTTTTATTGCTATCGACCTGAGGAAGGATATATTTCCCGTCAAAACAGCTCTGAAGAATATTTTGTGGGGTTCATTGTAAAACCTGGCATTGCTGTCAGTTTAAAGTTCCCACCTCTTAATTTGTAATAGTATAAGAAACTTTTTGTAACTAAATTCAGTTATTGTATAAGACTCGTATCTAATAATAAACAGCTTCAGTCGCATTCTTCCTATTCTCTCACTTTGCTTGAGTTTCGATCTGTCTTCACAACAACCTGAGTTGTCATACACACGCAGCCAACTCATCGAAATGTGGATTTTAAAAGACACAACACCAGTAGGCTGTTAGAAGGTACTTTGAGAATTAAGAAATAATTGAGATAATACAAATGGCGAAATACGTAATTCAATGAAAGAAATTGAACCTTGAATTTAATTATTTACCTTGTGCCTATTAACGTCTATGTCTTCACGCATCACTATTACCCATAAATAGTCTCATCCGACCCATCAATATAAGTCCATGTTCGTGAAACGTTACATTATGATGCTTTATCTGATGTCGGCCATCGAATTCACATAACAATCGACAAGACACACCTGAAACGTGAATCTTCATTGCTGTTGTTGCATCACGTAAAGGTCAATAGTGGTCACGGTAGCATTAAATCAGAGATGAGAGAAACTTCATTTTAGTTTTCTTTGCTCAGGCGGGCACTTTCTTCTTTTTTCCGATAAAATATTGGGTGAGAGCAGAACACAGTGGCGGATTTAGGGTTTTGGGCGGCGTTGTTGCTGTTTCTATTTCAAAACAATTTGCTTCAAACTATTTTTTGACGTTAGCGTCAACCTTTTTATGTTGCTTCTTACACAACTTTTTAAATATGGACGAATGAGCAATCAAATTAGGTCTGTTCCCTAACGATAATGCATTCGAACACATTCGCCAAATTTAGTCAAACTTCGTTCCTTTACGCAAAAGTTGGGCAGAAGAGAGCCAAAAAGAGAGAGCAAAACATTTCCCCTCCATAAAAAACCTGCAAATATTAGCCCAAGAAATTTCTTTGGGCTAGTTGCTTATTGCTGACAGATGGTTGTCAAATCGTTCAAATTCTAATTTGTAACTGACTTTTTATTTAATTTCATTTATATTATTGCTTGTATCGCATAAAAATAGATGTAAGAAACAAAAGAATTGTACTTTTTAATTTCTGCAACAAAAGCAATTCAAATCCTGGTCTTAAATACAAATTTGTGTTTTTTTCTACTGAAATTCGAATATTGCCGCCTAGAAAAAATTCACATTTTTCAAATTTGGGTTTCAACGCGTTCCTTTTCTTTTTAGTTATATTTAATTTCAGTGAGCATATTCTCTCGAAATGAGAGAAATGTGACATATTGCCAAAAGTGAACCAGAAAGTAAGAGAACAGACCTATTGTTACATTCATGTTTATGGGGTAAGAACTAATAACTGCTACAGTTAACTAAGCTCACTTTACTGAGACTGCGAGACCAGTTTTACTATAAAATTTGTAGTTTAAAGTATGATGGATTAATAAATTATTTCCCGAAAATGGTGTTGCCTATTTAGAGTAGATAATAATGGTATACTGTTCTTAAAAAACGCTTTAAACTACCGCTTTTTGAAACTTTATTATATAAACATCATGTATTTTATTGGAGAAGACAACGCTCTTGCAGATATAAATTTTGTTTGACAGGTGACATTTGACGTTTCAACATAATTTCCCTTTGGGCAAAATTTCAATTGGGGTGGGTGCGTTTAGTGCACCTGTGCCATTGTGAACGTAGGTATATAATTCCCAACAGGTAGTTCCTAGTTTAATGGAAAACTCGGTCATCATTTGCAAAGCATACACACTTGGGAATAGAAATGATTTGTTAAATCATTTTTTTCTTTAGATTAACAGAAGCAGTACCAGCGAGCTATTTAAAAATAATCCGTGCAACATTTAATCAGACTTGCCATAGTTTGGTTATTGCTCAGTCATCCTTCTTTGGTATAGACTCTCCGCTAAGAAAAGGACAGGCAACAGTACTCTTCCCTGCCGACAAAACGATTTGCTTAGTACCGATACTGAAGTAGGAACCGTTTCGATATATTTTATGGACTATTATGTAATACAATCAAATAGTAATAGAGTAGTCCATCATAATATGTCAAGCCGGGACTAGAAACGAGTTCATTAAGTTGGCATTCATTCCACAAGCATAGGCTGCTGCTGCATCCTTTCATAAACCTAACTAGACTTCTGGTTTTTATGCTCATTTAGTTTATAATCTTTTTAAGGTTCCGTACCAAAAGGGGAAAACGGAACCTTATTAGTTTTGCTACGATGTCTGTCCGTCTGTCGGAACCCACTAGACCAATCTTTTTCCTAGGTCTATCTCAGAAACTAATTGAGGTAGAAGGCCGAAATTTGCACACAGCATCCGGTATAACCTCTAGTTAATTAAACGGCAAATATACGAATGGTAGCGATACATTGACTGGTTTTAGAGTAGACAATTAGTAAATTGGGGAACAAAATTATTTCATTCGTACAAAAAACTTCTACTTCTTAATAAACAACCAAAAATGTTTACCTCACCTGCAAAGAAACTTCGCAATTTCCAAATTCCAACTCTAAAGAAGTACGGAATATTCGGTGCGCGAGAACACTCGCACTTGACGGGTTTTTGTATGCAGTCATATCAGCAGCGCGCTACTCGTTTTCCCAGTACCAGTAGTTTCTTGCCTGTAGCTTGTTGACCGGTAAAGACTCTCTGCTTGAGCTCAAGTAAGAAAGAACTTTTTAGCTTTGCTACTAACTTATGAATATTTGAGCCTACCTCTGGTCCTCGGAGAGGTATATCCTAGGTGCTCTCATTTCTTTATTTTTAAGTTTATGTGACTGATTACCCTAAATGCCCTTATAATTGTGATCCATTCATCATGCCTTTATCACGTTTTCGAAAACTTAAACCATTTCCTCATTAAAATAAGACATTGGCGTCTTACTGGACTGTCTGAAAGCAAGCATTTTTAAATACTTATCTGAAGAGTGAACTCAGTGAAGCTCAGAAGGTTGTCGGATGAACTTCCCAGTGAAAAATAGCCTCTAGCTCCGATGGTATAATTTTATATCAGACGACGCGACGGCATCAAAACATTCCAGATCCTGAAAGTTCTGAAAGTTGAATGGTTGCGTATGGTCACCTTGAATTCTTTGTGGACACCGTTTTTTCAAAGCATTTTGATGTATGTAATAATACGATGGAAACCAAGAGGACTCAAGCCCCGATTTATATCTTCAGATACCTACACATATCTTAATATGAATTTCCTTGAACCACTCCTTAATTAGTGGTGTGGACTGTGAGGGGCTCCTAGTTTCAACCCAAGAAAAGCCCTACTTATTTAGATCAACATAAAAACAACTATGGAAACTTACTAATCCAGTTATTTAATATAGGGATACGATTTTGTATGTCCTTTCTATTAGTCAAAACTGGGGCAATATAGACCTGTCTATAGGAACTTATTTTTTTTTATTGGGTCATACGATTTAACTAAAAAGGTCTTTACGAGTCATTCTAACTCATTATTAGATATATTTTCATAGTCCCTTATATACCTACGCGTAGAAGTACAAAAATTACTTAAGCTTGGATTAGCAAGAGTTTGATTCATTAAAGACAAATATCTGGGTGACCGAGCTTTGCTCGGTTATTACTATTTATTGTAGTTTTAAAAACAATACAAATTAAAAAATATATATATTTAAACATGAACATAGGTATAAAAAAATGTATGCCGCCTAAATGCCGGTAGATGTCTTACTTCTTTCCTTTTACTATGACGCGGACGGCAAGAAACGAGTGTTACGAGTTCGAATCCCGCTCGGTGACTTACTTTTCTTTTTTTTTTTTATATGTTCAAGTTTACATATATTTTTTTTAATTTGTATTGTTTTTGAAATTACAATTGGTCGCCCAGGTACTGATAACTATAGTATGATACGAAATGTTGGAAGTCGCATTAGAAGTTTCACTTCAAAAATACTACCCTATTAAATTATATGTGTATTATCAAATCAAACTAAAACAAGTAAATGAAATAATGAGGACGCTACTCTTTGCTAACGGTCGCGCTGGCCTGTAACAGGTATACTACGCCCATGCGTTCGAGTGCCACGTATTCACTATAACAACCATTAAATGAAAAATCTTGAACTCAATTTATACACCACCATCCACCATCCGTCCATCACCACACCACACGTCATCATCCATCTGCGCATTTCCTCAGAAAGACATTGTCGCTGTTTTTTTTTTTTCATATGAACTGAACGTGCTTGTGCGATGTGCGCCACAAAACCACCCCAAAGCAGAACAACGATCAAGAACCGCGGCTGCTGATAATATTCGATTTGAGAAAATAAATTTATTTTTTTCGTGTTAGATTTTAGGTTGTAGCTCAGCTTCTAGAGGACATAGAAAGCTGATTGATGGCTTGAAATAACTATTAAAGTGTTGGCTCTCCTACGTATTTTTTTTGTTTGCATTGATTAAGAATTGTTTGTGTAATGGCGAGTAAAAGGCAGTAAAGTCAGAAAAATAAGCTCAAAACGCATGAAAACTCGAAAACACGCGTTTTCCCAAACATAAGACTAATCTAGATCAATTGCTTACCCCCGAAAACCCCCATATACCAAATTTCAGCGAAATCGTTAGAGCCGTTTCCGAGATCACGGAAATATATATACAAGATTAGCTCGTTTAAAGGTATAAGATTATGTGGCGCCCTTAGCAGGCGCGAGTTAAGTATCCATAGCAAAACATATTGAGAAAAAAGATAACATTATTTGTATTCAATGATATCTTTAGTCTCTAGTACAGTCTTGCACACAACGCTACAATGATAACATATGTAAAAGAGATAATATCGTTTGTATACAATGTTGGAATATTATCTCTTCTTCATTATCAAGCAAGACGATTGTACGCTTGGGTCTCCTTGTAGATAGATAAGAAAAGTATATAAATACGACTGTATGATGAATTTATCAACAGTCTTATTGTAACTACATAGTAGCCTTAAGCTCCTTTTAGAATTAGTAAAAAGTATTTCAATAATAAAGGACATAGTTCCAAATAAATATTGTTTAATTTTAAAAGTAAGAAACAAGTGTTTTAATTGGCGATCCTGCCAGGAGGTTAAATATACTTTTTAACTTCAATCGAGCGGACCTCGGGAACAAGTAGTGAAATCTAGTATAAACAGAACACTCGCGTTACCGGTTACAAGAATTACCTAGCATAGCAGGTACAAATATAGCTTCTTCGTACGAAGCAGCAAAGCAATTCAGTGAAAGTGTATATGTGGAGAAAAAAAACACACAAATTCGACGACAACAGACACGAGTTCAAAATGGAACAACTCGCAGTATTAATGGCAAGATTAGAAGCTTTAGAAACCAGGAGCAACACAGTAACACAAACCCTAGAGCACACACGCACAGAGAATGCAAGGTTAGCAGCAATAATAACTAACCAAAATCAAATAAACACTAATTTAGAAACAAAACTAAATGAAGTAAAATCTGGATTAGGCATAGTACCAAACATACCTGTGCTAGAGGAAATAAGAACCACATATACAGATGGTAGTGAAATACAGTTAGACGCATTTAAAAGCCTACCTATTTTCAACGGCGATCAATCAAATTATCGGTCGTGGCGCGAAGAAGCATCCAGATTAATGGACAGCATTAAAAACTTCAAAACACACAGTAAGTACGCAGCAGCATTGACTATAGTGAAAAGTAAAATACAGGGTGCAGCCGCGAATGTGTTAACTAATTATAACACAATTTTTAATTTTGAGGCGATACGTAACAGATTAGATTATACGTACTCTAATCAAGAACCTCTATACGTGCTACAAGACATGATGAAAGCCATCACGCAAAAAAGAAGCACACTGTCTGAATACCACGACGAGATAAATAAAAATCTCAATTTAATAATATCAAAAATCACTATGTCAGGTGATCCGCCGAATATAATCGACAGACTAATTAAAAATGCTAACGACGACGCAGTTCGTATATTCATTGATGGTATGAGTGACAACTTTACAAGAGGATCATTATATTCAGCTACAATAAATGATCTAGAACACGCATTCGCAATTGCTCGCAGAATAGAACATGATAATGTGCACAGGCATTTACATCTCACTCAGGATAAGCACCACAAAAATATGCCACATGAACGCAGAAACGAAAGAAGACCAAATTATTCGAGCCAAACAACGAATTATCAACCCCAGAAGCAATACGATAATATGCAGCAACACAATCAAGGACCACAGCCGATGGAGATAAACTCGAGACAAATTGTACATGCACAGCGACAAAATTGGAATCAATACAAACCCGATGTATATAATCCACCAGCGAAACGTGAACACAGCGGGAGTTTCAACACACACAACAGACCGCAACGATCTTATCAGCAGAACTTCAAGCAGCAGAGAGTAAATAACTCCCGACAACAACGCAGAGACGATGTCAGCAGTACATATGCAGAAGCAGATGAAACGGAATGTATGGTAAATAATAACATAAGAATAGATCATTTAAACTAGTAGACGGGTTGCCCTGCTTAAATTTAACTATACTCTGTCCAAGAAAAATTGTCAGTACAGGGAAGATAGGATGTTTGTCTCTCAGTCTGGTTGCAATGACTTACATAAATCGGTCCCTTTTTAAAGCTCTCACAGGGTTGCCGTAGTGTGTATGATAATTCGCCATAACTCAGAGAGCAATACTGTTAGAGTTACCATCTTCCAATTTAGCCAGGTCTCATCAGTAAAATAAATCGTTCTTTTCTCTTCTCTAATTTTGTTTACTTCGCGTAGATATCTTCGTTCCAAGAAATAATGTCACTTCTTTCCAACAACAAATTCTTTCGCTGACGTTTGACGAATTTAAGTCCGAGATCTTTTTGCAATATTGTATGCAAAGTTGATCTGCTTAGTTTTGTTATATTTTCACTTTTTGGTACTTCAAATAATATCTTGTCTAGCGTTGGAAGGTCATTATCCATAAAAAACTGATGGACTATCCGCCTAATCGCACATTTGTCAAAATCATCCACCTTGCTCTTGATACCGGAATTATTTTTCTTCTTTGGTGGTGAACTGTGGCCTTTGATTGCTTTTTCCCTTAAAAGCCTGTATAGGTACAGTTCGTTCCGTAACAGAAAAAACAGTAGCCGCATTTCCTACAGCTTCCGATTTATTTTTGAAAAGGCCATAGAATTTTTCAGTTGCATCAACAATTTGTTGTGTCTTTTCTACACTTAGATCCTTTGAAGTTTACCACTTGCTTAGATGCACTATCCGCTATTGAGATTACAACCATTGTTTCCGCCTTATATACACAAACAGGCAATTAGAAAAAATTATATAACCACGACGCAATGTCCTATACCTAAACAGATGGTAAAAGGACTGCACTTGTGCAGCTCTACATACATTTTTTAATATAGACATATATACCTAAATTACATAAATGTTATCCGGTTGAGTTGCCGTAGTAATCATTATTAATTTATTGCAATATCTCTACAACGCACATATGATCACTTGTTGCGTTAATGAAATGAATGCATTAAAACACCTCACGAATAAACATTATTTCTAAAAGACAACATTCAAAAATATGTTTTAACTGAATATTATTGGATCTTTCAGAAATACAAACAAATTAAAACCGAATGGCAGCACCCCAAATAATATGCCGCTCTCAAAAGCTCCAAAAAGCTCCAAAAAGCACCAAAACCGAAAGTTGTTTGACAAAATTCAAAGAAAAACCCTTAATGATATGCTAACATTTTCATATGGTAACACTTCTCTGATGTGCTTCAGTCACTCACACTGCGTATTTTGGTTGATGATAACAGCAAGCGAACACAAGTGATCGTGCTCATTCTGCCCGCAACTGTCTGGCAGACTGGTTGTGGAGGGATGTATGCAAATTGCAGGAAAATTACAACAACAAAATTCTTTGGAATGCCAGTGGTTTCGTTTTTATTTCAGTGGCAAATCTTGTGTTTGAGTGCCGTGAGAGAGCTACAGGCACCACTGGTAGAAAAAAGAGCTTCCCATAAGGCCTGTACTGACAATTTTTCTTGGACAGAGTATAGTACTATTTCTAAGAAAATTTATAAAATTCTTATTGATACTGGTGCAACCCATAATTACATTAATAGAAAATGCGATTCTAGCGAAAAAATTAAAATTAAACCTATAAAAATAAAAACAATGCATGGTTATTCTATGGTAGATACAAAGAAAGTAGTTAGGATATTAAAGAAAAATATAACATTTTTTGAATTAGAGGATATTCAGTCTTTTGATATGATATTAGGATATGAAGGACTTAAAGTTCTAAACGCGGAAATAAATTTCAGTAATATGACTCTAACTACCATAAGCAGTGTCGAATCTATTCAGAAAATTAATTACATAATTGGGGAAAATAATATTTATAAAGCAGACATAGATAGACTGATGAAGATTAATAACAGCATAGGACCGTTACCCTTTACAGATACTATAGAAGCAAGCATTAGGACGACCAATGATAATCCGGTTTATGTTAAACAATATCCATATCCCATAGCAGATAACGAATTCGTAAACAAAGAAATACAGAAACTCTTACATGACGATATAATAGAAAAAAGCCATAGTCCTTATAACAGTCCCATATGGACAGTACCTAAAAAAGGTTTGGACGAAAAAGGAAAACCAAAACGGCGCATGGTTGTTGATTTCCAAAAACTTAACGCTCACACTGTAACAGACAGATACCCCATTCCGGATGTCAACATGACAATTCAAAATTTAGGTAAAGCCAAGTACTTTACAACATTAGATTTGGAGTCAGGTTTCCACCAAATTAAAATCAAAACAGATGATAAAGAAAAAACAGCTTTTGCTATAAATGGCGCAAAATATCATTTTAAACGAATGCCTTTCGGGCTCAAAAATGCACCAAGCATATTTCAGAGATGCGTGGACGACATTTTGAGAGACTTTGTAGGTAAATTCGTACACGTTTACATTGATGACGTATTGATATATTCTTCATCTGAGGAAGAACATATACAGCACATAAGTCAAGTATTCGACGTACTCAATAAAGCCACATTAAAAATATCTGATGAGAAAAGTAAGTTTTTTCAAGAAGAAGTAGAATACTTAGGTCACATAATCAGACATGGTAGAATCACTACGAACCCTGAGAAAATAGCAGCTATAGAAAATTTTCCAGTCCCACAAACGGTAAAGGATTTGAGAGGATTTTTAGGTCTTACAGGTTACTATCGTAAGTTTATAAAAGGATACGCAAGCATAGCCAAGCCCCTGACATTATATTTACGAGGAGATAACGGTAAAGTAAACAAAAAACAAAGTAAAAATATTAAGTTAAATCTGAATGATTCAGCATTAGAAGCGATTAGAATTTTAAAAAATTATTTGAAAGAACAAGTCGAACTTTTTCAACCGGATTATAGTAAACCATTCGAGCTTACTACTGATGCATCCAACATAGCTATTGGAGCCGTACTAAGTCAGAATAAGCAACCTATACACTTCTTGTCAAGAACACTGAGTAAGACAGAAGAGAACTATAGCACAAACGAGAAAGAGCTATTAGCGATCATATGGTCCTTACAAAAACTCAGAAACTACATATATGGTATAGCAGACTTAACCATATATACCGATCACCAGAGCCTTATATATTCTGTATCAGAAAAAAATCCCAACACAAAGCTGAAACGTTGGAAGGGAATCATTGAAGACTTTGGAGCAAAATTAGTTTATAAACCAGGAAACCTAAATCTTGTAGCTGACGCATTATCACGTCAACGCATAAATACTTCTACCATAGAAACAGCACATTCAGCTGAAAGTTCTTCTAATGATATAATAAAAACTGTGAATCAGCCTTTTAATGCATACACTGCACAGTTCGAACTTATTGAAGATATAACAAATAATATCGAAACACAAATCTATTTTAGTAACAAAATAAGACTCATAATAAAGTTTAAGGACAAAGACTCTTTACTAAGGCAGATGAAAGAAGTTATACAACCCCAAAAGATTGTAGCTTTGCATACGAAATTTGAAAACATATACAAATATGGTGAAAACATAAAAAAAGAATTCCCACTAGTAAGATTTATATTCACACCAAGAAAACTTCAAGACGTGACAAATTTGGAGGAACAACTAAAACTTGTAAGGGTAACTCACGAAAGAGCACACCGAGGGTTACGTAACAATATACAAGAAATCTCAGAGAAATATTACTGGCCCGATCTAAATAAACAAGCAAAGAGTTTCAACAGAAAATGCATAGCATGTCTATTTGGAAAATATGAAAGAAAACCTATCAGAGAACCTCTGAATAATTCAGAAATACCAACACATGTGGGAACACACATTCATATGGACATATACTTCAACGACAAGTATACTTTCCTTGTAACAGTAGATAAGTATTCTAAATATACAATCCTTCGGGAAATCGAAACTCGAAACAGACTGTACGACGTTATGGAAGAGGTCTTATCTAATTATTTCCCAAAATGTGAACGACTCATGACAGATAACGAGAAGGGATTCAAAACAGAAATGGTGAACCAAATGTGTTTGAAATACAACATAACTAAAGTAGAAACTCCAGTATACAGATCGACAGCGAACGGTCAGGTAGAACGTGTAAACGGTACAATAACTGAACTGTCTAGAATATTCACAATTCAGAATAAAACAAGACTTATCGAAGAAATATTTAGAACAGTGCGTGAATTAAATAATTCTATACACTCAGTTACCGGTTTGAAACCTAGAGACATTTTCTTTAATCAAAATAAATATAGCAATAGTGAAATTATAATAAATAAACTAAACTCAGCATCCAAAAAAGTGATCGAACGTCTAAATAAAGGAACTCGACACAGAGAGTATAAAAAAGGAGATAAGATAATGGTAAGAATCACAGGTCTTAGAAAGAAATCTAACGCCAGATACATAACAAGAATAGTAGAAGAAGATAAAGGAGACACTGTAATCTCTAAAGAAGGAATAAAAATTCACAAGGATAACATAAAGAATTATCATTTTTCAGATGACGAAAATATTAATATTCCTAACATTACTAGGAATTGTACAGAGTCAAGAAGGGCAAGGAAACGTTCAAATAACTGAGTTACTAAACAAGAAGTTTATACTTACGCAAACAGATGACGTGTATTTATTCAAAGAACAAACTTATTTGTTACATGCCACCAACCTGACTTCGATATTTCAACCTTACGTAAATATCGTAACTAGTAAATATCAACCTACACAAGAAGAAAAAATTTGGTTAAGTAAAATTAAGAATTTAGCAGACCAATTACAAGAACATACTAGGCATACTAGATCAATTAACTTTTTAGGAACAGCTTTCAAATATGTGTTTGGTAATCCTGACCATTATGACTTAGTTAACATAGAAACGAGTATAAATAATCTCATAGAAAACAATAATAAACAAAAAACTATAAATTCTAGATTTGAACAAATTTTGCAACAATTCGAAGGTCAGAGCCTTAAAGAACATTTAGTAATAGAACAAGTGTACGAACAATTATTATTATTGACCAGAACAATTAATGCAGCAAAAAATAATGAATATTTATCAGAAAGCCTAGACTTAGATGACATTAAAAATATTATTCAACATGAAATAATTCAAGTACCCATAATAAATATACTTGAGTACTCTAAAATATTATTAGCTAGAACTGATGAATTCTTCATCACAATATATAAATATCCAGTTCTAATTAAATCATGTAAATTGTATAAAGTAACACCTTTAAATTCAAAACATGGAAAAATCATTACAGATAAAACAATTGCCTTATGTAACCAAACTTATTTAAGAACAAGAAATTGTCAAAATCATCTAAGTAAAAACATTTGTGAAATTAACTTTGAAGAAGAAAATTGTCTTATTCCACTTTTAAAGAATATAACTTCAAAATGCAACATTAAACAAGAATACGATTACGACTTAGAAATTGAATCCGGTGTTATGTTATTAAGCGGTAAGCATAAGTTAAATAATCAAACAATTAATGGTATAAACTTAGTTACTTATGAAAATACTATAAATCTAGACGATAAAATATACAAAAACATGCATAAGCAAATTAAAGAAGTTATATTAAGAAATCATAATTCAGAGTCTTACATCGACCAAATAATTAAAGAAGATACAATGTACAAATTCGATAACATAGATACTTTAAAAAAACTAATTATTCCTTTTGAAGAAAAACCGATATTATCAACTATATACACAATTGTAACACTGATTGTTATTCTAGCATTTACGTACGTAATGATAAAAACTATACAATGTATAACAGATCGTCAAAAACAAAAAAAGATTGACGCATATAACAAAACTTATGAAAGAGAAATGTTAAAAATAGCGTCGAAAAATCGGGACGATTTCGTTTAACAAGGGGGGGAGTTAAGTATCCATAGCAAAACATATTGAGAAAAAAGATAACATTATTTGTATTCAATGATATCTTTAGTCTCTAGTACAGTCTTGCACACAACGCTACAATGATAACATATGTAAAAGAGATAATATCGTTTGTATACAATGTTGGAATATTATCTCTTCTTCATTATCAAGCAAGACGATTGTACGCTTGGGTCTCCTTGTAGATAGATAAGAAAAGTATATAAATACGACTGTATGATGAATTTATCAACAGTCTTATTGTAACTACATAGTAGCCTTAAGCTCCTTTTAGAATTAGTAAAAAGTATTTCAATAATAAAGGACATAGTTCCAAATAAATATTGTTTAATTTTAAAAGTAAGAAACAAGTGTTTTAATTCGCGCCTCTAGTGTGTTTTTAACCTATTTTGCTACTGATATCTTCTTTTTCTTAAGAAAAGACACAACAAAACAAAAGCGAGTATGCGCTGCGACTCTTTAGGGTTTATTAATTTTAAATCTATTTCAGGAAATTTGCATTTCATTTATCATGTATTAGCGTTTAATTTGTTTTCCAGTTGTTTTGTGGTGACGGGCGAAGCGGCATTTCAAGCGGTGGGCATGCTGTTTGCTTCTTTTCATAATACCTGATCTTTCTTACGGCATACGATTTCTGGGATTATGTAAGGCACGACGCACGATATACGATTTTGTCATTGTCGGCAAAAATGCCGCCGATTTTGTTTTTTTTATTTGTATCCCGGTGACTAATATTTCATAGAATAAATAAAACGGACAACTAAACGACTAGAACATAAATAAGCCACATTGGAGCAAGTTGATCAAGTCGTTAGGATGATTTTAGGAATGAAGCTGCAATCAGTGCAAATTAACATGTCGATAAATCTGGATCATCCGCATTCGAATGGCCAGATTATTGTGACTGTAATATTGTGCTATTGTTCCGTTTTTCTAAAAGTAACATTATAAATGGACTCTTTTCTTTAAAAAGTTCAGATTCAAAACAGTCAGTAGGAAAGTCTATTTTCTCAGCTGCCAAAAGTAGCGTTTCTACTGACTGGCGTTTACATTTTGTAGATAATACCAATAAGCTGACGGCAATGTCATAGCTACAAAATTCATAAAAAATATAAACAATGTATCCAAGGAAAAAAACGAAAAAATAAATGAATTACTTACTTTAATACCAATAAGCCGACCTAAATCTGCCGGTAGTTAAGACTTAAGAGTCGTCCACCAAATCAATGACTTTTCGAAGGACCGATAAATTTTAAAAAGCACGGTGTGATGTGCTTTTTCTCCGGTCGGGGTTTTGCTCGCCGGATCCAGGGTTTACCAAAGAAACACCAAAACTCTGGTTAAGAGGTGCTCTTTATTCGCAGTACTTTTACTTAATAATAATAGAGTAAAAGCTCGTTAATTCGGAATGGTTGGAGGGAAAGTCAGTCCGAATAAACGAATTTTCCGAATTAATGAGAGATTTTTTTATATGCAATAAGCAGCGTTCCTATCGATGAAAAAATGCAAGAACTTAAAACGAAAAATTATTATATGAACACAAAAGATTGCAAATATTAAATAAAATTGATTGTAATTCATTTTTGTAACAAAAATCATGAAAAAAAATGTATTTATTAGGTACAACATTCAACATAGTAAATTTTTTTATGGTTTTTCCCGATTTTTATATGTGAATTGCCGGGACTCCCCCAAAGACATTTTGATGTACTTACTGTACAATGTTTTCATATGATCCTATACAAACTGTATATATCTTAACAATGCTTTGATAATGTCCACACCACGTATAAACTGAGTGGCCCTACGACGGCGTGGTTCTTTAACGGCCCAACGACAGCCTGGTTCCTAGGGCCCTACGATGGCGTGGTTCCTTAGCGTCCCAACATCGTGGTTCCTAGTGGCCCTACGTAGGCGTAGTTCCTTAGCAGCCCAACGACAGCGAAGATTGATGATACTGCTTGATTAAGGTCGATTTCCCAAAGGAAATTCAAACTAGAGGTACATAATATGTATGTCGGCTTAATAAGAAAACCTCATAACTCCATTTTTGGCAAAAATCACTTTTTGATGCTATCTTATAGAAAATCAGTAGGCGCACTGTTATGGAAAACCTCGTAGCTCATTAATAAATTTAAATCGCATAAGAATCGTTTTGTTTATATCTCGTAACTCCAATGCAGTCAAAGTTCCTGAAAATCCTCGTAACTCTGATAAATTACTGAAGAGCAAACCTCGTAACTCCTGCTTATAATAATTAAAACTCGTAGCTCCACTATCCAAAGTGTAGCGTACACCCGCAATACGATTTTGACTTTGCATCTCTAACATAATTCCCTTCTCTTTATGAGCACTTCCCATTTATACCATCCAGCATAGTTCCCCATTTAGTACATGAGTACTAAATGAAATCGCGATGGCTGATCTGGACTTCCCGTCGCCTCGCTCGGTCTTTTCATTTTGATCTCTGCCCTAAGAAGGAACTCAGAAGCGAAAATATTACTCTGTGCTTCCCAGGCAGAGGGAAATACGTTTTTTTTTACTCTTAAAAGGTTGACAGAGATTCAGAAAAATCAAGCTTGTATTTTAATTAAGATTAATTCACCCACACGACGAGTAAGTAGAATCTAAAACCATTTTTAACGCCGCAAGGCGTAATGATTGTCTTCTGTGCATGCAGGTTTAATTGCCAGTGAGGATTTTTCAAGGGCAGACGACTCGCAATCTGATTAGAGGACTGCAATCGCTTCAAATCGCAGAGTCTAATCAGCCTAACCCAAATATTGCGTGTGTTTTTTTTTTCTGCATTAGAACAACAACGAAAAATCGTATTCAAACGAGCATTATACCTGCGTTTCACCCTTTGAACAAGTAAGTAGCCATCAAATACTCTTTGGCCTAGCAAAAGGTACTGATTTCTCTCCTTGTGATAACAGGCGCTGTTTCGGTGGGCAATTTGTGGAGAGGACCATTTCTCCTACTTTGTCCACGAACAGCAAACCACGTCGTATCGAGTTTCGCTCGTTACATCACACGCGTGTAGCACCCCGACGTAACAACCCCCCCCGCTTTCTGGAGCGCCACAAGTGTTTGTCGACCGAAACCAATTTTTTTGCACACTTCGCGCGCTACTCAGCCAGACAATTCCCCTCGGACGCTTACGCTGCATCACCGTTTGGTATGACGCTGGTGCTGGACCATACCGGCACACAACCGAAACCGCATAATCACAACTTGTGTGAAGATCGCCAATACGTCCTCAGCACAAGCAGCAGCCAGCAGGTTATCAACAACTAGAGAAACGTTTTTTTTTTTTTTTTTTTTTGTTGACTTAATTCTAATAACTATCGCAAGTTTCGTAACTTTTAATTATCTTTAAAATATTATCTTTTGGTTTTCTATTTTGATATCGCTGATGCGATATTGTTAAATTAATTGTTAAATTAATTCATAAATTAGCAAAGATTTTAGTTTGTGTAAAGAGAATGTTGAATTGAATTTATTCCTTAATTATTAGTCAACAACAATGACAACACCATCGAAGGGTTTTTGTGCGCACAACAACATTTCAGGACGTCGATAATGGTCACGTAAGTCTTAGAGTTTAATTGTTAATATAATTTGATGTTCTCTAACTAAAATTTATTATTGATTTTGGTTTTAAATACACCGTAATATTGTAGTGGGGATACTTATCTATAAGAGTGAGTAGGATTTTAGCTTAACGTTTAAATTTTTTTTGGCGGAGTTACGATAACGCGATAACGAAGTGAAGATAGTTTTATCCGAAATACACGACTTTATTGATCATGTACGTGATTCAATTCGTTTTTTTTTTGGTAAGATGAGTGGTTAGACATTTTCCCGGTTCGGTGAGAGAAGGAAGGAAGAGGAAAGGAAAAAGAGTGAATATGACTTAAGTGCAGTGAATACTAGTGTTTAGGAAGAAAAGGGGTCAACGAAGAGACGTCACAGGCCACCGTTGACAATGGCGTGAAGCGTATGGAGCTTCAGTGGTAGAGGGTACGCCTATGTAGGAGAACATCCAACCTACAATCATCTCAGATGCAATCAACATCAGTCATCTGACCGGTGAATGGTTGACATTTTGTTATTTTTTTTGGCACGATATTTTTTTTATTTTTGACGGGTTTTACATATTATATGGCAACAAGTTCCCACCCCAATACGGCGAGCTAGCCAGAGCATCGCAAGCGTGCCATCCGTTGCCATCACAGGGGACTCTAGACCTATACCCCGACCGTTACAAAAGGTATAAGACTTTTATAAAAAATCGGTTTCATTTTACAATTCAATTAGACCCGGCAAAAAAAAGAGAGACCCGTGTGTTACTGATATAGTAGCCCTTAAATATTTCGAGGAAGATATTTTCTATAAATTAAAATTCAGAAACATTTGGAGTATTCTACCAACGAGGTGAGAAAAAGCTGGGGTTGGTAAGAAAGTTTTGTCTCTCCTGAAAAATTTCAAATTTGTGAGTTACGAGGTTTTCTTATTAAGCCGACGTATATAATATAGAAATCAGCCAATAGCACTAATTTCGACGCAGGCATTATGAATATTAATCAAACTCAAAGAGCAAATGCTTGGGGCCTTGTAAATAAAATGAAAAATCAATGTACATAACTCAGAAGATAATTGAATGCTTCTGAAACATATACGTATGGTGGTCAGGTATTGTTGAGATATTCCACAATTAAAAAATGGTTAAAATCGTCTATCGCTTTAAACATTTAGCAGATCAGATGTTATAAATGAAATTTGTAACTTAATTAAATCGGGCGGTATGACGAGCGTCGTGTTTTCTTATTCGGTTATCGGGCTATGCAGTAAAAAAAAATTAGCGCGTGGAGTCCCTCCGCGCGAAGGAAGTGAAACTTCGTAATGTGGAAATGAAAATAGGAAGGGGTAGAAATTGAGTTTTAGTGAAATAATATTGTTTCTTTAAGACAAACTTTATTAACATTGCTTGTAATTCACAATTGATCGCATCTTTTAATTATCACTTTCGAGTGGAAAAATATCCAAATCTATAACATTTACAATGGGATTATGACAACTAAAGTAAGATACGAAATATTGGAAGTCGCATTAGAAGTTTTACATCAAAAATACTATCCTATTAAATTATATGTATATCAAATTAAACTAAAACAAGTAAATGAAATAATGAGGACGCTACTCGTTGCTAACGCTCGCGCTAGCCTGTAACAGGTATACTACGCGCAAGCGTTCGAGTGCCACGCATTCACTCTCGCTCTGTCTCCTTCTATTCCCCCTCCCCAGGAGCGTTGAACGTTTAACGCAACAGTGATTTCATACCCCCTCCATGGTAGCGTTAAACGTTTAATGCAACATTGTTGGAAGTCGCATTAGGAGTTTCACTTCAACAAGACATTAATTGCCGATTAAGTCATTATTTTTGGAAATTAGTCTTCAAAACAGAATATTCCTCTCCCAGCATTTGGTGCCAATAAACTTACTCACCATTGCATACTCTTAATCGTGAGCGTTACCCTAACACCTTTGAGTATGCAATGCTTATAGTAGCGTTAAGTGTTTAACACAACTTTGTTGGAATTGGAAGTCGTATAAGTTTCACTTCAATAAATCAAACAACATAATTCACCTACATAATATCGTCTTTACTTCTTGAATTCTTCAATTCTTTACTGTAGGTATAAACGTAGGTACTACCATTGAACCAAAAACTTGAGCGCATTTTCTATATCCTACACCACCATATGTCCATCAGCGCACGTCACCAGCCATCTGCGCATTTCCTCAGAAACACATTGTCGCTGTTGATTACATATACATTCACGTCGCATACTTCTCTTTCGTTTCACTTATTTTGGAGAAAACGACACTAAGTTTTTTTTTTCATATGAACGTGCTTGTGCACTGTGCGCCACCCTCACCCTCCCTCACACCTTTGAGTATCCAATGCTTTTATTAGCGTTAAACCGCTAAGCGACCTTGAGTTGGAAGTCGCATAAGAAGTTTCACTTCAATTACATTACAAATTTCCAATCTGTTTTTTCTGTATTTGTCCGTGAGTACACGAAAGATCTTTAACAAATAAAAATCATTGCGCGATAATAATAATCGTATTTAATATATTTTATAAACCTCATAATGCCGAAATTTTCCATTTTAAAACTACCCAATACCATAGTGTATGAAGATTAGAATTATTTTATTAGTAAGGTCAAATATGTTGCTTTTTTGGCTCGAACAAAAGGGACCTACAATTTTATGCGAAAGAAAATTTAAAAAATCGAAAAACCCAACAGTAAAAAAAAGAGCTAAAAAGATACGAACAAGACACATTCAAGTATCGGTCAAGTCGTTTAGGCTACATGGCATCACGTAGGAACGTACATAGGACATGCGCGAAACACACAACCCTCCCTGTGTCCAGTCGGGTAAAAAGCCTACACCTTTGGATGTCATGTCGCAGAAAATGGATTTCCAAAAAAAGATCAACAAAGTTGAAGTCATAAAATGTACAAATACAATCTGGATTCATAAACATGAAATATTTGTTTCACAATATATTTAATTTTTTAATAACTTATACAATTCGCAAAGACGATATTAAAAATCGCCATTTCTTGAAGAACGCAGCTGAGCGAACCTCACATATGTTTAGTTGCTTAATTGACTTCGTAACAATACAGCTACTCCTTTACCACATAACTAGTATAGGTAACCAGTAAAGGTGGCTTACATCACACCACAAAAAAAATAAACCGTCTACAGCGGAAGGAAAACCAATTAAGATAGTAAATCTAGGTGTATATAGTCTGAGTTGTTAAAGCAGTAATTGGCATGGTTTTGCAATTTGTATTCATCAATAGACAATAGTAGACATTAAATACTTATTAACTTTCTCGATTACGTAGTAAGAGAAAGATTTTGTATTCGTACAAAATTTCGAACTCAAGATGTTATTCAACTCTGACATTACAATGAAAGAGGAACTCAAAAAAGTGTGCCTCGAAATTCTGTCCTTCTGTCCGTCTGTCTGTCTGTACTTATTTTTTTTTTGCAAGATATAACCTCAATACTAATGGTAGTAAATTTCCACATAAAATGTTAACCTTATCTAACCTTTATACTTACTTACTTAGGTGGCGCTACAGTCCGGGGTGGACCTGGGCCTCAACCAATACGCCTCTCCAGTTAGCGCGATCTTTGGCTAACTGCCTCCAGTCGCGCACTCCAAGTTGGTTGAGGTCCCCTTCCACTTGCGCGCGCCACCTAAGGCGAGGTCTTCCTCTACTGCGTTGTCCCTCCGGGTTAGAATCGAAGACTCTTCGGGCCGGAGCGTTGGTGTCCATTCGCTCTACATGTCCCAGCCATCTTAGACGACTGATGCGTACTTTTCTGACTAGGTCGATGTCGCTGTACAGCTCGTAGTGTTCGCTGTTAAATCTTCTCCTCCAAATCCCGTCAACGCAAACGGGACCAAAAATCACTCGAAGAATTTTGCGTTCGAAGCGACCAAGAAGATCCTCATCCGTTTTTGCTAGGGTCCATGTTTCTGCGCCATAGAGCAGGACAGGGATGATGAGAGTCTTATATAGAATCTCCTTAGTGCTTCTTGACAAGGCCTTACTAATCAATTGCCGTCTTAGGCCAAAGAAACAGCGGTTGGCAAGTGTGATTCTTCGTTTGATTTCTGATGTGATGTCGTTATCAGAGTTTATAGCGGAGCCGAGGTAGACAAAGTCCCTAACTACCTCAAAGTTATAGCTGTCTATCGTGACGTTCTGCCCGATTCGTCGATGTCGTGTGTCCCTTCTTGTTGACAGCATATATTTTGTTTTACCCTCATTCACCACTAAACCCATTTTTGCCGCTTCTGTACTAATACTTGCAAACGCACCAGTGACAGCTCGCTGTGTTGTACCAACAATGTCAATGTCGTCAGCGTATGCAAGCAGTTGCACAGACTTATAGAAAATTGTGCCTCTGGTGTTGGCTTGTGAGTTTCGCACAATCTTCTCAAGAATGATGTTGAAGAAGTCACATGACAGCGCATCACCTTGTCTAAATCCTTTTTTGACATCAAAGGTCTCGGTGAGATTGTTTCCGACCTTTACGGAGCAGCGAGCGTTCTCCATCGTCATTCTGCACAATCTGACAAGTTTGGCAGGGATGCCAAAACTAGACATGGCTCTGTATAGCTCGTCTCTATAAACGCTGTCATATGCGGCCTTAAAATCGATAAAAAGATGGTGAGTATCGATCTGGTATTCTTGGGTTTTTTCCAGGATCTGCCGTAGTGTGAATATTTGATCGGTCGTGGACTTACCGGGCCTAAAACCGCACTGATAGGGACCTATCAGATCGTTGACGAATGGTTTCAGGCGTTCACACAATACAGCAGACATGATCTTATACGCAGTGTTCAGGAGACTGATGCCTCTGTAGTTGGCGCAGTTTAGAGGGTCTCCTTTCTTGTGGATCGGGCAAACAATGCTGAGGTTCCATTCATCAGGCATACTTTCCTCTAACCAAATCTTGGAGATGAGTTGGTGTATGCACTCTACCAAGTCATCTCCGGCTGCCTTGAAGAGCTCGGCAGGTAAGCCGTCTGGACCAGCAGCCTTGTTGGATTTAAGCTTAGATATTGCTATCCTCACTTCATTTTGGTCAGGTGGACGGAAATCTTGGCTGTCATCGTCCAGGTTGAATGGATCGTTCTGCCTAACAGCGGAATTTGTGTCGTCTTCGCCGTTTAACAGTCTGCAGAAATGGTTTTTCCATGTCCTCAGCACCGACTGTGACTCTACTACAAGGTTTCCTTGTTCGTCTCTACAGGTCTCCGTTCGGGTTTTGTTCGCATGACACGTTCTTTTTACCTTTTGGTAAAACTTCCGAACATTGTTCCTGGAGTAACACCTCTCTATATCCTCGATCGCGCGCTTCTCATGCTCTCTCTTTTTTCTCCGGAGAAGCCGATGTTCTTCCCTCCTTTTTTGCTCGTAGAGCTGACGAGCTGCTCTCGTCCTTCTATGCAGCGACGCTTCGTAGGCACTTTGTTTTGCTGCATGTGCTTGCCAGCACTCTTCGTCAAACCAGGGGTTTCGGGGGGGTGGGCTGGTGAAACCGAGCACATCAGTTGCGGCGTTTTTGATGGCTTCTTGGCATCGGCGCCACTGGTCTTCGGCACTTGATGCTGGCAGCATAGGACTTCTCGAGAGGTTGAGGGATACGCGATCGGCAAAGGTTCTGGCGGTTTGTTGCGTTTGTAGTCGTCCAACGTTAAATCTCCTCACAGTATTTTCTCGTTGTTGTGGCGTCTTGGATATCCGAATCCGTTTCTTGGCTACAACAAGGTAGTGGTCCGAGTCTATGTTGGCCGCTCGGAAAGTTCGGACATCTAGAATACTGGAGGAGTGCCTTGCGTCGATCGCAACGTGATCAATTTGGTTGACGGTTTGATGATCAGGTGACCGCCATGTTCCTTTGTGTATATTGAGGTGAGGAAACCGTGAACTAGCTATAGTAACATTACGTCCCGCAGCAAAATCAATCAGCCTTAGTCCGTTTCCAGACGTGGTGTCGTGTAGGCTGTGTTTTCCGATTGTGCTACCAAAGATGTCCTCCTTTCCTGTTTTGGCGTTAAAATCACCCAAGACGATTTTAACGTCATGCTTAGGACATTGCTCATATGTTTTGTCGAGGAGCTCGTAGAAACACTCTTTGGTAGCATCGTCTTTATCTTCTGTGGGGGCGTGAGCGCATATCAGGCTGATGTTGGCGAATTTAGCCTTGATGCGGATAGTTGTAAGGCGTTCACTAACGTGTCGAAAGCTCAAGACTTCTTGCCTAAGTCTGCCGCTTACAACAAATCCGCATCCAAATAGACGCTGCTTTTGTTCTCTGTAGCAGTCACCGTAGTAAATGTCACAGTTTTTCATCCTCCTTTTGCCCGGCCCATCCCACCGCACTTCCTGGATGGCGGTGATACCTGCTTTGTAGCAGTCTAGGGCCTCCGCTAGTTGTTCGGCTGCACGCGGTCTGTTCAGAGTTCGAACATTCCACGTGCAGATCCGAACGTCATTGTCCTTTTTTCGTTTTGCAGGGTCGTCAACAGTGAATCCGTCCTTATCCGAGGCTTTTGGTTGCTTCGCAACAATTCTTTTTTTTTCCGTGGTAGGGTCGTTAACCCCACGCACAACCCCCAACCTGGAGGACCAGGCCCTTTCTGTAACCCCTTGGGCAAAAGGAGCCGGAATATTCCGGAGTCAGTAACCCGCTGCGGGGATGTGAGAGCTGCCGTTGACCCATTAAGGGCTCTTCCGCCACCATCTCTATTTCAACACCCTGACTAGTGCTGAAAAATCCTCAATGACCTCAGCTCCAAATACGTCGAAGTAGCTCATTGAGGTATCTGCCATGTTGACTGTTGACGCCACCGTTGATTCAACCATGTGAATTCATCCGCCGTACGTCCTCTTTCTGAGGGGCTCATGTAAGACCTCTGAGACTCGATCAGGCAGTCATTCCGACAGAGCATTATAGTGTTGCTATTTTCTTCGTGTTCAACACTCGCGCTTATAAGTTTAGCAAGTCATGCCCGGAAGGACAAGACCAGTACCCGGTGGCTACCACGCGGAGGTAAAATAAGCACAATTGATGTGTATGAACAGTTACAACGACTGGGCATCGCCAAGTTGACGCCAATCAGTGCCTACCCAATTCATACAACACCCAACCACCTATCTAACCTTTATACCAGTTTTATTTGTTAGAAAACGGCTCTTACATTTTCAACCAAAATAGATATTTGAGATTAGGTAGGTAAGGTTAACATGAATGCATATACTCAGCTTTTCGATCCGAGAAACGATCCTTTTTTGCCACAAAATCCAGTTTTTAAAAGTAAAATTTGTTTTACAAGGAAAGAAAATCACGGTTAATCAACCTTTAGTATAAAAATCACAGTTTCTAACATTATTACGATTATTTTTTGGTACTAGAACATTTTGATAAAAGACGATTAATATGAGCAGTTTTTTTATGGACATTAAATGTGTTGATAATCATGGCAAAATGTAGGAGTTTTCATGAAATTTCAGAAAAAATTTATAGTTTGAATGTTTTTTGTTAGATTCCTCAAATTTCTACGATTTGGTGTTTTTTCTATTATCCCACGAAAGGCTTTTCGGACATCGAAAATCCCATAAAAGAAGAGAGAGAGAGCATTCTCTTACGTTAGAAAATGACAGTTTCTATTGGAAACCAATACATATAGCAAAGTATAACTGATACAGTACAGAACTATAAATTAAGTTAGGTAGCGATATATGCATACTTTCGATATAATAATGTAAATTATGACTGTTTGGCAATGCACAAAAAAAAAAACAATCGAACCAATGTGCAAAAATACCAGCATCTTCCAAGCTGAAATCTATGCCACAGACAGATGTGCCCAAATCAACCACGACAGAAACAAATTCAACTGTGATATAGCTGTAATGCCAGACAGCCAGGCTGCTATTATGGCACTTAACTCCTACATCATTAAATCAAAACGTGTGTGGGAATGCCTACAAAAACTTAACGAACTGGGTAGGAGAAACAAAATAACCATCTGCTGGGTGCCTAGCCACGTAGGAATAGAGGGTAATGAAATAACTGACTCCATAGCCAGAAAGGGAGCATCAGAAACTTTCATAGGTCCTGAACCATTCTGCGGAATAGGGGATCACACCCTCAAAGAAGAATTTAGGAAACTATAGAAAGAAAACAGGTCAAGAACCTGGCAAAGCACTCATGGCATGAGGCAGGCCAAAAAACTTCTGGGGCAATACAACCGGAAAAGATTCCAAGCTTGCATCGGCATGAGCAAAAATAACCTCCGTATCCTAATGGGCTTCCTAACGGTAGACTCAAGGAACACCTTAGGAAACTGGGTATATCTGAAGAAGGTCTCTGCAGATTCTGCGAGGAGTCCAGTGAAATCAACACTTGCTGGGATCATATGGGGCACTGACCCACAAAATATTGAAATACTCTGCAGGCATCTCGGGGCGCTGTTGAAGCGTTATAGGTTCGCCTTTCCCGGAGAAGTATATAAAAAAAGTACCAACTATCTGATGAGGAAATACTGTCACTGGGGCCGGCTCTCATCCTTAGATTCTTAAAGGAAACTGGACTGGAGAGAGTGCTATAAAAAGGAATTTCTTCCGCCAAGGAGAAAGAAGGGTACAAGAACCTCTAAAAGGAATCCGAAAGGAATTATACTATGAGGGCAACTCTTAAGAGGGATTATACCTCTCTGAGGTGTAAGCAGGGGGTAAATAGACCAAAAGATCGCAGTACAACAACCCCTTTCACATAATAATAATAAGAAAAACAATAAAGTTAACATGTATCCGAAATGAATTGATTAACAGGCGAAATAGCTTTTATAAGTAGCGGAGAGGTGGTCACCTTAGGACACTTTTTTACAAAACTCGCTCTAGATCCATTAAAAAGCGGATTATCCCTTCGGATCTTGAAAATTATTATTGAATGTTGTTTTATCTTTGAATCTTATATCCAAACTTTTATGTATAGTTATGATTTATATATTTTTTATTTATTTTAATAATCTCTTTAAAGTGTACCATTCTGCCCCTCTGGGGGCACCTAATTAGGACAACCATGGGACAGTTTTGGACATGTCTAAAAAAACGTTCATTAGGAGCGGTTTCCTTCTTTTTCGCCGGAACCATCCTTCTCAGACCACAGAATTATAGAATTCCTTATCAATGAAAAAGTAGAACCAATAGGCAAATGCAGGAATCCCAGGATGACCAACTGGGAAACATTCTTCATAGAGGTAGAGAAGAATAACCGGAAACTGCACCGCCACACAATAAATACACCTAAAGAAATCGATGCTATTACAGAAATTTTAAACAAAACTCTGAAAGATGCATACGAGAAAGCCTGTTCGTTGCGAACAATAAAGAACAGGAAGTCTCCACCATGGTGGACGAAAGATCTCCTAGAGATCAGGAGGAAAACTAGAGCTCTTTTCAATACAGCGAAGGCCACAAATTCTCAGACAGATTGGGATATATATAGAGATGGTCAGCGGAAATTCAAAAGCGAAATAGCAAGCGCTAAACGCACAACCTGGCGAACGTTCTGCAGTAATATTGAAAACACCACAGAATCAGCCAGACTTAGAAAAATTTTATCAAAAGAACATACGGTCCCAGGATATCTCAAAAACGATGATGGGAAGTGGAAACAGTCCTGTGAAGAGACCCTTAGTCTCCTATTGCGAACTCACTTTCTAGGATGTGACCCAAGTCAAAATAACACTCAGAATACGCATAATGCCTCAACAACTGTAACGACAGTTCCAGAAGGAATTATAACAGAGGACAAAATAAACTGGACAATTGATACCTTCTCATCCTTCAAATCCCCTGGAGTCGATGGGATATTTCCGATTATGCTCCAGAAGGCAAGGACCATCATCACTCCGGTTCTTAAAAGGATTTTCACGCGCAGTTTGGAATTAAGCTATATTCCGAAAGCTTGGCGGGAAGTGAGGGCTGTCTTCATCCCAAAAGCAGGGAAAGCTAGCCAAACCACTGCCAAGGATTTTAGACCTATAAGTCTAACATCCTTTATTTTGAAAACCTTCGAAAAATTGATAAACGTCTTTATACGCAGTTGGATAGATAGCAATGTAATCTCCACTACACAACATGCTTACATAAAGGGCAAAGGAGTAGAAACAGCACTACACGAAGTCGTTGGCGTTATAGAGAAGTCATTTAAAGACAAAGAATATACACTAGCCGCATTCCTAGACATTGAAGGGGCGTTTAACAATGTCAAAACATGCGCGGTGAAAAGGGCATTACAAAATTCCAACTTTGAACAATCACTCATTAAAGTGATCATGAATCTACTCAATGAAAGGAATATCAATGCAAAATTAGGTGACACTGACCTAAGAGTAACTGCCTCAAGAGGTACACCGCAAGGAGGGGTCATTTCCCCATTACTCTGGGTCCTTGTCATTAACGAAATACTAATGAAACTTAAAAACAGGGGAGTCAAAGTAGTTGCATACGCAGACGATGTAGTATTGCTTGCGACAGGCAAATTCTTATCGACCATAAGCGAACTGTTGGAGAACTCACTACATACACTCAACTTGTGGACAAAACAATGTGGTCTGGGAATCAATCCCCAAAAAACCGAACTTGTGCTATTCACAAATAAAAGGAACATACCGCAATTCGAGCCACCAGCTATTGAGGGAACTCTCCTAAGAGTGGCAGAAAATGCGAAATATCTGGGAATAATTCTAGATAGGAAACTAAATTGGAAACCAAACATCAAGGAAAGAGTAAAGAAAGCAGCAAATGCGGGTGGAAAACAAGATCCGAATGAAAGCCAATAACAGGTGGAAGACACTAACAACCTGTGAAATATCAAGGAAGCTTTGGCCTCAATATGACAAAGGACGGACCAACAAACTCTTGAAGTTTGACAGATCATCACTGTCTGAGTTGGTAGGTGCTCTGACAGGTCATAACTTCCTAAGAAACCATACAATGAAATTAAACCTCATAGACGACGACATCTGTAGAGGCTGCGGTGATGAGGAGACGCATGAGGACACAACTCACTTCCTCTGTCACTGCCCGAGCCTCTGTCACTTGCGAAATAGAACACTTGGAAGATATTACTTCCAAGACATTCAAGAACTCTCAAATATCTCACTCTTTGATCCTCACAGGTTTCTGAGGACATCAAGATGGCTGGACAACATCGAATAAGGAGAAGGAAACGAGGCCGAAATACAACACGGCTAGATCAAATAAAGGGTATCACAATGGGTCCACAAGGACCTGAGTGTGGCGAAGCGAGGGTCACCCGCTTCGTCAGCCCAAAAACCTAACCTAACCTTCTTTTTCTTGTAATTTCTGACCATTATTGCAGAAATAAACCTAAACAAATAAAACCAAAAACAATCACACTGAAATAGATTGTTCAAAGTGATAAAAGGGGACAGATTAGGACATGCCCAAAAGTTCCCCTCGCGCATTGTCCAAAAGTGCCCCGATAGGGATAAAGAAATAAAAACTTAATATTTCTTTAGAAACAATGTAAATTGTTAATATTTTGGTTGAATAACATCGCTACACATATAAACATTATACTTGAACACTTTTAATTTGTAAATTGAGCATAATGTTAGAATAATATGCTTACGTCTAGGAATAAAAAAAATTACAACCGTCGTCTGGAAACACACTTTTCTTTTTATTTTATTTTTTAAAGTTGGTATCGTTTCAATATCCATCAGATGTTTGTTTGAAGTGGATTTGCCACTGTAAAATTTTATTAAAGTATTAAAAAGTTTTTTTTGTAGTACTTTTTCTTAAGTTGTCCTAAACTGCCCCCCTCTCCCCTATTTAACATAAGGGAATAAATAATTGTGCAAATTGGTGATTCAGTTATCCGAAGTCGACTGTAATAACAAACAGAGTCGAACAACAGTTTTGTCTTTTAAAAAAATACAATCGACAATAACAACGGGTCATCTGTCATAAAACTGAATTTTTCAATTCAATAAATTTACACGCTCTTGACCTTAGCCTACAAATTGCTTGCCATTCACCAACCTTCAGTGGCATTGACCTCAGTAAGTACCTACTACACCTATACCCAAATTGTACACCACTATGACAAAAAGCAAAACACTTTGCCTCGTAAAATTTTAATTTATTTCCACAATGCAAAAACAAAATCAATTCAATTCATCCACTTGAATGATGTTGCCTCATGCCATTGCCATCTCCTCTTTCTTCCATGACATACTGTCCATTGGAAGATTACCTATATCTACGTGCTCTTATTAGTCAGTAGAGGGAGTGAGAGCAGTGCTAATGAGTCCGTACCATAATGTAAATTGAGTATCTAAAAAGTGTTTATCGCGTGCAGCGACCACCCATCGCGGATATGAAAATCAAATTGCACTTTTCTAACCCACATATAATCACAAAGGGATTTGCTTCCCAATTCCACAGCATTCAGCCACAAGTGGATGCCTATCCGAATGCACCACATTAAGCCACAAGCCTCACATGCAATACTGCACTTTAGAGTCCCATTCATATACGAATGGTTTATCAGTACTCGTTGCCGTCCATCATAATAGGTGTACCCATGATTACAAATAAAACGCAAAACCAGTAACAGAGGCTGTTTGCGCTTCGAAGCCCACCCAGTTTCATTTCACCAATCGATCCGCAGTACCGTCGTGGAAAAGCACACTTGGTGATTTACTTCGGCTCTGCACTCCGATTCAGAAAGAAGTTCGTTCCAATAATTGTCCGCGGCACGCTCGTGGTTCGTCTGCTTTGTCTTCTGAAGAAAATTATATCTTTTTCTGTTCGCGGTATAAATACGAAAAACTCCCCACACGTGCAGTCAGTCGGCTATTGAATTTCATTAGTGTTTAAAATCTAAACACACAATAGGCGAGTGTGTATAGTAAAAGTCAGTCGAATTTTATCATCCGTTGGTAGTAAAGCTTGAGAATGTCGTTGATCGGTGATCGAGCGATGAAAGTACTCGCGTTACTTGCAGTCGTCACAGTGACTAATGCTAGGCCTCAGCAGCAGGCATATCTGCCGCCTTCATCACAATCAGTCGGTGGAAACGAGCCCCAACAGTCAGCGCCAACTTTCTACGTTCCATCAGCACAGCAACCCTCATCCTCAAACCAGCAGCAATTTCTTACCCAACCACCGATTCAACTGCAAATCCCAATCCCCAACGATGGTGTCCAAGAGAAGAAGATCTACGTTCAACTACCGCCTCAGCAGAACTACCCGCAGCAGCAACCCCAATATCGCTATCCCCCAAGGAAGCATTATAAAATCATTTTAGTCCGCAGTCCACCACAGCCAACGCCACCTCCCGCACCAGTGCTACCCGAAATTGAAGAGCAAACTTTGGTGTATGTTTTGGTCAAGAAACCGGACTCGCCCAGTGCCGCTGAATTGGAACAACTGCAGCAGCAACAGCAACAACAGTCCTTCAAGCTAAACAAACCGGAAGTGTATTTCATTAAGTACAAGGCTAATGACAATGAGCATAAGGCGGTCGGTTCCATACCAGAAATCCCAGCCGAGGAGATCGAAAAATCCATCGAGCAGCAACTGAGCAACAACTTTGAAGACGGTGGATACACATACGATGCAACAAGGAAACGTGCAGCTAAAAGCCTCGACCACACAGAGAAGCTGCAAATGGTCATCGTGGAGCAGAAGCAATAGCATCCGACCCCGGTTGCAGATTAACCCTCGTATGGTGTTGTGGTGTGGTTCTAGTCAAGTTCGTATCGCGCCAATTTACCAAGACCCAGCCAGATATGGATATCCATTACCCGCATAGTCCATGGACGATGACTCCCTCCATTCCCAGGAATTAGTGTTGAACTTTTGATTCAATTTCGTGTTATCTAAGTTGTTAAGTGTGTTGTGAGATATTTTCTTCTTCTTTTTTTTCTATTGAAATAAATTTCTCCGATTCTGTTTGTTTTTGTATTGTACAAAAAAAAAAAGAAAAAAAAAAGATCCATCTCGATAAAGTGTTTGAATGCATTATTTGTGGCCGGAGCAGAATTGGTAATTTATTTAGCATAAATTAATCGGCTGATTTTCACCGCTTCCTCTCGCGTTATGCTAATTTCTATGTCCGTTCTCTGTTGTTATGTACTTTGACTTTCGTTGATTGCATAATGGGTTTATTGATAATGTAATTTCTTTATCGCCATCCGATCCGTTGTTGACTTTGCTTAGAAAGTGAAAATTATTGATTTTGGTTTGGCCTGTGGCCCGCCGTTGTATGCGTATTTAAATCAGTCTTCTGTAATTATTCAATCATCGTGATTGTTATGTAAAGCGTTTGGCATTTGGCGTTGTGCTTGTAGGCATAGTGCGTAATTAATCGATTTTCATGACGGATCCAAATTGCCGAAAAGTTCACTGCATTAATGGCTTGCACGAAACTTTTATAGGTATTCTTTTATGAGTATTTTTCTTATGGGGTTTTCCTGTTTTGTGTGATGTAAGAAGATTTACTAGTTTCGGAACAGCTACTTGTATCTTGGACTGTAGATTCATCTCCGACGTAGGCGGGTTCTACGACCAGCTATACATTCAACTGGGATTGAGTAATGGTAATGATATGAATGTCTTTGGCAGCGATTGGAGTTGTTGTTTTTCAGGTACAATAAATATTTTCTGTGCAGGTGGGCATGCAGTGTCAAATATAAAGGGTGTTTTTTTTTTTTTGTTTTTTTGGAGGTACAGAACTTTGAAATGGAATAAAACAAAGATGATTTTTTTTAATATGATTTCTGGCATATGACCCCACAGCTGGCTCGGACGTTGTCTAATCTGGAGGTCCAATTTTCGATTACTTTTGTGGCCGTATCCAAGTGGTCAATCGTTTCGGACTTCTCGGCGTAGACTAGCGACTTTACATATCCCCACAGAAAATAGTCAAGCGGCGTTAAATCGCACGATCTTGGAGGCCAATTCACGGGTCCACAGCGTTACCAAACGTTTCCTTCAATAAATCAATTGTGGCAGAAGCTGTGTGACATGTTGCGCCGTCTTGTTGTAACCACAGCCAAAGCTTCTGCACATCATGGTTGTTCAATTGAAGAACGGAAAAGTCAGTAATCATGGCTCTCTAGCGGTCACCATTGCCTGTAACAGTCTGGCCAGCATCGTTTTTAAAGAAGTAGGGACCAATTGTTCAACAGTTTTGTTTATTGACATATTTTTTTGCAGTTCGAAAAATCATGTGCAAAGAATCCGCAGTACCCGGATATCTCAAGGACAGTAATGGTACTTGGACAAAATCCTGTGAGGAGACGCTCAGTCTACTTCTGCAGACTCATTTTCCGGGTTGTACTATGAACCAGGCTAATCAGTCTAGGTTTACTACCACGTTAGCGACAATTCCGACAGAACTTGTAACCGAAGATAAACTAAACTGGGCAATTGATACATTCTCCCCGTTCAAATCTCCTGGGTGCGACGGGAAAATCTAGCCACACCACCGCCAAAGACTTCAGACCGATAAGTCTGACATCTTTTATTCTGAAAACTTTCGAAAAACTAATGAACGTCTTTATACGCTGCCGGCTAGATGACAATGCGATTTCCTCTGCCCAACATTCTTATATTAAAGGTAAAGGGGTGGAAACCGCATTGCATGAGGTCGTTAGCACCATAGAGAGGTCATTAAAAGATAAAGAATATACTCTGGCGGCGTTTCTGGATATTGAAGGTGCCTTCAATAATGTTAAAACGTGCGCAGTAAAGAGAGCACTACAGAATTCAAATGTTGACCAATCTCTCACTAATCTGATTATAAACTTACTTAGCGAGAGGAACATCAACGCGAAAATAGGTGACACTGAACTTAGAGTAACTGCAGCTAGAGGCACTCCGCAGGGAGGGGTCATTTCTCCTCTACTCTGGGTACTTGTCATTAATGAGCTATTAATGAGATTTAAGAATATGGGTGTCAAGGTGACTGCATACGCAGATGATGTAGTCTTGCTTGTACAAGGAAAATTCCTACAAACCATAAGCGACCTGTTAGGGAATTCACTAAGAACTCTCAGTACGTGGACAAAGCAATGCGGCCTCGGGGTTAATCCTCAAAAAACCGAGCTTGCCCTTTTTACAAACAAAATTATAATACCACAATTCGAGCCACCAACTCTTGAGGGGATACCTCTAAAGGTGACAGATAGGGAAAAATACCTAGGTATGATCCTCGATAGGAAACTTAATTGGAAGCCGAACGTCAATGAAAGAGTGAAGAAAGCAGCTAATGCTTTCTACGCATGTAACCGCATCTTCGGCAGGAGAAGGGGACCAAACCCCTAAGTAATCCTGTGGATGTACACGGCAATCGTGCGGCCAATACTCACATATGGCAGCATAGTCTGGTGGCAAGCCGGGGGCAAGGCAACCAATCTCAAGGCAATGACAAAGATACAAAGACTAGCATGTATAGGGACAACCAGCGCAATGAGAACTACACACACAGCTGGATTGGAGGCAATCCTCAATCTGACTCCTCTGGACCTCTACATGGAAGAATCTGCTGCCAAAAGTGCCTTAAGGATTAGTCAAACTAATACCTGGAACCCATGCAATTTTGGCCACGCACATATTCTAAGTAAATACGTTGGGAACGTTGTCATTTCTGACTATATGTCTCCCCATCTGAACTTTGATAGACCATTCTCCTACTCTTTTCCGAGTAGAGATGAATGGAATTCAGACGAACCCACTAAGGGGAAATCGATATCCATCTACACAGATGGATCAAAGATGGACTGTGGAACCGGGGCCGGTATATTCTGTGAGGAATTAAATATATACTGCTCCATTAGGCTTCCTGACAGCAGCAGTGTCTTTAAAGCAGAGGTTCTGGCAATCGCTGAAGCAGCCCGAAGGGTGTCATTGTTGGCAATACCACGCAATGATATTACCATTTTCATTGACAGCCAGGCGGCTATAAAGGCAATTTCTGCTATTGAAATAAAATCCAAGCTAGTTCATAGCTGTCGCGAAGAGCTCAAGGTTCTCGCTCGCAGCACGCTACCAATCTCTGCTGGGTCCCTTGACACAGTGACAAAGCCGGCAATGAGATAGCTGACGAACTGGCGAGAAAAGGGTCTGCAATGGATCATGATAGAGCACTACAGTCGATCAAGCCTCCACTCTGTAATCTCAGAGAACGAGTGGAGAACAAGATTCGTATGAAAACCAATAACAGGTGGAAAGAACTAACTACCTGTGAAGTATCTCGGAAGCTATGGCCAGTATATGACAGTGGCCGAACCATCAAACTTCTACAGTTTGACAGGTCATCGCTGTCTAAGCTGGTAGGGGCTTTAACGGGTCATAACTTTCTAAGAAACCACACGATGAAACTAAATCTCAAAGATGACGATATATGTAGAGGCTGCGGGGACGAAGAGGTTCATGAGGACACACCTCACTTCCTCTGTCACTGCCCGAGCCTCTGTCACTTGAGGAAGAGAACACTTGGAAGCTATTACTTCCATGACTTAGAAGAACTTTCTGATATTACACTCTCTGATATTTACAGGTTCTTGAGGATATCAGGATGGCTGGACAACGTCGGGTAGATATATGAAGGAGAGACATGTGCTAACCATCTACAGCACCAACGATAAACCCCCAACAAAGGGTATCACAATGGGTCCACAAGGACCTAAGTGGGGTATAGTAGGGTCTACCTGCTCTACCAACCCGTTAACCTAACCTAACCTCATTGACATATCCATTCAACCAGAAGTGAGCTTCATCGCCAAGCAAAATTCGCTTATGAAAATAGGAATCGTATTTCGAACAAAACCATGATTTTCGAAATAAATTTGCACAATTTGGAAGCGTTGTTCAGGCGTCAGTCTATTCATGTTGAAATGACACCCAAACCAAACTAAAAATAAATCGATTGACAACTGACAAAATGGCCGCCAGTTAAAATAGTATTGCCAACTTAAAGTTCTATACCTCTAAAAAAAAAACACCCTTTAGTATTGCCTACAGTAAAAGTACGCCTGAAGTTGAAAGTGTAGGTATACAAAATGTATTTTTTGAATCGGTGTTATCAATTTGTTGAGTTTGTGTTCAAAGTAAGTCTTCTCCTTTAGTTTAAATATTTAAATTTTAAGTTATAAGATGTAATCGTTTTTGGGAAAGTATTTCCATTTGTTGGAAGCATATGTTCCGTCCATATTAAACAGATTTCAGCTGTCAATTATTTAATTTTTGGTGTTCTTAAATTATGTCTTCTCGGAATACCTGAATACATAATCCTGCTTCGACCTTTCGTATTATTGCAGCGTATTTTATGACGAAGTCGCTGCCGTTGGGCAGGTGCCAACTGGTTGGCGGTAAGTAAGGTGTGAGTATTGCAGCAAGATACATATCGTTTTCAAAATTCTGTCTTCAAAATTCAGCTTTTCTAAATCCTGTTTTTAAAAATTCTGCGTTTATTTCATTTGTGGATTAGAAGATTTTTTATCCAGAGTTCGTTTTAGAATTGTACGTTGGAAATTGAAAATCAATAAGAAAGCAAACGCGAAACGCTGTGGGAACTAAACACTTTGCAGTGCGGTGGGACATACATTCTAGGTACTAGGTACCTATATCAGAGACAAACCATACTGAGACCCCCAAATCGCAATCCTCTTGTCACTGGCCCCTTAAATTTTTTTTTTCAAATTCGCCATTTTGTTTACCTATCGGTGTTCTGTCAATTTAGAATCCGTGTGACATGGAAAAACATGCAAAAAATATCAAATCAATGCTGCCAACCGCTACCAACCATGCGGGAATGTGATAGAGTTCGGGAATACATTTTAACATAACTGAATGCTATTGGTTGGTTATTATAAATTTTTCAAAGACGATTAATATTATTTGTTTGGTTAATAATACAATCTAAATGAGTTGTTTTATATACTAGAAACATATTAGGACAAACATTGTTGTGTATTTTCCGCTTTTGAATATCATTAACTTCGATTTCATGAGTAAATTTTTCTTACATAACTGAGGAAAAATTACTCAAAAAGTTTTTATTTTCCTACAACCATTCTACAGTAATAATTTTTCATAAATATTTTCAGCAAAAGTGCATTTATTCCTAAAATAAAAAACTATTCACACGTTACGAATAATTTCAAATCTAACGGACAAAATTCTATGAACGCTGGCAGCAACTTTGCCGACAGCGGAAGTGGGACATGCAAGGTGCGAGTGTGTCAATACGAATTTCTATGTAACAATACTAACGCACTTAGCATGTACCACCCCATAAAAATATAGCTTGTAGGCAAGTAACGGAAAATCGGCCGAAGATAGGGGGCTCAATATTGTCTCTGCCTGTACCATGCATAGCGACTATCAGGCAGCCATCAAATGCTAGCACAATCAAGTATAACGCCTAGTACGCAGCTGTTCCGGAACGAACATTTCTGGTGGTCTCCAAATGGACAGCGAAAAGTCTGCGAAAAGGCAGCGGAAAATAATTTGTAGAGAGTTCCATTAGTGTTACCAGCACTGGCTATTTATCTCCGATTTGAATACTCTAAGTTTTCACTGACTCCTTAAAATTATCATTTTGGAAAGGTTGGTTTGGAGATTTTTAGGCTCCTTAGGTATTTATTTAATTGCGAACACACTCTTTTTGTATAACTAAAACTTTCTACACAGTAAATGTCAAATGAGCCAACTCCATTTTCATATAGTTTGAACAGACCCTCACATCTCAAGATGTTCATGAATATGAAAACGCACTGTAGGTGTGCAGTATACCCACTTCCAACTAAATGTGTTTATTTTTTGGTAACGCTTGGAAAATGGATACTAGAAAAATCTCTCAATTACGAGTTTGTGTTGTTTTTTTAATTGAATATTGTCCTCTTTAAAAACAATTTAATCAGTTTGGATTTGGCTCCAAAATTTCTCAATTTGGCTCTATACCGCTTATAAAGGCTGGCAGCATGCAGTACAAATGTAAATTTTCCGCAAGCAATTAACCCCATTTTGTGTGTAAAATCGACTTAATTACGCGAAAATACAGCTCGTTCACGGATGTGATGATTCGGCCATATGTCATTGAGATCTTTTTGGGAATTTTGAAGCTGACTGGTCGAGGTTTATGCGTAAATATCCAACGTTTGAAAAATACCTTACCCACTCTGATGCACTTCGAAAGACAAACCTTATGCCCTAACAGATCAGATTCAGAAATCAGAGAACCCGCTAGCCTTGTGACTGTATACTCTTAAGCCCTGTAAGTTGTCAGAGCTTATAAATAGTACATTACGCGCTTAAAACTTTCTAACCAGGGTTCGCATTCTGTAAAGCTGAACGTTAAACGTTTTAGTGTGCACGAACGATTGACTTCTAGGTACTTTGTGAGTTCAGAACTTGAGAAATTGCCTTAATGAGGGATTGAATTTAAACAAAAACTCACATTGTTATTTGATATATGGACTGCCATATCAGGGGGATCAGATATGTTTAAGCCAAAAATGTACTTTATTTAATACTCTCTTTGTTATATTTTCTGCACGGTTTATTTTTTTAGTGCCGCTTTATATGAGATTTTTTCTAACCTACCTAATGAAAAATTAACTACCAAATTAAGTAGCATTTTGCCACATTGAATTTATGTAAACAGTTCTTAAAATCTTTTGTTTTAATGAATTCCAGCACGGTGGAATAAAGCAAGAATCAAAATTCTTAATGTTTTTTTTGTAAGCACTTCGAATTGGAGAAAGTAGCGTACAACTTTTGAAAAATATCTAGCCTTGCTGAATTTACGTTTTTGCTGTTTTTTATGCTATACAATTTGCATGTAAATTCCTGCAAAATTTACATTTTTGTTCATTCACTGCATCATTTTAATTGTTCAGTGATTTAAAGAGTTCTTGAAAATGTTTGTTTTTATATATCAGTTCAAAGGGTTTTATTTTGCCTTTCCTATAAAAACAAGATGTGTGTAATCACACCGTGTAAACGCATGGAAGCCGCGCAAAGCAAGACATAAATCTTGGCCAAGATTTTCAAATAAAGAGGTGCAGTTTATGCAACTGACATCTTTTAAAATTTAATTTAAAATGTAAATTAAATCCGTACGTTTTAACTTCTGCGGATGCCTTAACAAGTATTTTCAAGTTAGGTGTCAGCTTAATCATGTGAAATATTAATCTTGTATCGGCTTCCTCATGATTGCATTCGAACTCTGTTTCTTCAATTTTAAGAATTCTATCATGAGGTAAATGAGAAACATATTCCACCGTCAGATAATTTTTTTTTTTTTTTTTGTTACGGAATTCTTTTGTCTCTCGTCCAATCGTCACCCAAAAACTTCACTAAAGCTTTTCTGAATTTATTATTTTTCAAACTCTTTAAAAAGTCATAAGGACGGATTTGTGATGGGCCCAAGATGTTGTAGCTAACATAATGCTCCTGACGACTACGGCTCTCGATGTCTTTCAAAGATGGTTTGAAATACCTAACAAAAACTAAATGCATTTCTGAAGCATCAGTGTTACAATTTTTTCTCAAAATCACTTCCGATAGGTTTCCCAAAGTTTTGGGCCAGCTTAAGTCCAAATGATGCAAAAAATGACATCCATCTATAAGGTCACACATCAATGCTATTTTGTTCACCAGGCTCGGAAAAAGATGATTTTTTTTTTTTGCCAAAGCATTTTTATATTTCATTTTCTGAAGCTTCTTTATTACATTGCGTTTGATTGACTTTCCGAAGCGGGAACAATCAACAGAACATTCTTAAATTTTAGAGCTTTGCTAAAGTTTTTCATACTTAAAAAAAAATTTGATGTTTGTTTGGACGCTGCTCTGTCAGTTGTCACATTGTATAGGTTGGTCTTTTCAAGTTTCGTGCTGAATGGATTTGTATACTGATTAAAAGTACAAATTATATTGCTTAGTGGCTTTTTATCTTTTCCTATTCTGCTCAGTTATAATTCATGTGAGATGTCATCCTTGCGGGAAATAATTAACTTTTGCAGAAGTTTTGAAGTTATTCTTGTCCGAATACTATGGCTTAAAGACCACCGCTGTCGGGCTGATACAGAGTTGGTAAAATGAGTAACGCCTATTAATGATTGATTAAGCTGCATCTGGGTTAATAGTTTGTTCGAGCTTTAGATCAACTGGAGCTCTCGAAAAACTGCCTTTAGTCCGCTTGACACTAAAAGTACAACGCTGGAATTCTTTACGCAGCTGCGAATCGAGAAGAATTCTTTTATTTATGTTGATTTGAATTTTGTATTGGAAAAAACAAGGAATCATAATTTAGCAATTTCGTATTTTACGTAAACAATTTTATCGACAAAAATTGAAACGCACTTCGTTATTTGAAGGTAACCAAGTGCAGCAAGTAACGTAACATAAAAGTTCTGGTAGTTCGTTGTAACTTTGATCGATGTTTTAATAATAGTGTATTTTTGATGTGTAAACATCTGAGCGCGCGTTATTGGAATCTGGTGGAGTAATTCCAAACATTTTTTTGCGGTCATTGAAGATGCATTAAAATATTTTCAGATATGGGAAAGACAGATGCAGAACGTGCAAAAGATTACAGTGCGCGTTTACGTGCAACTAAACCTCTGAAAGTCGGAAAAAAGGTTGGAAAACGAGTACGAAGAGTACCCCAGACATGTTAAGGCTCACGCAGAGTTTGAAAATAAATTATTGTTATTTCATAATATATCAAGAATACGGTTATTACAATTCCCTCTTTTCTCAATGACGTGTATCAAGCCACACACATACCGCACGCACGGTGTTTACACATACACATATTTCGGGACTGTTGGATACAGTCGCACCAATTTTGTTTTAATTAAGTTATTGATAAGTAAACATTATAATTAGGTACCTAAATGATGGGATTTAGATCTAACTATATGCGAGCCCATATAGGTTCAGGGTTTATGTAAGGGGTTATTCAATAAGAGGTGTTATTGTGAAAGGATATGGTCTTGTATGCGTGCTAGTGGTGGCCATTTGGCTGATGTCGTTTTTCGTTATTAACGGCATACCTTCCTCTTTATTATGAAATAACCATCTGATCATTTATCTCAAAAATGACACATTGTACCACTTTGAAAGTGTCTCTCGCGCAAACTATTCAGTTTAGAAACAAAAATTATATTAGAAACCTTAATATCATTTTTGAAGACCTATCCATGTATACCCCACATGTATGGGTTTAATGAAAAAAAAAATTTGAGTTTCAGTTCTAAGTATAATTTACTAAAATTTACTGTTTTTTTTTTTTTTTTTTTTTTCTATCTTTGTGTAAAATCTTAATGCGGGTCACAGAATACAACTACTTACCAAGTTTCAACAGCATAGTTCTTAATATTTCGGAAAAAAGTGGCTGTGACATACGGACGGACAGACAGACATGACGAATCTATAAGGGTTCCGTTTTTTGCCATTTGGCTACGGAACCCTACAAAGGGGTCAAAGCGGGCATGTTTATGAATCAAATCTTGGTCTGTCACATATGACCTGCTTATATTTAAAGAGAAAAAGTAGGGCAACAATTTGGCATTAACATTTTTTAGATACCCGTTGACGTAAGTACTCGGTCGGAAAATGGCTATTGTTGGTCTGCCAGTTTCTTGCGGCAGGGTGAGGCAAGGCAGACCAAGTTTTTCGGAAAGTACTCATTGACTTGTTACTAAAAGATATTTTCATTTATATGTGTCTGATGACGTACGTACTCGTCCACAAATTATACCGTAAGTGACGTATAAAAGCTCTTTGCGGCAGAATAAAGTTACGCAGACCGACTGATTTGATATCTTCTCACACTACACTCTACAAACAACATGCTACTTTTTTGCTACCCAATGACGTAAGTGATTCGACGGTCGCCGCTTGGACTAAGAGCACTTAATTACCGAGTCTTTTATACACATCCATACAATGCAAATATAGTACGTAGGTAATGCTATCGAAATCAGTCTTGATTAATGTGTGAATTGTTTTTTAAGTCTTTTTAAAAATGATTAAGCAAATCCTGCTGATGAATTATGACTAAAACTTATTCCATTTTGTTAGCTTTGCCAAAATTTGAGATGCACAAATCGCAATGCACAATATTTTCCTCTTTTCAACCGGAGCCTTTATAATAGCAAGCAGTTAAAGCAAATTGTTCAGTAATTTATTATTTTTTTCTGGCCCTGTAAACCTTGTAAATTATCCTCCGCTTAATGCATGAGGAAGAGACTTTTCGTTTTATTTTGCAGCTCTGTAAATAGCTTTTTTCCCGCGAACTGTTGGCAAGCGAATTATTTACATTCAATGAGGGAATCCAAAGGCCATTTAAAGAACGAATATCAACTTAATACCCTTTTTCCAATGGTTGGTTCAGTGGTGGTGGTGGTCATATAGTAATCAAATCACAAATATTAGGTTATAACCTTTGGTCATTAGTAACTCGTAGACGATATTTTTTTAAATGGAATGCTTAATTGCGATGCATTTCAGAAAATAAACTATTCAACAGCCAGATGGTATTTCCAGACTTATGAATCATGATGCCATTGCATCCTATTTGTAGTAGTAGATTCATTTGGTTTATAGAAATAGCTTTTTACTATCTGTATTTACATTTTGGAGTATTTCTGCATTAAATTCTCTAAATGTTCTTTAAATTTATGAGGCAATAAAAACGCAGCCTCTGTTAATATGAAAAGTAGCTGCTTCAAAATGAATTGAAGAAAGAGAAAAGGCCCAAGAACTGAGCCTTGTGAAACACCTGTGTCCAAATAGACTAAAGGTAATCGAGGTCATCAAAAACCTTTTGCAGCGTGACTTCGAGCAAGTTAAGAGGTATTTATTGCGATGATTAGAAGTTGAAAATCAATTTCCTGTTCAGAACTCTATTGGCCAATTTTTGGACAGAAGGGGCGACCATTGACCATTTGACAAACATATAGACGCTTGTCTTGTCGGGGCTAAGAGGGCCTACGCTCTGACAAGGGGACTGTTACGCAGGAATCAACTTGACTCCAGGGTGAAGGTCATTTGCTACGTGGCCCCTATAAGGCCTATCATCGCTTATGGCTGTCCCATGTGGTTCAATATAGCGCCGTCCTATATGGAAAAGATTCGGGTGTTTGAGAGGCAATGTCTCAGGGCCTGTCTAGGGTTGTTTAGAACTCCTGAATCTCAGTACATAAAATATTATCCCAACAGGACCTTATACAATGGGGCTCGACTGAATAGTAGTGTTCCTTAAACATCGATAGTCTATCGATAGTATCGATAGTTTTTTTACTATCGATACTATCGATGGTTCAAAAAGACTATCGATATTATCAAAACGCATATATGAGCACATATTCAAAGCAAATGTAGAAGTACTGATTAAAGATAAAAGCGGTGAAACATCTACCTTAACGAAGTACTTTGTTTCCACTGACAAAGGATAGGCGATTGGGCAAAAACTCAGTTACGTGCTTTACATAAGAATACGTGAAGCACCTCATCTCTTAGTTACTTATTAAAAAATGTAGCGCCTTTACACTCAAGTAAAGTTCTAATATTCATACGTCAAAAGTACTTCCGTAATAGGAGTACTACTTTTGTACGTATGAAGATAGGCGCCTTTAAGTAAAGTTAAGATTAGACTGTATGCCAAGTGGTCATAAAATGCCAATTTCTGACAGTTCTCCTGTCAAAATATGGCCCTAGCAACTTATCCGTCGGAACGGCAAATTCTCCGATTTTATACGATTCGGGCGATTTTTGCTGCGAGGTATTCTTCGAAACAACTGTTCGGAGAATTGTTCCGACATTTTGTAACGCATATTGGCGAATTACATTGAAGTGCATTTTATTGTTGAATTTTTGACAGCTAGGTTCCGATATCCTCCGACAGAAATTAGTTGCGGAATTTGTTTACGATTGCGGTGCGTCATCACAATTGTTTATTTCTCTTCCGAAGTCAGACACCTCGAATGGAACTTAAGCCTCCAAAAGAGTATGCGTTGCGGATAAATTTCCGTTCCGACGTATACCTCGAATGCGGCTCGGGCATATCTCATTATGCTCTAATGACATAAATGCCACATATGACCAGGCTGATTTTGACAGATAAAAATGCCCAAATAGCATATAGCGAATTCGGACAAAAAGCACGAGTGTCAACATAAAGCCCTATATGTCCATATGCACTTTATTGAAATTTCGGTATGGCATTGCTGTCATTTTTTATGGAACAAGCATTTTTTTTTTTTGTCATCGGTGTTTGAGTTCGTGAAATTGTGAATTATTTTCATTTTCGTTCTCTTTTTTTTGTGGAACCCTACTACAGCATTTGGTAATAAAAAAAAAATGCCTTAAATTACCATATTGGTAAATTTGGTCATATAGTCTAACATACAAATTTGATAATCTAGACATTTTGGTCATTTGAGAGATAAACTGGTAATTTGCTTGTTGGCATCCATATGCATAATTGGCATACAGTCTAATCTTAGCTTAAGCTATAATAAAATACAAATGCGAGTCCTTTTAAGATATTTCTTGACCACAGCTGCTTCGGTATTCCAATATTTTGCAGTGTCTAGACATCGGTCTTGTCTAGATATGCATCTGGTTTATGATGCTGTAGTAAAAAAAGAACAAACAATAACAAAACTTTGGCAAATAGAGATAGGTAACCTCTTTACTGCAAATTAATACTGCAGTTTGATACACTTTGTATGCATGAATGACTTCATATGTTTTTTTTTTTTTTTTTTCTTCTTCTTTTAATAAAATATGTTTGTTTTTAAAAGTTTTTTTTTAGTAAGTTATGGACAAATTTACAACCCCGTCCTTAGAAAATCGTAAGCATACTATCGATAGTTTTATTCCGAAACTATCGATACTACCTATCAAAATGTTAAACTATCGATGTTTAAGGAACACTAGCTGAACTCTGCCAACTTCGCCAGGCACTAATAGAATTTAAGTATTTTGTTTGCCTATCAATTGATCGCCGTAATTACCGACATTTAAAAAAATCAACTAAATTGGTTGAAAATTACGGGCGACAGAGGAAAGCATACACTTTTTGACACTTTGTTTTATATTAGAGAGAAGAGAAGAGATGATAGAATAAAAATAATCTAATCAGAAAAAAAAAAAACAGATTTTCATGAAGCTTAAGTTTAAGATTTCTCAATAATGGTAGGTTCAGAGGCTAAAGTGCTAAAGTAATTTCTATCAGGATGTTCAGAGCTCAGATAAATTTTCTTCAGTAGATTTAGCGGCAAAAATATTTTCTTACGATGGTTTAGAGGTTAACAAAAAGTTTTCAGGGGCTTCAGCAGCTACATTTTTTTTTTTTTTTTTTTGTTACTGAAGGTGAAAATCTCGAAAGACACAGTGGGGTTAGAAACCCAGAGTAGTGTGGGACTCTAACCGCACTAAAAACACCTCCATAATCATGACCAATCAAAGAAAGATCGACAAATGATTTTAGTTTCAACGTTCAGTTGTGTTTGAGAAGGTATTACAATTTGAATACGGGCTCTCATTATTTAGATTATAAGGTCGTGAGGTTTAATTCTTCTCAATCTACGAATATTGTATCGTACATTAAAGACGTCTTCTATTTCAGGATTAATATGCATCTGCAGACGCTCATTGTGACGAATTGCGTACTTTTTAATTACCTCCGTTACAAGATCAGTCTGCAAATCACGATGCAAGTCATTATTTCTAATATACCATGGGGCATTTACTATTCCCCGAAGGACTTTGTTTTGGAATGTCTGTATTATTTTAACATTTGCCTTCGTTGTACAACCCCATAATTGGACACCATATGTCCAAACAGGCTTCAATATCTGGTTATATAATAAAATTTTATTCTCAATGGGCATTTCCGAGTTATGTCCTAGCAACCAATAAAGTTTTCTATATCTAATATTTAACTGTTCTACTTTCTTCTTCACATGTTCCTTCCATTTCAGCTTAGCATCCAGATTCATACCCAGATACCTAGCTGTGTTAGAATAAGGAACTACTTGGTTATTAATAACCACCGGAACATTTATAATTTTTTTATTTGTAAAATTGATATGAGTGGACTTTGACTCATTGAGTCTAATTCGCCATCGTTGTGCCCAATCACATATTTCGTTAACTGAATTTTGCAGCTTTTCTGTTGATTTAGTCACGCATCTATCAGTTGATAGAAGAGCAGTGTCGTCTGCGAATGTGGCTATCATCGTGTCGTTTCTATGTGGTAAGTAAAGGGTTGGTCCCAGAACACTTCCCTGTGGAACTCCTGCTTGTAGTTCTTTAAGTTCAGAATACGCTGAACCATAACGAACTCTAAAGAATCTATTTGAAATATAAGATTTAAGTATCTCATAGTATTGTCTAGGTAGATCCCTATGAAGTTTATACTCTAAGCCCTTATGCCAGACCTTATCAAAAGCCTGAGCAACGTCTAAGAACAATGCAGAACAAACTTGTTTTTCTTCTAGTGATTTTTCTATAATATTTGTTATACGATGTACCTGGTCTATTGTCGAGTGCTTATTTCTAAACCCGAACTGATGGGTGGGAATAAGCCTTCTCTGCTCTATGATTTTATCTAGTCTTTTAAGAAGCAGTTTCTCAAAAATTTTGGATAGTACAGGTAAAAGTGAAATTGGTGATTTTCTATTAGAGAGCTCATGAATACATGTGCTGATCTCTTTTAGCGAAACGTAAGTGATTACGTCCTCATCAATTCTATCAGAGAATTCAAGGCATTCGCCTGCCACGCTAGGTGGATAAGGTTTAAAAACATTTGTCAAATGTTCTGAAAAAAGTTTGACCTTTTGTTTTGGGTCGCCGATCCATTTCCCATCAGATGTTCGTAACGGGGGATCTTGCGTTTGGGGTCTTTTTAAATATTTGGCAGCCTTCCAAAGGGAGTAGTCTGTGACTTTGTCAGCAGTTAGGTTGGAAAGGTATTTAGTTAGAGATCTATTTTTAAATTCACTAATACTCTTTTTAAGTTTATTATTAAGTCTATTGAATATAGTTTTATCGCCGGGATATCTTGTCATTTGCCATTTTCTCCGGGCTCTTCTCTTTTCTAATATTAGTTCCCTAATTTCTATGGGATATTTTACCGATGCTTGTTTACGTTGCTGACCAGTTGGTGTACTATCTTCTGCTGCCTGTTGTATATCGGCAATGAATTGTTCCACTTCGATGTCAATATGCCTTGTTGTGACCAGTGGAGATCTAAGGTTTATAAAACCTTCGAGTATTTTTTTAAAATTACACCAGTTTGTTCTTTTGTTGGTAAGTCTTTCATTGCTTATCTGCTCTACTAACATGCCGTTGACCGTTAAGATCACGGGTGTATGATCCGACGACAAATCATCACTGCTTTCAACTTTAAGTTCTTTTCTATTGATTCCTTTCGTTATGAAGAAGTCAATAAGGTCTGGTATTTTTGATGGGTCGGATGGCCAATAAGTAGGCGATCCAGTCGAAATAAAATTACAATTAAAATTTCGCCCTGTTTTGTAAAGCTTCCTGCCTTTTGTCGTTACTAGTCTAGACCCCCAGTAGGTGTGTTTTGCTTTGAAATCACCTCCAATGATAAAGTTATTACCTAGAGATCAAAATAGGTCGTTAAGATCTTCCTCTGTAGGCGAATGTCTAGGTGGACAATATATAGCAGCTACGTTAAATTGCTTGCTTTTAGTCAGAATGTTTACTATCGCTACTTGCATGGTTTGTTTTCCTATTTTGGGCATTTCATAGGGTTTTAAAATACTTTTTACAATTACAGCACTACCTCCCCTGGCACTGTCAGAAGGATGGGGAGAGTGGTAACAGAGGTACCCAGGAATTCCAATCGTTGCAACAGCAGCAACATAAAGGAAATTTTCACCTCGGGCCGGATAACTAGCTGATGTCTTTCCATTTTTTATACAAGTCGAGTACCTATATGAAAAATAAGTCTGGTACCTTAAAATTCTGAATTTTTTGTTTAAAATAAGTTAAAACAAACCATCATTTTCTATTTCACTTACATGGTTTACAAATACTGGTGTAAGAATACTTAGGCTGCTTCCACACCGGATGGAAAAAAACGCCTTAGACACACAAAACTGTTTTTCTGAGTAAGTCTGAAATTTAAGTACACAGATTTAATTACGCGCGCTCACACTGAATAAGGCAAAACAAAGCAAGAAAACAAAATAAAGCGTTTTGTTCCATCCGCATCCGGTGTGGAAGCTCCCTTAGAGTAAAAATGAGTCTAAGCTTCTAAAAAAATCAGAGTTTCTATCAGAGACAATACTGAGACCCCCAACTCACAATCCTCTTGCCGCTGGCTCCCTCAGTTTCTTTTTCAAATTCGCCATTTTGTTTTCCTATCGGTGTTATGTCAATTTAGAATCCGTGTGACATGTAAAAACATACAAAAAATGTGATAGAGTTCGGGAATTCGACATTTTAAGATAACTGAATGCTATTGGTTGATTATTATAAATTTTCAAAAGTCGGTTAATATAATTTGTTTGGTTAATAATACTATCTAAATGAGTTGTTTTATATACTAGAAACATATTAGGACAAACATTGTTGTATATTTTCCACTTTTGAATATCATTAACTTCGATTTCATGAGTAAACTTTTCCTGAATAACTGAAGAAAAATTACTCAAATTTTTTTATACATTAATAAAAAAGTTCACTATTAGAAAAATAAAAATAAAAATCAAGCTAAATGCTACGTTTCCACCGGACACAAACCCCGAAGTTAAGTACAAGAGGCTTAAAAATAATCCTAAATAATTCCCACCAAAAAAAGGAAGATTAACTTGACGTATTCTCTCTGGTTCTGTCCATTCGAGAGAAGATGACGTTTCACGAGAAAGCGAGAGAGAGAGAGAGACATTTTTCCATTTTTGACGTCTTATTTTGCAAATTGCAATTCTGTCAAATGCAGCTCTGTTTGTTTTGTATTTTTGACATCTCGGGCTGTGGAAAATGTGTTCACAAACCGGACTGTGCATGTGCATGCAAACCTGGTTGATTATAGAGATTTATTTCTAATCTCCCTTTTCATGAAATTAACTTTTGTATGAAAATTTTATAAGTCTACTTAAACTAGAAAACAATTCAGCAACTTCTAAATTTTAAATACTTTTTTCATTCAAATATCTATTACGCTGGCTGAGTTATGAATGAGGAAAAAACGCATAAGTCGTCTTCCTACATCTAAGGTTAAACCTTTAGCCTGCGCTCCTGAAAAGTGACTAAAAATGACTTATGCTGTTTTTTCTTGTGGTCACAGAATTATAGTGCCTAGTACAAGTGGGCACTGGTCTCGTATACCGTTATGGTAAATACGGTACTACCACACACAACTTTTTTTTAGCTGGGTTGGCATTCTTTAACACAGAACAAACCGATCGCGCACGCGAAAGTGTTTCAGCTTACGTCATACCCATACGCCTTAAGGACTGTCAACCTTGCGCGCCTTTTGAAATCGTTTAAATTTCTCAGATATGTCATGTTTTGCTAAGCGTTTCCAAAATTGTTCACCGATACTCATGAAACTGAGATGAAAATTGTTGTGCAACTCAAATGAAATGCTGTCGTCTGTGAACTTACGTATCAGATTTCCTACGAACTTAACAGCAGCTTAACTCTCGGACACATCTCCTCTCTAAAAAACACATCAATCGGCGACATCCACACTGACCCCGCCCGATCTCCGAAGTCAACTGTACACAGCTGCTTCGAAACCATAAAGTCATGCCGCTGCTCTAGAGATTCCTGTCATTGACCCTGCTCACCCATCTTGTCACATAAAAGAGAAAACGCAAGCCAACCTTCTTTTTTTTACAAAATAATTTCGTTTATTCTCGCAATAAATAATAAAATGAGTTGTCATACAAGTGATGACGCATGTGTGTGGTACAAACAAATAAACTTAAGCCTACAACAATATACAGGGTAATATTGGTAACATCACATATACGCATAAAAACATTAAAATATCAACAATCAGGGCGACCTACAGTCTACTTAACGTTTGGCACTCCGTAGACCGCATGTGGTGTGCCGCCCTCACCAATGTTCAGGTTTACGGTGCTGCCGCTGCTGGAGCTGCTACTGCTGCTGCTGCTGCTTGATGAGTATGATCCACCAGTACCAGTCTGGAAAGTGTCAAGTCCACTACCACCGCCTTCTTGCCTTATGTCAAGCCCACCATCGAGATCTGATCCGGCGAATTGGCCACTGCCAATTCCTTCGATTTGCTGGCTGCCACCACTTTGATCAATGTTGGCGTTGTAGCCACCTCCGATGAAACCGGGTCCTTCTTCCTTCTTGGTCTTATACTTGATGAAGTAGACCTCTGGTTTGCTGGGTTTAATGTTCTGTTGAATCTGTTGGATCTCCTGGATGGATGGCTCCTCGGGTTTCTTCACTAAAACGTAGACAATGGTCTTCTCCTCGGATACTCCAGCGACATTGGCGATCTGGGCGTAGTTTGTCTGTGCGCCAACTGTTGGCGCCTTAATGAAGATGATCTTGTAGTGCTTCTTGGCTGGCACTTCTGGCAGGTGGATATGTTGGCGAACTTCATTCTCTTCGAGATCCTCTGGTGGGACATGGACGTAGATGTGTTTTTCAACTGTTGGATCGAGAGGGGCGTTGGCGAAGGTTTCACGGATGACACTGCCGAGGGCGCCATTGAGGAGTGAATTTCCTCCAAAGTTACTGGCACCAATGCCGATCGATTGCGAGTCACTACCGTGCGAAATACCTCCCGATTGCTGTTGGATAAATCCGCCAGCTTGAGCGCCCTGGAAGTTTGCTGCACCGCCATTACTTTGGAATCCACCGACGTTTTGGAATTTCGAACTAGATCCCTGGAATCCTGCACCAATGAATTGCTGACCACCGCCTATCGGCCGAGGTCCAGAAATGAAGTTCGGATTGACGGGGGCTCCCAAAAATGAAGGCCCCCGTATTGGTCCACCAAATCCAGGTCCAGTTGAGAACTTTCCACCACCAAGACCATTGGCGTACTGATATCCTCCGCTTGGAGGTAGTGGAGGTGCCACTTTACCGATTCCGTGAACTATAGATCCGCCGCCGTTGACAGGGCCGAAAGAGTTCGAAGATGCAAAGGAATTGTGATTGGATCCAAATTGTTGCTGCGCTGTCTGTACGAACGACTGTGCAGGTCCTGGCCCTGATGGATGTGGTCCTTGCCCCAGACTTGGCAGTGGAATTTGTACTGCCGGTAGTCTGTTCTGTTCGGCGTATCCATGTCCTTCCCGGAACGCCTGCGAATGGCCACCATCACCCACAACAATGTGGCTGTTCACGGTAACCGCCTGCGAGTCGAAACCACCTCCAGGCCCAAGAACACCCTGTGCTCCTTGATGCTTGTTGATAATCCGACCGACCGACTGTTCTTGTACAAGGGCAGCGGCAACTGGCCCATGATTGCACGGCGCCCGAATCGGCTGGAATGCGCCCAAATTCGAATCCACGATTCCCGGTGCGGGCTCCTTGTAATTATATCCTTGCGGCAGCGATAGTGCCAATTCAACACAACACACAATCAGCACGAACCACTTCATATTTGTTTCTGTTTTCGTTTTTTTTTTCCGAAACGTCTATACGCAGCACTATATACTCGGCGGAATAACGGAACTCGTATGCTAGTGAATGAATCTAACCGAATGACCGCCATCTGGAATCTTTACAAACTATTTATACTTCGAAAGTTTAACGAATCAATTACACTCGAACACGAAAAAGGTGTATAGTCTTAATCTCTTCTTTCTTCTTTCTCCATGACACCGCGTGCGAGTAACGAAATTTCGAGCGCGCGGCGTTACCAGTTACCACTTCCAGACGTGCGTCGTTCAGTCTAAGGTTTGCCTTTACCGCATTTCTCCGAATTTTTGTATTTTTTCTTACGTTTTGTGTTTTTTTTTTCGTCGAAAAGGTTCATACAATTTCGGTTGTCGGTTGTGATGGATATGGGAGGGGACCAGGGAAGGCAACGTGTCGTGTGCGCATGTGTGTTGGTCAATTCAAAGCAGAAGAAGATGCCAAATACCATCGCATGGGCCAAAGCAGATTTGAGTTTTTGTTTTTGGTTCGTGCTCTCCCTGGTGTCGATTGTATTTCGGCAGGTACTTAGGTTTGTCGAGTGTCTAACGTAAGTCTCCTCCAGGCCTCCTCCCTTGGAGTTTCTTTTTTTACCATCAATCAATATGTCAAACCGTAGTCCGCCACCGCACTATACACGAGCAGGCGCATGTATCCGTAAACGCATATGAGGAAGTGGAGATATCTTTGGTAATTTGTATGACAAAGATGTGTACCTACACGCGATGCGGCTGATGATTACATGAGAGTTTCTATGCGAGTTGAATATGCAAATTTGGTAGCTTACGCGATTGGTTACTGAAAATGGAGTACTTGACGGGCGGGAGGTGCAAGGGCATACCAAAACCGACAGTTGGCTCTTCCAATTGAATTTGAACTCTCATCTCTCATGCACAAGTGACGAAAGTTATGATACTTTGTCGATTTGATTTTATGGATTTCAGTGTGATGATGAATGATTCAAAGCGGGGTGACGACAGCTATGGACCTGAATGGGAAATCATAGACTCAATCAGATTAAATTCAGCTGTCTTGTGAACAATTGGTTCTTAGAGGTGCATCGTCTTAGGCTTAAATGTGGATTTTGTATTTTTGGCCTCAGATTGGCTGCATTGTTCGAACTGAGGTGAAGTTCAGTTGCGAGTGAGCTGTAGTGGACATCAGGGGCGAACACAGGTAGGGCTTTTGGGGGTTGGAAGTGAAAGTGGTTCTTAACTATTTCCCTTCGCCTATTTATGCATAGGTATATAAAATGTGTGGAATAAATCGTAGAACCTAAAACTCATACTTTTGAGCTGTTAAAAAATCTTGAAATTCTCCCAATAAGCCATCGAAAATTAAACACTTTTTTTAAACCCCCATCAAAATGTTTTCCTGCGGTTGCCCCTGGTGACATGAAATGTAATTTTAGAAAAGGGGGACGGAAAATATGACAAGACACGTACTCAGCTGATTTTGTTTAGTTTGAAGATCTTCCCTGATGACCACAATAATTAGAGGGCGCCGTGGAGCCTAAAATTCTATAAGGACGGATATGAAAGCAAACCTTGTCAAAGAAAATTCTTGACAATCTCACTTGTTGTCGTAGACATTTGAAAAGCCCTGGACGTCAGCAGTTTGCTACCTTGTTGGTCTTTTGAAAAGCTGACGACATTATGGACCATTTTCTTTGGGTGCATAAATTTCTAATTTAAGCTCGTCAGCAACTGTGTGTAACAATAATGCGTCACCCACCTGATGAGTTTCGCAGGATTCCATAGGGTTCCATTTACAATTCACTTCTTTTTCGAATTTTTAAAAGAACGCTTACGGCTTTAAGCACCTTGTATTACTCCTGCGTTTATAGCAAAGAAGTCCAATGATACACTGTCCACTACAGCAGAAGAACGCTTTGTATCCATCTACAGAGATCTTGTCCATAAAAAGCTATTTTGTTTATAATAGGGCTCTATGCCAGACCCGATCGAAAGCCTTTGAGTGGGCCCGTCTTCGCCCCTGGGCTTCGGCTCTGCGGACTCCCAATATTTATCGATTGTCTGCGTCCATGAGTCTCCAGTAGTCGTTTATTAGTCGGTGACAATGTCCAAAATAAATTTTGGAATTGAGCCATTTTCCGAGTCATACCATACAAGTTTGACCCACATTAGTTAAATGAAGTTTGTTTTAATTTCTTAAGAAAATAAATGCAAGATTTATGGGTGCGTTCACTTGCTGAATCTTTCAATCAGCTATTGTCTTTGTGACGGCTTTCAGTGTCGAGTAAATTCTCATTTCCCGATTAAGCTTTAGAGACAAATGTGAGCCATTTCTCTTTGGCTCGTAGCATTGATTGACGCAAAGCTAAAATACTTGAGCCAAATTACAAAATTAAGTACTGCAGCATAACGCAGCTCGGTGGTCTTCAAAATAATTAATTATTTTTGCCACAGGCGTTTCCTTTCTCTTTTCGGACTCGTTTGGATGATGCGAGTGGTCTTCCAAAAGGAAAGAAAATTCTTCCGCCAATACGAAACATGAACAGTTTGATTAGTATAGGTGCAGATTTTGTGTAAGTAGTTTTTGTGTGTGCACTACAGTTGGAATCCATTGCCTCTTTACAATCCGCCTCTTTAAGGATGCGTGAAACTCCTCGTGGCCAAAATTTTACATTTGTCGTCAATAATTCGACTCCTGAGATATAAGGCGGCTCCAGAAGAATCTAGAGTGGAATTCCCCGAAGCATTAAAACAAGAATGACAGCCTTTTCTCTAAATAGATGTTTACGTTAAAGTGGACAGGAAGAACAACTGAAGTCATTGCTTGAAGCATTTGCCGAAACCAGAAGCAATCTATGGTTTATTTGCGTATATTTCTAAGACTTACAAAATTTGATCTTTTTTATTTCGGGAGTCGAGACTGACATTCTTTTTGCCTTGACTTGCATGGATTCTTAGTTGAACAAGGCTGAAAGCTCAAAGCTGATATTGAGGAATATAAAGTTCCATGTCTAGTAAAATTATTTTAACTTTGATTAGCGAGCAGTGTTCACAGACTTTGAAACATTGTTCCCCTTTTTTATCAGCAAAATCATTATATTTTCCCTAAATTTTCCTTACATTTCCCCTTTTTCCTTAACATGATAATATGACAATTTCACATGAAAAAAAAAAATGTAACCGTTTTTATTAACAAGCTCAAAATTTATAAACAAATCAACAACTCTGCGGATGGATGCAAAATTTTCTTCTGGGAAGATCGATTCAAGTTGTTGTAGATGGTGTATCATCCAATTCATTTGCTATAAATGCAGGAGTGCCCCAAGGATCTATTCTTTCTCCAACTCTATTTCTTCTCCACATCAACGATTTGCTTGGATCGACAAATAATAATATCTACAGCTTTGCAGATGACAGCACTCTTATATCTATTATATGGCTACATCACACAGTCAGGGATGTGAACAAATTAATTCTCTAAATGATGATCTGGACAAAATCTTGAAGGACAATTTGGTTGTATTTAATGCAAACAAGACACAGTTCACAACATTTTCCAGAAAAAATGCATAAACAGTTCCTCAGATCCAAATGGATGACCATCCACTCCATCACAAGGACTCAATGCACCTTCTAGGAGTCACAGTCAATTCAGGAATCACATGGCAGGACCACATATCCTATATCGCAAAATCGGCGTCCGCAAAGTTGAGATACCTATTTAGAGCAAAGAGGTACTTTAGCACCAAGCAACTTCTCCTTCTCTACAAAGCACAGGTTAGACCAGGCTTGGAATATTGTTCCCATATATGGAGCTCGGCCCCAAAACATTCACTTAACCTGCTTGATAGCATACAGAGACGAGCAGTTCGACTCATTGGAGACCCTACACTCACATCGAATCTACAACCGTTGGTGCACAGAAGACAAGTAGCTGACCTATGCTTGTTCTATAGGTACTTCCATGGTAGATGTTCTGAGGAACTCAAAGACATTATCCCTCGAAATGCAACTTTTGGACGCCCAACAAGACAGGCTGCTAATGCTCATGACCATACAGTACACTTGACAACCGCGAGGACATCAACTTTCAAAAATTCCTTCTGTTACAGGACAAGCCAACTTTGGAACTCGCTTCCTGGGGATATATTTCCAGAAGACTACAATTTGCAGCAATTTAAGTGCAGAACAAACATACATCTGCAGGCATCTCGGGGCGCTGTTGAAGCGTTATAGGTTCGCCTTTCCCGGGAGAAGTATATAAAAAAAAAAAATCATATAACATAAAAAAAAAATCTTTTACAATAACTTCCTTTTCTATTAGACGTAATATCAAAACGAGTGAATGGTGCCGTGACATAAGGCCGTATTTCGAAATATGGTCTTATGACACTTTAACAAAGCGACGTAAGGCAATATTCGAACATAAAAAAGATCTCTCCACTGAGTACCTACTAACTTGCCAATTCGTACATATTTATGATGTAATATCTGTGACGTTTCCTACTACATTTCTCTTTACGTACAGGAAGGATCTAGATCTAGCCAGACAAATCCAGTCAACTTAAAACTTCAAGCGTATTGCATTTGAAAAATGATGATGACGAAGCACCTAGACGTGTATTCCGGTATGGTGGCATAAATGAAATGAAAAAACACTGGGTTTTTTTTTTCACAATTTAATCCGAGCACGTTTGATGGTGAGTGCGGATCAGCGACTGAAATCCCGTCTCCTTCTTGTCTGCCACGTCATGTATCAAAATCCAACCAATTATCTAACGCGAACTACACCCTGTGCTTGACTGTAGGAAGTTCGGAATAATAAAGTGCTGCCAGCTGCCACACCAGATTGAGGGGAAGAGCCCCAATTTTGGGGCTTTTTGAATGAAAAAGAGGAAAAAAGGGGAATAACAGAAAATCTCTGTTAAACAAAAATTTCAAAGAATAAATTGTTCATATTAAAAATGAAAGGAAACAGCCCATCTTAGGACATTAAGTGTACCTGAATGCATGCACTTGGAAAAAGGGGATTTTTTGTTGGAATTTAGGGGAAAACTAAAGCTTTTCCTGATAAAGAAAAAGGGGGAAACAGTCTTCAAAGTCTGGGACCACTGTGCCACACGTGTATGATGGTTGTAATACAAATTAATCTAAGTATTTGTTGAGTAAAAATTATATGTTCTTTAAGTTGAACGAAAACCTGTTGCTCAATTTTCATATGCCTAATTTTATGACTTTATACAGTTTTTACATTTTTGTTACAGAGTTCGTCCACTTAGAAAAATACTATCTCCAATACAATCCACTTGAAATGTTAATCTTCTTTTCACACCTCCACCACAATTTTTCATTCCACGAAAGGTCAAACTATTCGTATTAGCTTCCAACCAAATTATAGTTCGACATTATTATGTTTGGTCAACTCTTTGCGATTTACATAAGTGTACCTGTACATGCCACAAGGAAAAATAGCGAAGCCTTTTTACCATCCATTACGGTCGCCTTCCAACTCACCATACCCAAAGGTAATAACAATTTCAGGGGTTTATTGTTAAGACACCTGTTTCATCACCAGTAAGTAACTACAATTGGCAAGGTACTAAAATTCAACATGTTTTATTCATCGCCGCTTGATCAAAGTCGGCGCAAAAAAGGAGACACAACACATTAACCAGTTATGTTTTCAAGAAAGTTTGTGATTTTTATCTATTATCTAAGGCAATTTACGTGTGTTTTTTTTTTTCGGGTTTACTTTCCGTGCGGGTCTGTGACGTAAGGTAAGTACGCTAGGGTAATGGATTAACAATGGTGATCCAATTAGTGCATTCGATGAGATACGCATCTGGCTTGGTGGAAGATTAACCTACTTTAATATGGCATCAGTCATTTCGGCGTTCAATTTAAAAATTTCGTAATACTGACACTTCATATAGTATATACGTGTGGAATATCGTGATCTTGATTTAGTAAATAGGCCCTGTGCGGTGCGTGCGCTGATTATTTGTACGTCAAGAGGAGGTCGTGATTTCTTTGGATTTATTGTACAATGTCGAGTGCGGCTAAATGGTACTGTGATATCCATGGAGATTTGAGTTGCGGTTTGAGTTTTGGGGCCGATTACATATCCGCTCTGGACGCACTGTTTGCTTGATGATTTGCCAGTCATTTTTAAAATTATATTAAGTCACCTTGTTGGTAGGATTGAAAGTGCTCTTCATCGGAAGGAGTACGCGTTGGGCATTTTCGTCGACATTGAGGGTGCTTTTGATAATGCTACTTTTGATAGCATGTGCAATGCAGCCAGACATCATGGTATAGATGAAACATTAGTGTTGTGGATTAAATCAATGCTAATGTACAGGACGTTGATTGCCGAGGCGGATTGTGGTAAATGCGTCGTGACAGGGGTTAACAGGGGCTGCCCTCAAGACGGTGTTCTGTCTCCCCTTTTATGGTGTATGGTAGTTGACTCTCTGCTAACGCTTCTCGATCTTCCTGGAACCTATACTCAAGCATACGAGGATGATGTCGCCGTTCTGTCTGTCGGTTCTGACCTAGGGACTGTCTGCTCTCCGACTCAGAGATCCTTGGGCTTGATCGATGGCTGGTGCACAAGAAATGGGCTTTCAGTGAATCCTCTAAAAACAAATGTTGTGTTGCGTTAAATTTTACCGCAACAAGGTCTACTCTTCGGTCCCTTTCTCTTCCTACCCGTGGTCCCTCTTTTCTTGGGTTTTGTGCTCGAGGTCCTGGGATGTGGACGGGCATCCGAGGCCCCATCAGCCTCCGGACCACCTCCTTGGAGCCTAAGGGTACGACCACTTAGGTACTCGAGAGTGACAGGCCGGTCACAAGCCATCAGACGGGCGGTCTGAATGGCAAAGAATGGGGTTTCCGGTTGCGCAGCCCTTCGGACGGAAGGGAGACTCGCAACCGTCGATTAAGGACGGGCACTAGTCGGATGGTGAGCCTGGCAGGCCGCCAGGAGACTCCCACCGACCCAACGCACAGAAGGTACCGACAGGAGGTCGGTACAGACGAATGAGTGGGGGGAGGACGATCCCCTTAGCCAACACTCCACCGAGGGATAAATAGACAAACAACTATTATGTCTATTCAAAGGGTGTGGGGTACAGCCAACACAAAACACCCCAACGACTGTCACACAGTAATTGGTGACACCAACATTATGTTCGATGGGTGGAGAGACGACGATCTCTCTTACGAATCACCCCGCCGCTGGAGCAACGAAGGAGCAGCAGAGGAGTGCAGGCGGACGGCCAACGCAAACAGGCACTCTTCAACAAGAACTACCACTACCACGGTAGAGAGTCTCGTTCGATGGGCATAGGGAAGACGATCCCTAGGTAAACGCCCCGACGATGGAGCAACGGAGGAGCAGCAGAGAGTGTAGGCGGACGGCCACGTAGAAAGCACTCCAACCCACCCGCACAGAAAGTGCGTGACAACACAATTATGAACACCACATCACATAAACACTAAAACACAAATTGTTCAAAGACGATCGCAGCAACAACAGGACGATGTAAAGCTACATTGATAGCGAACACAGAACACCACTAAAAATGCTGCAGTGGAATCACGGCCGAGAGCCCACCCTAAATTAATTACTTTGTAAGGAATGGCCTGCTATCGGCAAACCTCATCCCCCAAATCTGCGCGAAAGTCCACCGAGATAGATTTAATCACTCGCGAAAAAAAAAGTAAACAAACAAACAATACCTGATGGATTCCTGGTCTGCTATTGGGGTTGATTGTTGGGGAATAATGGTCCAATGTCCGGGTGGGGAATTATTGCGTCCACCAGCATCCTTTTTTCTTTTTTATTTTTTTTGATTGGATTTTTATTTAATTCGTGGGGAAAAATGCCGGTTGCAAAATTCCTCCACGAATTACTTTTATTTACTTTTATTTACTTTTATCATCTTTGGCTGAATACCAAAGATGACACTCTAAAAGAAGGCTAACTCTGACAAAAAGAGAAAAGAGTTCGAAGTCGGCTGGCTAATCCCAAATATACTGGAAGGATCCCCCAAGGCGAATTCCAGTATATAAAGAGAGAGGAGTGGTTGGAAATTTTGAGAGGATTAGCGGGTTACGGCAGCGTATTGGTATCGCACAAAAATTGACCGTTTAGCCCGCTAATATGTTTGAATGTGGTGGTTAGTGGCCGTGGGAAGCATTGCTGAATGCATACTTAACCCACCGTTGGGGTCCAATACCAGCGAATGAATGAGAGAGTGTGTGAGGAAGCCAAGCGACTTCGAAACAATCCAAAGCCCTGGAAGTCACTTCTTGGCTGACCAGCATAAGCTTAAGGCATCGAGGTTTTTGATAAAGCGAACATATTTTTGATTTGTTTTTCTTTGCGTTGCGAGATAGGCAACTTTGGAAGTTTTTTTAAGAAGAGTAACCCGTGGAGGTTTAATAATTTAAAGAGTAGAGTAACGTAGTGGAAAGTGAATTTGAAAGAAAAGAAAAAGTAGAAAGGATCCTGGAGAGGGGATAACCGGACAGAGGATAAAGCGAAATATCAGAGGTGTCAGAAAGGGGCATCGAAGGAGAAGGTAGAACAGGAAATCCAACAGATATTGGGAAAAGATAAGTATAGTGTTTCATATCAATCAGTTCAAAATCATTCGTTTGGGTAGGGAATTAAATAATTAAGATCTCGGTAGACTTTTGTTCCGACGAAATCCCGAAAGCAACGGGACACGCGACCCATTATTTACGGTCTTCCGAATTTTCGAGATAACGCGATAGCGGGCCACGCCAACGGTCCAAACGCCATTTCCCATTGTTTGTCACAAATTGTGTGAAACTAATTAATTTCGTAGTCGTAATCTGGGTTTTTTTTGTGGCCCATTAAATAAAGACCGTGCTCCAACGGAGCAATTATAACGTTGTGGAAAAAAAATCGTTGTTTTCTTTTTCTTGCTCCCTCCATTTATCGAGGTTTCGTAATTTGCCGAAAATTACGTGGCGCCCATTTTTCACTTAACCAGCAAATTCATCTTTGGAACTTCTCGCTCAACGAGAAACGAACCCACCCCTTTCGCTGAGCTTAACCGAACGTAGCCATTCCACTGGCTGCGGTTGCAAAAGTTCGCGATCTCTTTTCTGATCTTTGGCAAGTGTCACATTACATTTATTCGACTTTTTTCCTCGGGCAGTGGCGACTGCATTTTCTTTCGGTTGTTTCGCCAAAATAACGATTAAGTAGTAGTTTGTTTGATCGCGAAAATATTATTGAAAATTATTTTGCAACATTTGGCGCCCAACGTGGGGCAATTTTAAATAATTTTGTTGGTGTTGGAAGGAATTGGTGTGGCACAATTCCAACCCCAAACAAAGTGTTGTGCTTTAGGGAAGTGTTTTGTGTTTTTTTGCTTGGTGCTTTTTACTTTGGCTATTCTTTTTCTAGGTGTTCGAATATAATTTTTGGTTGTGGATCTAAAGGGGAAGCAGTCAATTGTACGCTGAAAGATTCAGGAGTTTGGTGTTGGAGGAACCCACAAGGCACAAGAAACGGAGTAAGATTTCCCATAGTGGAAATACCCAAGTAGGTGGTTTTGCTTTTCTTTCTTTTTCGGCTTTATTATTTAATAGTTCGATTATATTATTACACGTATAACCATACATTCATTTATACTGTTTCGCTGTTTTGGATTCATTATATATTATAATATTACATACATCTGCGTTATTGCTTCTGAGTTGGGTTATCAAGCGGGATTTTTTTTTTACTTTATTATTTACATTTTCAGTGGTACTCTGTTATATACTTTGAAAACAGTGTTGCCGTCGGTGAATTTTTTTTGGGTCTTCTTAGTACGAGTTATTTGGTACGATTTTTTTTACGATTTCTTTTTACGATTTTTCTCTTACGTTTTTTATCGGTTCGTTTGGGGATAATATTTGTTTTATTTTGAGGAAGTTGGTAGAGTTGCCATAATTTCTTTTTTTAATTTTTAATATTTTTTTTTGATTTTGTATCTGGGAGGAACATTTTTTTTCTTTTCCTCTTCGTTTTTTTTGGTTTCTTCCACTGATTGGTCTACCGTGTCGGAGTTGATAACACCATTTTATTTTTTCGGATTGTTTTGTCAACAAGGGGATAATTTTTTTCAAGACAAATATTGTCCTTTTCATTTTTCTTTATTGATTTTGTTTCGATACCAATATGGAAATAAATAGGTTGTCGAGGGATGAGCTCGTTTACGAGATTGAGCGCAGAGGGTTGTCGGTTGGCGATGTCGACCCAATGCGAAAATCTCTTAGGGCAGCTAGGGCAATGGAGCGACGTGGTTCGATTGTGGAAGCGGACACGTATCCATTTAGTTTTGAACAGGATAGGGAAGCGGTTGAGAAAAAGATTGTAGAAATTAGAGCGCTTGCAGTGGGCCGGCCTGAACCGGGGTCATCAGAATATAAAAAAATTCTGACCAAAATAGATTGGGCTACAAGCAGGATAGGGAGGTCTCGTGCTATTACGGAAGTCGAGACAGCGGCGAAGAAGGAGTTGAAGACCGAACTGGTCAACATCCTCGGGGAGTTAGAGGATAACGAGGATGAAGAAAGTGATTGCGAGAATGACGCAACTGTTAACGACAAACACGTCGTTCAACATCAACAACAACAACATCAACAACAGCGACAGAGGTCAGTAGAGCCCCAACGTATAGAACCTTCGACGTCAGCATCGGTGTTGGGTACGAACCCAAATACCTTTACTGAGGAACGAGTCTATATCCACTCGGAGAAGCCCGAAAACCTCTCCAAGTGGAATATTTCTTTTACTGGTGAACGATGCGGTGCATCAGTAAATTCATTTTTGGAAAGAGTTGAGGAGCTTAGGGAGGCTAGGGGGATTAGTGAATCCCAATTGTTTAGGTCATCGGTCGATTTGTTTACGGGGAAGGCGCTTCTTTGGTTTAGGGCAATTAGGCGGACTGTTTCTTCGTGGCCAGAGTTGGTGAGGGAATTGAAACTGGAGTTTCTACCTCCCAACTACGATGACCTTCTTTTAGAAGAGATTCGACGACGTACCCAAGGGAAGGACGAATCAATTGGAGTCTACGTCGCAACGATGCAGAATATGTTCGGCAGACTTTCCGATCCTCTCTCGGAGAGAAGGAAGCTGTCGATCCTGCAGAGGAATCTTGCGCCATTTTACCAGACGCAGCTTGGACTCGCAGAGCCCAGGTGCGTCAGTGATTTGGTCGCCTTGGGAAGAAAGCTGGAGACAGTGCGAGCAAATGTGGAAACGTTTGCTCCACCTCCAACATCTCGGGGTAGGCATCTCCTAGAACCAGATTTGGCCTACATTGGTTCGGAGGAACCAAGGGTTTCGGTTGTCGTTCCAGACAACCAACAGCGTCGATCACCACGACCGATGAGGTGTTTTAATTGCGATAGCGAAGGGCATTTCGCTAATCGTTGTTCCGCTCCTAGGCGTTGTTATGGTTGTGGTGCAGTAGGGACGTCTCGTAAGGACTGTCGGCGCTGTTCGGGAAATGCGCAACGGTCTCTTGGGTCAGCAGGACAAGAGCGCCGTCGCAATTAGAGAGGTCGCCTGCTGGTGACCAGTTAGGGACTTCTCAAATTCATTTAGGTTTTACTTTGGAGGCAAACGGGGAAGATAGGCGACCATACTTAGGAGTTTCAATTTATGGAATTAGGTTTTTAGGACTTTTGGATTCGGGCGCTTCACGCACAATCATTTGTAGGGACGGGTGGAATATTTTAAAAGATTTAGGGCTAGTGTTAGGTAGAGGCAACATTAAATCGGTTGCATTAGCAGACGGAGCAGGGATAGAAGTTTTAGGGGTAATATCTTTACCAATTGTGGTGCAGGAGAAGACGGTGTTTTTAGAGTGTTTGGTAATACCAGCTCTACCACACGTGATGATCTTAGGTGCAGATTTTTGGGCACTGACGGGAGTGGTCCCGGATTTGAGATCAGGCGTGTGGAATTTTTCGAGTCAACAGATGGTTGGCTCAATTTCCGCGATTAGGGAAAAGTCCGAGTTGGACGTGGCCGAAGTCAGGCAACTTGAAATTTTGATAGACAAAATTTTCGAAGTTATGCCAGAGGGCTTAGGGTGCACACAATTGGTAGAGCATAAGATTAGGACGTCGGCAGAACCAATTAAGCAGAGATATTATCCGGTCTCACCGGCAATGCAGGGACATATAGATAAGGAGCTAAAAGAGATGCTGGATGCGGGGGTTATTGAGAAATCAAGCAGTCCGTGGGCATCTCCGATAGTTCTTATTAGAAAGAAGGACGGTTCGTTTAGGTTCTGTGTCGACTATAGGAAACTTAATAAAGTTACAGATAGGGATGCTTATCCACTTCCATACATTTCAACGACCCTAGATAAGCTTCGAGATGCGAAGTTCTTAACATCATTAGACATAAAGTCGGCCTATTGGCAGATCCCAATGGAGGAGGGATCGCGCCCACTCACAGCCTTTACGGTTCCGAATAGAGGCCTATTCCAGTTCAAGCGAATGCCATTCGGCTTACATAACGCGCCTGCGACGTGGCAACGATTTATCGACAGCGTTTTGGGTGCCGATTTGGAGCCACACGTATTCGTGTATTTGGATGATATTATTATCGTCACTAATACTTTCAAACAACATCTTGAGATACTGGAGGAGGTCTTTAAGCGTTTGTGTGAGGCGGGGTTGAAAGTTAGTCGGGAAAAATGTAACTTTTGTAGGCCCTCTTTAAAATTTCTAGGTTACGTCGTTGATAGGAACGGTTTACATGTTGATCCGGAAAAGGTGGAAAGCATGGTTAGGATTCCCGCACCGAAAAATGTGAAGGAAGTTAGGAGCTTTATAGGGACAATTTCATGGTACAGACGTTTTGTACCTAATTTCGCCACTTTAGTTAGGCCTTTAACAGATTTGTTAAAGAAAAGTAGGAAGTTTGTATGGTCGAAAGAATGTGAGGAAAGTTTTAGGAAGGCGAAAGAATGTTTAATTACGGCACCGATCTTGACATGCCCGGATTTCCAGCGACCGTTTGTGGTGCAAACCGATGCATCAGATTTTGGTATCGGGGCCGTATTATCTCAGGAGTTTGAGGAAGGGGAAAAGGTTATTTGTTATTTAAGTAGGTCTCTCAATAGGTGTGAAAGAAACTACTCGACAACTGAAAAGGAATGCTTGGCCGTGCTATGGGCTGTTGAGAAGTTGCGTCCGTATATCGAAGGAGTTCGGTTTACGGTCGTGACGGATCACTACTCGTTGGTTTGGTTGAGTAATCTTAAGGATCCGTCGGGTAGATTAGCGCGCTGGGCAGTGAGGCTTCAGCAATTTGATTTTGAGATCATTCATCGCAAGGGGAAGGAACATGTCGTCCCGGATATGTTGTCGCGAGGAGTTCCGGTTGTTGCCGAGATCTCGGATGCGGATTTGGACCCTTGGGTGGTGAAGATGATTTCAGCGGTTGAGTTGAACCCACTAGCATACCCAGCGTGGAGGGTGGAAAATGGACGGCTCTTCAAGTTCGTGAAGGCCAGTCACATTGTTGTCCACGAGGATAATAACGAGTGGAAATTAGTTGTAGGGAAATCAGGTAGATTAGGGATTTTAAGAGACTGCCATGACAGTCCGTTAGCTGGACATATGGGGGTCCGAAAAACTTTTGCTAGAGTAGGAGGCAAATATTATTGGCCTAAAATGAGACAGGATATAACTAGGTATGTTAGGAATTGTAAAGTTTGCCAACAGGTTAAACCGGTGAATGAGAAACCCGCTGGTCTAATGAGGGAACGTGTAGGGGTTTCGAGGCCTTGGGAAATGATCTGCGTAGATTTGGTAGGACCTCTTCCCAAGTCCAGTAGGGGGTTCGTCTACATTCTAACTGTCGTTGATTATTTTACTAAATTTCCCCTTTTATTCGCGTTAAGATCTGCCACCGCAAAGGCAGTATGTAAGGAGTTGGAAGACAATGTCTTTCTTTTATTTGGCGTTCCATCAGCGGTCGTATGTGACAACGGCCCGCAGTTCCGTAGTAAGGAACTGAAAGCGCTTTGCCAGGCGTACGCGTCACAAATAAGATTCACCGCACACTATCATCCACAGGCTAATCCTGCGGAGAAGATTAATCAGATTATAAAGACAACGCTGAGAGCGTATGTCTCAGAAAATCATAGGAGTTGGGACTCGCAGTTGGCGAAGGTAGCGTGCGCGATACGCACAGCCCAACACGATGTTTTAGGGATTTCGCCATATTACGCGAATTTCGGTAGGGACATGATAACTTGTGGTCGTGAGACAGCTCCTGCAAGTTATCAAGTCGAGAGTAGGGAAATAGCTTCGGGTAGTGCAGAGGCACCAACGACAAGTAGGGACTTAGCTTTAGAAGATGGAAATGTAGATTTAGGAGATAGGGACTTAGATATAGGAAATAGAAATGTAAATAGGGCCGAGTTAGATCATCGATTTAGGGAGCTTAGGTTAGATATAGGTAGAAAGTTAGCGGCTGCCGCCAAGAAGTCCGCGAAAGTCTACAACCTCCGACGGCGAGATACCCAATATCTCCCGAACGAGCTTGTATGGCGCAGAAATTTCGCGTTATCAGATGCCGCTAATTATTATGCCGCAAAGTTGGCTCCCAAATTTGTCGGTCCCTTCAGGATAAGTAAGCGTGTGTCACCTTGGACATATACGCTAGTTGATGAGAGCGGAAAAGACCGCGGAACATGGCACGTGAAAGACCTTAAGTCTCATCACGATGCAGATTAGTCTAGAAGTCCCGATAGAGTAGCGTTAGCTTGTTTTGTTTTGATTTCTTTCACTTTTGATTTTGGTTTTGAGATCTAGACGGGCAGTTTTGGCCAATGATGGGAATGTCTCTCCTCTGTTGTGGTGTCAACCTATACCTTGGAAAATGATTTGGGTTTCTTCGAAAACCAAGATCATTTCCCAGGAGGTGAGGGTGGGGTTTGTTGCGTTAAATTTTACCGCAACAAGGTCTACTCTTCGGTCCGTTTCTCTTCCTACCCGTGGTCCCTCTTTTCTTGGGTTTTGTGCTCGAGGTCCTGGGATGTGGACGGGCATCCGAGGCCCCATCAGCCTCCGGACCACCTCCTTGGAGCCTAAGGGTACGACCACTTAGGTACTCGAGAGTGACAGGCCGGTCACAAGCCATCAGACGGGCGGTCTGAATGGCAAAGAATGGGGTTTCCGGTTGCGCAGCCCTTCGGACGGAAGGGAGACTCGCAACCGTCGATTAAGGACGGGCACTAGTCGGATGGTGAGCCTGGCAGGCCGCCAGGAGACTCCCACCGACCCAACGCACAGAAGGTACCGACAGGAGGTCGGTACAGACGAATGAGTGGGGGGAGGACGATCCCCTTAGCCAACACTCCACCGAGGGATAAATAGACAAACAACTATTATGTCTATTCAAAGGGTGTGGGGTACAGCCAACACAAAACACCCCAACGACTGTCACACAGTAATTGGTGACACCAACATTATGTTCGATGGGTGGAGAGACGACGATCTCTCTTACGAATCACCCCGCCGCTGGAGCAACGAAGGAGCAGCAGAGGAGTGCAGGCGGACGGCCAACGCAAACAGGCACTCTTCAACAAGAACTACCACTACCACGGTAGAGAGTCTCGTTCGATGGGCATAGGGAAGACGATCCCTAGGTAAACGCCCCGACGATGGAGCAACGGAGGAGCAGCAGAGAGTGTAGGCGGACGGCCACGTAGAAAGCACTCCAACCCACCCGCACAGAAAGTGCGTGACAACACAATTATGAACACCACATCACATAAACACTAAAACACAAATTGTTCAAAGACGATCGCAGCAACAACAGGACGATGTAAAGCTACATTGATAGCGAACACAGAACACCACTAAAAATGCTGCAGTGGAATCACGGCCGAGAGCCCACCCTAAATTAATTACTTTGTAAGGAATGGCCTGCTATCGGCAAACCTCATCCCCCAAATCTGCGCGAAAGTCCACCGAGATAGATTTAATCACTCGCGAAAAAAAAAGTAAACAAACAAACAATACCTGATGGATTCCTGGTCTGCTATTGGGGTTGATTGTTGGGGAATAATGGTCCAATGTCCGGGTGGGGAATTATTGCGTCCACCAGCATCCTTTTTTCTTTTTTATTTTTTTTGATTGGATTTTTATTTAATTCGTGGGGAAAAATGCCGGTTGCAAAATTCCTCCACGAATTACTTTTATTTACTTTTATTTACTTTTATCATCTTTGGCTGAATACCAAAGATGACACTCTAAAAGAAGGCTAACTCTGACAAAAAGAGAAAAGAGTTCGAAGTCGGCTGGCTAATCCCAAATATACTGGAAGGATCCCCCAAGGCGAATTCCAGTATATAAAGAGAGAGGAGTGGTTGGAAATTTTGAGAGGATTAGCGGGTTACGGCAGCGTATTGGTATCGCACAAAAATTGACCGTTTAGCCCGCTAATATGTTTGAATGTGGTGGTTAGTGGCCGTGGGAAGCATTGCTGAATGCATACTTAACCCACCGTTGGGGTCCAATACCAGCGAATGAATGAGAGAGTGTGTGAGGAAGCCAAGCGACTTCGAAACAATCCAAAGCCCTGGAAGTCACTTCTTGGCTGACCAGCATAAGCTTAAGGCATCGAGGTTTTTGATAAAGCGAACATATTTTTGATTTGTTTTTCTTTGCGTTGCGAGATAGGCAACTTTGGAAGTTTTTTTAAGAAGAGTAACCCGTGGAGGTTTAATAATTTAAAGAGTAGAGTAACGTAGTGGAAAGTGAATTTGAAAGAAAAGAAAAAGTAGAAAGGATCCTGGAGAGGGGATAACCGGACAGAGGATAAAGCGAAATATCAGAGGTGTCAGAAAGGGGCATCGAAGGAGAAGGTAGAACAGGAAATCCAACAGATATTGGGAAAAGATAAGTATAGTGTTTCATATCAATCAGTTCAAAATCATTCGTTTGGGTAGGGAATTAAATAATTAAGATCTCGGTAGACTTTTGTTCCGACGAAATCCCGAAAGCAACGGGACACGCGACCCATTATTTACGGTCTTCCGAATTTTCGAGATAACGCGATAGCGGGCCACGCCAACGGTCCAAACGCCATTTCCCATTGTTTGTCACAAATTGTGTGAAACTAATTAATTTCGTAGTCGTAATCTGGGTTTTTTTTGTGGCCCATTAAATAAAGACCGTGCTCCAACGGAGCAATTATAACGTTGTGGAAAAAAAATCGTTGTTTTCTTTTTCTTGCTCCCTCCATTTATCGAGGTTTCGTAATTTGCCGAAAATTACGTGGCGCCCATTTTTCACTTAACCAGCAAATTCATCTTTGGAACTTCTCGCTCAACGAGAAACGAACCCACCCCTTTCGCTGAGCTTAACCGAACGTAGCCATTCCACTGGCTGCGGTTGCAAAAGTTCGCGATCTCTTTTCTGATCTTTGGCAAGTGTCACATTACATTTATTCGACTTTTTTCCTCGGGCAGTGGCGACTGCATTTTCTTTCGGTTGTTTCGCCAAAATAACGATTAAGTAGTAGTTTGTTTGATCGCGAAAATATTATTGAAAATTATTTTGCAACAGTTGTTCTCTTAACGAGAAGGAGGAAGATCACTGGTCTGACTCAGCTTGTGTTAAAAGGTGTCACTATTCCGATCTCCGATGAAGTCAAATATCTGGGAGTAATCCTCGATAGAAAGCTTCTTTGGTCCAAGCATGTTGAATCCAAAACCGATAAAGCGCTGTCGACTTCTAGCAGTGCGTAAAGGCGCTTTTGGCCAGACATGGGGCTTATCTCCTAAAAGGGTCCTTTGGATCTATACGGCAATGGTAAGACTACTCCTCTCATACGCGTCGGTTGTATGGTGGAACAGATTTTCACGAAAACGTGTTACTGCCTCTTTTGCCAGACTTCAAAGAACGGTTTGTCTCGGTTGCACAGGGGCCTTCCCCAGCACACCGGGCTCCGCTCTAGACGCTATGATGAACAGGTGGAGGGCTAGGAGTATATGCGTTTGCAGCGACAACCAAGCTGCTTGAAAAGCGCTGCTTAACCCTCTTACCTCGTCTAAATTAGTGCTCGAACTCAAGCTTTCTCTGAACTTTGTCGGAAGGCTAAATACAGTGTATCTTGTTTAGGTCCCAGGTCACACTGGTATACATGGAAATGAGATGGCTGATGAGCTTGCCAGGCTGGGTTCAGAGGAAGAATTCTTAGGACCTGAACCTGCGATGGGTCTGCCTACATCGGTGGTTAAGTCATCCATTGATACTTGGGTTACTCGCGAACACGAGTGTCGGTGGCGTGGCTTTGCTGGGTGTGGACAGATCAAACGACTGCGTCCGGACATCTGCAAAAGGTCGGCGACCTACCTTCTGTCTCTCAGGAGAAGCGACTGTAGACTGCTTTTGGGCGTCCTTTCAGGCCACCAAGCTTTTGCCAAACACTTAAATGTTTTGGGCTTGAGCGTCTCCACCATCTGTCCTGCCTGTGGAGAGGATGACGATACAGCGGAGCACTACCTCTGTAGCTGTCCTGCCTTTGCTCGCATCAGGTGGTGGATCTTTGGAGCTGACGTTGTTCATCACTGAAGCTCCTTCTCATCTTTCTTCGAAAGACGGGAAAACTAAGTACATTAATGTAAGGTGTCTGTTTGGCAGTACAATGAATCAAAAAAAAATCACAAAATGTATATACATTCAAAATGCCACTCCTGAAATGCCTCCCCCTTGTACAGGTCTGCCACTGCCTACAAAGATAAAACATAAAACCCTTCGTCCTCAAGTGTCATGCGAAAAACAAGGTACAATTCGTCCATCTAACCAGGCACCAATTGCGTTGTCCCTAATCGCAACAATACCACCATAATTATTCCATCTGTATCTGAATACAACTTCATTATAGGTACCTCTTAACAAGTTGAAGTACAGACAAGAGACTAGACAAGAGACTACCGGAGGTCATGGGTGTCGTTTGAAAAATCTTAAGACACGTTGATGGTGCTGCCTGTGTAGCTGCTTATATTCATGTAGTTGAGCGTAACTTTCTCGCCCACTTTGCTTACACAAACACAAATTTTAGATAGCTAGCAAAAAAAAATGATCTCCCTGAGTACTCATAAAGGCGATTTTAATCTGGCAAACAAGTTGGGTCGTAAATGCATACCAAATCAATCACTTCACTACCAGGCAGATGCTGATCTATAACCGAGAGCCGAGACCACAAGTGTTTTTCTTCTTCTTCTTTTTTTTGTCCCGAACCTTTAGCCGTTTGAAGGGAAAGGTAATAACCGAAGACGATGAGATACGCCGATTGGCAGAGGTCAGTACTTTTTTGCAGCCAGTACTGGATACTTCCAATCGGTAATTAAAATTCCCCCATGGATTTCCTTACATCATCGAAAAAGTATCTCAAAGTTATTCCAGTCACACTGTAGACTGTACTCAGTGGTTACCTGAATCTGATCCAACATACAGGTAGGTACTCGTACCAACATTTTACGATTGTCGGCAATTTCGCATAACGGACGTGTAGAGCCATATCCAGAAGATGTATTAGGCACTTTTTTCCGGATATACGATGACAACAGTGACAGATAAAAAATAGGATCGGGTTTGGGGGCTTGCGACAACAGTCAAAAGCCAACAGCTATGACGTCGTCTCAATATAGTATATAAGGCGACCGACATCACTTTCACTGAATCTCGAACGTGTAAGAATTGTTTACCACTCAAAGTGGTGTATCTGCGGCGGGCATGGCTCTTTCTCTCACAGTTTTTACGGCCGAATAATCTGTGTGTACCATTGGGCGGCAGCCGAAAATAGAAAATAAAAGTGATTTCGAGAAAATATGCAAATTCTTCAATCCCCGGTGCGCTTATGGTAATTCGAAACAACTACCTAAGCCAGCAGCCAACTAGGTTACAGTTGATTACAGCACACGGTTGCGAATAATGTTAAATGCTCTTTTTGGGAAAGTTCGATTCGAACCGCATATATGTAAATAGATAGTTTTGTTCCCGATCGCCTCAATGGCTAACTGTGGGAATATGCTCAGCGTATTATGCATATTCGAATGATTTAATTTTGTTTTGCTCGAATAAATTAGAATTGTGATGGATGAAGCGGATATTTACGCAATAGCCCGGAAGGGCTGCAGAGTGCGGGAATATAATCATTATGATTTTATTGGTTTATAATGCCGAGTTGGTTATGTGATCATTGATCAACTATTTTTATTTTCACCATAAACAAGTTGAGAGAGTTATTATCAGACGAGGAAGTGTGTGAACTTTGTGACCTTCGGACGAAACTCGCCCGGCATCAGTCAAAATATTTAACTGCTGTGTTATTGATGGCTTTCAATTGAGCGTTTTCTAACAAAAAAAAAAAAGTCAGTAATAATTTTCTGTTTGCCACTGTGGCATGGCCTTTCTCGATCAACTGCAACAGATCTTGTAATAAGATTAATTACACAATATGTACATGAGGTATGTACACTGTACAGGTACACACCTTGGATCTGCGATATTTTGATGTTATGGCGTCAAATGTAGCTGCAATTATCAAATACCTTTGAAGCCATGAGCGCAGGCGTATGCGCAACTGCTGTGATATTGGGCCTGGGCGGCGTAAAGGTGATTTGCAAGCGGAGTGAGAAAACGAGTTTGTGGATTTTGAAAAGTATCGGACTTGAGCAATTAAAAGAGTTTGCTTAGCTACCTGTTGATACATGTGAAGCTTTATGTGGTAATAACTGAACTCAGAAAGTAATTTTTATACAAAAGAGTTGATTAGCGAACAAGGAATTCTTCAAACTCGTTGCAATATCTTTTTAATATTTAATTTTTTATACAAACAACAATTTATACAGAAGACTAGTTGACCCGGCAAACGTTGTTCCGCCCAAATTTGTTAATATAATGAAAATAATAATAAAATGTATATAAAATCCAATAGAAATAACGGGTGATTTTTTAAGAGGCTTAGAACTTTTTTTAAAAAAAAACACAAAAAATTCGAAAAAATGAATGAAATATTTATTTGAATCGATAGTTTGAACCTTGCAATTTAATGTTTAAAGATAATTTCATGCAAATGTTGACCGCGGCTGCGTCTCAGGTAGTCCATCCGCTGAGTCCAATTTTGGCATACTCTTTCACACATATCGGCCGATATCTCACGAATGAATGCATGGATGTTGGCTTCCAGTGCGTCAATCGAAGCGGGCTTGTCCCTATACACATTAGCCTTGACATACCCCCACAAAAAATAATCTAATGGTGTCAAATCGCACGATCTAGGCGGCCAATTGACCGGCCCGAAACGTGAAATTAACTGTTCACCAAACTCGCCTCGTAATTGCGCCATTGTTTCGCGTGCTGTGTGGCATGTGGCACCGTCTTGTTGAAACCACATATCATGCAAGTCAAGAACTTCCATTTCGGGCAAAAAAAAGTTTGTTATCATCGCTCGGTAGCGTTCACCATTGACAGTAACGCTGCGATTCGCATCATCTTTGAAGAAATATGGCCCAATAATGCCGCCGGCCCATAAACCACACCAAACAGTGGCTTTTTCGGGATGCATTGGTAGCTGTTGCAATGCTTCTAGCTGATCTTCACTCCAAATGCGGCAATTTTGCTTATTTACGTACCCATTCAACCAAAAATGAGCATCATCGCTGAACACAATTTTTCGATAAAAAAGCGGATCCTCGGCCAGCTTTCCAAGAGCCCATTCACCAAAAATTCGGCGTTGTGGTAGGTCGGCTGGCTTTAGTTCTTGCACAAGCTGTATCTTAAAAGGCTTTACGCACAAATCCTTCCGCAAAATTTTCCACGTAGTGCTGTAACAAAGGCCTAACTGCTGGGAACGGCGCCGAATCGACATTTCGCGGTCTTCTGTCACACTAGCTGATACGGCCGCAATATTTTCTTCACTACGCACAGTACGTAAACGTGTTGGTGGTTTAATGTCCAACAAAGTAAATTTGGTGCGAAATTTGGTCACAATCTTCCGAATAGACTGCTCAGAAGGTCGAGAATGCCGATCATAAAATGGAAGCAGCGCGCGATGAACATTTCGAACCGAGCACGAATTTTGATAGTAAAATTCAATAATTTGCAAGCGTTGTTCATTTGTAAGACGATCCATGGTTAAATTGCAAACCAAACTGAAGCTGTTTGACAGTGACACAAGGTACTAAACACACGTCAGCTGTCAAAACCAGTGTCGCCAAAACCAAACCAGCTAAAAAATCACCCGTTAAATGACAACTATCAATGTTGATTTGTTTCAATCAAACCGAAATGATTTTGACGTATCGGCCAACCTTCCGCTTTTTCACTAAATTGACCATGTGAGAAACATATGAATTCAAGATTGATGCCACAAATGCACAAACATCTATCGATCATCCCTGCAACAAATTATTTGTCATAGTGAAAGCGAGACGCACGGGAAATTTAACTCACTTAACTACGAATGGCAAATCGTTCTGAATAACCTGAATCTGCGGAATGAGAGTGGTTGCCTTTGAATTTTCCCCTCAAAATCATCACTTGAATGACATTTTATTTGAGATCTTTTACCATAGATCAAATGCGATCCGTTACAAATTTTCAGTACATTGATGTTGCGCAACAAAATTATAACTGAGCTGACTTTTAAATCCAAATTCTGTAGAGCTAAGCCCGGAACATCCAAAGAATTCAAAAATTCAACTAATCCCCACAAAGTTTTGTTTTCACGACAAAAGGTAGCATAATGTCTTCCTTCCAACCAAAAAATCGAACGGTCCATCCCCGAATTATGAGTGCACATACGGACGTCAGTTTCTTTTATAACTGTACCCACCCGGCTTTGCCCGTACCTTTCGTATAAGCTCTTGCTCATATCGCAAAGTGCTTTATATAGACAATTTCCATTAATAATTTGAATTATACCTACGAGCTAAGACTTTGGAAAAGCGTTTGGTTTTATTTTTGAATGGGATGTGCCAGAACCCGATTTCCTATAGCGCTTATGTATGCAAAGTACCACCTATAGGTTCAAAAACTATCCGAACTTTAAAACCGGAAGCAACCATACCTATCTACAGAATTTCAATCAACTCGGTGGAGCTGTTTCGGAGATCAGCAACAGCGCCACCTATCAGGTCCAAAGTATCCTATCCTTCAAGCGGGAACGAATAATATAAATCTACAAAATTTCATTGAAATCGGTTGAGCGGTTTCGGAGATCGACGACAGCGCTATTTAGCGGAGATCGACAACAACGACCTGTCGGGTTCCTATCTTTTAAAACTGCCTAAACCTGAAATACAACAATATCAACAGAAAAAAGAGGAATCATAAAAATTGGCCCAGTGGTTATCGAGGTATATCGTCATCGAGTTTCACTCCGAAAGAATTATAGGTAGGTAGGTATATATAAAGAAGATTATTATTGAAGAAAACTAAATTGAACTGAAAAACGAAATATAGGCCTACAACGCCACATGTTGAGTATTTTCTGACTTTTCTTTTTTCCTAAATCATCCCTAATTCAAGACGAACAAAACAAAACAAAAATCATTCAAATCAGTCGAGCCCTTCTGGAGCCTTTACCCGACTAATGCACAGCAATTGATTTTTATGTATATAGGGATTGCAATTAAGTTCCCATAAAGAGTAAATGTAATTAGACTCAAAATTTAGGTAAAGAAAAGACACACACAAAAAAGGCTGATAGAGACGAAAATCAAAAACAAATTCTATCAAGATATGGATAATTGGATAGGTATATTTAGCGGGATAGTCAAATGTTTGAAAATTTAAGAGGTCGTCACTTAAAAACCAAAGAGCTTCATAGTAGATCCGTTGCAGTCGAAGTGTTTAGTGTTTACTCGATATTCACCGAGACTTACGAATGATATTGCAATCAAAAACTGTGTTTGGACCATAAACCTAAAATTTTTTCTTCGTTTAAGGACTATCGTAGGAGCACATGTTGTGATGGTCTGCTGGCGCACCGAAATGAAAATTTTGAGTAGATGGCACTCAAAGTTACCAAAAGGGGGCCATTTAGAGAACTTTTAAGAAAATAAAGTGCACGACTGGGTCGCACGAAACTTCCCCGTTCATCAAAAGATTGGTTGAGTCAAGATATGTCATTCATAAACGTTTTATTGACCACATATCTAGCTGCTCCCTGCAGGTAATGGGCCTTACTTTCGACAACATCATTAAATTTAGAACACTTACTCTTTTGCACGGTAGCATGATGTTATGACCCAACAACCGGAGTACTTGCACAGCAGACTAAGTTTCGCCAGCTCACAAAGAACAGGTAGATTAATAAGGCCCAGATTCAATTGCTTGCAATCTTAGCGAACATTCTTAGTTTTCAAAGTGCGGTATTGGCTTTTAAAAATATATATGAACACAGATCGGCTTTTGGGTAGACATTTTTGAGAAAAAGTAAAAAAAAAGAAACTATTAGAGCGGTTTTTGTAAAATATTGCAGACAAAACAGTACCAAATATTGCAATGTTATGTTTGAAAAATTCTATTGGTTAATTATTTAGCTAAAACCCGAGTATTTTTAAATCATAGGTTATTTTGACACTGACAACTGTTTCCCGCTCGAAATCTTGACAGAAAATCAGCATCATACTCCGCGGAACAAAATGAGTGGCTTTACGCTTGAACAACGTTGGGAAATATTGAAAACTTATTTCCAAAGTGAGTGCTGTGGAGCCTAAACCATGCGTTTTTTTTTTTTAAGAATTTTTGGCCGAAATGAAGCACCCACAGCGGCTGCTCTACGAAAGTTTATACAAAAGGTTCGTGAGACTGGTATGCTAGTGGACAACACTCATGGTCCCCGTCGTCGTACGGTACATACAGACGAGAATGTGGCTTCTGTAGCCGAGAGTATGAGACTCAGTTCATGAACATCAACTTGCCATTGATGTCAACACAGTCAACGGTGGGCGTGGGCGTTACAAAACCATGTTAACCGACTTTGTTTTTTACTGAAATTGGAGGCATGGATTTGGAAGACCTCTGGTTTATGTAGGATGGCGCGCCGATTTAAGAAACGATTTAAGATCCTAAGTCCAATATTATTCAAGCAATCCGTGAGCTACAGCCCGAAACCAGACGTCTATGTCTATATAATCTGGTGCTTACTATTCAGTAATTGATGCCAAGTCCCACTGGCAAGGTCGGGGATAAGAATAGCCTTGAGGTAATGTATGCCTGTCGTAAGAGGCGACTAAAATCTAAAGCAAGAGGGAGTAGCCTTGGTGATTCTATAAGCTATGCTGTCGGGAGTATTTTTTCCTGGTAGGGCCACCCAAGGCAGCCAGCTTATAGTTGAAGGGTAAAACCAACGGCAAATCGAAATCCAATAGCGTCTGACCTATAGTAGGCGGCTTCTTGGTCTGCGTTTGATCCTAGAAGGACGGCAGTGTTAAAACCTGGTAGAAGGTATAAAATACAACATTGAAGAGATGCAATGGAACAAACAAAAGGAATTATTACCCCAGGTGGCAGACCAGTTACACTGGAAAATCCACCCTCTTCGGAGGTCGGTCCCTCGGATTCTGGGGAGGACCAACTATTGCTTCTAAAAGACCCCTTCAGAGGGAAAAATTGTATGCAAAGATCACCACCGATAGCATCAAGGGCAACCTCAACTATATTGCCGATAAATCCCTCTGAAAAGAGAACAAAGATATATGGATCTCCATCTAGATCGTATGTCTCCGGAAAAAGAAGTCCTCCGGTCAATCAGGACTCAGTGAAAACGAAATGCTTCGTAAAAGAGAACAACGAACTACGAGCTAAACTTAATGAAATGGAGCGACTCTTCTATGAGCTCAAAAAGGAAGTAGATTCTCTGCGAAAAGAAAACGAGGATCTTAAAAACCTTCGTGTACCGAAAGATCTCGAAACAACGCCGAACCATCCAGCAAGTGAATATTTCACGGACGAGGAAGAACTTGCCCGCGAAACCAATCCGGCCGCCAAAAAAAGGCCTAGCAAAAAGCGTAAAGCTGTCACCTCACCCGAAGTCTTACATAAAAAAGAAGAGCCCACTGAACCAAACAAGACAAAAACTCAAATGAAACCTCACCCTCCACCCGCAATAAATGTCGTCGGAATAGAGGACTACGGAAAACTTCGTAGCCTTCTCAAAAATACGCTGAAGACAAAGTACAATATAATCTCACGCCGAGACAACGTATGGAAAATTAACGTAGAGGATTCTGATTCCTACCGAGCACTGTCTCAGAAATTGAACGCAGAGAATATCCAATGGTTTACTTATGAGAATAAGTACGAAAAACCGATGCGAGTAATCGTTAGGGGACTCCACCCGACCTGCGAAAAAGATGATATCATGAAAGACGTCCATACCCAAGGCCTAAAAATTCTTGACGCCGTGAATATTATCAAGAAGGAAAAGCAATGCATGGAAGGAGACAAAGATACCGTAGTCAAACGGGGCCTTCCACTCTTTATGCTCACCTTTGATAGAACAGAGAACGTGGAGGACATCTTCAAAATCAAGACAATCCTAAACATAAAGGTCAAAATCGAGCCATTGCGTAAGGGAAGAAGAACGGTACCTCAGTGCAAGCGATGCCAAGGTTTTAACCACACGCAGGCATACTGCCAGAAAGAACCACGGTGCGTTAAGTGCGCCGGTAAACATCTCTCGGGAGAGTGCAAAAAAAACAAGCAGGTCCCAGCGGTATGCGCAAATTGCACGAAAAACCATCCAGCAAATTATCGCGGTTGCGAAATCGCGAAAGAGCTACAAAAAAGACGCGACACTCTTAAGAAACCGGTAAACCCGGACCCAAGCTCAAAATATCCTAAGACCGATAATCCAAAGACCGCTAGGACAGTCAAAAGGACGAAACCGATACAAGAAAATAAAAAAATTGCGCAGAACGTTGCTGGTCCAAGTGCAAAGGGAAATCCGACATTGGTTGGTGCGAGATCGTACGCGCAAGTCGCGACACATGGAGACGAGTCAAGATCAGATACAAAAGATCCGATACGCCAATTATTAACTGTAATATTAGACAAACTTGAGGAGCAAAGCAAGATTAATCAAGTTATATTTGACAAATTGAGCAAGCTCGAGTTCAAACCTCGAAAGCCACACATTAAAACATCAATATGCTAGAGTTTCTTAAGATATTGACATGGAACGCCAACGGCCTCCTAAACAAAATTAACGAACTAGAAGTATTTCTACGGAAAAACAATATTGATATATGCTTGATATCGGAAACCCACATTAAAAAGGGACATGAACCCAAAATAAAAGGTTACAGAGACTATCATGCGCATCATCCTTCGGAAAATGCCAGAGGCGGATCCTCTATTTACATTAAAGATTTCATTAAGCACTCAACAGACATAAAAATGGAACTCGATTCTATGCAAATAAGTTCAGTCTCCGTAAAAGTAAACCATTTAGACTACCTTATCGGATCTTGTTACTTTCCCCCGGGATATAGACTGGCAGACGACGACCTTGACCGCCTCTTTGACTCATTTGGGCCTAATTTTATTATCGGTGGGGACTTTAACGCGAAACACACTTTCTGGGGTTCAAGATGCAACTCAACGAAAGGCAGACTACTTTACAAAGCCAGTATGAAGCATGGTGTGGACTTTTTTTCGACGGGAAAGCCAACGTATTGGCCAACTGACAAAAATAAAATCCCTGACCTAGTCGACTTCTTTATAGCAAAAGGGCTAAACAAAAATCTGACGGAAGTAGAAGAATGCTACGATCTATGCTCCGACCACTCAGCAGTCACCCTGAAAATGGGTGGAAGCGCAGCAAAAAAGGAAGGACCACCCAGGTTAACTAGTAACAAAACCAACTGGGACGATTTCCGAAAAGATTGCAAAGAAAATATTGCTCTAAATGTGCCACTAAAGACACCCCTAGAAATAGAAGATGAAGTTGACAATCTCGTGGAATCTATTCAGAGCGCAGCGTGGAAAAATACTCCCTTCCGGAAGACAGCCACACGGTACAATAAAGTCAAGTACACGCCTGAAATAGAAGACCTCATACGAGAAAAGAGGAGAGCGCGTAAGAGATGGCAACAATCCCGAGCACCCCCTGATAAAACTTATCTGAACTATCTTTGCAACAAACTTAAAAATGAGCTACAGGATCTTAGAAATCTTGAAACTTCTACTTACCTCGAGGGCTTGACTGCTGAAAAGAGCTCAAACTACTCACTTTGGAAAGCCTTAAAGTCCATAAGGAAACCCATAATGCACTCGCCACCAATTAAAAAAGCTAACGGCGAATGGGCAAAAGGGGACAAAGAAAAAGCGGATTTATTTGCCGAGCATCTAGAAGAAACATTCAGGCCATTCGATGGACGACCTTTGAACGAAGAATCAAATGCTAGTACGGCATCCGACAACTATAAACTAAAAGCCGTATCTCTGTCCGAGCTTAGAATCATAATAACAAAGCTTAAAAATAACAAAGCACCAGGATACGATCTAATCACTGGCGAAATTCTGAAGGAACTACCGAAAAAAGCATTAGTTAAGTTGCTCTACATTATAAATGCTTCTCTGAGACTTTCATACGTTCCAAGGCAATGGAAAGTAGCCGAAGTCATTATGGTTCCGAAACCGGGGAAAAGTACAAATGATAAGAAATCATATAGACCTATTTCGCTACTGCCGATAATATCCAAGGTTTTCGAGAAACTTCTGCTAAAACGATTAGGTACAACCAGTAATTGAAGAAAGACGCTTGATCCCAGATCATCAATTTGGCTTCCGGGTCAAACATTCCACAATCGATCAGGTGTATCGAATAACAAATGAAATTGAAAAAGCTCTAGAATGGAAAAAGATTTGCTCCAGCGCTTTTCTCGACGTATCGCAAGCCTTCGACAAGGTATGGCACGAAGGCCTAAGGTATAAGCTAAGGACAATCCTACCGGACAAATTATACAAAATACTGAAATCCTACCTGGAAAACAGACTCTTTCGTGTTAGACATGAGACTGAATTCTCGGAATTCAAAGAAATCCACGCCGGTGTTCCGCAAGGAAGCGTTCTCGGCCCAATCTTATTCCTGCTCTTCACAAGAGATATACCACAAGATGAAGGGACCATCGTAGCAACGTTCGCAGACGATACGGCTATCCTCGCAATAGATGAGTCAGTCGAATCATCAACGCGAAAACTCCAACGGGCTCTTAACAAAGTATCCGAGTGGACAAAGACCTGGCGAATCGCCCTTAACGAGACCAAGTCGACGCATATCAATTTCACGTACAAAAAGATAAACAACTTACCCGTTTCCATTAACTCGGTACAAATACCATACGCAAACGAGGCAAAATATCTAGGAATGACCCTAGACGCGAAACTTAAGTGGAAGCCACATGTTAAGAAAAAACGCGACGAGCTCGAAATCAGACTTAGAGAAATGTATTGGCTTCTCGGAAAATTTTCGAAGCTAAGCGTATACAACAAACTGCTCCTGTATAAGCAAGTGCTAAAACCTTCTTGGACATACGGTATACAACTCTGGGGTTGTACCAAACCAAGCAATATGGCTATAATACAAACATTTCAAAACAAAACGCTAAGAGCAATCGTGAATGCTCCATGGTATATAAGAAATAGTGATATCCACAGAGATCTAGGAATTGCTACCGTGAATAACGAGGTAACAAACTTTGCTCGCAAACTTCGTACTCGTATTCATGCTCATTGCAATAATGAAATAACCCGTACTCTGGAAGTGACAAACCTTGAGCGCCGACTACAAAGAACAAGACCGTTCGATCTAGCGCCATAAGGAGAAACCGCATGTAATGACGGTATTAGTAGGTGCGTTCGCTGGAAAGCTACCTACCAAACGTGATTAACACTACAGAAGCGTAAACTACTTGTTAAGGTAACTTAGTCGTAGTCATCACAAAAATGAAAAAATGAGAGGAAAGAATTTCATACTACTATGAGCGAGCGCTGCCGGTTCTCATAGTGCCTCTCTGAGGGGTGAGGTTTAGCACGTAGGCAGATTATTTATATCTGAATCGGGCATAACCAATGGTACGGGCCATTGGTATCTTTTGAAGATTACTCACCTCCTGGCGCAACCAAAAAAAAAAAAAAAAAAAAAAAAAAAAAAAAAAAAAAAAAAAAAAAAACTGGCAAGCTACAGAATTGAGCAGCACGTTCAAATGATATAACTTTATCAAAATAAGTATTCATCAGCAGTGGTTCTTCAAAGTTGAGTTTCCAACGTTTGGTGGCTAAATTCGATACACCGGTTTGGTAAACAGTCAGTCAACATCCGTACCTATATTACACGACTGCCAGTTTTGTTAAGAATATTCCGTCGGTCTGTGAAAGTTTTCAGGAGAAACCGGTGCAGTCAATTCCTCCCCGTGTACCATAAGTCGCCCTTTCTTAGACTTCAACTTGGCGGATTTTGCATCGGGACTTGAGCCTACACCCATACAAGATCCAACTAACTCAGAGGCTCAAGGTTTATGACCATAGACCAAGTGCATTTTTTGGATAAGGATAAGATTTAAAAAGATTAAGGCAAGACACTTTCAAGTATAGTAACTAATTGGCAGTCGGAGGCTGCGCATATTTTTGTCAGATTGTGTAGGTAGTCTCCGATTGTCAATTAGTTATACTTGAAAGTGTTCTGTTTTAATATTTTTAAATCTTTTTTTACAGTCAGTCGAGTTTTTTTTTTTGGTTTCTTAAATTAACTTTTTTGTTTTGTGTTTTCTTTTTTAAATTTATATTTTTATATTTATTTGTTTAGCATAAGGCACTCCGGGAAAGAATACCAATTTAATGCCACCTAACTCTACAAAATCGGTCAAGCCGTTTTGGCTACAGGGCGTCACTTAGGAACGTACACGACCCACTTCAGTGGGTTATAAGTCCAAAAATCATTTGTGAACTTATAATCCACCCATCAGGTGTGCCAAAAGTCCACACGAAATTCTTGTGGACCTTTGACTTATCGGTTGGGGTCTTATGGCTCACTATGGTCCTCAATTCTTAAGCCTAAGTACTCACAAGTCACAACATTTTCAAAGTAAGATAAAAACCAACAACCTAAGAGTATACCGGTAGGTAAACTTTCATCTTTGATAACGAGTGCAGCGGAGCATGTTTTTCAAGCGATGTATTTACTCAAGATAAATATCTACTTAAAAAATAAATATAAACATGTTATTTAAAAAATAGATGAACAAAGCAAGTATTTTTCAAAATAACTTTATAAATAAAATAAATAATTTATTATATTCCTCTTATGTATCATATGAATATGTCCACTGTCGACTTTTGGCTTGTGGACTCATGGCCCTTCACCAAATACATAGTTGTATAATCTTCGTGTAGGTAGATTCAAACTTTCCATGACGCATTTGCAACATTTCACTTCCGTGCACTGAAATTGAAAGATATTCAAATACAGAACGCACTACATCACACACAACATTCGAGTGCTCCGTCTGCAGTACTCACGACTCACGACACCAGACAGCTGAGTTTCGTTTTTATGAATTCGCTCTAAACCATCCACTTGCATGGGCATTTATCCACATAAAGATTTCATCACACTTCCTTTTCATTGCATCACAATTTCAGAGATGACCATTCGAATTCAACGCCCTAGGATGCATAGCACGCTGCCCACTCCAGATTATATCATTATCGACAGATTTGCTCTGCACATATACATATATGCCAAAGTGGGTCACTCTTTACAAAACGCCAGACGATCGATCGATCGTTTTCCGCAAGACCACACACTCTTTCAGCCTCATCACGAGGAACCTCCTCGTCTGGCGGAAAAGTGTTAACCCTTTAATCAAACATTTCACAACAAACTGTTGGTATAGGTATACCTATACCCTTTCTTCAACCAACGGTTTCAGTTATCAACTGACTGTAGTAGCTGTTGCAGAAATTATATAACCACGAGTCTGCAATAAATTACCTCATGCACTACCATAAAGAATATCAACCCATAGCACCATATAATGTATTTCATAATTTCACAAAAAGAAAACCTTATTTATTCTTCGAATTGACATCCTTATTTATCGCTTTGCCACGGTCCGCCCTGTTTACCATTGGCTTCGGAGTTAAGCAGAAAATTGCTTCTTTCATCTGGTGAGTGCAAGCAAATTGATTTCATGCACATGACTCAGTGTAGTTTGCTTCACCGTCTCCATCTCCGATGGATATGAGAAGTAAAAGAAAGAAAAAAGAAAAAGCTCTTCACGCAAGAAAAGATGGCCAAAAAAAAATAATTGCACAATGATGTGGTGAAAAAGAGTCTGCAGCCAGCATGAATTGAACAAAATCGCGCGAAAAGCAGCATTCATTGCTATTAGCGGTGATCTCATTGGCAAAAGGAATGCTGATGTGTCTGAGGATGCACGAGGCAAATTTGTTTCTTTTGCAAACAGCCGGCTAAAAACCTAGGCACGTACTCTTCGGGTGGAAGTAGGTACATTTGCTTAGTACTAATAGCACATATGTGCGGGCCTGTACGTGAACATGAATAATTTTTGGTATTGTTAAACGTATACTCGAAATCGTAGATAAATACAGGGTGTCCGCCGGGAAGGTTTACTACTTTGTTTTGCCGCCATTTTGGTAAACATTAGTCTTGACAGTTCGTATTTGGCAGTCGTGAAGTAGACACGTGGCAAATTTATTATAGAAAAATGTTCGATAAACCAACGTGTTTTAATCGTTAAAACATTTTATCAAAATCAATCATCGATTACTGTGGTGATGAGAAGTGAAATTTTTGGGAGAGTCAACATGCCAACAAAACGCACTATTTATCGAGTAGGGAATGATTTCGAAAAAAAGGGTATCTGTAGGTGATAGGCCAAAGCATGGACCACAACGTACTGCAAGATCGGCTGAAAACATTACTGCTGCTCAAGGAAGTGTTCAAAACAATCCATCACCCTCAATTCGACGCCGTGCTCAGCAGCTTGGTCTTCAAGGAACAACTTTGGCGACAATTTTGCACCAGGATTTGCATTTGTTTCCATTTAAGATTCAGTTGACACAAGAGCTTCTTCCACAAGACCATTTAGGCCACCGTACATATGCCAATAGTATGTTACAGCTAACCCATGACAACCCCGATTTTCATGAAAAAATCATAATGAGTGACGAGGCACATTTTCATTTGAATGGATATGTAAATAAACAGAATAGTCGGTTCTGGGCAATGGGAAACCCTCAAATTATTCATCAGTCACCTTTGCATCCATTAAAAATTACAGTCTGGTGTGCAATTTGGTCAGGAGGAATCATTGAACCATACTTCTTTGAAAATGAAAACGGCGTAACGGTAACTGTGAATGGGGAGCGATATCGTGATATGATTGAAAACTTTTTAAAGCCACAACTTCATGCTTTGGGCTTGATTAACATGTGGTATCAACAAGACGATGCCAGATCGCATACAGCCAGGATTACAATGGAATTACTGCGAGACCTCTTTCCACAACAAGTTATCTATTTCAAGAAATGGTGATGTTGATTGGCCTCCACGGTCGCCTGATTTGACTGCTCCGGACTTCTTTTTGTGGGGATATCTGAAAAGCAAGGTTTATGCAAACAAACCAGAAACGCTTGAGCAACTCAAACAAAATATTCGTGATGAAGTTAATGAAATACCGCGTGAAATGTGTGAGAATGTAATGAAAAATGTGCTCAAAAGGGCTCGCATTTGTGAGACTAACAGAGTCGGACATTTACCTGATATTGTATTCCATACATAATTGCCGACATTCAATAAAACACTTATCAATATAAGATCCATTCTCTTTCATTTAATCAAAAATTATAAACAAACAAAGTAATGTTCACTGGAACATAAATTTCTGCTTTGTCTTATAAAAAGTGAACCTTTTTCTAAGAAAGACGGAGCTGAAGGCTTCCGCATAAGCTTTGTGTATATTATATATAAGGTAGTTTGTATTTATTCTGGGAAAAGTATGGTGGACCACAGACAGATCATTAATGTCGTCGAAAAGAACAAAGAAGAACGACTCTTGCGCAAGGGCGATTGGATGTTGATGCACAACATTTGAAGACGCTGCGATAGCTAGCGCGAGGACAGGGATCACAACAAATGATTTCTGTTCCAGTTCCATGGACGAAGTAGAGGAGGAAATAATATATATATATAGATTTCGAGAGATATTCGAATCAGACCACCATTGTCGGGTCTCTTTTCGTCTCTCTACCACTATAAATCTTACCCAGAGAGACTTTCTGGATTTCTCCAGAGTTCTTCCCTGAGCTCAATTCCTAGTGTTAACGCTAGCATCTGTTTATGGGAGATCTGTTTCATCGACTGGGTCTCGACCCAATGACGTCCCAAGATCCTCATTCTTTTGCCAGCCAACGCCGGACATTGACACAGTATATGTGCCGCTGTCTCAGGTTCCTCCAGGCATAGTTTTCAGGTATCATCCTCTCTAAGGCCCATCTTCCTTAAGTGATACCCGAAATTACCATGTCCTGTTAACAAAGCCACCACCCATTTCAATGTTCCTCGACTCATGCTTAGAACCCTTCTTTGAGTGGAGCAGGTCGGCCACTTAATTGCCATTTTAGCCTGTCTACATTGTTCCACGGTTGACCACCTTCTCAGGTGTTCCGCCGTGATCCATTTGTGAATCAGCTGTTCTACCATTCCTTTGCCAATTGAAGAGAATGGTTCTGGTCCCAGCAACTTTTCAGTTGACCCCTGTTTTGCAAGGGAGTCCGCCTTTTCGTTGCCTTCGATCCCTATGTGTCCTCGTACCCAAGTCAGTGTTACTTCATTTTTAGATGAACACTTATTGAGCTTAAGTACACATTCCAATGCCAATGATGTTGTGATGTTTGTTTGTTCCATGCATCTGATCACTGCCTGATTGTCCAGTGCTATAAGGATATTTCTTCCCTCCACCTGACTCTCAAGCAAGTAGTGCAACGCATGCAGCAATGCAATCATCTCAGCCTGGTATACAGAAGTGTGATTCCCGAGGCTAACGTGACGGGCTAGTTCCAGCTCTGCTGAATAGATACCGGCACCCGCTCCGTCATCCATCATGGATCCATCTGTGAAAATCACTATTTCACCACTCCTTTTTTCTGGAAGTAATCCGTTTTCAATACGAGTTTTGTGATTCCTTCCCATAATACGTACCCTTGTTATCCCATCCATAGGCATGCTCAGCTCCCTAATCTCGTTTTTTGAAAAAGTTCCAGGATCTTCCCATGTCCATAGATGGTTCCACGATTGTGCCATTTCGCATCTCGATGCAAACGAAGTGCCGCTAGGGCCACTGTTTTCTTAATAAATAAGTCTAGCGGTAAGATCCCTAGGATCACTTCCAATGCGCATGTTGGTGTTGTCCTTATTGCACCTGTAACTCCTATACATGCTAAACGTTGGACCCTATCCAAGTGCTTCCTCACAGTTTTCTGGGAGGCTTTCGCCCACCATACAACCGAGGCGTAGGTAATAATGGGTCTAGTTATCATCGTATACATCCAGTATGCTGACCTAGGCGAGAGTCCCCACCTCTGTCCACATACACGTTTGCACTGATGTAGTACCCTTTTTGCCTTCCTGACCTTCTCCTCAACATGGTAGTTCCAAGAAAGTCTAGTATCTAGATAGACTCCGAGATACTTAACCTTCTTGGCCATTTTTAGTTCCGATCCGAAAAGTGTTCAGGGTCGAAATTCCAGATTTTTCAACTTCCTTGTGAAGATTATTAGATCTGTTTTCTCCGCATTAATGGAAAGCCCTTGTTCCAGACACCACCATTCCACCACTTTGAGCGCATTCCTCATGATATCTGCGGTGACGTCTATGAAACTGCCTCTGGCCATTATTGCTATGTCGTCGGCATATCCCACTGTGTGAATGCCAGTCGCCTCAAGTCTGTCGAGAAGAGAGTCCACAGTGATATTCCACAGTGTAGGTGAGAGAACACCTCCTTGTGGGCAGCCTCTGCTAACCCTTCCTCTGAGTTTTGAGGTTCCCGTCTGAATATTTTTCGCCCTTGTGTTCAACATATTGTCCACCCATCTTACCACCAATGGGTTAACCCTACGTTTTTCCAAGGCTTGTTTCAGACTTTCGAAGCATATCTTATCGAAGGCACCTTCAATGTCCATTATGGTGGTCATCGCAATGCCCCCGGTATTTAGCTCTTCTTCTGCAACGCGTACTACTTGATGTAGCGCTGTTTCTGTAGACATGCCTGCCCTGTAGGCATGCTGTCTACTATTTAAAGGATACATCTTAAGCGCAGTACTCTCCATATAGTCCATCACCACCCTTTCCATTGTTTTCAACAGAAAGGATGTTAGGCTAACTGGCCTGAAGGCCTTTGCCTCGGTGTAATCCTTTTTCCCCGGCTTTGGAAGGAAGACCACATTTGTCTCCCTCCATGTAATCGGGATATAGCCTATTGCTAGGCATGCAACGTATATATTCCTGAGCATTGGTGCAATTACGTCTACTCCCCATTGCATTAGACCTGGAAATATACCATCCGGCCCCGCGGTTTTGAAGGGTGAAAATGTTGCTATCGCACCCTTGACCGCTTCTGGTGTTACGATCCGTTCTGCTTCCATCCTATCCATCCTGTTCGCTCCTTGTTTTCTTGGAGCCCAGGGCTGATCTGACTTTTAGCTTCCTGGAAGGTGTACCTCCATTAGGACCTCATTTGTCTGATCCAGTGTTTCCAATATCTCCCCATCTCTATTACGAATGAGTCCGATCTTGGAAACTGGATCCCTGGAGACAATCTTTTGTAGTCTACTGACTTCAGACGTACTCCTCATACTCGAGCAAAAGTCCCTCCATGACTCCCTTTTACGTCGTCGCAGAGTAACATTCATCTCTTTCTTTTTCGCCTTGTACTCATCCCATGCTTCGGGTTTTCCCCTCCTCATGGCGTGATTAAAGGCCTTCCTCACAATCCTTTTACATTCAGTTTTTCCTCCAATACTTCAAGGTATTTAGTCCTATCCGTAATCCGTATTCTTCGGAATTCTGATGTATTTCCGATTTTTTTTCTTTTAGACCCGTAGCGAACATCAAATGAAATGGCTCTGTTATCCGACAATGTAGCCTGATCCCGTATGATATTCTTTCAATTAATCAATTGGCATCACAACCAATTATTAGGTCCTCATTCCTGTTCCTGCATGCATTCACCAAAGACTCCAACTCTCTTGTCGGAGGAGGGTCCGGAGAATCATACGGCAGGTATGCAGATGCTACAACAAAAGTTCCCGCACCTGAACCTACTCGTACTGCTGCAAGATCTGGGGCACACAGATCCGGCAATTTATATGCTTGAACTCCGCGCCGCACCAGGATACAGAACCTAATTCTTTCGCTGGTTTGCGCATAATGCAATTCAGCCATGCTATTTGGGAGTCCTCTAATCTTTCCTCTAAAGATCCAAGGCTCCTGTATGAGGGCTATATCAAACGAATCCTCATCAAAGCATTTAGCCATCATTGCTGATGCTGCTTTGCTGTGATGAAGGTTCAATTGAATCACCCTGAGCTGACTGACAGTCCGCTGTCATCGAGTGGTACCTGTAGACTGACCCCATGTTGAGCAGACTGTCCATCCTGTTCTCCGCCTTACGTCCCCTGCTTCTCAGTTTCGGGTGGATTTATGGTCCCGGAACATTTAGACCGTTTCCTAGATCCACCGTCCTCTGGAGAGGTTTCGGTCGACATCATATTGGCAACCATTTCGGTCAACTCATCGACCGATCTGTTTGTGCCTTCCACGGGGACAGATTTGGCCAAGGCCAATCTCTGTTCCCTTCTGACCCTCTTCATCCTTTGCTTCAGTTGTTCGTGCAACTTCCGCGCGGAATCGAGTTGTCCTTCCTCTTCCAATTCGGCTTCTGCAATTTCGGCTGACCTCTTGTTGCATTTCTGCTCCGCATTGTCCACCTCCACTGACAATTGATCAGCTAAATCTTTTGGTTTCCCATCAGAGTCCACTGACCCATCGAGCTTATTCGGGTTCGTTCCGGCGCCTTCCAACACCTTCTCGACCCCTTCCAAGCCTTCCGCCTCGTTTTCCGATGGAATTTTATTTTTATTTTTATTATTTTGGTTCATATAAATGTACCCATGAGTAGGGGAGGTTTATACAGACCGAATAGGCAGAGATCCCCAATACCTATCCTACTCAACTGAATTACAACAGAGGATTGAGCTGCCCCTGAGGAGTCTCCATTAGCGGTTCAATTACCCCTGAAACCTGTGAACCAGTAGTTTTACCAACCTTATCACAGCTCCCTCGACATTGCAGACTAGTCATCTTGGAGTTTAAGGGTTGATCGATTGATCGGATTGGATCTTGGTTTTTCAATTCACATTCAGTTCTACCAGAGGAGGAAATACATTTTCACTTGCTATGTAACTGCCCGGCCCATGTCCTCTATTAGAGAGCAAGTTCAGGGACAGCACTTCCTCGAGGATATTACGCAAAATTCCGCAAAAAATTAAAATGGCTCCAAGAGTATCGGATCGGTATAAGAGACTCTTTTTTATGCGGTAGTATACAACACGTCAATTACGTTGACTTGGTCACATCGACCGATTGGATATTTATGCTGTGCAGCATCCGTCTCCGTCAATGATGGCGGAATCTATTTTCCACACAACGCGCAGTGTTACAGTGTATCAGTGGCCATAAAAAAAGTCAGTATATGAAAGCTGACAACAAAGTAAACCAAACTTTTGTACCTCGTATGTAAGTCTTAAACCAACAAGTAGACGACTCTAGTTTAAAGTTGCCCATATTAAACCTTATCTCGGGACCATTCAAATCACCACAAAGGCTGCAATTACTCATCATGACATTCCAACCGGACTAGTGGCCAAGCCAAACACAAAGGCCAAGATACTATATACGCACAATCTTGTCGCGACCGCAACGGTCAATCAAATTCGTGTTGCTTAACTTTTGGTCTCATGGTCTCATGAAATATCGCCGTAGGGTTGAAAACGAACTCAATGGTAACCAACACGCTTTGAGCGACTCAAACTCACCACAACCACAAGGCCACTGATGCGACTATTTGGCGTGCGTCCACAAATCACTCGATGACTGCACCGCAAACATTTGCAACAAATTTGTACGCCAAATAGAAACTGTTGGATCACACAACACCATAACCAATGGATCTTGAAAAATTAGACTTACATTAACTCATAAAATCATTAATTTGTCGTAGCATTTATGAACTCATTGTATTCAAAATTACATCCTAACTTACATCTACTACCTTCTTCCAATTCAAGCAATAATTCAAATTTAGCGCCAAAAAGCCAATGTTCACCATATTTTTTTAATTTAATCATGTACTAAAGCTATGTAAATAACCGAATTGTACCAAACTGTTAGCCATAAAGAATTCGCTGAGGAAATAAAAATCACTTTGGTTGTAACATTCACGTTGATCGGAGCTTTTTATTGAACACATTTGGTCGTTATTTTTCGCTCGCTTTATTCGATTTGAGCAATTCTCAGTTCTTGGTCTCGTCGCTTAGCAAGGGCATAACTCATTTCGTTATCTACCGAGATTATTCGAACAATAAATCGTACGTTAGCTTTCAAATCAAATCCGCGGGAATTTTCCTACTTGACGAAGTAAATTTTTCCAAGGAACGGCCGAAAAATCCTTCGACCGTACATTTTGGCGACCGTGACAGGACCTTTCGCAAACCAATCTCGGTAAAGTCGTTGTTAATAGTCCTTTGCGTAGGATTCGCTTAAAAAAGTGGGTTTTGAAGACTCGTAAAAAACTCTTAAAACTATACCGTGTAATAGAAAATAAAGACATTGCCGGTTCGGTAACAGAAACGGTTCGCGGAAGTGCAAGTGTTGAGGCAAGTGGAAGTTACACAAGAGGAGCACCTCCAAGGATCATCACCAGAACATCTAAAGTCGACCATAATCGGAAGGAAGAATCTGCCCCCCAGCCATAGGAATATCTGTCAAATTCAAAACGAACTAGACAAAGGAAACAGGGAGATAAGTATCAAACTCGTCCCTAGCAGGTATGTGGTCATATCGTCTCTTTAATCGAACGTGCGCAAAAAATTAAATTAAAATCACTCAGCTTTAACAATTCATCAAAAACGAATTTGGAAGGAAAAATAAGTCTGCTTAATTGCTTATTGACACTTGATATACGCACATTCGATATAAAGGCAATGATATTGCATGCAAAGTAGTTAGAACTCCGATCTTACTGATTTGCGAAACAACATTTAATCTAAATTTAAACATAATCGATTTGCATAATTACATCATCAAAAATATAAGCAAGCAGCGCATAAACTAGTCGCGTATCATACCATCCACACGAAAAGATTACAATCCACAGCCAAAAAAGAATTATTCTACATTGCTCTTTCCATTCATATTCGCCGTTCTCGCTTAAAGTGTGCTCAAAAGCTTTCGCTCAGCCACCCACTCTGCTCTTCAGTCGTCGTGCCTACTCACTTGCACTTTGCTTTCGTTCGTTTTCACTCGCATTCGTCGTTCATACAGCATCCATCAACTTGATCATTCGCTGTCGTCGCTAATAGAGCAACGTAACAAACATAGGTTCCATGGTTGCAAAATAAAACCTTTCGTTGATACACTTCTCTTTGATTTTTGCAATTTTCTTGGTCCTAATATTTATGATTGCCTTTGCCACGCTGCGCTTTGGGCTGATCTTCGAAATTGTTGTTGTTGCTGGTCCACGGATTGCTGCTGCTGTTGTTGCTATATTCATCTACTGTTGTTGGTGCTGCTTAATTTGCTTTTAGTCATCGTCTTTTTATCATCACCATCAAGCCACTCATATGTGGAACTAGATACTAGACACACAATCATAGAATTACTTTGTTTGTTCGACAAAAAGATTCTTTTCTACGAACATTCGTTCTGTAATAAATTTGAATTCTACTATCGGCTCGTTTATTCTTGGCATTTCTGTAGTACCCAATAATGTCTCTTGAAAGTTGGAAAATCTCTCGTGCTTCAACAAAAGGAAGCATAACAAGAATCAAGAATCTTATTGAAACCAAAACATTGTCGCCTACGGAATTGGAATGCCGTTTGGGAATTGTCGAGTCTTATTTTAAACAGGCACTAGCCTACCAAACGCAAATTGAGGGATTAGACCCATCCGACACTGGTCGTAGTGAATTGGAAGAAGTTTATGTATCTACAAAATCAAAAATTCTGTCGCAAATGGGTAGTGAAAGAAGAGGCAGCGCTCTGGAAACAACCATATCAATTCCTTCGTCGGTCAACCATTTACCATTTGCGAAACTACCACGATTCAGTGGCAAGTATTCAGAATACAAGAACTTCATAAGCACATTCAAGAAACGTGTTCATAACGACTCTACACTCTCAAAAATTGAGAAGTTCAATCATTTGCTGAATTGTCTAACTGACCAGGCACTAGGAACTGTGAAAACATTTCCAATAACTGAGGAAAATTACGAAAAAGCATTGGATAGGTTAACGGAACGTTATGACAACGATTGTCTAATTTTTTTAGAATACATATCGCAATTGTTTGAATTACCAAAGATTCAAAAGGCTTCTGCTACTCATCTCAGAAATCTAGTGGACAACGTCTCTGCACTCTTCAATTCGCTACAATCCATAGGCTCCGAATCCGAAATATGCAATGCAATAATTATCCACATTGCAATGTCAAAGGCAGATCCGGAGTCGCAAGCCAAGTGGGACGAACAGCTACAGTACAATAAACTGCCGAAGTGGAATGAGTGTTCAGATGTTTTAAGCCGTCGTTGTCAATACTTAGAGGCTCGGGAAAGCAAGACAATGCGAGCCGATACGGGTAAAAAACAATTCAATAAAGCCAAATCATTTCAAGATGCAAATTTCCCAAAAACTTCCCTTTCGATAACTCAGCAATACTGTTCATTTTGCAAGGATAGTTCGCATACAATTAATGGTTGCTCAGCCTTTGCTCAACTATCAATTCACGACCGTTTCACCAATATAAAAAAGCTCGGTTTATGTATAAACTGTCTTCGGAAAGGACACAATGTAGCCAAATGTTCTTCAAACCATAGATGTAGGCTTTGTAAACAAACGCATCACACGCTGCTTCATCGGCCGAACCAACCGGCAAGCGTCACTACTACAGAGGAGTCTTCATTTTCCTCTGCTCCTTCGACATCCTCAGCCGTTGTCAACTCCGCAGTGGAAAGAGACTTAGGGCCGACCCAAGTCATATTAGCAACAGCCATCGTTCTAGTGAAGGACGCTTCAGGAAGCTTCCAATTGGGAAGAATTCTATTAGACTCAGGCTCACAGGTCAATATGATAAAAGAACGGTTTGCTAGAACCTTAGGTCTTCAAACTCAAAAGAAAAATGTTGACATTCAGGGAATAGGCATGATAGAAACAAAAATTGGTTGCACAACTCAAACGACAATTAAGTCCCGATACTCACCATTTGAATTATCATTGGAATTTTTGGTGTCACCTTCGATTACTGGGTATCAACCCGATCCATCTTTGAACATTGATACTTGGAACCTTCCTAAGAATATAGAGCTTGCAGATGAACAATTCAATCGATCTGCGCCTATCGACATGTTGCTAGGAGAAGAAACATTTTTCGATTTGTTGCGGGTTGGCCAAATTAAACTTGGATCTGAGCTGCCATCACTTCAAAATTCTCACCTTGGATGGATTGTTTCGGGGAAGTATTCATCATCAAAAGCTAATCAATATCAAACATGTTGTATTAGTTCCAATGACAGTCGTCTGGATGAATTTGTTCAACGATTCTGGGAACTCGAGGCAGTTTCTGGGAAAAAATCTCAGTGGTCAGACGAACAAATGCGATGCGAACAACACTTCAGAAAATCAGTGGAAACAGTACTAAGCGGAAGAATAATGTTGAAATTACCATTCAAGCAGGACCCTTCCGTTCTTGGAGACTCGTACAGTATTGCTTTTCGTCGGTTCCTTTCATTAGAACGCAGGCTAGCTAAGGATTCAACACTAAAGTCAGCTTATGTTGAATTTCTTAAAGAATATGAAACACTAGGACATATGTCGGCAATTAGGAACGCAGATCTCAGTCAACCACATTACTACTTGCCTCACCAATGTGTGCTAAGGCCAAATAGCACCTCAACAAAATTGCGAGTGGTGTTTGATGCCTCATGTCGTACATCATCCAACATTTCACTCAACGGTATCTTGATGGTAGGTCCAACGATTCAGGAAGATCTTTTCATTATTTTGCTACGGTTTCGACTCCATAGATTCGCATTAACGGCCGACATTGTTAAAATGTACCGGCAAATTTTGGTACACCCCGACCATCGCCGATTTCAATATATCTTGTGGAGGGAAAACGAGAAATCACCTATCAAAACATATGCACTGAATACAGTCACTTATGGGACTTCTTCAGCACCATTTATGGCAATTAGGTGTCTTCAATATTTGGCTGACAAATATGAGGACCAGTATGGACTGGGATCTCAAGTACTTCGAACAGACTTTTACGTAGATGAATTGATCACCGGAGCGGATGATCTCGACACTCTGAAGCAGAAGCAAGGCGAAGTCATCACCATTCTAAAATCTGCAGGGCTTACACTGTCCAAGTGGCATAGTAACCACCCCTCAATTTCGTCAGAATATAGTGGAAAGGATCTACACATCAACGAGTCCAACGTTACTAGTACCTTAGGCATAACGTGGAATTCGCTCGATGATAACTTTTACTTCTCGTATAACCCGACCAAAATATACACGTCTTTTACGAAGAGAAAAATTCTCTCTATCGCATCATCTCTTTTCGATCCATTGGGTCTTCTTTGTCCCATTATTGTCAAAGCAAAAATGATTTTGCAAAGGCTGTGGATAGATAAAGTCGGTTGGGATGAGGCGATTTCGCAATCAATCGACACCGAATGGCGTCAATTCATGAGTGACTTGCACTCCATTCAAAATGTGCCAGCTCCAAGATATGCGCTAGCGCCTTCCAAGGGATCTGTGCAAATACACGGATTCTGCGATGCATCTATAAATGCATACGGATGTTGCATTTATCTAAGGACTATAAATGTCAAGGGCTCCACTTCGGTCAAATTGTTGGTGGCAAAGTCTAGAGTGGCACCATCCAAAAACAAACAAATTCCTCGTCTCGAACTTTGCGCAGCTCATTTGTTAGCCAAACTTTGGTTCAAAATCCAGCCGATTTTCAAGGATTCGTTTTCGGAGGGATATTTTTGGACAGACTCGTCGGTTGTATTGCATTGGATTTCGACCCATACCTCCAAGCTAAGCACCTTCGTAGGAAACCGAATTGCGGAAATCCAGGAATTGACAACTGACATTAAGTGGAGGCACGTTCCTACTGAATGTAACCCAGCAGATTTATGCTCTCGTGGATGTACTGTGGAAGAACTTGGAGACTCCATTTGGTCAACTGGACCTACGTTTTTGCTGAAACCCTCGGAAGAATGGCCTTCAAATCCAAAAATCCTACTTTCTTTGGAGCAGTTATCGTTGGAAAAGAAAAAGACCGCGTTGGTCAGTCAAGTCATTAGCAATGATCTGCTCAAAACAATTAACAACTGCAGCTCGTATACGAAATTGTTGCATATTTTCGCATATATCTTGAGATTCATCAATCGGCGCGAAAGCCGAAAGATCGACAATACGCTTGCATGCAGCACCGAAGAACTCGATGCTGCTTTCACTACCATAATTTGGATCGACCAAAGTTATCACTTTGCTGAAGAGATAAACTCCATCACAAATGAAAAAGAAATCAAGAGTTCTCTTAGATATCTCGCTCCATTCTTGGATAGTTCGAAAAGATATCCTGTGCTTCGAGTTGGCGGACGATTAGTAAATTCAGAACTGCCAGAAGAACAAAAACACCCTGCTTTATTGGCCAAAGAATCGAAATTTGCCGCATCTTTCGCTCGTCAGCTTCATATGAAGAACTACCATGCTGGACCGAAAGCTCTCGTCGCTTTACTTAGGCAAAAGGTCTGGATTGTGAACGCCAGACAAATGGCTCGCAAGATAGTCAGCAAATGCGTACATTGTGTCCGGTACAAGCCCAAGCTTCTACAACAAATCATGGGCAACCTTCCACAAAAAAGGCTCATCGCTGCGCGACCGTTTCTTCGTTGTGGAGTCGATTTCTGCGGACCAGTACTTACGTACCACAGGGTTCGTGGAAAAGTTCCGTATAAAACTTACATATCAGTCTTTGTATGTTTTTCATCCAAAGCCGTGCACCTCGAACCCGTATCAGATCTGTCAGCAGATGCTTTTATCGCTGCGTTAAAGCGCATGATTAGTCGTCGTGGATTACCGCAGGATATATTCTGCGATAACGGAACTAACTTTGTTGGAGCTAACACAAAACTTAATCAGCTTCATAGCATGTTGTTTCGCAAAACCTCTCAAGATTCCATTTTAAATTTCTGCAGTAATGAACATATTAACTTTAACTTTATTCCTCCTAGGGCCCCGCATTTTGGTGGAATCTGGGAAGCCGCTGTGAAAGTGGCTAAAGGACATCTCCTTCGTACTCTTCATAACACGAAGCTATCGTTCGAAGAGCTCGCTACTGCGCTGTGCGAAATAGAAGCAGTCATGAACTCGAGGCCTATTACGCCATTGACGACTGACCCCAACGATTACGAGGCGCTAACTCCAGGTCATTTTCTCATCGGTTCATCGCTGAAGGCAATTCCCGAACCAGCAGACGAAGCTCCCAATACCTGTGTTCTACAATACTGGCGTCGAATACATAACGTGAAGACCCACTTCTGGAAGCGCTGGACCGAGGAGTACTTGCAAGAACTTCAGCAGAGGACAAAGTGGTCTTCGCAGCAACCAAATCTCCTAACCGATTCGATGGTTATTGTTCACGAGGACAATTCACCCCCGCAGAGATGGCTGCTGGGTAGAGTTAGCAAAACAATTGCTGGTAGAGATGGGAAAATCCGAGTTGCCGAAATCCGCACAATGAAAGGCATTGTTTAAGAATACGAATGCTACATTTTTTACCTTTTTTCTATTGTTAATTATTTGCATGTTCACTTATACCTAAATATTCACTTTCATTAATTTACATAACTTTAATATTGTTAATAACATTTGTACACGTACCCTATGGTTCAGTTAGCTTTTCGATATTGCTTTTGCCAAAGAATTTTGTTGCATTTTCGGTACATAACCAACGTTATATTTTGTTGTGTAATCTGCTAATTTAAAGCCGTAAGCAATAATGCACTAATAATTCGAAGATAAGAAGGTGACCACAAAGAAGAATAGGCAAAAAGGCGAAACGGTTTGGTTTGGCAAATTGGCATCGTGCGTTTACGCAAATTTGATTCGGTCTCTTTCTGCTAGCAACCACCAACCAAGCAACATCGCCCAAAGAACCATTGGGTATCCCGTAGATTTGCTCGTCAATAATAAAACCAACATTTTTATAACGTTTTGGAAAACCAATCGTGTTTCATTATTGGCGTATGTAAAAACATGGTCCTTCTAGTAACCGGATTCGTTTGAGGAAAAGTCGCGAGTACTAAACTAAACTAAATATTTCGAGTTTAACGTGCATACATTTTGGTGGTTGCTGGAAAATTATTTGGGAAGCTGCATACAGGTGGTATTAAGTATCAGTTGGTCGTTGTGAGAAATTGGGTTATTGCTGCTGCCTGCTGTGGTATTTGCTTGTTGATTGGTGCTGTTCGGGTTTTCGCTTTTGAGAAATTGATTGAAGAATTCGCTTTGAGGTTTGGAGCTCGTTCTGTTAACTTCGGTGGTACCTACATATATATACCTACACGTGCATCCAAATGGAGGTACTTAAACAAGCCCGGGGTCATTTGAAGGGCGCTATTACACGCGCGCATAATCTCGTTGCGGATATTACTGAACAGATAGATCTCGAGGTGTTAGAAGTGCGTTTAGAACGGTTGGAGGATACTTGGAAGGCGTTTTGTCGCAACCAAGAGGAACTTTTCGCTTTTCACGGAGTCGAAGGTTATGGTGATCCGGAGGTCGACTTCGAAAGTACCGAAAGTAAATACATCACGGCAAAAAGCGTGTTATTGAAGGCGATTCGTAAAAAACTTCCCGCGCCTCCCCCGTCTTCGGCTGATACCGATTCTGAAAATGTAGTTAAGCAACAAGTGGCTTTATTCGAATCGCTACTCAATCGACCAATCTCATCAAATTCGGTTCAAAAATCACCAGCTGATATAGAGTTACCTCCATTTAAAATATCACCATTCTCGGGTGATTATCGCGAGTGGCCAGGGTTCCGGGACATGTTCCTCGGGAGCATTGACTGTAAGAAAAACCTACCCGGTGCCCAAAAATTACGGTATTTAAAATCCTTTTTGCGTGATGATGCCGCTAAATTATTAAACCATATCGAGATCGCGGATAATAATTATGAACAAGCGTGGGAGAAGCTCGAAAATCGGTACAATAAACCGCTTTATATCATAAACGCGTACATCGAGAGCTTCCTAAAAATGCCTTCGGTACTAATCGCGGATAGTGCACGTTTACGTTGTTTAACGGATAATGCGGATGAAGTTATCCGCGGACTTAAAGCCCTTTTGTCGGAGAGTAGAGATCCGTGGTTGATTTATCTCTTACTCAACAAAACTGATTCCGAAACGCGTAAAGCCTGGTCTCTTGAAAACAAAAAGTTGGAAGAGGCCACGATTCAAGATTTAATTGACTTTTTGGAAGAAAGATGTTCAGCTTTAGAATCTTGTGAGCCGAAAGGCCGTAATAACAAAACACCATCGCGTTCCAGTGCCTCGCATGTGAAAAGTTTAGCCGTTTCTAATTCGGTCTGCCCCCAATGTAAAGGGAATCATTTACTTTCTAAATGCTCTCAATTTCAATCCATGTCGATACAGTCCCGTCGTAATTTCGTTAGGGATGAACGGTTGTGCTACAATTGCTTGGGCAGTAACCACTCTTCCGCCAGATGTCGAGTAAAGGCACGTTGTTCGATCTGCCAAACTCGACATCACACATTGGTCCATTTGGAAAAATCAAACCAGTCGGCTATTGCAGATAACAGCGATACTGCCAATAGCGAAAATTCGTTTCCTATGAATCCGTTGTCGGTGTTGAGCCATCATATTAAAAACACAATGCACTCGTCCGGTATATTACCTACGGTTCTCGTGAAGATCCTGGATGTCGCAGGGAAATCGCAGCTTTGTCGTGTGCTTTTGGATACTGGGTCGCAAGTTTCACTTATAACCGAACGGTTGGTAAACTGTTTAGGTCTTCGTCGGCGCCACGCTCGTATACCAATTACTGGAATTTCGTCGCATTCAGCTGGGGTTACGCATGGTGTCGTACAGGTTAACTTACTCTCTCGTTTCGATTCTACTCAAGTTCAAGTTAACGCTTATATTTTGAAAGAAATTACTTCTCAAACTCCTCTCTACTCATTTGCCTTAAATAATCTGTCGCTGTTGGAGAATCTGGAAATGGCTGATCCTGGATTTAATGAATCAGGTCCTATTGATCTTTTACTAGGATCCGATATAGCTTGGAATATTTTGCGGGAAGGCCGTCGTATCGATGAAGAAGGTAATTTGGTGGCCCACAATACTGTTTTTGGCTGGGTGATAACTGGCAATATGCCTACCCAATCCATAGTTTCACTACATGTTGGGGTCGAGGAGTTAGACGTGCTTCTTAAATCTTTCTGGGAGGTTGAGGAGGTTCCTGTCCATCTATCATTGGAAAGAAATGAAGACTTTGCTGAATCGCATTTTTCTCGAACTTATTCGCGCGCTCCGGATTGTAAATATATTGTTGAGTTGCCCTTCCGACAGAATGAGGTTCGTTTCGGTAACACCCTCTCCGGGGCCTTGTCACGATTATCTTCAATGGAACGCCGTTTCGCTCGAAATGAAAGCCTTCGCATAGAGTACACCCAATTTATGAAGACTTACTTGGAATTGGGGCACATGCAACGAATTCCGGACAACCTTATTGAACCTACATCGGGAAGGGTCTTCTATTTGCCGCATCATGCCGTCGTTACCAACAAAATACGGGTCGTTTTTGATGGGTCGCATAGGGACTCTAATGGAATTAGTTTAAATGAAACGTTGCACATCGGGCCTCCTCTTCAACGTAATTTGGTAAATGTGTGCATACGCTTTCGTTTTCCCAAATACGTTTTTTGTGCGGACATCGTCAAAATGTTTCGGCAAATTTGGGTCGCTGAAAACCACCGCGATTTTCAGCGCATTGTTTGGAGGGAGAGTCCTGAGAAACCGATTTCACACTTTTGGCTATGTACCGTGACCTATGGTACCTCGTCGGCTCCATTTCTGTCTATGAAGACTCTAAGGCAACTTGCGGTCGACTACCGGTATCAGTTTCCCTCGGCATCGCGTTCAATTCTAAGTGATTTTTACGTTGACGATCTCCTGACCGGTGCCGATTCTATGGCCGATGTGGTTAAATTGCGGGAGGAATTAGTTGAGCTACTAGCTTGTGGAGGGTTCCAGCTCAGTAAATGGAGTTCGAATTGCTGGCCAATTTTAAGGGGTATCGCTCATAATGACATCGTTTCTCTTGATTTGGATAGCCAGAAAAGTTGCACAAAAGTACTAGGGCTGGTGTGGAATCCCTATCTTGATATATTCACCTTTAAAATCTCGATAAAAGAAAATTCGTCGCTATGTACTAAGAGGAAGCTGTTGTCGGAAGTTGCCAAAATATTCGATCCGTTGGGTTTTCTTTCCCCTTCCACTATCTTATTCAAAATGCTATTCCAAGAGTTGTGGTTGCATAAGATGAAAATAGGATGGGACGATCCCTTGCCGACGGAGGTAGCTCAGAAGTGGATTTACTACCGGAATGATCTGCAACTTTTCGAAAAGGTTAAGATTTTAAGAAGGTGTACGTTTGATTCGCGAAGCTATGATCTTGTTGGGTTCTCTGACGCCTCGGAAAAAGCTTACTCGGCTGTTGTTTATGCATGCAGTACATCGGAACATGGCCAAATTGAAGTTCATCTTGTGGCTGCTAAGACCCGCGTCGCGCCGATAAAGCAATTGACTATCCCTCGTCTCGAGTTGTGTGGCGCTCTCTTATTGGCTCGTCTGATTCAGTTGATTCGCTCCTCATTAGATGTATCTCCATCCAATATTTTCGCCTTTTGTGATTCACAAATCGTATTAGCTTGGCTTGCTTCTCCTCCTCGCAGATGGAATACCTTCGTCGCTAATCGCACTGCAGAGATTCTTGATGTTCTCCCTCGGAAAGTTTGGAGTTATATTCGCTCTGAGGAAAACCCGGCTGATTGTGCTTCGAGGGGCATAGCACCTAACCAATTGTTGCAGCTAGAAATATGGTGGAAAGGTCCTGTTTGGATCTCCAAGGGTTGCACTTACTGGCCAAATTTCGTAAAGGAAAATCTTGAAGAGATACCAGAGGAAAGGAAAATTCCCGCAAAAGTAAATTTAGCTCGTGGCGAAGTGCATTTCTTAGCTGATTTAGGAAACAAAATCTCTTCTTGGGCCAGGCTAATACGGACAGTGGCTTTCATTCTTCGCTTTGTGAAAAACTGCCGACTTTCTGCTACAGATCGACGAAAAACATTCGTCTCGTCGTCTGAACTTCTTTCGGCCAAACAAGTCTGTCTTCGATTTGTGCAGGAGGAGTTTAAAGAAGAAATCACCGCTCTAAAATCCAAAGGCTCGGTTGAAAATCGTTCGAAATTGTCGTCTCTAGCTCCTTTTCTCGATAACGTAGGCTTGCTACGCGTTGGTGGACGAATAATGAATGCTGTCCATGTTCCGTTAACGATAAAACATCCAATTATCCTACCTAAAAACTCTTCAATAACTCTTTTAATTCTCCGTGCAGCTCACTTGAAGTATCTACATGCTGGAGTCACACATTTGTTTGCATTAGTAAGGCAAGAATATTGGGTTCTTAGTAGCAGAAATTTGATACGCAAAATCGTCTTCGAATGCAAGGAATGTTTTCGCTTGCGTCAGGATACGTCAGTTCAACTCATGGGAAACCTACCGCCTTATCGACTCAATTCTTCCTACGCGTTCGAGCACACGGGATGTGATTACGCCGGTCCGATCACGCTTCGATTATCAAAGGGAAGAAACCCGAAGTTTATGAAAGGATACATTGCTTTATTCATATGCATGGCCACGAAAGCGCTACACTTGGAAGTAGTAAGTGACCTATCAACGGATGCCTTTTTAGCTGCCTTACGCAGGTTCATTGCCCGGCGAGGAAAATGCAGTGTTATTCATTCCGACAATGGCACCAACTTCCAAGGAGCATCGCGTATACTCTCCGATTGGTTCAAGTTGGTAAGATCTAAGGAGCATAATGAGCGCATATCTACCGCCTTGGCTACGGATAATATAAAATGGGAGTTCGTGCCACCACATAGCCCTCATTTCGGTGGGCTTTGGGAAGCGGGGGTCAAGTGTGTAAAACAACATCTTCATCGTGTTGTAGGAAACAACGTTCTCACATTTGAGGAGATGACCACTTTACTTTCACAAATCGAAGCTCTTCTTAATTCTAGGCCTCTTTGTGCAATTTCTGACACAGATTTGAATCCTCTAACCCCTTCCCATTTTCTTATAGGAAGACCGTATACAGCGATCCCGGAGCCAAGCTATCTTGAGGTTCCCATTAACCGCTTAGGACGATGGCAGTTACTTCAAAATATCACGCAAGGGTTTTGGCAAAGATGGCATACCGACTACATCACCTCACTTCAACAACGTCCCAAATGGAAGCAGCAGACTAGAAATCTAATGGTTGGCGATCTTGTCGTGATGAAGGAGCCCAATTTACCTCCATCTAAGTGGTCTCTAGCGCGAATTGAAGCCACTCATCCTGGGTCAGATGGGCATGTACGAGTTGTGTCTGTTCGCAATCACACCGGTGTATACAAAAGGCCAATTACGAGATTGGCCCTCCTACCTAGTTCCTGAAATTCCTTCAGAGGGAGGCGGCATGTTTAAGAATACGAATGCTACATTTTTTACCTTTTTTCTATTGTTAATTATTTGCATGTTCACTTATACCTAAATATTCACTTTCATTAATTTACATAACTTTAATATTGTTAATAACATTTGTACACGTACCCTATGGTTCAGTTAGCTTTTCGATATTGCTTTTGCCAAAGAATTTTGTTGCATTTTCGGTACATAACCAACGTTATATTTTGTTGTGTAATCTGCTAATTTAAAGCCGTAAGCAATAATGCACTAATAATTCGAAGATAAGAAGGTGACCACAAAGAAGAATAGGCAAAAAGGCGAAACGGTTTGGTTTGGCAAATTGGCATCGTGCGTTTACGCAAATTTGATTCGGTCTCTTTCTGCTAGCAACCACCAACCAAGCAACATCGCCCAAAGAACCATTGGGTATCCCGTAGATTTGCTCGTCAATAATAAAACCAACATTTTTATAACGTTTTGGAAAACCAATCGTGTTTCATTATTGGCGTAGGTCAAAACAGGCATCATTAAGAGGCCGATCCACAAACTAGCCCTACTGCCGTGTTGAAACCGAGTCATTTCAAAGGAGGCGGAATGTTGGATCACACAACACCATAACCAATGGATCTTGAAAAATTAGACTTACATTAACTCATAAAATCATTAATTTGTCGTAGCATTTATGAACTCATTGTATTCAAAATTACATCCTAACTTACATCTACTACCTTCTTCCAATTCAAGCAATAATTCAAATTTAGCGCCAAAAAGCCAATGTTCACCATATTTTTTTAATTTAATCATGTACTAAAGCTATGTAAATAACCGAATTGTACCAAACTGTTAGCCATAAAAAATTCGCTGAGGAAATAAAAATCACTTTGGTTGTAACATTCACGTTGATCGGAGCTTTTTATTGAACACATTTGGTCGTTATTTTTCGCTCGCTTTATTCGATTTGAGCAATTCTCAGTTCTTGGTCTCGTCGCTTAGCAAGGGCATAACTCATTTCGTTATCTACCGAGATTATTCGAACAATAAATCGTACGTTAGCTTTCAAATCAAATCCGCGGGAATTTTCCTACTTGACGAAGTAAATTTTTCCAAGGAACGGCCGAAAAATCCTTCGACCGTACAGAAACAGTTAGACCTAAAAGAGGTACAAATTGAAATATCAATTTCGACAAGGACTATAATTATGCTTGAATAATATTTACCATTTGTTGCGTAAGGTTTTTCATAACCAATTGGTGTTTGGTCGACGCGCGTAATTTCTTTCGACAAATATGTCGCCAACTCTGTCATATCAGGCCCATGATTGGACGGCACATAGTCTCTTAGCTATGAACGATTAGCCATTGATTTGGAGTTCGTGTAGGCCATTTACCAAGTATAGATGTTGTATTCTGTTTGTTTCATTTTAGCTTTTTACCAAGTTTATGAGACTTTTTTGCGGATATTACAGATAGGGTCACTTTCACTCGGTTAGTTTATGTATCTTGAAAGCAAACACCCTGAGTTAGTTATTTTTAAAGGAAGGTATAGATGTGGTGGTTACAAACCCAACCAAGTTCCTTTCAGCTAGATTCAACCACTGGACCGATTTTTTATAAAATAGTTATGTATATACATCGAATCTGGAGTTGCATAAACACTTCAATCATAGACTGTTTTTTTTTTGCGATTTGATAATTTTAATTTGGATTCGTATTGATCTAGGTGAAGTCACAGCAGATCCGAAAATTGAAAATTTTGAGCGGAAAATCGTGAAATATATTAAATTATATTTTCTCATGGGTAATGGGGGCGATGTCTGTAAATTGCATTTTGTATGGAAAAGAGAAAATATCGATTGAAACGAATGACAAAAACTTCGGAATTGACAATCGTCTAATTTTGTCCTCATCTAAAAACGCCTTTTCGCAAAAAGAAGGAGTCGATCGTGTGGAGGTAAATCGTGTAGTCGGAGTCACCCGTCGTGCAAATGATGATTAAGATTAACGAAACCTTATTTGACGTCAGCACCGAATGACACGTGCATCACCTTTCAATTTAAATCGAGCTGCGGTTCGTTATGCTTCCGCGCTCGCATACAATTGTCTTCGGTGCGTTAATGTTGCGTCATTGATTCAATTGCATTCTCCGCAATACGACAGGTGTCCTTTTCATTTCGCCATTCCAATTGAATTGGACGGACATGCTACTACGTGCGGTGAGAATCTCAAATCAAATGTCATTGAAGTGACGATTTTAGGAGAAAATTCAAAGGCGAAGATTTTAAGTTTGTTCCTTTACTTTCGTTGAAAGAATGGAAAAGACTGTCAAAATGGCTGTGTTGGGGATTCATTCTCTTTCAGGGAGGGACACTTACGACAAAGTTAGGGAACGCTTTTCTAGTGATCTATGAAAAATGACAGAAACATAATTAAAAAATTAAAAAAAGTGGTACTAAAAGTCGTTAAAATGTCTGATAAACTCGAAGGTTTGGCTAATTTTAATTTATTAATAATATTAGTTGATTCATTTGGCGATGAAAGTTATTTGGAGTTATTCGAACTTCTTTTCGATAAATCCCAGTATGGAAGTGGAAGAATTTTTACTGAATGAACAAGCATTCGAGAAAAGGAAAAACCACCACTGCATTAAAAATTACGTGCACGAGATTGTCCCTTGCTCTTCGTAAAGGAGAAAGAAGTTCGTCGGCAATTTCTAAAAGAATCTTCTTTCAATATAATTTGGAAACCTGTTGATATCATTTTAAAACGCAGGAAATGAAAATATATGCACGAGTATGCCAATTAGGACAACGAAATTCAAATCATGTGTTCATTGTCAGGTACGTTAGTTAGAACAAAAAAACCATGAGAGCTACAAAAAATTGCCTTAAAAACTCCGCCAGCCTCTTATCATAACAATGTAGCTTTTCATTTTTTATCTTCACAATCTCTGCAGTGGATTTATGAAAAAAAAAAAATTAATGTATTTGGACATTTTCCAATTCTAACACCAAGAAATTTGTTGAGTAAATATTTGTAAGATTTTCAGTGGAGGGGTAACATCTTGCTCTATCTCTATGAAGCTCTATTTTAGAATTTTTTTCCGAGTTAAAGAACGACTTTGAGTAAAAATTCGTAAGGATAAATACCGCAACCCAAGCTAGAAACGTTGATGGTTGCTAACATTACAAACTTATATACTTATGCTACCTTATATAGCCTTACTAAAATTCGCATTGAGCACTACTTGTAAAGGCATGCCTAGGTTAAGGGAAAGATCCACAAATCGTACTTTAAATCAGAGGAAAAGGCTGTAAAAACGAAGTATACTCTGAATTTGAGTCGAGTTATAAGTGATATTCAATTTGCAGCCGTCAGCCTGTCGAGGTATGTAACCTTCTTTATAGAACATTCAAGAGCCAAGTGTATTATTAGCCAAGTGGTGTATTAGTTTAACTGAGTTATTAAATGTAGGTCGGTACTTATTATAGTAGTTTAATTGTCGACTTTATCGAATGGATATTTTTGCAAAGCGACTTTTTGAATATATTATTTTGTTTAAAACCACTTATAGCCGACCTAATTTGTTTCTGGCAAGTAGGTAGCCCTTCAATTGAGCCAGCCGGTTCTAAGACTGATTATTTTACTATTGTTTTCATTTAAAACATAAGCATGACGCTTCTTCATGCAAGTCCTAGACTTTAAAGAGTTTTCGTTCATTAACTTTTTACATAACTAACTCTTGATTCAATCTTGTTATACCCTATGGGATACAGGATAATGCTCATTATATACAGTTCCACAGCTATTAACTCAAGGCCATCATAATAAAAAAGAGAAGAAGAAGAAGATAAACAAAACCCACAAATAGAAAAAAATACATCTTCGCTTATCGAACGCATAACTTAGAACACAAAGCACAATTCAAATCAAACCTATGGGTAGTGTGTGTGGGGACCAGTAACCACCAAAAAGGTAAATGAATTGCGATTTCTAAAGATGCCGAGGTCGACCTACGTTGATTGCCTATTAAACTACAACACAACTGCGAACGCTCTTCAAGACTATACGACATACGATGCGTTAGTGCGTTATATAAGTGTGTGCTTTCTTTATTGTCGGTGGCAGCGATCTGCCGAGGAGGTGGCATCGTTACTGAGGGCATTGTAAGTTATGGATCGAAAATAAATTGACAGTCATATTGCTGCAACGAGGAAACCAATTGCCGTAGGTAAATAATAACCAAATGGAAAAAAATACACACTCATTGCACAGACATGCACGTAATATTCATAGGACATCGTGATTTGAGGTACCAACCAACATAATTTCCATGGAAGAAGATAACACGATATAGATCCACCTGAACGATTGGGTTTTCGAATTACAAGTGCATGACATCACACTTTGGCTAAATGATCCCGCATCGATTTTCAAAGGTTTGGATGAAATCATCAGGGGTGGATGCGGCTGCCTTGACCGGGCTGAATTTGAATGAATCTTTGCCTTGATGCTTGATGCAATGAAAGTGAAAAGATTTTTTAATGGCATAGGTACGTACTCTATAAATTTCCTTTCCTCTATAAAATTCTTCGAGTCATCTTCGATGGAATATATTATCAATGACATCAGTGAAATAATAATAGGTAGATATATGAAATAAATACAACTACGAATTCGGCAATATTTAGACCAAAGAGTATCCAAACTAGAGAGCCAACTGAGAGCAGAAACGGTACATTTGCCTACAAGCTTCCTGTGATCTTGTCATGAACAGGAATTTCCTAAGTATTCGTGCCTGTACAAATCAAAGAAGCGGCATTGTTGGTATATTTGTCCGTACTTATGTTTCAAGTTGGCAAGCCTGCTTCAAGTCAATCGGGCGGCCATTTTAAGACAGTGTTGCCAGATCGTGGGGGATTCCCCTTTTTGTGGGGGATTTCAATCAAAAATGTGATGAAAGGGGAAAAGGGGAATCTGTCCTCTTTTAGAACAAAATGTGGGCAATGTAAGAAAAAAAAATATATATATGTATTAAATGTGAATACTTAAGTCCTATAATCCTATTTAAATGAAACCAGGATTTTGCTGGAGTACCCAATTATGAAATTAATGATTCAAGTATTTTAGCTTTGCTTCAATGCTCCGAGGCACATGTGTCTCAAAACGTAAACATAACTCTTGTAAAAAAAAATGTTCAAAAATAAAAAAACGTAGTCAGGAAAATTGGAATTTACTCGTCTTAAAGCCGTCACAAAAACAATAGCTGGTTAAAAGTTTGAACCAAGAGAACCCACCCAATATATATTTTTTTTTTTTTTTTTTTTTGAAATTACAAGAATTTTTCTTGTATGAAATGACTCGGAAAATGGTTGAAATCAAATAAATTTTCGGAACAACGCTGATCGGAACACAACCTTTTTGCGCGTGGGCGCAAGTAGCGGGTGTCATTATAATCGTACGACTGATTGGAAAATGAGCCATATTCAATATGCAAAGGTTGATTCTACCTGCATTTCAGTTTTTGTATTTCAACTTAGGTGAAAAATTGTGTGAGGTTATTGAAATCAAACCCCTGTGGGTTTATTAATCGGCTTTTAGAAATACATATATGATAAATAACCAATATCATTCAGTTATGTTAAAATGTGGTATTCTCGAACTAAATCACATTCCCCCACGGTTGGCAGCATTGATTTTATATTTTTTGTATATTTTTGCATGTCACACGGATTCCAAATTGACAGCAATACAAAATGGCGAATTTGAAAAAAAAAAATTAGGAGGCAAGAGGATTGTGAGCAGCGCTGCTACTTTGCTACGATCGTAGCCAAACTGCTACTGCGACGCACTCTCCCTAAAAACATCTATTTTGCTCCTTTTTTTTAAAGCACGAAATGTCAACATAAATCTTGGAATTTCTCTTGAAAAGAAAAAATAAACGAAAGTAAATTCAATCTTTACTCACTTTCCCACACCAACTTACATTCTTTTCTACACTACCCAACAAGTACCACTTTCATCGGATGTGTTAGTGTTTGAATTTTACTGGTATCAAAAATGATATTTTGGACTTTTGAGTTTTGCTAAGCAAATTAAATTTTGCTACTCAAATTTGCTACGCAAATTTTTTTTCCTTGTGGCAGGACTGATTGTCATCATCATCATACTTTACTACATCCTCATGAAAGGCTTATACTTAATAACTGATTTTGAGTAAGAGGTACACATATACAAATGCATACTGAAGACCAAGTTCAGTTTACCTATTTCTTACCTGATTTTATATGATTAATTTTGTTTGCATATTTTATAGATATGTATGTTTCAAACTATTTGTTTCCAATTTGATTCCACTTACTGGAAATGGAAGCTGGAATTATTTTTAAATAATGACAAATAAAGTGGTCGGAAAATGGGCAGAGTTTGAAGATGGAAACACATTCTTTAAGACCGAAGTTATATATAAAATTCTTTTTGGCCAATTTTTTTAAAGAAAGTTTTAAGAAATAAAAATTCAGTAAATTGAATTTAAAAAAATAATAATAGATAATTGAATTTAAAAAAAAGATGCCCTTCTGAAAAAAAAAGCGTTAGCTAAAGAATAAGGGCATGAAAAAGTCTAAGTGGGCATCACTGTATGGGAGCCCCTTTAAAGTGACAACTTCGCAAAATACACCCCTGCCCCAACCATTAATTATTGATGCTTGATGACTGTTTTTCTTAACGTGGGAGAGAAAGGTGAAAATACAAAATGTCGCGAGGCTGAGTGCGCTATGACAACGTCAGTGAAATGTATATTTGTATTAGGTATTATTAGTAATACCTACATGTGTTGTTTTTTTTTTTTTTTTTTTCTTCTCCTTTTTGTTTGCATAATAACCACGAATGGAATTTTAATTTTTTGTTCAATAAACAAATAAAAGCCATAGGTATTTATGCATTCACATAAGAGATCTACATTAACGTTGGCTGTTAACATCTGAGCCATCTGAGCACTGCAAAAATATCTGTATCTCTGTATCTTTTTGTGACTTTCACAATAAGGAAGGTAGTTGGGTTTCTTTTTGTCTTGATATGAGATACCTACCTGGAATGGGGTGTGTGTTGGAGTTTGTTATTGTTTTCGATTGCTTTTGTATGGCTAAGCTTTGATTTGTGATTAATATAGACAAAAATGTCTATAACACTATAACCTAGATGAATAAACATTATTTGTCGCATAACGGAGGTGGCATATCGCGAGCTATCTCAATTGAGCGGTTTAATAGTGCTTCAAGTTTGTGTTTTCTTTTGCATTTGTGACCAGCGCATTAATTATCCGAAATCGAGGATCTATTTAAATAAAAAAGCGCTTTTGATAACTAAACCGTTTTGCCTACTTTAGTCATATTCAAGTGTTTTTTTTTTTTTTTAATTTATCCGTAAAATTGGTTACCTTTTATTTTTGGAAGCCCTATTTTTTTACATTTAAACTAATTACTGCGATTTTCCCAATAGTTTTGAATTTTTTTTTTCGATTTCCTTCATATCATAGATTACATCTTTAGGTTTTCCACTGCGCCACCTCTCATGACCATCTGTCAAACATCCGAAAGTACAACTGTCATGAAATAACTTCTCAATTATCCCTTCGGACTAGGCATAAAGTTTTAGATCCCTTCCGTTCTTCCCGAAAATAAAAAAAAGAAGCTAGGCCTAGGTATCTTACAGACATCTTTCGTCAACTATTTATTTATTTACTGCCTGGCCAGGCGCATAAACAAATCATACTGAGACCCCCAACTCACAATCCTCTTGCCGCTGGCCCCCTCAATTTTTGCCAGGAATCCGCCATTTTGTTGTCCTATCCGTGTACGCTAATTCCTATCCGTTTTGCTTTGCCCACAGTGAAATGTAAAAAAGATTAGGTGCGAATGTGTTGGTTGAGAGGATTTTTGACATTTCTCAATACGAATTTCTATGCAATAATACTAGCGCACCTAAACTTTTTGGGAGCGTAAAATTTAGCTTGTAGGCAAATAACTGTAAATCGGTCGAAGTTGGGGGTCTCAGTATTGTCTCTGGCCAGGCGAACTACTTGAAGCTTAAAATTGAGTAAATTATTAATATCCCTTTCGAAAATTGATAGCCCTGTTCCTGTTGTCTGAAGAAGAATGAAACTCTTTTTGGAATTAAATTGAACTCAATACATAGTTGCGACTTTATAAATTTCCGGCTTCTTGATCGGGTACCTATTTCAGCGATAACGGGTGACTCGACTTAGTCCGGTCGGATTTTCTCATGCATGCGGCAATCGCTTCTGTCATTCGATCGAATACATTCAGCAACGCGGTTGTGTATATGTATTAAATGTGAATACTTAAGTCCTATAATCCTATTTAAATGAAACCAGGATTTTGCTGGAGTACCCAATTATGAAATTAATGATTCAAGTATTTTAGCTTTGCTTCAATGCTCCGAGGCACATGTGTCTCAAAACGTAAACATAACTCTTGTAAAAAAAAATGTTCAAAAATAAAAAAACGTAGTCAGGAAAATTGGAATTTACTCGTCTTAAAGCCGTCACAAAAACAATAGCTGGTTAAAAGTTTGAACCAAGAGAACCCACCCAATATATATTTTTTTTTTTTTTTTTTTTTGAAATTACAAGAATTTTTCTTGTATGAAATGACTCGGAAAATGGTTGAAATCAAATAAATTTTCGGAACAACGCTGATCGGAACACAACCTTTTTGCGCGTGGGCGCAAGTAGCGGGTGTCATTATAATCGTACGACTGATTGGAAAATGAGCCATATTCAATATGCAAAGGTTGATTCTACCTGCATTTCAGTTTTTGTATTTCAACTTAGGTGAAAAATTGTGTGAGGTTATTGAAATCAAACCCCTGTGGGTTTATTAATCGGCTTTTAGAAATACATATATGATAAATAACCAATATCATTCAGTTATGTTAAAATGTGGTATTCTCGAACTAAATCACATTCCCCCACGGTTGGCAGCATTGATTTTATATTTTTTGTATATTTTTGCATGTCACACGGATTCCAAATTGACAGCAATACAAAATGGCGAATTTGAAAAAAAAAAATTAGGAGGCAAGAGGATTGTGAGCAGCGCTGCTACTTTGCTACGATCGTAGCCAAACTGCTACTGCGACGCACTCTCCCTAAAAACATCTATTTTGCTCCTTTTTTTTAAAGCACGAAATGTCAACATAAATCTTGGAATTTCTCTTGAAAAGAAAAAATAAACGAAAGTAAATTCAATCTTTACTCACTTTCCCACACCAACTTACATTCTTTTCTACACTACCCAACAAGTACCACTTTCATCGGATGTGTTAGTGTTTGAATTTTACTGGTATCAAAAATGATATTTTGGACTTTTGAGTTTTGCTAAGCAAATTAAATTTTGCTACTCAAATTTGCTACGCAAATTTTTTTTCCTTGTGGCAGGACTGATTGTCATCATCATCATACTTTACTACATCCTCATGAAAGGCTTATACTTAATAACTGATTTTGAGTAAGAGGTACACATATACAAATGCATACTGAAGACCAAGTTCAGTTTACCTATTTCTTACCTGATTTTATATGATTAATTTTGTTTGCATATTTTATAGATATGTATGTTTCAAACTATTTGTTTCCAATTTGATTCCACTTACTGGAAATGGAAGCTGGAATTATTTTTAAATAATGACAAATAAAGTGGTCGGAAAATGGGCAGAGTTTGAAGATGGAAACACATTCTTTAAGACCGAAGTTATATATAAAATTCTTTTTGGCCAATTTTTTTAAAGAAAGTTTTAAGAAATAAAAATTCAGTAAATTGAATTTAAAAAAATAATAATAGATAATTGAATTTAAAAAAAAGATGCCCTTCTGAAAAAAAAAGCGTTAGCTAAAGAATAAGGGCATGAAAAAGTCTAAGTGGGCATCACTGTATGGGAGCCCCTTTAAAGTGACAACTTCGCAAAATACACCCCTGCCCCAACCATTAATTATTGATGCTTGATGACTGTTTTTCTTAACGTGGGAGAGAAAGGTGAAAATACAAAATGTCGCGAGGCTGAGTGCGCTATGACAACGTCAGTGAAATGTATATTTGTATTAGGTATTATTAGTAATACCTACATGTGTTGTTTTTTTTTTTTTTTTTTTCTTCTCCTTTTTGTTTGCATAATAACCACGAATGGAATTTTAATTTTTTGTTCAATAAACAAATAAAAGCCATAGGTATTTATGCATTCACATAAGAGATCTACATTAACGTTGGCTGTTAACATCTGAGCCATCTGAGCACTGCAAAAATATCTGTATCTCTGTATCTTTTTGTGACTTTCACAATAAGGAAGGTAGTTGGGTTTCTTTTTGTCTTGATATGAGATACCTACCTGGAATGGGGTGTGTGTTGGAGTTTGTTATTGTTTTCGATTGCTTTTGTATGGCTAAGCTTTGATTTGTGATTAATATAGACAAAAATGTCTATAACACTATAACCTAGATGAATAAACATTATTTGTCGCATAACGGAGGTGGCATATCGCGAGCTATCTCAATTGAGCGGTTTAATAGTGCTTCAAGTTTGTGTTTTCTTTTGCATTTGTGACCAGCGCATTAATTATCCGAAATCGAGGATCTATTTAAATAAAAAAGCGCTTTTGATAACTAAACCGTTTTGCCTACTTTAGTCATATTCAAGTGTTTTTTTTTTTTTTTAATTTATCCGTAAAATTGGTTACCTTTTATTTTTGGAAGCCCTATTTTTTTACATTTAAACTAATTACTGCGATTTTCCCAATAGTTTTGAATTTTTTTTTTCGATTTCCTTCATATCATAGATTACATCTTTAGGTTTTCCACTGCGCCACCTCTCATGACCATCTGTCAAACATCCGAAAGTACAACTGTCATGAAATAACTTCTCAATTATCCCTTCGGACTAGGCATAAAGTTTTAGATCCCTTCCGTTCTTCCCGAAAATAAAAAAAAGAAGCTAGGCCTAGGTATCTTACAGACATCTTTCGTCAACTATTTATTTATTTACTGCCTGGCCAGGCGCATAAACAAATCATACTGAGACCCCCAACTCACAATCCTCTTGCCGCTGGCCCCCTCAATTTTTGCCAGGAATCCGCCATTTTGTTGTCCTATCCGTGTACGCTAATTCCTATCCGTTTTGCTTTGCCCACAGTGAAATGTAAAAAAGATTAGGTGCGAATGTGTTGGTTGAGAGGATTTTTGACATTTCTCAATACGAATTTCTATGCAATAATACTAGCGCACCTAAACTTTTTGGGAGCGTAAAATTTAGCTTGTAGGCAAATAACTGTAAATCGGTCGAAGTTGGGGGTCTCAGTATTGTCTCTGGCCAGGCGAACTACTTGAAGCTTAAAATTGAGTAAATTATTAATATCCCTTTCGAAAATTGATAGCCCTGTTCCTGTTGTCTGAAGAAGAATGAAACTCTTTTTGGAATTAAATTGAACTCAATACATAGTTGCGACTTTATAAATTTCCGGCTTCTTGATCGGGTACCTATTTCAGCGATAACGGGTGACTCGACTTAGTCCGGTCGGATTTTCTCATGCATGCGGCAATCGCTTCTGTCATTCGATCGAATACATTCAGCAACGCGGTTGTGTTTAACGATGAAGTCCATGATCGTTTTCATTTCTTCTTTTGAAAAATCGTGAGGAATGCACTGACGGTTGCTCGAAGTTGGGCCAAGAAATAAGAGCTGCCCATTTCGGGTTGCAGGTGAACGTAATGAATGAATCGAGGTGTCCGTAATGCCACACTTAATATATCATTGAGTAATGCGCATATTTGTGTAGGTATATCCCTCGGGCTTGTAATTCATATATATTATGCTGTAAGAATAGTCAACCGGCCGAAACTAAAGGAACCCATAACCACCTGCACGTTGGTTGATTTGTTCTTGGATATAAATAGTCGAATGGGACAATTGATCGACACATGACGTCATTCCGAAGCAGCCATTGCATTGTTAGGTATGTATGCGAGGAAATGCCGTGATTGCGATTTATATATATACTAGCTGACCTGGCGAACTTCGTACCGCCTAACGGTCAATGAATTTAATGATACCTCTTAACTAAACTTAATTTATTATTTTAATTAAGTTCAATAGTTCATTAGTAAATACAAATTCAATAAAATTACAAAAATCAAGTATTCCAATGGCCTGTCAGGAAGACAATTGCTTTGATGAAGCTATGTACATATTTAGCTGCATTGGTCGATTGATGTTTGAGTTTATTATCTTCACTGAAGCACAATGGTTTGCCGACACGTGAATGTGCCACATACAATTGACCATGAGAAAAAACATGTATTTTTTTATTTAAGACCACAAACACTTAATTGAACTTGTGATTTGTTAATCGTCATAGTGAATAGGTGAGTGCAAGACGAATCGGAAATTGAATTAGTTTAAACTCAATGGAAAGGGGCATATCGGTTGGGATCATCGGTATCCCCGGAATGAGAACTTCCTTCTTCCTTCCACATTGATCATCTGTTTTCTTATAACCAAACCCGTTCCATTGCATAGTTTTGGCTGGTTTAGATTTTGAAGCATGATGACTACCGAGGAAACCTTGAGTGGTAAAATGTGCAGTGGTAAGCCCGGTATATCCAAGAAGTTTACAAATTCAATTGTATACTTGGTTGCCAATAGATTTGAATGCACCAGGGATCTGATCCTGAATTAGAAAGTTTAAGTCATCCGCGCACATTTTTGAAGTGATAACTTCTTTAGGCGCGTTGGGCACTATTTGGATAGGCAAAAACTAGCAAACTCGCGACACCGACACCGACACCGACTCCGACACCGACACCGACACCGACACCGACACCGACACCGACACCGACACCGACACCGACTCCGACACCGACACCGACACCGACACCGACACCGACTCCGACACCGACACCGACACCGACACCGATTGCATACTTCTTTAGGCGCGTTGGGCACTATTTGGATGGGCAAAAACTAGCAAACTCGCGACACCGACACCGACACCGACACCGACACCGATTGCATACTTCTTTAGGCGCGTTGGGCACTATTTGGATGGGCAAAAACTAGCAAACTCGCGACACCGACACCGACACCGACACCGACTCCGACACCGACACCGACACCGACACCGACACCGACACCGACACCGACACCGACTCCGACATCGACACCGACACCGACACCGACTCCGACACCGACACCGACTCCGACACCGACACCGACACCGATTGCATACTTTTAGTTGTAAACTTTTGTACTATTGCTTACTTTTAGGGGTAGGTAATTTATAGCTTAATCTACGATGATTTTTATTTGAATACGTTGTTACTATGGTAATTTATGGTAGCGACAAATTGATTGTCACCAAAATTATTTCAATTACCTGTTTTGTATGGGGAATTCATAACTTAATTTTACCAGGCTTAATTCCGACATATTATATCCACGATTTTGGGTGAAACAACAAATAGAAAACTGTGGTAAACTTGCCACCCTAAGAGTAGGTATACTATATAAATAATTGTAATATTCATGTCGCCTTAGTGTATACTGTAAAATATGATTAGTAATTTTTGTGTAAAATAATGAATATAAAACTACAATTGATGCCGTACCACGAGATCTAGAGCATTATCAATGGCGATGCGGCAAGACAGAAATATATTGTTGTCTTTTCTCGTTCTTTTTCTTTTAAAAGTAAAATTATTTGTATTTTTCGGAAAGAAATTCATATTCAATTAAGCTTCAGTATAATTATTATTAATTTATTCGTTCTGTGCTAGTTTCGGTAGAATACAAGTAGATACAATCGGATTGTGGTAGCTGAAGTAAGATATGTACATTCGAGACTGTAATCTATCTAGATTACGCTGGAAGACAGCATCGATGAAATTTACTTATATATGCTAAAGATAATTCTGCATTACTTCGAGATAAAGTTGGGAAGAGATTTGATGATATTCCAATCATTTTGAGTGGGGATTTCAACATCAACTTTGCAGATGATAAAAATCTACCATTAATTGAATTTTTAAATAGCAAATTTGATTTAACGATGAGCAATGATCGCAATCTTAGCACGACTAGACATAAAACTACAATTGATGCCATGTTTACAAGATATTTAAATAGATTCGAATCAAAATTGTTTGTTTCCTATTTTAGTTACCTATCATAAACCTATAGTATCCGTTTTCAAATATAATGATAATAATGATGATGATGATGGAAGAGTTTGAAGTTGTTGATGAAATTTCATAAGTGTCATTGGTATGCATTTCAAAGAATACCCATTAATTTTTAAATTTAATATTTCATGTATCTGTAAATTTATACATTTTAAACAATAGATTGCAATTTTGGATGTAAAATACCGCATTAAATGAAAAATGTAACATAATTTTTGTAGTAGTAGTAGTTTATAATAATGAATAAAAAAACACTTTATTTAAAAGTACTTCCTACACAATAATATATTTTCTGACGATTTGAAAAATACACACGTAATTGTTCAAGTTATCACTTCTGTCGGCACTCCCGGAGTGCCTGTTTTTTTTTTTATTACTAACCTCTAAAATTGCTGGTTGAGTAACCATTCGTTATTTTTGTGGCTAGCAATGATGTTCGGGAATACTTTGTTGATAAGCTCGTCTTTCGATGAGACAAAATTGCAAAAAATCGAAATCAATCCGCTAAATTCGTCGACAGAAACATGGTTTTTACCGATAGTCAGCTATCAGTTTTCTGTCAGTTGATGTTTCTCCAATTTATAGCGCCAAAGATTTGATGATTTGAGGCTAGCAAAGTCGGATCTCTTACGAAAAGTACTTTCATTTGGGTCTAACTCAAGCCAATCATATTCAAAAGTTATATTAAATACAATAGTAATAAGAATAACTACCTGCCTTTTTTTCACTGTGGGAGGTTTGCCAACACGTATTTCGCCACATGAAATTGACCATTTAATGTCGTTTTCCATTTGGCAAAAAATCAATTTTTTTTTTTCGAATCGTATCACTTTTTTTAGATATCGATATTTTTTCAGATCTACGAATACTATCACAGTACCACTATACAGCTGTTTTACGTCATTTTAATGAGTTGACTTTCAAGACAAATGCGCAAAGTTTCGTGAGAACCAAAATAACGAAATACATAAATATGGATGGATTTCGGAGGAATTATTATCTTCATTGTCTTCCTCGTCATCTGAAGACTACAAATCACGAAAAATACTTCATATGTATCTACAACAGGGGAAATATCTTTCAAGTCGATTTCCATTTCTAATTTTTCCAAACACGAATGCCATTTGAACAGCTGATATTGTTGTCAAGTAACGCACTAAAAAATACAAAAGCAGATCAATTTCGTTGAACATCGAATTCGAATTGATTTTAGAAGTAGCCCACTTAAAAATTTATTGCACAATCCGAAATTAACGTTTGGATTGATTGTCACAATCACAAAGAACATAGCCATTCACATAAAGATGTGCACTTCATCAAACCGAACTCACCTCTATGAAATCACTTTTCGCTTTTAATTTTCACAAAAAAATCGTTTAAAATGCACTCAACTCAAGTCACCAGGAACATGTGTTAGCAAAGTTTAATTGGAAGTTATGAAATTATAAAAATAACGAAAAACAATTAACAGCCTGCAAACATGATAACTAATTTAAATACAAAGTAGCAGCAGACAATACAGTAAATGATTATTATCTAACAATTATCCAATTTCAACTTTAATCCCAAACTAAGGGTTAGTTTCTTAATACGGGTGGCATCTAGACTCTTTATGAAAATATCAGCCAATCTGTGTTGAATTTTTACAGCGCTTTTACTTTCTAAATTATTTGCCATACAGATGATTATTACGGGCTCTTCTTTCAACTCGCTCCATGCAAAATGTATGGGAAAATGAATCTCTATACAAAATGAATTGGAAAATTAATTTTCTTCATAATTTTTTTTTTTTTTTTTTTGTGAACTTTTCGGGAATTTTTATTTATTTTTTTATTTAACTACTATAAATAATGTCACAGTTAATCAATAATGAACGTACATTTTTACTTTTCTTTCTATATTTGTTTTAAATTGAATTTTGAAAGATTGAAATTAATCACATGATTGTACTTAATAAAATCCCTCGTCAGGTTATTTATTGATGGGGCTATTAGCTATTACTCCCATAGTTACATCGAGACGTCCTTTGGTATAGGAAAATTGTGTTCAATGTTGTCCTCGGTCTGGTATTGATGTTTACGGAATTGAGAACATATGTGGAGTTGACGTTATCAGTTAGAACGAAAAATAGGAATATAACATTGGATGTCTCTCTACGTTTTTCCAAAGTCCGAAGATTCAACAACTTTAATCGACTTATGTAGGGTGGAAGATGACTTTCGGGGTTCCAACTTCCAAGGCAAATCACGTAATGCGAAGAGAAGAAACTGCTTTTGAATACTTTCAAATCTTCAGATTCCAGATTCGGAGGACGGACACCAAACAGGACTAGAGTATTCCAAAACAGGTCGGACGAGAGAACAGTATAGAATTTTGAATATGTACATAGGGATCATTAGATTCCTTTGAGAAACGTTTTATAAGTCCCAATCGACTTCTTGCCTAGTTAACAATGGAATCCAAATGGAAATTGAAGGTGAGCTTTCTGTCAAAGACCACACCGAGATCATTAAAGCAATCAACATTTTTTGAAGGTCATGCTTTTACACTTCTTAAGATTAAGCTGCATATAGTTCCTTTTACACCATTCTTGCATAGTGTCAATGTCATGTTGTACAAATAAATAACCTTGTTGGCTACCATATGAATAGATAAGCTTACAGTCATCCGCAAATAGCAAAATCTTTGAATATGTAATGAGAGGACAGAGATCGTTGATAAATAACAGGAACAGAAGTGGACCAAAGTGGCTGTCTTGAGGGACACCAGAATAGACGACAATATTTTTAGACAAACAGCAATTTAGTTTAACATTTTGCGTACGATCACATAGATATGAAAAAATCCATTTCAAAATCCATTGCGGGAATCCATAAAATTCAAGTTCTTTTAACAAGATGATTATGATTAACTTTGTCGAATGCTTTACTAAAATCAGCATAAAAAACATCAGTTTGTAACCCATTCACCATGCTCTCATTGACATGGGAAGTAAATTCTATTAAATTAGTTACAGTTGATTTTTTGGGACAAAATCCATGTTGCTCATCAGCAAAAATGTTAGAGCAGTGAAATTGCACGTAGTTACGAATAATTTTCTCAAAGAGTTTGGGTATACAAGACCCAATTCCTCTTGTTTGGCCGGAGACCAGTCCGAAATGGTGAGCATCATCGAAATCTGTCCAGGCTTTCTTGAGTTATAAGCATACTTACGCAACTTCAGGTGTTCCTCAGGGAAGCCATTTACGTCCGTTGCTATTTTTACTATATGTGAATGAAATCAATAAGTTTTTCAAAAAGTGTGAATGTCTCTTATTTGCAGATGATTTCAAAATGTTTTTTTTAAGTCGCCAACTTCTCATATTGCTTATTATTTCAACACGAGATTGACCTATTTTTGTGATGGTGTTCTGAAAACGACTTGGAGCTCAGTCTGTCCAAATGTAAGGTTCGCTCGATTTCTCGTTCACACAGTCCGTTGATTCATTCGTATGTGGCTGGCAGCGATACCAACCGTATGATAATTATGCTACATGTATGATAATTTCAGGTCTTGTATGATGTATGATAGCAACCCATTATCATACGCAAAATGTATGATAATTTGCACATTCTTTAAAAATTGTAGCATAATTGCTTTTATTCTCACAAAAATCTATTGTTACTCATTAAAGGTATAAAAATTACACTTTTCAATAAAAGTGAAACTTGTCATCACTTACCAACCTAGTACTTAGCACACTGCGGCACTGGACTGACTTTTTGCCTGCATTCTGAATACCTGTCCTCTGTGCAGGAGCAACACAAGCCCACCCACATACCTTTTTTCTACCTCTTTCTCTTTCTTACATATAGTAAAGTTCATTTTTATAAATATGGTACCTACCTAACCGTATCATAGTGATAGTGACTTATGATACGGTTAGGTAGGTACCTTACTCGTCTTACAGTGTTGCCCCCTCAACTGGTTGAAAATGTAACGTGGCGGATTTAAAGTGTAACCTATCTTATGTGGTATTCTTTTGGGCTTCTTCAGATTCGCTCTCAGATTTCAGATTTCGTGTGGCTAGTCGAACATTAAAACGTCACTTGCTCTTTTTTGTGATAATATTCGTGCGATTCGAATATACGTAGCCTTCAAAACTTTTCAAAACGTTTTCCATTCACTGCTTAAGTTTTAAATTAAAACATTCGAAATTTGCGTCTCGATTGATTTTTAAATATTGATACATAACCACTTTACTAAAATAAATTCACCCGATGCAATGCCTTCCTTTGCTGCAGAACAAATTCACGAAAACCTAAACGCCCTCCACCAGTTGTCAAACTCAAACGCACTTGTGTTGGTAAATCTGAGAAAATATCTAGATTCGCAAAAGTGATCTGAAATCTGAAAAAGATTGCTTTTTTTTTGTACCAAACGAACATAAAAAGTGATCTGAGAGCAAAAAAAGTGATCTGAGAGCACCCAAACGAATACCACATTAGCATTACCTGGAAACTGATTTTGACATTGGAATTGTGGTAATAGAATTTTCTGCTTCTTTTTCTTTTTCTTTTTTTCAGTAAGTGAGGGTTTTTTCTTCTTCTTTTTTAAGCAAATAATTTTTTTAATTTATTTCTGGATTACTATACTCATCTACAATATCTATATTATTACGAAATCTGTGAAGGTTCTTTGCCTTGTAGTAGATCAAATAAATAAATAAATAAACATAGATACTAACATCACTTTCTTTTATACAAATTGTGATATGCTTTTTATCTGCGGCCGGGGTATACTAGGCGGGTCCAGGGTTGCCCCCAAAGAAACACGAACTTTGGAGCGTTGTTCAGTTTTACTTTTATTCTTATCTTTAAACAATTCAAATTCAGTGATCTTAATTATACTTAAATGACCTTAACAACCAGTTTATACGTAAGTTCTACTACGTGGAAGGACTGAAAATCCGTGGCAGATTGGAACGACTCACAAGTCACAATACACGTCCACGACGGAAAGGATAGAAGGCTGTGGCAGATTGGAACGACTCACAAAACACGTCCACAGTGGAAAAGATAGAAAGGTGGCAGATTGGACAACTCACAATATACGTCCACGACGGAAAGGATAGAAGGCTGTGGCAGATTGGACAACTCAAAATACACGTCCAGGATGGAAAGAGTAGAAAAAAGAATGCTGTGGCAGTTTGGAACGACTCACGTCACAATACACTTCCACAATGGAAAGGTTAGAAAAGTCGGAATTGGATTGGAATAACTCACAATGCCAGCTTCCTATATTTGACTAATTCTGGCAGCAGAATTTTGTTTATGGTGACACATCGTCCAGTGGAGGTGATCAGTGGCGGTCAGTGGGGGTGATCAGTGCAGGGTTTCTCAGGGCTAAGCCCTCTGGTTGTGACGGGTCGTTACAATATGTAAGATATTGTATTCTATTTGATTTAATATTATTTAAAATATATCACTCAAACAGTTTATAGGATATACAATATGCCACGAATTAAAAAATAATGTGCTAAGAACATTAAAAATTGCTTCGTAAATTTTATGCATCCGCTGTTAGAAAAAAAAATATATTTTGGATCACTCTGTGAACAATTAAGCAAAATAGTCGCAGACCCATTTTCTATAAGATTCGTAAAATTTTACCTGTTTTCAAAGTGTTTCTTTACTTCCTCTGTTAATTCCTTTTTCAAATAAAATCTTACTTCCGTCTAAGATTAAGAAACACCCTATAAGGCAGTTTTCTTAAAAATCACTGTTTTTATAGGCTTGGAAAGAATACAAAATTGAAGGGATATCTTCATGCGTTCAAAAGTTATGATTCTTGCAACCAAAAAAGTAATTTTGGACCACAGTGCGGCGCGGTGGTTAAATTATTCGGATATTGTTTATACCAAAATACTAAAATTGCGATTAAAAAATGGAGGGTGGGAGCAGGAGGGTGAATATTTAATGGTTATAGGCATTTTCTGATACCAAATCTAAAAAATACAAACAACAAATTTTGTCAAAAAAATAGAAACAAATTTCTGGATATGAAATATAAATGTCCGACCTATTCTCATACCAACCAAACATACACTAAAAATTTCATAATAATCGATCCAGCCGTTTCGGAGGAATGCGACCACAAAGAAGAAGAGGCGTGGCAACTGGCAACTACCTTTGCAGTAAAAGCATTCAAAATATATACATTTTATTTACGAGAGCTAACAAGGTGAGCCACCTCAAATACAAGAAAGTCTTTTAAAAGACTGTCATTTATGGCAGTTTTAACCTCTGATGGATGGCATTTAAATTAAATTCAAGTCTGTGGAAATTTCGTAAATAGGCATTAATAAACCGCTAGAATCACTTTGTGAAATATAGGTAGCATTGGGCAATGGGGCTTGGCACCTCTTATATATTAAAAACATTAAAAACTGAATGTTTGGGAAGCAAATTTGTGTCATGAAATTATAGGTATTAATGCACTAGTACTTATACTTGAAAAAATGTGGGGCGAAAGTTTTTATATGGGCATTGCACCTTCCAAAGAGCAAAACTATTAAACGAGAATGGGTGGGATTGTTCTGTCATGCTGCCCATACAACAGCCCCTTTTGTATCGAAAATTGGCATGCCTATCAACCTTCTCGAAAATATCTATCCACCCCAACCTTGTAATGGTAGCAGGGATCCAATTCTGTAAAGTAATTTGCGATAGTTGATAGACAGCAAAAAATTCGTCACTCCACATGATAAGTTATTGTTTTTCCAAAGTTTTTAAACCGCCTTTCATTAGCGACCTGACAACTTCAAACTTTCAGTGTGAACGAAACCGATTACCAAACTGTCAATGTCAAAATATTCAGTAAAATCAGCATTTTCATCATGGTGAAGTACATGAGGGAACAAGGTTTACAAATAATTAAAATTTACTACTGAAATTCTGAGTCGGTAGTCGAAACTTTAAGAGCGTTAACGAAAATTTTCATTCTTCAGCGATAAAGCTCATTTTTTGGTTAAACGGCTTCTTCAATAAACAAAATATGCGTAACGGGACAGGTGAGAACCCTCATGCTGCTTCGTGAAACAGCACTTCATCCGCAAAAAGTCACTGTGCGGTTTTCATGCCGGTGGGTGGCGTCATTGTGCCATTTTTGTTTCGTCGATGAAAATGACCGCCACGTTACGTTATGGTATTCGCTACAGAGACATGTTGAAGCGTTATTTATTTGAGCAATTGCATGAATTGGAAATCAGTGATATGTTGATTCAACAAAACGGTGTCACAAGCCACTCAGCGCGGTGCAACAATCGAGTAATTGAAGTCTCAGTTCGATGAACGTGTTATCTCGGGAAACGGACCCGTCGATTGGCCGCCGAGATCGTGTGATTAAACGTCTCTTGACTTTTTTTTTATGGGGCTACATTAAATCATTGAAAATTGTGTTCAACGTATCGACCGCTACTTATGTTCCCGTGGTGGACATAGAAACGAAGTCGAATTCCATTCATAAAATATAGTTTTGATAGTTATTCAAGTCAATCACATTTTTTTTCAAGTAGTTTGCATTTTATTTAAAAGAGAAGTTTTCAAGTCCTTTATCAAAGACCCTTTATTTTTTTTTATTTTTTTTTATATACTTCTCCCGGGAAAGGCGAACCTATAACGCCTCAACAGCGCCCCGAGATGCCTGCAGATGTATGTTTGTTCTGCACTTAAATTGCTGCAAATTGTATAGTCTTCTGGAAATATATTCCCAGGAAGCGAGTTCCAAAGTTTGCTTGTCCAGTAACAGAAAGAGTTTTTGAAAGTTGTTGTCCTCGCGGTTGTCAAGTGTACTGTATGGTCATGACCATTAGCAGCCTGTCTTGTTGGGCGTCCACAAGTTGCATTTCGAGGGATAATGTCTTTGAGTTCCTCAGAACATCTACCATGGAAGTACCTATAGAACAAGCATAGGTCAGCGACTTGTCTTCTGTGCACCAACGGTTGTAGATTCGATGTGAGTGTAGGGTCTCCAGAGAGTCGAACTGCTCGTCTCTGTATGCACATTTGGACGATTAAATTGACCGAAAAAATCACGAAGTGCACGATATGCATTTTGATTTGAACGCCCATTTTCATAATAAGCCTGAATAACTTTAACGCGTTGCTCGATTGTGTATCCTTCCATGGTTCAAATTGAGTTGGTCTGAAATTAAGAAATGTCAAATGAAATGCAGAAAAAAGCTTGACGTTTAGGTGTGGTTCACATTCAACACCGGCACTTAAACCACCCGTTTATCGGACACGCTAGTCCACTTGTGGTAGTTATCTTCTTCGCACGAACGGATTTTAATTGTTGTACCTGTATTTAGCAACCAATTGCATAGTTAAGCGATATTAATTTTTAACTCCGACCATATTTACTGAATAAATCCACGATTTTTTTGTTTACCTATTATTCACAAATAATGTGCTAATTTCATTCACATTAAATTGTGACAACCAAGAAGTGGTAACGCTGACCACACAAGTCAGACATTCGCGGCAGTTGGTAAGTAACTGGAAAAGTATCAACGTACAGTATTCAAAAATATTTTATGTCGTTTACCATCCCAAAAAAGGACGGCATGTATTTAAATTAATAAGATAAACAAATTAAAATTACATCACATGCGGGAGAATAGAAACACACCGCACTGCCAGAGTGCCAACATAGGCCTACAAACACTACAACTTGTAATCCCACTTTAGTTGATAAGCAAATCCGCTTCTCTCTCTCTGCAAACGATATAATCCTCGCACATCCTTCGGATATCCTACTCCAGCAAATGAGATTCAATTTTACCCTCCTCGCACTTTAACACGCCGCCGCGTTTAACACAAATCGCCGTCATCGTCTAAATGCAGCTGGGCCACACGGTGACGCAGGACCTGTGCAGTGTGCACACGTTGAACAAAGATTATCTCTAACTAAACTAGTCCAAGGGGATCGTGTAGAGTCGGTGGATGATAATTATTACTCCGACAGAATGCATTTGCAGTGCCTTATGGCAAATCCTTTTGTTTTGTCGTCAAATCACTTCCATTATTTGCATCGGCGATTCGGTGGCTCCTTTCTGCGATGTCATCAGCAGGCGCAGGCTCCTGTTCGAATGCCACGTGATTAGCTAATGAAACCAAACCACCCACAGGTGGTTGAGTCGATTGTGCTGCGGACGCCCGTAATGTCGTCAATTGACTCTCATTAGCGGTGTTCGTGCTATTAATGCATGGCGCATCCTCTGGTGGATCTACTGATAAATCACCGGCATCCAACACTTCCAATTTGCTGGTGTACACCCGGGAGAATTGCTCTGCTCGCAGGATAACTGGTGGCAGCAGCGCAGCGATTGTATTAGCCTCGATATGCGAAACGGAAGATGGCGTAAATTACATTGGGGATATAAATTATTATTGGTGTGTAGAAACTTACAGTGATTCGGCGGAGTTGCGCCAAGGGACTTGGTGTCAAATATTGGTATTCCGGTCCGATTGAGGGCACGAAATAGCCTCGAATTGAATATCTCTGTCCCACGGGGATGTCGATGTTCGACAGAGGCACATCAAACGAACGATAGACAATGCTGGCAGCAACAAGTCGCCTCACCAGCTCATCGGCTTCCTTTGCCCGTGGGTTGCTCAGATCTAGGTCATCGCTGCAATGCGACTCCAGCTGAAACAAGAGTACGACGAATAATTGAAGTTAGATAACCATATTGATTAGTATTATCTATAATTGCGCACACTAGCGTTTTGGGGATAATTTGATTTGTGTCTGTGTATAGGGGCAGATGAAGCGATATCAGACTTATCACTTATACCGAGGCTACAACGTAAATCTCTAAACCCTCACCCTAGCTCCTTTGAACTCTCCTTCGCGTTTGCAAAGGACGACATGGAAACGACCCCGCCATTCCAATTAAAATTAAATAAAGATTTGCAGATTCGAAAAGATTCTCCAATTAAAAAGAAACTTCGCTGGGATCAGTGAGGGAAAAAAATAGAATATTTAACTCTATCACTTTGGTGGAGTTTAATCCCTGCTGCCTTTCTTGTCGGTCGTTATCGTTGGCAGTTTTCAAACCCCAGTAATCCCCGAACCGTCGTTTCTGCGATTTGAATTGAAATTAATTTCTAAATTGGAATTAAGACATCGAAGGGGATGGGAATTGGGATATGTGCAGTAGGAAATGAAACGATTACTGTGGTCGGTGGTGGCGGATTAAGCGAGCAAGGAGAAGTCACTGACTTATCACAATGTTTAATGATGTGAAGTCAACATACAATGAGGTCACGATAATTGAGTGCAAACGTTTGGAAATCACCCTCGTAATTGATTGAGTAGCATAATCGGGATTAATCGGGAATGTGAAAGATTGTAATTGACTTTGAAAGATTACGCTGTGACAGATGCATCTCTCGGTGGGTAGAAATTTCCGACGCAAGACAAATTCACTCTTTTCAATCAGAGTGGGTGCACTTTCGAAATTTCTCTGACAGTCATTTGCCCTAAGTCCAAACCTGTCATAAGTTGTCTTGATGAGAGATCTTTCCATACCCACCGATTTTCCACAGGACATACTCATCACAAGAGAGAACAAAACTTGGAAGCCTGGTTACTGCGGACACTCAAGCATACTTGAAATCGTCGATCGGAAGGGACTCATGTCACTCACCGATTACGAGAAACCCAGATATGAATTCGAGAAAATTTTCAGAATCACTATACCCAAGAGGCAGGACTGGAAATCACCCAGTATCATCATTAAAGGTATAGCCGTCTATACGGATGGTTCAAAAACAGAAAATGGAACAGGAGCCGGCATATTCTCAGAAAGGCTTGCTATTAGCCAGTCGTTCCGACTGACCGATCACTGCAGTGTCTTCCAAGCTGAGATCTATGCGGTTAAAAAAACAGCACAGACTATCTTATCGATGGGACTGCCAGCAATGGAAATAACCATCTCTGTGGACAGTCAAGCAGCACTTAAAGCTATCCGCTCAAATCTTGTTAATGCGAAATGTGTTACAGATTGCCTCGTGGCGCTCAGGGCTATACGTCATCACTCAATCCTACTCTGCTGGGTTCCGGGACACGTTGGGGTGGAAGGGAACGAAAGGAGAGGTTTTACCGTCTTTCAACACTGCTAAGACTTTTATTGAAGGCGTCACCACACAACTGGCTAAGGAACAATGGAGCAACACCGTCGGTTGTGTCATAACCCGAAGTCTGTGGCCTGTGGTTGACACCAAAAATCAAAGTTCCTAATTTCCCTTAATAGAAGTCAGATCCGGGTGCTCGTCGGGGATTTAACCGGACACTGCATCATAGGAAATATGGCTAAAAGGCTAGGACTTTTTGCAAATGACTTCTGCAGAAGCTGTAGAGACGAAGAGGAAATAGAGTCCGTGGAACATCTTCTATGCCACTGCCCAGCTTTACAGGAACGCCGCTCATCCTGTATGGGAGCTAGGTTCTTCGAAAGTTTGGACGACTTGGCAGGGGTACCTCTATCAGACATAAAACTATTCCTCAACAGATCGAAGTGGTTTTGTTAGTCACATGTCCTTACATGTACAAAAAGGGTACTAACAATGGGCCTTCACGGCTTCTGGGTGAAATTTGCATCGGATGCAAAACTGCCCTCCCAACCCAACCTAACCTACTCATCACAAATGTCATCCAAAGACCACAAAATTACTTACGTTTCGCTGACAGCCTTCAAAATGTATGTGAACTATATATACCCCTGGAGTGATTTCTCTATTGTTGCTCAAATTTTATAACACAGGCCAGCTTAATGGGAAAAAACAGTTGGTATTTTTCAGTTGAAAGATTTGTAAATCGCTAAAAGTTATAAAAACCTTGTAAAAGATCATTTTTATACCCGTCGTATGTAGAGCTCTAAGAACGCCTTTAGAGAGTGCAACAGAGGGCTGTCAGCTAGTTCAAAATAAAATAAAGAATCCCGAAAAAAAGGAATACCGAAAAATTATATGAAATGAAAAATTTGCCACTTTATATAATTTTTCGGTATTCTTTTTTCGGGATTTTGGATTTTTGGGATTTTGGTTTTCGGGATTGTGTCCCCAACCCGGGTAAAGGAGACAATATAGAGCACTACCTACTTCTGTATGTACTGATGACAAAAATATTTCCAAAAAAGTTCTTATTTAAGTCGATAAGGAAAGGTCTTCCACTGAAAGAGGTTTACAAATTGTATCAAAACCTTAAACGAATAAATACATATATCAAAGATACACAACCCAAACCGAAGCCCTGAAAAGCCAGTTTCGTTTGTATCAATAGTAGAGACGTCAAACCAAGATCAAAACATGGCGCTTGGCACTATTTTTAAGAGCATGCCAAAAAGTCATTTGCTGAAAAATTGTCGCTTTATACATTCTTCTGGGAAGTTACCGATATATAGCGTCTTACTTTCACATCACAAAACCTGACATCCCCATAAAAGTCATACCATTTTTGAAAATATACATGATGCCGATACATTGTTGAATAGTCGAATACCTAAACTCTATAAGCTGTCAGTGGTCCATTTGGGAGCTTTGACGCTAGCGCAAATATTTTAATGAATTAAATAAGGAATACCCCTAAGGATATTGACAAGGAACTGACAAAACGTTAGGGGCAATGATGAACTTAAACTGTTTTAATTAGATACATCAAAAACAATAAGACCATTAAGCTGAAAATCAACAAAAGGTAAGCAAATATATTCTGTGTAGAAGGAAGGACTTCTAAGTCGAAGCCTTGTTTGGAAGACGTCTACTCTGAAGAACGACAGAATTGTAAGGTAGTAATGAGCTTTGGATAGCTAGGTTTTTCGGGCAATGATAACAGAGATAAATGTTCAAGTCGAGAGCTAGCTAGTCTCTGCATTCTACAGAAAAGCTTATTCCAATGTATATTCGTCTTTAGAGAACGAGCCACGATGTGCCCATATTGGAGTCTATATCAGGTACGAACACAAAGCAAAGGGTCGGTATCTCATTTTGCATTGTCCACTGACAACCCCTTAACCGGCCATGGCTTATTCCGTCAGAATTTGTGTACCACAACGGGCGTTACCTCTCTCTTTTTGTTCCAAGCAACCTACTCGCTCCCGTTTCCTGTCTCTTTTTCGTTTCATCTCAAAAGTCAAATGGAGAACTACTGCCCAAAGCGCTGGTTTTTCATTCTAAAAATAACTGAACAACGCCCATTATACCTACCACCATACTACCGCCTCAGTAACACTGTTATTCACAAGAAATTTTAGCAACAAGCATGCAAACTGAATATTAACTCACCAGCTTCCTTATGGATTGTCGACTTTCCGTCAACGCCCGCAGCACATAGTTTGTGTCTCGTTCCTCCTCCTCCTCGTCATATGCACAGGCGTTGATTAGATACTCCCCCAATCTTGATGGACTCTCCTTAAATGCTGCAACTTGTGACCCGTCACCACTTTCGAAATGCTGTTAATATAGATTTTTTGTTTGTGTATGTAATATTAAATTTAATTTCCTTCATCATACACGGCGTCCGTACTTGACTCAAAATAGTTTCCTCGTCGTAGTCGTCGCCGTTGTCGTTGGCATTGTGACCGCCTTCATTACCACTGTTATGCCATCCAAAAGATGTCCATCGATTACCAGCGCCAGCATCTCCCTCCCCACCACTTTCCTCGGAAATTTCGTGCTGCATCAGGGAACACTGCCATTCAGTGCTAGCAATCAATAAGTCCTCCTCGGTCGGAGTGAAGCACTTGCAGCAAAATATAAATGGCAGGACTACGAAGAACACTGTATTGATAAAAAATCGCCGACATCTACAACCGAAAAAAAAATATATAAGAAGAAGAACTCATTGAACACAATGCATAATGACGCAGTTCAATGTGCGGATGCCAATGGCCATGGGAATCACCCACCTGCTTGCGTAGTCATATTTCTGTAATGGTTGCAAATAATCATAGCCGCATCTATCAATGCGTTGCAGCACAACCGCTCCCAGGATTGCTTTAAGGATTCCTGCCAAAAAGAAATATCTTTATAAATTGAGACCGTTTAGCATGGCAGTCATGTCGATAGCGTGGGCTGGCACTGCAGCAATGTACATTGTACAATACATGGCAGAGCGTCCCACACCATGCCAGCTCGCCGATACTCCATAAACTGCGGATCGATGGATACTCAACCTAGAAACAACATGCATAACAGCAGACTGAAGGCATAATGGTTGATTCGCCACCAGAACCACCGCCATCCTGTCAATTCTTGGTCGAGCACTTGTCTGCCGTCGTCGATAAATCCAGCCGCATGCTCTTCATAGTCGCCGAGCTTACGACAAACGTTGTAGTCATCGTGGGATATCAGGTCCGGGATGCAGTGACATTCACAATCCCAGATGCAAAGGCAACGTGCTGTGGGTTCAACTATAAATTTTCGTTTCGAAATTACTTTTTGATCTGGTGACTTTACTTCAACTGAAAGGATAACGGGGAATAAATGTGGTGCGAGGCGTTACACAGGCTGCAAAAATGGTGTATGGAGGTAGGTATGGGTATGGCTGGATGCCATGACGGAAAGGTGATGCTGATGAGTGTCACAATGTGCATGTGCAATGTGCCGGATGTGGCAACATTCAACGTAATAAAATGCTAAGCTCGGTGTAAAGTGATGTGTCACTGTGCCACCGAGTTATGAGAGATAACCTGTCACGCTGCGATGTATTTTAATCGAAAAGTGCACACATGTTGTATAGGGGCACGACAAGGGTACACGTGTCAAACACTAAAATGGAGAATGAGTCTGTAAAAATGGCTTAGTTTACTGTTTCGTGCGGAATAGATCACGATTTTTCCTCCCTGACGGTTAATTTTTTAATATTTTGTAAGCTATAAATGAAACAAGTTCCACAGGAATGTATGAGACTTTTAACAGTTTTCTTGATTTGATGCATGGGAAACAACTTTTGTTTGAACTCACTGGAAAAATGGAACTGCCACTAGTCCACCAACATTTTTGGGACTCAACAAATTCCAAAGCTGAGACTCGATGTTGACAAACTCCGATACCAACTACATCGTGACAGCGTGACTTCTTGGGACTCCTGTCGTACTATAAGAAACGACTATAAAGCCGAAAGGAATAAAGCAAACAATTATAGCATTAAAAAAAAAATTGCGGAGGCTCATGATCAAAAGTCTGTGTGGAGAGTTATTAAGTCATATAATGTCCTGAACGAAAAAAGTCGTGGTATAAATGAAATACACTTCAACAGTGTTGGTACAATAGGTTTTTCGTGACAAGCATATCAGATACAGCAGACTCTATCCCACCCGTTCAATATATTCCCGTACCAGGAAATACGGCAGCTAATTTCAAATTTAAGCCCATTAACATCTCACATCAAAATAGTTCTCAAATCGTCGAATCAAAAATAGAGATTTTAATCTTATGAATGCAAGAATGCTTATATTGGTGCACTAAAACCAAAAAAAAAGTATTAGGACCAGCCTTGTGCACTTAATTAACAATTCAATAGTCACAGAAACATTTCCTGATTCACGGAAAAAATCCATTATAACTCCAGTTGGGAAAATAAAAGGAAAAGTTAAATGCAATGATTTCGACCAGTCCCTACCAGTATACGAGAAGTTATTAAACAAAAGTCCAAGAACAACTACTGGAAAACTACTTCGAATCGAACAATTTTTTTATGGAGAATCTGTCAGGTTCTCCGAAAAAAACACTCGTGCGACAGCTCTGAACAACATCATTATTTTTTTTTTATAATTCACTAGTGCTCAAGGGGTTTTTGTTCCCTTATAATGCTAGTGCACAGCACGAGTGGAAGGGTTAATAGGGAGGATAGAGAAGAGGTACTGGTGCACATTGGTCTTAAACAATTGTGGGCTGTAATCTGTAATGAGAGGGGAAAACCGTGTGAGGCAATGCGTTCCACATGCGTGTTGTTCGACTCACAACAGAATCTCTATATTTTACAGTACGTCCGAAGGTAGGCTAAAGGGTGAACTGATGTGCATTCGATGTGTGACGGGTGTTGCGAGAGAGTTGTTGAAGGGGCGGAATGCAGTTATCTATTTCATCAGAGCATCGATGGTGAAAATATCGATAAAATAAAGAAAGGCAAGAAACATTTCTGCGATGTTCGAGCTGGTCAATAGACTCCGCTTTATTTCTATCACCTATAAGTTTTATCGCGCGCTTTTGAATTCTGTCTAGTAGGTGCAATGAAGTTTTTGGTGCACCTGACCAGATATGAGCGTTGTACTCAAGCTTAGGCCGAATAAAGGTCTTGTATATTGTAGCTAAGTCGGAGGGTGTAAAGTACTTCTTACATCGATTTAAGAAACCTAGACATTTCGCTACGTTTTTGGCGACTTCGCATATGTGGTCATTCCAACGGAGTTTGTCGTTGACACATATACCAAGTATGGAAAAACGTTTGGTTTCGTCGATGCAAGTCCCATTCATGGATAATGGGTTAGGGTTCAGGTTTCGCTTTGATGATAGAAGGCAGCATTGTGTTTTGGAAGCATTAAATTCCACTCTATTGATGTTAAAAAAGTAGAAACCAATACAAGGTGGGCCAAAATAGATCACCCTATTGGAAGATGCTCTTATTTTTGCAAATGGCCGCCAATGTCAAATGTCTTTTGACATTTGCGGACTAGAATTTTCGATTTTTCGACCAAAATCATAATGAGCGATGAGACTCATTTTCACCTCAGCGGGTACGTGAACAAGCAAAACTATCGTTTCTGGGGCACCGAAAACCCACGAGTAATGTACGAGGAGCCATTACACCCGCTCAAAGTTACTGCATGGTGCGCTGTTCACGCTGGAGGAGTCATCGGGCCATTTTTTTCGAGAACCCTGCTGGTCAAACGACAACAGTGGACAGTGCGCGCTATTGGGCCATGTTAACCGAGTTTTTTCTGCCGCAATTGGATGAATTAGGACTGGAGGACATGTTGTTCCAACAGGACGGAGCTACGGCACACACTGCGCGAGCCACAACCGATATTCTGAAGGCGGCGTTCCCGGGTCGCCTCATCTCTCGTTTTGGCGATTTGCACTGGCCCGAAAAATCGCCCGATTTAACCATTCCAGACTTTTTTCTTTTTGTGGGGTTTTTTGAAGTCCCGTGTTTACGTGAACAAGCCCGAGACCCTAGAAGCCCTCAAGGACAACATTCGACACGAGTGCGAGAACTTCGGGCGACAGATGATGAAAAATGCCATAAAACGAGCCCGTATGGCAATCAATTGTGACGGCCGATATCATCTTCTCGACTTGACCAATAAAATTGTAAAGGTTCAAATAAACAGAATCGAAGTTATTCATTTAGAAAAAAAAATGAGAGCCAAACAACATCGGATGACTTCTTTTGGTATATGTACTTAATTTGGATCTGAAGAGAAATAAAAATAAGTACCGTCCACCAGTTACCGAAACAGCTGGAAAGAAGTGCTTGCTTAAAAAAATGCTTGCTAGCCATATTTCTAGACTTGAAGAGGTATTTTGAAACGACAGACAGATCCATTCTTTTATGTAAACATCAAGAGTATGGTGTACGAAGAAGTGAACTAAAATGGTTTGAATCTTATCTAGAAGGCTTGTCTAGAAGGCAGATCACAGAGAACCAAAGTCAATGGAAAGTAGATATCTTTCCATTGACAGTAACATTACTTCAAATGGCGTCCCACAGGGATCTATACTCAGCGCTCTGCTTTCCATTATACACGTCAACGATATAGAAAGGAAGCTTAAGCATGCTAGAATAGCACTGTTTGCCGACGACGCCTTGTTGTTCCTGCAAGGAGTAAACTCAGATGAATGTGAACGCCTAAAGCAGGATGACCTTCATGGAATAAGTTCATGGCTTAAGTAAAATAAGCTGAAATTGAATATCCAAAAATCAAAATACATGCTCCTTAGGCACAACTTTAGCTTAAGCCTGAAAATGGAGAACCTTCGAGTAAGTAAAAGAAACGAAGTCCTTAGCTGTAGCGACTAGCGACACAAATACCTAAATTACATTGTAAAAAAGATATCGAAAAAATAGGCTTTCTTAAATACATTCGCTGTAAAGTATTAAAGTATTTATGTGCTGTAAGTATTTGTAATGTTATGATAAGATATTGAGTATTGAATATTGTTCCAGTGTTGTATTTATGTCGTGATTCAATGTGACTAAGCTTCATCTCGTACAAAACAAAGCAATGAGAACAATCCTTAAATGTAATCGCTATACACCAATAAGATCAAATTTAGATCTACTTAAATAGTTAAATGTTCATAGCATTATTGTAAACGCTATCTGCTTCATTTTTAAAATCAAAAATAACTGAGTATTAATCATCCTATCTACAAAAAAACTTAAAAGTACGGAATCCCAGCCCCATCATTTTAGAAACAGGGATGACTTTAGAAAACCTTGCAAATCTTGCAAATGAAGCCCAAAATAGCCTTTTTAACTTTCTCCTTTACGTAATAACAGAAAGATATTGTATTCGTACAAAATTCCGAACTCGAGATGTTACATAATTCTGACACAACGATGATTGACGAACTTAAAAAATGCTGACCGTCTGTCCGTTCTTCAAACTTCGGATTTGGAGTTAAGGGGTCTACAATTCGCGGCCGTTTATTTATTTTTTGCTATGTACCCTCAATTTAAATGGTACTTTCCATACAATACCTACATATTTTCGTACCAGTTTGCTTTGTACGAAAACGGCTCTAACGATTTGAACCAAAATGACATGACTTCATATACATATCCAGTTTTTGACTAAAAATTCGAACAACACAACTTTTGAAATTTGGACATATCTCAAAAACGGTAGATGCGATTGTAACAAAAATGCATTCCTAAGGTAATACAATCATTTCTAACTTAACCGATTTCTGAAAAAAGTATTTTTCTTCAATTTAGTTTTCTTTAGTTTACCTGAGAACAGCAATAACAATTTTGACCAAAATGCAAACTTAGAGTATTGTCTCAAAGTTATTGCATCCTTAATTTTCAATTCGAATCAAATCAATAGTTAACCAATAGTATTTTTCAAACTAAACATTGCATTATTTGTTACTGTTTTGTCTGCCAAATTTTACAAAAACCGCTCTAATGATTTTGATCAAAATGCATATCAAATATAATATCAGTATTCTAAATAAGATCCCGTACTTAGTTTTTCTCAAACAATTCGAATAAACCCGTTCTTTAATTATGTCTCAAAATTTACTACCCAAAAGCCGATCTCTGTTCATATAAATTTTTAAAACTCAATACCGCATTTTAAATATAAAATTGCACCAACCATTAAAAATGCAATAACAGCAACGCAAAACTTATTTTTAGCAAAAATTACCAAATATTGGAAAACTTCCGAGACGATTTAGAAGGTTAAAGAAGTGTGTAATAGATTTATTTTCTCCTCATCCATCGTCTCTCTGATTAATTCGTATTAAGTGTTAAGCCTGACTTTACTTTCAGCTTTATACATATCAACTGAAGACTTTACGGAGGATGGGAAACTTTGTTGGCCTTGATACGTTTGTAAGGATATTTTTGTGAATGGCTTGCTTCCAGGCTCCAGCAAGTACCGCGTTGATTGCGTCTACTGTACGTCTTGAATTTTAAAAAGCGTATAAAAATTATCGAAATGCCTCCTGGCCCTTAAATGAATGGTCGGAGCCGATTGTGATCTATCCACTCATGGATTTTAAAGATGGTGTCTTATAAACAAATAGGGGGACAAAAGAAATGACCATTTCTAGCCACAGAAGAAAGTTGTTGGCGGTTCCAAGGCAAAGGAAAAATGTCTTCCGGACGGCAAGCGTTAGTGCTTTCAGAAAATAGGAAAATAAGTGTTAGTGTGTTTTAATAGCAATTTTTAGGGAACCGTTCAGTTCCGCAGCCTTTCTATCGCTTATCTTCTTACCTGTTTAAAATAGTTATTCGCGTGCTATCGTGGGTATCAAGGTAAGGTAAGCCTGGAGTGGAACTACCAATCGAGTAATTCAGTGACGTACGGCGGCTCATGGATGCGGTAATTCGGTCCCTGTAATAATTCTCTTAATGGTCAGTGAAAGAGCTGTTATACCACGGGGATCGAAACTCCATCCCTCTGCTCAAGGCAATGACTCCAACCACTTCAATTTTACCTTCCTTTCTCATTTAACTCCCATTATATGAGACCCCAATTTCATAATGCATAATAGTCCTTTCTCTTTCTGATAAGCTGCCAAACGATAGCCACATAAAATTGCAACAGAAACATCCGATTGCGTCAGTATATATCTATCTACCACTTCTCTCTAATTATACCGTATAATCCATGAATAATACCTTCGAATAAACATTTCTATACCCCTAAGAATTTCAAGAACTTCTCAGGATACAGCTCATTTGAAACTTAACAAGTTGCCAATCGGGTGTAGATATATATAGGTAGGTAAAAGGTACATCTCATTGACTTTTAAATTAACTCGGTTTCGTAACCCATTAGCCCCTCATCAATGGTTATTAAAAACTTTCCATTTTCCCCCTGCATTTTAATCTGCACCGACATAGACAAATCCACACAAACGTTGGCAACGCAACACTCATCGGCATCCTTTCAGAGGAAATAGCATCCTCTCACTAAGTAGCTACGGTATGCAGCAATTTTATGCGAACTTCGATATAGAGTTTTTGCATTTGGATAGAAAAAAAATGCAAAATGGAGTCTGAGTCCTTTTGCTTAAAGCATTTAACAAAAACTTTTGCAAAAGGATTAGGAGTCGTACTGCCACCCTACGAATTATCCAAGCTTAAAGCATTTTCCCTACGCCGCCCTACTTACCACTGCACTGAAGTTTCGTATCCCTGTTCTCCTCGAGTGGCAGCAAAAAGGATATCGTTTCACCCACATGTGGCGACAAATCCTTCTTCACCATCGTCTTTGCGCCGCAGGTCATTGGACAATTACATATGCAAATGGCAAACTCGTGAGCGACGCAATCCTCGTTAACAAGCACGACAGCCACTTGAAGGGCACCCTTAGTTGTCGCATCGCTAATTACAGATGCGATTCGCACTTTGTACTCGCCGCTGTAGATGAGAGCGTTCTCGAGGAATGGCTGTTTAATTTTGACTGTAAATGCTATAAGAGGAGTTACACATATTCTTGCTATAAACTGGTCAAAAGCAAACAGACCTGGAACCTCTTCGTCAAGCATATTCAAACACAGATGCTCGGGATCGGATGGGCATTGTTCCAGGAGGTTCATGCTGCCAGGAAAGTATCCCAAGTCGCCAATGCTGAGGACTTCATCGGTACTCGAATGACTGTGACGCTTTCGGCGACGCTCTGCAGCAGTAATTGCAGCATGACAAAGGGACCTCTTGGCACTGGCTGGGTTATCATCATTTCCTGTGTCATCGTGAATTGCATTGAAATCGAACTTTGTCTTATCGATGGCGAGGATATCGCCGGGATCAATGGATTTGTATGTATTTGGATGTAGGGCGCTGACATCGTCTCCATCGTGGGGTATGAGTAGCTTGTGATTTTCAAAACTGAGTGGGCGTCTAAGCTGGAATATGTCGACATGGGACGAGAACAAAATCGAGAGATTCCCGTTGGCATAGATCCCTGATAAGCTCGTCAGACTACGTATGGAAATGAAATTGAAATTGAATTCAGATGCATTGGCATACTCGTATATAGGTAGGGGCTTACGTCATTGACGGGGCAATTCGCCACCAAGCTCCGTGGCGCTTTCGATAGATTCCAACGCGAGTGGTGAGGAACTGCAAGGGCGCACTGATATTGAACACTGAATACCTAGATACAAGTAAAGTGAATCATTAGAATGTATACTGTGAACGGATTGGAGTACCAAGCGTCCGAAACGGAACGGATCTTCTTTCCGGCCTTCGGTATGCATTTACAATTGCGACCCTGTCTATCGCAGAGGCAGCTTTTACCATCCATCGCTTTGGCATGGCATTTCTGACCATTACATGGCTTACACGACGCTTCGCCATCTGCGCTAGAAGATGACCTTTCTTCTGACAGCGGCATGTCTAGAGGTCGCTTCATATCCATTTCATCGTACTGCTCGTAAGTGTCGCGCATGGTTAGATCATCGTACATTATGTAGCTTCGCTTTTTCTTTGTCTGGTTTAGATCGGGCTTGTTATTTGGTGTCAGCACATCGAGCAGATGATGTTTGTCATTTGCCGTCAGATTGGGGTCAGCAATTTCTTTTGCAAATGCCGGCTGATGGGGAATCAGTTCTTGTGGCTCGTTCTCCAGAATGGTATAAATCGATTTAGAATGCGGTGGTTGGATATACTCCTGCGACATCTTGACGCCTATGTAGCCTGCAAAAGTGAAGAAAATTACATGAAATTGGAGCAACAAATTACACTGCACAAAACATTTTCCGAATGACGGTGCTATAGTCGATGTTTGAATTCCTAATATCACCTCTTTGAAAGGGGCCTATGAATAGTTTGTACTAAAAATGATACCTATATCTCAAAAGTAAGTCAAAGATCCTTCAAAACAATAAACTGAATTTTTCGAAAATTGACTCATAATAATTTTACAAGTTGTCCCAAAAACCGGTTCAAAATCAGCTCTAAAATATCCTCAAAAAGATTATGGTAGATTCAGCTCAAACATAAAGAAAAGATCATGGCAAAAGTCGATTTAAAAAAAAAAAAGTGTCTAAGTTCGCCGTGAAAACAAGTCAAAGGATGTCCCGAAGATTTTTAAATAATGCAAAATGGACGTTAAAATCGATCTACTAACAAGTTTTTAAAAGACAAGTTTAACATACTTCGATGTAAGAATCTGCAGCCAAAAGTGCCCTCAGGATCAGCCAAACCAAAAGCTGGAGGCCCTATAAAATGGGACACGCGCAGATTCTGAATAAATACGTGGGAGATTCTGTCACTTCTGACTATTTGTCTCCTCACCTTGATTTCGAAAAACCATTCTCTTGCTACTTTCCCAGCAGGGAGGAATGGAACACAGACGAACCCACAAAAGGGAAATCGATATCCATCTTCACAGATGGATCTAAGATGGACTGTGGAACAGGTGCTGGAATTTTCTCTGCGGAATTAAATATACGCCACTCAATCAGGCTGCCTGATCACAGTAGTGTCTTTCAGGCGGAAGTTCTGGCAATCGCTGAAGCTGCCCACATGGTGTCAATGTTAGCAATACCAAATAATGATATTACCATATTCATTGACAGCCAGGCGGCTACAAAAGCAGTGTCTACTATTGAAATAAAATCGAAGCTAGTTCGCCGCTGCCGCGAAGAGCTTAAGGTTCTCTGCTCGCAGCACACCATTCGCCTCTGCTGGATCCCTGGACACAGGGACAAAACCGGCAATGAGATGGCCGATGAACTAGCAAGATGTTCAAGAAACGGTTCTGCCATTGATCAAGATCGGGCGATTAAGTCCATCAAACCACCAATATGCAATCTCAAAGAGAGAGTGGAAAATAAGATCCGCATGAAAGCCAATAACAGGTGGAAAGATTTAACCACCTGTGAAGTATCACGGAAGCTATGGCCGGAATAAATCCTAGTCGGACTAGCAAGCTCATGCGGTTTGATAGAACGTCGATGTATAAACTGGTAGGGGCCCGAACAGGTCACAACTTCCTTAGAAACCACACAATGAAATTGAAACTCAAGAATGACGATATAATGCAGGGGTTACGGAGACGAAGAGGTACACGAGGACACACCTCATTTCCTTTGTCACTGCCCAAGTCTCTGTCACTTGAGGAACAGAACACTTGGAAGCTATTATACTTCCATGACGTACATGAACTTTCTGATGTCTCACTATCTGATCTTTACAGGTTTCTGAGGACATCGGGACGGCTGAAAAAGTCGAGTAACTGCGAAGGAACGCACATCACCGCCAACAACATCGGCTAACCACCCTCAAGGGCATCACAATGGGTCCACATGGACCTAAGTGGGGTGCGGTAGGGCTCGCTCTGCCGCGTCCACCCATGAACCTAACCTAACCTAACATACGTAGATTTCTATAATTCTAAAATGTTTTCGTATATTTCCTCTTTTTCATTCCCACAATTTCTAATCGTATAGTTGATTAAAAATATTTCTTTCTACAGAAGTTTTTGGAAAGATATTTAAAAAACGTTCTTTTTGTTAATTTAGAAAGAAGTACAAATCGACTTAACTGGTCGATGAACTTTCCCAACCGCAGCCAAAGTAACTTAAAAAGAAAACTCTACAAAAAGCTAAACGGCTGTTATACTTTAAATGAAAACAAATTAAAAGAACTTCTAGCTCATAAGAGGAAACAAGTTGTAGAGACCGCCTCAGAAGTCACTGCCAAAATCATCAAAAATCAGTATTATTAAAAGGTACCCCAAAAATTTGCGATTCTTTGTTACAGCGGTTTTTTTACGTTTTTTTTTTTTTAATAGATTTTAGCCAATTTTGCTCGAGTTCCCATTTCTAATTCAGTGTACCTATTCAAACAGTTGGTTACATATTTACCAAATTTCGTTTAAACATTCTTAAAGCAGCAAAAAATTTGCAAAAAAGCAGCTAAATATCGCTAGAACAAAATTCGCAGAAGAAACGTGTGAAAATTGCCACAAAAACCTCATCAAATATCGTCCCAAATGTCAAATAAATACTCGAAAACTGTCATGTAATTTTTAACGACGTTCTTTAATTTTTTTGTATCGATTTTTTTACCTCAATGATACACATTTGCAGTTCGTGGAGACTGTAACCAACCTGGGTTTTAAGATTAACCGCTCTCTTTCCCCAGTAAGCCACATTAACTACACTGTGGGACGTATTTACGGTGGGCTACGCAAACTTTGGTTATTCTCGAGTTTTACTCCTGTAAATACGAGACTGAGACTTGTTAAAACTCTACTCGTTTCCTACATCGATTATGCGTCAGCCGTGTACTGCAAACTTGACTCCCTATCTCAGCACAAATTAACTGTTGCATTCAACGATATGGTTAGGTATGTGTATGGGCTTCGTCGATACGACCATGTATCCAATTACCACAAAAATATCCTTGGTTGTACGCTTCAGCAATTCTTAATTGTTAGGTGCTGTGTCTTCTTGCACAAAATCATACAGATCAGATCACCACCATACCTGTTCGAAAAACTTAGATTTGCTCGGTCGGCTAGAACATTCATACTAATAACTCCCTCATCGAACTCTCTGAACTCCGCACGTCATTTCTTCGTTTTTGCCACCAGACTCTGGAACTCTCTACCTACATCAATAAAACAAATAATTGGAGCCACTAAATTTAAATATGCTACTTTACAACATTTCTCATAAAATTGCAACTATTACTTAATTACTCTTTCTTCCTTCTGCTATCCTCTTTTTCACATTCTTTTCTCCCCTCCTATCCCCTCCAAGAATATTGTATTTATTAAAAATTTATGTTAATAGTTTATCGTAGGTAGCTTATTAAATTTATTTTTGTAAATTATCCAGTTTTTAAGTACTATAAAAGACTAAGTCTTATTTGTACACCTGAATAAATAATAATTGAATTGAATTGAATTGAATTTTTGTCTTAAAATGGTTTTTGATTAGTTCTTTAAAACGATTATTGATTTTCGACATAATCTGACAGTTGGGCAGTGGTCCAGTGGATTACTTCTTTTCATTGCTGGAAAAATGCTGGCAAAAATGTTTGCTCCAAAATATGACAAAAGAGTAGTCAAAAATAGTACCAAATAAAGTGCACGACTGGGTCGAACAAAACTTTCTCTTTCATCAAAAGTTTTGTTGGTTATTTCTTATTTTATTAGATAGGTAGGTAAAGATATGGTAGGCGCAGTGGCCTAGTGGTTAGTGTGTTGGACTACTAAGTGAGGGGTCGAGGTTCGAATCCCGCAAAAGCCCAAATTCCAACTTAGGGTTTTTTGATGTGTAAACATCTATGCGCGCGTTATTGGTATCTGGTGGAGTAATTTATTTATTTATTTATTTTATTTATTTATTATTATTTCATCTACTAGCTAAGCTATACAGATTACGTGATAACTATACCTACAAATTATATAAAACAATTCCTTAAGACTAAGAGAATGCAATCAAATTAAGTAAAACACTTTTGAAGCCACTACGAGAGAAATGAATATCAACATAATCACAAACTTCATTGAATGAAACAATAGCTCTGGACATAGGCTCATTGTGGCCATAATTAGTTCTGTGAACTGGTCGAAGGAGAAGATTTCCATCCCTTAAAGGTCTAGCCGGGGCATAGATTGGTACTTGGGCTAAGAGGGATGGACAGTTAATGTGATAGCTTAACAAGTCCCTTACAAACATGATGTCATGAGCTTTTCTTCTTGAGCTTAAAATTGATATGCCTAACATATGACACCGAGTTTGGTAAGGAATTTCAAAGTCCCATCTCATTTTGCGAAAAATGTATTTAGTGAAACGCCTTTGGACTTTTTCAATGCGGTCAGAGTGAACTTTGTATAATGGGTTCCATATTACATCAGCATATTCTAGCAGAGACCTAACTAATGCAATAAAAAGAGAAATGAGGGTATGAGGATCCGAAAATTCTTTGCAATTTCGTTTTATAAAACCAGAAAGTTTATTTGATTTAGCAATAACTTGATCCACATGAGATGCAAATGTGAACCTCGAATTAATTATAATACCAAGATCTTTAACTTCCAGAACTCTTTTTAGTACAATACTGTCGATTTCGTATTGATATTCAAAATGAGAAGAGCTTCTATAAAAAGACATTATAAAGCATTTTCTAATGTTTAACATTAAACAATTACTGATGCACCAAACAGATAGGCTTGTTAGATCATGTTGCAAATACTCACAATCAAGTGAAGTTTTCATTTTAAGGAACAGCTTTAAATCATCAGCGTACATCAAACAATGGGAATATTTTAATACTCGTGAAATATCGTTGATAAAAAGTATAAATAGGAGCGGACCCAAATGACTACCCTGTGGTACTCCTGATCCACACCCAAAAGATCGTGAAAAGTAGTCGTCTATTTTGACCTTTTGATTTCTGCCAATCAAGTAGGATGCTAACCACTCAAATTTGCTTAACGCAAGAAAGTCCTTACGCAGCTTGACAAAATGTTCATAATCCACAGGGCTACCGGACAATTTGAAATTTTTATGTGCCTTATTTTTAAGGTTCTTAAGATGAGCAAGCCTTCTATTGTACCACGGAGGCTTAGATAAATTATTCTTCGATCTATAAGGAACAAAAGAGTTAAATCCATTAAACAACACAGACTTGAAAAAATTATAAGAGTCCAGAAGGGACAAATGTCTCAGATTACTATTCCAATCGATGTCCTGAAGGTAACTATTAAAACCACTAAAATCGCATTTTGAAAAATCGAAAGTTTTAACTAAATTAATATCAGCTTTTAAAAAATCGTAGACCTCAATTTCAATAGAAGTTTGATTATGATAAATTGAATTATTTAACAGAGGATATGGGGCTTCAAAAGTATTTGCCTTGATATCATCACAGCAGATAAAAACTAGATCTAATATTCTATTTTCTGAATTAACAATTGAGCTTATTTGACACAAATTAAGAGAAAGTAGAAAATCAACTAAAATAAATTCAATATCTTTCTTTAAGTTACATGGCATAAGCATTTTATCATCGTCGGACCAAGACCAAACAATGTCACCGACATTAAAATCTCCCAATACACAAATACTATTGGAAACATTATCGTGATTAACGAAAATATAATCTATATTACATAAGTGTCTTTCATAGACATCTAATCCACTCCCTGAGGGGACATAGCTTACAATAAAAATAAGTGAGCTCACAACACCTGTGACTTCCAGAGAAAAGCAGAGTTGTTCTACTTCACGATCAGGTAAGGGAATTTCAAAGCAGGTAATACCTCGGCGAACTGCAACTAGAATTCCTCCACCACGTTCCTCCTTCTTTTTACATCGATCAAAACGGAAAACCCGATAGAGAGACTCATCAAAAATTTCTGAGTCAAAAATATCATCATAAGAATCTTAGTTATTCTGTGATAATAATAACATCATAGTCAAGATGACTAGAATAATTAAACAATTTAGTGATTTTTGTCCGAATTCCGCTGGCATTATGATAATAAATTTTGAGATTCGATTTATCAAAGTTTTGCTTTTCTACGACTCTATGATGCGGGTAGGCATCCAATTCCAAACATATAACTGCTGGGACGGAAATCACCCGTACAATATGCAATGCAAACCGAATGAAATTCCAATGAAACTTTCATTTCCTGTGTAACAGCAAACGGGTATTTTCCACTGCATAATGTTAGTAGTGTTTGTTGATATGTAAACATCAGCAACAGCGAATTTTTGCCAGCTTTAACGTTGACGCGTGCGCGTTGTTTCGCTGTTCGATTTCACTGTTTAATGCACTGATTGATTATAATTCATTCAGTTGTGACTCCTTAACCTCAACTGTCATCCAACTCGCATCTGTAGGTACCTACATGCGTTTCAATAGTAAAACGCAGAAAAATACAGGAAAATACGTAATTGGTACAATTCCATATTTCTCACAATAATGCAATGTTTTGCCGTCATTGAAGATGCATTAAAATATTTTCAGATATTGGAAAGACAGATGCAGAACGTGAAAAAAGATAACAGGGCGCGTTTACGTGCAAGTAAACCTCTGAAACCTTAGGAAGATTATCATCTTTTACCAATGATCATAAGTGGAGACTTCAATATCAATTTTGCAACTCCAGAAGCTCAACCATTTATTGATTTTATGCAAGATAAATTTAATTTTCAAATGAACTCCAACCGGAAAATTTCAACAACACGATATGGAACAGCCATCGATGCTGTCTTCCAGCGTAATCTAGATAGATTACAGTCTCGAATGTACATATCTTACTTCAGCTACCACAATCCGATTGTATCTATTCTACTGAAACTAGCACAGAACGAATAAATTATTGTTATTTCATAATATATCAAGAATACGGTTATTACAATTCCCTCTTTTCTCAATGACGTGTATCAAGCCACACACATACCGCACGCACGGTGTTTACACATACACATTTTTCGGGACTGTTGGATACAGTCGCACCAATTTTGTTTCCACTGCGTCATCTCTCGCGAACGTCTGACAAACATCCGAGAGTATACATGTCTTGAAAGAGCTTATCAATTAGCCGTTTGGAGTCGGCATAAAATTGTAGATCCCTTCCATTCGTTCCAAAAATGAAAAACTCACACAAAACGAATGGTTGTGAGAAGCTAGGCCTTGGGTCCCTCCGGACCTGTTGCGCCAACTATTTATTTTTGTTTAGGTAAAGGTCTGAGAAGCAATGCTAGGTAAAAGAAACGGTTCATAAAATATAGAAAGAGGAATACACAGTGTTAAATAAAATTTACTTTTACGCAAGTTCTTGTATAAGCGCCTACTGTACTAGGAGAACAAGTGTAGTAGGAGTTTCTGATTTTTGATCTATTTGGGAATGATTTTCTATTTGACTGGAATAGATTAATGACGCCAATCAATACTTGGAAGTATTGTTCGTGATAGATCGTACCTTTACATATAAATATACATATATATGTATAGGCAAGAATACAGAGATTTGTTTTTGAATTTGCATTAGCAGTTATAAACTAAATATCACCATGAACGTATGTGGGGGTGCAAATGAAGTGGGATATTTTGATTGCTGGAATTATTTTAAGTTGCACATTCAAAAAGGTTGAAAAAAAGTAGCAGTAGGTAATATTTGCTGAAAATAAGTTTTGCGTTGCTGTTATTGCATTTCTAATGGCTGTTGCAATCTGAATTTTAAAGTGCGATAGGTATTGAGTTTTAAAAATATGTATACATGGACAGAGATCGCCTGTTGCGTAATCATTTTTGAGAAATAACTAAAAAACTGATTTATTCAAATTTTTTGAGAAAATCTTAGTACGGGATATTATTTAGAATATGGATATTGAAGCACGAAACGTATCGAATCAAAAGTATGGATACTTACTCGTATCGAAACAAATGAGTGCTTCTTACTATTTGGGATTTAATTTAAATATTACGATTTGGTGGTAAATATCAATTCATAAATGCCGTTAACATGATTAGTTCGCAATCCGCCTATTCGCAATTCGCTCTCATGTGAATAGTCGTTAATTGACAACGTTTTTCTGCAAAAGCAAAAGTTGTTTTAATTTGTTTATATTTAGAATATTATTCATATCAAAAACCTTAAATTTTAATGATTTTGAGGTAGAAAGTCTTGTACATATTTTGGAGCTAAAAAATCTGTTGTCACTGCTCGCAGTATACAGGCTAGAAGTGGATATAATATGAACAAATCCTTGAAATAAGGAAGGCTTGATGGTTTTTAAGGAACAAAATTCTTCACACTTTTACAAAGCCAAATGCATCGACTGAATACCACATTAAAATGGACCAACAAGCAGCGTTGTCCTGAAGTGTTTGCCCGAGAAGATCTGGCGTGTGTAAGAGAAGAAGAGATGGAACCTACGGATCTCGACATAATATGGCTAAAGGTCGTTCTACAAAGTTGTACCAAATTCGTTTGCTGCCTGTACCGCTCACCAAACGATAACGAACCATCTAAATTATTTCGTCACTTATCCGTTAAGGTAGACTGGATACAAATTCATCATCCAACCGCTGAAGTTATTATACTTGGTGACTTCAATGCCCATAACATGGATTGGCTACGATATTCTAACCGAACGGACGAGGCAGGGAAACAAGCTGAAGACTTCGCCGTTTGCTGCAATTTCACTCAGCTCGTTAATGAGCCCACGCGAATTCCAGACAATCCAACAAATTACGGAAACACTCTCGATCTGTTTCTCACAACAGAGCCAGATAATTATGAAATAAAAGTGTCTGCTCCCTTAGGGAATTTGGATCATGCTCTAATATCTGCTATCCTCTCTATACCGATACCAATAGGAGCGAAAAAGGATCGTTATCGTTCGATTTGGAATTATAGTAAATCTAAATGGGACGAGCTGCGTAATTTCTTCGCTTCGTTGGCATGGGCTGATATATGCTTTAGAGATACTGATGTCAATATGTGCGCAGAAGCCGTAACCGAAAATATTTTACTCGGTATGGAACTTTATATTCCACATTGCATCAAAAAATTAGCTTCAAATAAACCGTGGTTTAACAGAGAATGCAAGCGAGCTACCGCAGCGAAAAACAAGGCTTTCCGTGAATGGCGGTCAAACCCTTCAGAACTAAAAAGATCTGAATTAACAATTCTTCGAAATAGATGCAACCTAATTATTGAATCGGCGAAGACAACTTACAGCGAAAGAGTCACTAACAAATTGATTGAATGTCCTAGCGGCTCACGTGCATTCTGGTCCAGGGCAAAGGCAATCAGTAATAACTTTAGTTGCTCTTCTTTTCCAACTATAGTAAAAGAAGACGGCACGCTAGCAACAACACCTAAAGAAAAGGCAGATCTTTTCGCTAGCATGTTTTCAAAGAATTCCACCATTGATTCTGCACAGCTAGAGCCACCAAATATACCGAGGATACAATCATCGATGGCAGAAGTGAAATTTCGGCCTCGAATAATTCAACGCATCCTTAAAGAACTAGATTGCAATAAAGCAACGGGACCCGATGGAATCCCGGCTATAGTACTCAAGAACTGTGCACCAGAACTTGCACCTGTACTCTGTAAGCTGTTTAGCATGTTGTACTCCCAGAAGACGTTTCCTTCTTGCTAGAAGACCGCTCGCATTCAACCTATTCCAAAGAAAGGGAAGAGATGTCTGCCACAAAACTATCGTCCAATAGCGTTACTTTCTATGCTCTCTAAAGTAATGGAAAAGGCAATAAATGTCAAAATAATCAAATATCTAGAAGGCCATCGATTAATAAGCGACAGACAATACGGATTTCGGAGCCGTCGTTCCACTGGTGACCTGTTAAGCTACGTAACGCACTTATGGACACAATCAATTGAACAACACGGCGAATCCAGAGCCGTAGCCTTGGACATATCAAAGGCATTTGACCGAGTTTGGCATAGAGCCAGGCAAGTTAGCGTCTTACGGATTACCACAACAACTCTGCGGATGGATGCAAAATTTTCTTCTGGGAAGATCGATCCAAGTTATTGTAGATGGTGTATCAGTATCACCCAATTCGTTTGTTATACATGCAGGAGTACCCCAAGGATCTATTCTTTCTCCAACTCTATTTCTTCTCCACATCAACGATTTGCTTGGATCGACAAATAATAATATCTACAGCTTTGCAGATGACAGCACTCTTATATCCTCCATCTCGAACAATGGGCCTGTGAATACGGCTACATCACACAGTCAGAGATGTGAACAAATTAATTCTCTAAATGATGATCTGGACAAAATCTTGAAGTGGGGAAAGGTCAACTTGGTTGTATTTAATGCAAGCAAGACACAGCTCACAACATTTTCCAGAAAATATGCATCAACAGTTCCTCAGATCCAAATAGATGACCATCCAATCCATCACAAGGACTCAATGCACCTTCTAGGAGTCACAGTCAATTCAGGAATCACATGGCAGAACCACATATCCTATATCACAAGATCGGCGTCCGCAAAGTTGAGCTACCTATTTAGAGCAAAGAGGTACTTTTGCCCCAAGCAACTTCTCCTTCTCTACAAAGCACAGGTAAGACCAGGCTTGGAATATTGTTCCCATATATGGAGCTCGGCCCCAAAACATTCACTTAACCTGCTTGATAGCATACAGAGACGAGCAGTTCGACTCATTGGAGACCCTACACTCACATCGAATCGACAACCGTTGGTGCACAGAAGACAAGTCACTGACCTATGCTTGTTCTATAGGTACTTCCATGGTAGATATTCTGAGGAACTCAAAAACATTATCCCTCGAAATGCAACTTTTGGGCGCCCAACAAGACAGGCTGCTAATGCTCATGACCATACAGTACACTTGACAACCGCGAGGACATCAACTTTCAAAAATTCCTTCTGTTACAGGACAAGCAAACTTTGGAACTCGCTTCCTGGGGATATATTTCCAGAAGACTACAATTTACAGCATTTTAAGTGCAGAACAAACATACATCTGCAGGCATCTCGGGGCGCTGTTGAAGCGTTATAGGTTCGCCTTTCCCGGGAGAAGTATATAAAAAAAAATTGAGTTATTTGGCTCATGTATTTTAGCTTTGGCTCAACGCTTCCAGCCAAAGAGAAATGGCTCGCATTGGTCTCAAGACTTAAACAACACTTCCTTAAAAAAAATTTTGAAAATGTTGCAGAATAAAAATGTTTCTTTATTTTTTAACTTTTTTTTAAGGAACTGTTGTTAAAGTTTTAGTTGAATTTACTTGACTGAACGCCGTCACGGGGCTGAGCACAAATCCTCATTCGCCTGAAAATAGCTAGCCGGTCAAATATGGTTAGAGTCAGCCAAGGATTTATGCTAACGTCTCAATCGTTTGTCGTGATCCAAAAAAAAACAGTCGCGAATGAGCTCCCTCTGATGCTCAGGCAAGATCGCTTGTAATAAGTGCCTTATCTCGGTAAGTCGGGTATGGCGGGAAGTACTTTTTTTTCGTATATATACCTACTCGTGGGACTAAAATTAAAATAAAATAACAAAAACTTAAACAAAAAAGAAACAGAAAATAAAAAAACAAAAAAGGAAGAATCCCTCTTAGGGACCTCTTCCGAGGAGGACCCACTAGCCTCCAGCCAGGAGACAGTAGTTGACCAGCCATAGTACTCCTTCAGCAACCTACCAATCACCTCATCCAAGTAGGGGCCAATGATAAAAGCCACCTAATAAAAATGACAACCTTTCTGCAAGAATATCTATTAAGATTAAGGGTTATTGGTTCGCCTTTTCCGAGCGAGTTATTTAAGAAAACTACAACGCTAATAACTTCTTGGGTAAACACACTCAACATCTCTGTTGGAAACTACGACGTTCCCAAAGCTAATTACAGCCGACAATAATAATTCTGTGGTTTTAAAAGACAGTCAATGAATTGGATAGTTATTGCCTTATAAATTCACTGATTTGTTATTAGAACTCACAAACAAAGAATAAATAATACTTAGGTAATTAAAAAATATAAAAAGTACGAATAATAATTATTATGTTGAGCGTTGCGTTTCGTGTGCCCAAGAAGATGGCGGAACGAAAACTACAATCTTGTATTGCAGCTGCAGATGCAGAAGTATGCACAAAACGTTTAGCATTGCCAGCATAAAAACATGCTGCCACAATTCCAAAGACAACTGAATGTAACAGGTAGTAACAATATTCCCAATTATCAAAAGGTAAACAAAAGACACAAATTGTTAATTGTCAAATAAAAGAAAGAAAATCATTACTTTTTATAACGCGGTGCAATTAAGTCGTTTTATTTCGTCGTTTTCTAACGTAACTTATAGCGGTTTGATATTGGTAGAACTTTGGCTTCCACTTGGAAACTCTTCGGTTTTAAAGGTAAATCTCTCATAATGTAAATACAAGTTCCAAGTGAATTCGCTTACTAGCGCAGTTTTTATAAAATCGGTCCCAGCCCAGGTTTACCTTCCCATGAAAATTTAATAACCTTTCTTAAACCCAGCTGAACTAAACATCTGCAACGAGTAAATAAAGGATTTGGAACTTCTAAAGGTCACCTCTGGTTTCGAAATAAAAATCCACTCATTAACTGTGTTTAAACACCATTATTCTTTCTCATAAATCACCGTCATTTCTAATATTATTCCCAAAGAAAACTTGGATTTGACTTTTATCTTATCCGCATCTATCTCCATAGTGGAAAACTTCTTTGCCATGTCCAGATACATTGTCCTATTAATCAACACGTACAAGCACAATGCAAACTGAAAAAAAAAAGAACTAACCCTCTCGATCGAAGACGAAGTTTCTACATAATTTTCATTTCAAGGACTTCTTCAATGTCACTTACTATATGTTGACCAAGCTCATGGATGATGACGACGATGACATTCACTATTTCGGACATGGTGGCGCAAAAAAAAATTCCGTAATAGCAGCAGTTAAGCGAATATATTATACTTATATAAAAAAAAAAAGAAAACACCCCCAAAACTTATTTTGGGAGCAATCAAGAAAGTTTTTCGGTCAATCACGAAGAATTTAGTTTTGCAAATGCAAATATGTATTCGGTTGGAGAAGCCTCTCAGGGATACGGCTCTATTTGATGTTACATTGCCCGATTTCGCGCGCAAAGATGATTGCAAAGAAGGCAAAGAATTGCGGAACGCAGCTGCAAGATTGGAAAATCATCTGCTTAAGTCAACACTCACTGGAAATCCGTCGTAAGGACAAAGTTGTGAAAAAGGATTAGTTGAGTCTCAGCTTTGTCCAGATGAAGGTGGCGGAAGAGAAAGATATAGAGAGCGAAAGACGAGCATGCCATTGTTATAGGCTTTACCTCCTGAATGGAGCAAACTTGGTCCTTGGCTGTGGCGAACAATCACGATGGAATTGCAAGCAAATGGTGAGGATTTGTTGTTTTTCAATAAGGACCTAAAGTTCGCAATCTTTTACGAGCAGTGCTGAAAAAAAATGAATGGGAAGCTGAAAAGGGCCAGAACCAGCGAATGCATTAAATTATTCTTTTATACGTATCTACATGTACGTGAGGAAAGCGAAAGAGTGGGACGCTTTTAATGTCCTGACGCAAATTAAAGTTCGTTAAGCTCTTGCCTGAATATTCACTAATCTTTATTCAACTTCAACAAAGGATTAACGAAGTTGCTGTCGATGATTGGATTGTTGAAAAAGCTGTTTGCCTAGAAGTAAAACTTGTTATGTAGAAGAAAATGTGGAAAAGTAATTAAATAAAGCTTTCACTTCGGGAACTGGTTTAGTTATAGAGTTTATATCCATTAATTTATTAAAAAAGGCCAAGAAGGCAAACAAAGGATCAATGACTTATATGGAACGTGCATTTTTATTTATACTGATTAATTTTCCTTTTTCCTGCGAAATGAATTTGAAAACAAAATAAATCGACAGTGACTCTGGAAAGAAGAAAAGCCTCGAAAGATCGACAGAAACTTTATAAGCTACAACAACAACCTCTCTTTTGTGTTCCATAAATGCTGGTCTATAGAATTCAAGACGCATAACTAGAGAAGGGAATAAACTGATCGTTCGATTTTCACGATTTGGGCTTAAGCTGCGAAAACAAAACTTTAAGGGAATGGAATATAGGATGAAAGTTCGTATGGTTAACGGCGCTTTGCAAAAAATAAACATGATAGAAAAACGGGGAGTATCACTTCAAATACAACAAAAATTATTTAAAATTTGCAAAATTATATTGTTGATTGATTTCGGCGGTCCCTAGCAGCGTTACCGTTTGGACCCTTTTTGAGCTCAAGACTCTTGGCCCCTTCTTTCTTAAAAATTCTTTCTTATTAATAGTCCCTTTTTCAGTTTATTTTATTTATTTATTAAAGGAGAAAGAAAGTAATTAAAGAAACAAAAAACCCGACTGCCTTTTAAAAAAATCTCAGTGACTGACATTTGTGCGACAATTGTTTTTTTTTTTTTTTTTTTTTTTTTTTTTCTTAATTTATATTTTTATAATAATTTGTTTAGCCTATGACACTCCGGGGAAGAATACGAATCTATACTCTGTCCAAGAAAAATTGTCAGTACAGGCCTTATGGGAAGCTCTTTTTTCTACCAGTGGTGCCTGTAGCTCTCTCACGGCACTCAAACACAAGATTTGCCACTGAAATAAAAACGAAACGACTGGCATTCCAAAGCATTTTGTTGTTGTAATTTTCCTGAAATTCGCATACATCCCTCCACAACCACTCTGCCACACAGTTGCGGGCAGAATGAGCACGATCGCTTGTGTTCGCTTGCTATTATCATCAACCAAAATAAGCAGTGTGAGTGACTGAAGCACATCAGAGAAATGTTACCATATGTGAATTTTAGCATATCATGTAACGATGCATTCAATGCTATCGTTACATAATCCCGTTTGCTTAGCCAAAACCAATCACGGCTTACACGGAATATCGAAAGCACATCAATAACAAAATTGGAAATGTAAACAAACCCATGCTCTAATATTTCCGCCCGCACCGATACACACGAGACCCCCCCCCCCCCCCCCCCCGCAGCTCCATCTTGTCTGTACTCATACAGAACCTGAAGAACACAGCGAAAACCCATAACATAATCTAAACATAAACAAACGAATGATCTATTGTTCCGCACGCACCGATACACACGAGACCCCTCCCGCAGCTCCATCTTGTCTGTATTTATACAGAACATGAAGAGCACAAGCGAAAAACCAGTAACCAAATCTAAAACGTAAACAAACCAATGATCTATTGTTCCGCCCGCACCGATATACACATCCAACCCCGCGCTACCCAGTGGGGGCGAGCTGTTGTCACTGGCATATGATAGCTGCACTCAGCGACAACATTCTACGCCTAACAACAATTCCTAAGACAATGCTTAACTGGGGCATTAGAATTCACACCAGCTCGTTGGCATGAATTGTATTAGACCCCCAGCCATGGCCCCAGAAAATCGAGCAAATTCAGAGTTGAAACAGTACCAATCTCGTGTACTACTGATATTGTTCCTCAAGGGGTCTGCAGACACTTGATAAAAGTTTTGGTTGCTAATTGCCTGCTGGGCATTAGCAAGTGCCAAGTCAATCGCAAGATAGACTTGTGGAACGCCGAGTCAGTCGCAAGATAGACTTGTGGAACGCCGAGTCAGTCGCAAGATAGACTTGTGGAACGCCGAGCCAGTCGCAAGATAGGCTTGTGGAACGCCGAGCCAGTCGCAAGATAGGCTTGTGGAACGCCAAGCCAGTCGCAAGATAGGCTTGTGGAACGCCGAGTCAGTCGCAAGATAGACTTGTGGAACGCCGAGTCAGTCGCAAGATAGACTTGTGGAACGCCGAGCCAGTCGCAAGATAGGCTTGTGGAACGCCGAGCCAGTCGCAAGATAGGCTTGTGGAACGCCGAGTCAGTCGCAAGATAGACTTGTGGAACGCCGAGTCAGTCGCAAGATAGACTTGTGGAACGCCGAGTCAGTCGCAAGATAGACTTGTGGAACGCCGAGCCAGTCGCAAGATAGGCTTGTGGAACGCCGAGCCAGTCGCAAGATAGGCTTGTGGAACGCCGAGTCAGTCGCAAGATAGACTTGTGGAACGCCGAGTCAGTCGCAAGATAGACTTGTGGAACGCCGAGCCAGTCGCAAGATAGGCTTGTGGAACGCCGAGCCAGTCGCAAGATAGGCTTGTGGAACGCCGAGTCAGTCGCAAGATAGACTTGTGGAACGCCGAGTCAGTCGCAAGATAGACTTGTGGAACGCCGAGCCAGTCGCAAGATAGGCTTGTGGAACGCCGAGCCAGTCGCAAGATAGGCTTGTGGAACGCCGAGTCAGTCGCAAGATAGACTTGTGGAACGCCGAGTCAGTCGCAAGATAGACTTGTGGAACGCCGAGCCAGTCGCAAGATAGGCTTGTGGAACGCCGAGCCAGTCGCAAGATAGGCTTGTGGAACGCCGAGTCAGTCGTAAGATAGACTTGTGGAATGCCGAGTCAGTCGTAAGATAGACTTGTGGAACGCCGAGCTAGTCGTAAGATAGGCTCAGAGCTAACGTGGTCACTAGACCCCAAAACCGAACCGGAAGCAGAACGACCGCAGTAATCCCGATCGCCCTACCAGCCGAGACCCGAACCGCCGCCGTGGAATTGTAGGGGTAAACTGTAGGAAAACGTAGAATTGTGTTGAGACAGTACATAAAATTGTATCGTAGAATTATTCTGAAATTATATGAATCGTAGAATTGTTTTGGATTATATAACTTCTCTCTTTGAAGCATTAAACTCATAGCATTGTATGTAACTTATCAAACCGTAGAATTGTTTTGGATTATATAACTTTTCTCTGCGAGCCATTAGAATCATCGCATTGTATATAACTTATCAAACCGTAGAATTGTTTTGGATTATATAACTTTCTCTGCGAATCATTAAAAGCATAGCATTGTGTACAACTTATAAAAACCGTAGAATTGTTTTGGATTATATAAATTGTATGAAAGGATATAAACTTAAAGCATAGAATTGTATCAGATCGTTGAAATCAAAGAAAAACATAATAAAGGACTTTGTTTTGTTACCTAGAGTTTTGTGTTTCTCTAGGAAGGACCTTGGCAAGCCGGCGAGCTTACCTCAGCCCAGACAAAAGACACATTACATTGGCGCCCGAGCAGGGACTTCAACAAAAGGAAGCCCGAAATTATACCGACGAAGGACCAGCAATACTGGAGGACCTAGAAGCCGAAATGGACGGAGAGAAGCAGCTCACCGTTCCCGAAGAACAAACCGGAGACATGACCGTGGGGTGGATCTACCTGCTGAAGAAGGACGAGCTAGTGAAGGTGATGGAGAGAAAGGGATTGAGGACCGACGGAACAGTGGCCGATTTGCGGTCTCGGATGAGCGGATATTTGAAAGCCACGCGCACCAGATCCTCGACACAGAACCTCTGCGAGGATTTAGAAGCAAAAATATCCAATCGGGAGTACAGGGACAGCTCATCCGAGGACGACAGCAAATCCACGACGACCGAACGAACCGTGAAGACCCCACTGTTCGAAGACATCACTTTGGCCGTCCACCAGCCCACCGTCATCCAACCCCTGGCCACCAGTGCCCCACGACCTAGACCATCAGATGAATACGGATCCCATACAGCCGCATCATCGTCTAGAAGGGCAACTGAGCAACTAGTCCCGACCACGTCCAACCGAGCTTATAGCAGACCCACACTTAGCTATGAAGCCGAGGTGATGGACACAGTCCGGAAATGGGGACTTAAGTTCGATGGCTCAGGGAATGCGCTCGAGTTCATGGAGCGAATAGAGGAACTCACCCGCTGCTACGATATTCCAACAGAATATATGATTCGGCCGCTGCCCGAGGTCTTGCGCGGGACAGCATTGGAGTGGCTCCGGATTTACCGAGATGATTTCCAGAACTGGGACCAGTTCCGACGAGCCTTCCTACGTCATTTCCTTCCGGCACGCTACGCCCATAAATTAGAAGAAGAAATCATGAGGAAAAGACAAGGGCCCAGGGAGAAGGCCAAGGATTTCATCCGGGCCACCCAATATCTGATCAGGCAACACCCTCGGATGACCATCCCCGACAGCGTTGACCGGATCTACGACAGCATGCGACCCGAATATCGTCTGTATATCAAACGACGAGACTTTGTGACCCTAGATGAACTCATGGAGTTGGCAGAGGAGTTTGAACACGTCAAGGGGGAAGAGCGCAACATTCGCCCTCCAATCCCCGCCGCCACCCCAGCGCCCAGACCACAGTTAGCAAACGTCCCCTACAATCGGGATACTCACTGTTGGCGCTGCAAGCAGAGAGGCCACCAGCAGCAGGATTGTCGACGGCCATACCGAATTTTCTGCTCCTACTGCGGAGAAGACGGCATCCATTCACTAGACTGCAGGTGCCATCAAGACCAAGCAGCCTCTGTGTCAAATGCCAGACAGGCCGACCCGCGGTATTTTATTCCGACAACTATTCAGGGCCAGACATTCCATGGTCTTGTGGATACCGGGGCCTCCAAATCGTTTGTCGGACCAAAAATGCGACAAACTCTGCGCAGGATGCGCGTGCCCATCCGATATTATGGCCAGAGGATCCAACTGGCAAACGGAGACACACTCACGACCAGGGAGCACTATACCGTGGAGCTGCAAGTAGGTAACCAAACCCTTGCGGGCGAGCTCACGTATATGAAGACATTGGCTGAGGATGCGATTTTCGGCATGGACTGGCTAGATAAAGCCAAGCTCGAAGTAACGCTGGACGGCCAGACGTTGGCCAACAAAAAGGTACTCCGCACAATTCCAGCCAACAACTCGTGTGCCCTACTTAGGGAGGGCCCCTTTCCATGGAACAGCTGGTCGTCTCCTGACGCGTCCATCAGAAGGCCTCAAAGAAATACTTTCCGAGGATTTCAACCGTCTAGGGTAATACCGGCCACACCGCCGACAGCAACCGTACCGCCGACAGCAACCGTACCGCCGACCCCAACCGTACCGCCGACACCAATCGTACCGCCAACACCGCCGACGATGTTATCACCGCCCGTACCGCCGACACCAACCGTACCGCCGACAGCAACCGTACCGCCGACAGCAACCGTACCGCCGACACAAACCGTACCGCCGACCCCAACCATACCGCCGACACCAATCGTACCGCCAACACCACCGACGATGTTATCACCGCCCGTACCGCTGACACCAACCGTACCGCCGACACCAACCGTACCGCCGACACAAACCGTACCGCCGACCCCAACCGTACCGCCGACACCAATCGTACCGCCAACACCACCGACGATGTTATCACCGCCCGTACCGCCGACACCAACCGTACCGCCGACACAAACCGTACCGCCGACCCCAACCGTACCGCCGACACCAATCCTACCGCCAACACCACCGACGATGTTATCACCGCCCGTACCGCCGACACCAACCGTACCGCCGATACCAACCGTACCGCCGACACCAACCGTACCGCCGACAGCAACCGTACCGCCGACAGCAACCATACCGCCGACACAAACCGTACCGCCGACCCCAACCGTACCGCCGACACCAATCGTACCGCCAACACCGACGACGATGTTATCACCGCCCGTACCGCCGACACCAACCGTACCGATGACCGCAACCATACCGCCAAACCAGCCAACTCTAGCCACCGAAGAAGGGAAAAGAAAAATAAGGAAAAAGAGGGCCAAACCGGCAAAAGCCAAGGTACCGGAAGACCCGTTCGAAGGGATAGACGTCCAGACACTCGCCAAGAAGGGCCGACGTACACTCATAATCCCCAAACCATGGGGCCGCATACGTCTTGGGTTCACCCGGAAGAACACCGTGGTCCTACAGTGCGGAGAGCGGCAACGTGTGGTACCACTATAAAAACCGTAAAATTTTTTTTCTTTTCGCTGTTGTTAATTCTGGAAATTTCGATGTGGTTTACCGAAGACAGGTAACGACGAGAGAGTTCTCGTCTGGGAAAGGAGAGGGGAAATGTAACGATGCATTCAATGCTATCGTTACATAATCCCGTTTGCTTAGCCAAAACCAATCACGGCTTACACGGAATATCGAAAGCACATCAATAACAAAATTGGAAATGTAAACAAACCCATGCTCTAATATTTCCGCCCGCACCGATACACACGAGACCCCCCCCCCCCCCCCCCCCCCCGCAGCTCCATCTTGTCTGTACTCATACAGAACCTGAAGAACACAGCGAAAACCCATAACATAATCTAAACATAAACAAACGAATGATCTATTGTTCCGCACGCACCGATACACACGAGACCCCTCCCGCAGCTCCATCTTGTCTGTATTTATACAGAACATGAAGAGCACAAGCGAAAAACCAGTAACCAAATCTAAAACGTAAACAAACCAATGATCTATTGTTCCGCCCGCACCGATATACACATCCAACCCCGCGCTACCCAGTGGGGGCGAGCTGTTGTCACTGGCATATGATAGCTGCACTCAGCAACAACATTCTACGCCTAACAACAATTCCTAAGACAATGCTTAACTGGGGCATTAGAATTCACACCAGCTCGTTGGCATGAATTGTATTAGACCCCCAGCCATGGCCCCAGAAAATCGAGCAAATTCAGAGTTGAAACAGTACCAATCTCGTGTACTACTGATATTGTTCCTCAAGGGGTCTGCAGACACTTGATAAAAGTTTTGGTTGCTAATTGCCTGCTGGGCATTAGCAAGTGCCAAGTCAATCGCAAGATAGACTTGTGGAACGCCGAGTCAGTCGCAAGATAGACTTGTGGAACGCCGAGTCAGTCGCAAGATAGACTTGTGGAACGCCGAGCCAGTCGCAAGATAGGCTTGTGGAACGCCGAGCCAGTCGCAAGATAGGCTTGTGGAACGCCAAGCCAGTCGCAAGATAGGCTTGTGGAACGCCGAGTCAGTCGCAAGATAGACTTGTGGAACGCCGAGTCAGTCGCAAGATAGACTTGTGGAACGCCGAGCCAGTCGCAAGATAGGCTTGTGGAACGCCGAGCCAGTCGCAAGATAGGCTTGTGGAACGCCGAGTCAGTCGCAAGATAGACTTGTGGAACGCCGAGTCAGTCGCAAGATAGACTTGTGGAACGCCGAGTCAGTCGCAAGATAGACTTGTGGAACGCCGAGCCAGTCGCAAGATAGGCTTGTGGAACGCCGAGCCAGTCGCAAGATAGGCTTGTGGAACGCCGAGTCAGTCGCAAGATAGACTTGTGGAACGCCGAGTCAGTCGCAAGATAGACTTGTGGAACGCCGAGCCAGTCGCAAGATAGGCTTGTGGAACGCCGAGCCAGTCGCAAGATAGGCTTGTGGAACGCCGAGTCAGTCGCAAGATAGACTTGTGGAACGCCGAGTCAGTCGCAAGATAGACTTGTGGAACGCCGAGCCAGTCGCAAGATAGGCTTGTGGAACGCCGAGCCAGTCGCAAGATAGGCTTGTGGAACGCCGAGTCAGTCGCAAGATAGACTTGTGGAACGCCGAGTCAGTCGCAAGATAGACTTGTGGAACGCCGAGCCAGTCGCAAGATAGGCTTGTGGAACGCCGAGCCAGTCGCAAGATAGGCTTGTGGAACGCCGAGTCAGTCGTAAGATAGACTTGTGGAATGCCGAGTCAGTCGTAAGATAGACTTGTGGAACGCCGAGCTAGTCGTAAGATAGGCTCAGAGCTAACGTGGTCACTAGACCCCAAAACCGAACCGGAAGCAGAACGACCGCAGTAATCCCGATCGCCCTACCAGCCGAGACCCGAACCGCCGCCGTGGAATTGTAGGGGTAAACTGTAGGAAAACGTAGAATTGTGTTGAGACAGTACATAAAATTGTATCGTAGAATTATTCTGAAATTATATGAATCGTAGAATTGTTTTGGATTATATAACTTCTCTCTTTGAAGCATTAAACTCATAGCATTGTATGTAACTTATCAAACCGTAGAATTGTTTTGGATTATATAACTTTTCTCTGCGAGCCATTAGAATCATCGCATTGTATATAACTTATCAAACCGTAGAATTGTTTTGGATTATATAACTTTCTCTGCGAATCATTAAAAGCATAGCATTGTGTACAACTTATAAAAACCGTAGAATTGTTTTGGATTATATAAATTGTATGAAAGGATATAAACTTAAAGCATAGAATTGTATCAGATCGTTGAAATCAAAGAAAAACATAATAAAGGACTTTGTTTTGTTACCTAGAGTTTTGTGTTTCTCTAGGAAGGACCTTGGCAAGCCGGCGAGCTTACCTCAGCCCAGACAAAAGACACATTACAATCATTAAGGGTTTTTCTTTGAATTTTGTCAAAGAACTTTCGGTTTTGGTGCTTTTTGGAGCTTTTGAGAGCGGCATATTATTTGGGGTGCTGCCATTCGGTTTTAATTTGTTTGTATTTCTGAAAGATCCAATAATATTCAGTTAAAACATATTTTTTAATGTTGTCTTTTAGAAATAAGGTTTATTCGTGAGTTGTTTTGATGCAATCATTTCATTAACGCAACAAGTGATCATGATGTGCGTTGTAGTGATATTGCGATAAATTATTATTCGTTCGGGGAATATTTCTGCATGTTTTGGTAGGTATAAATTCATATTTCACTTTGTAGAGCATATTTTTCACACTGAACTATCAAAATGATGAAGCAGGTAGACCTATACTGTTTATTTTCGGTCGTTGGGTTTTACCACATCCGGTCACTCCTCTCCACTAAAGCAAATGCCTTGAAAGGATTTTATGATCCTTTTTTTGCTACTGTTTCCGCGAAGTTCTGCATTGACGGGTAATAATTTTTTTAACAAATATGTAATCTAGGTATATATGTCTATATTAAAAAAAATTATGTAGAGCTGCACAAGTGCAGTCCTTTTACCATCTGTTTAGGTATATGACATTGCATCGTGGTTATATAATTTTTCTAATTGCCTGTTTTTGTGTATATAAGGCGGAAACAATGGTTGTTATCTCAATAGCGGATAGTGCATCTAAGCAAGTGGTAAACTGTATTGTGCATATGAATTAACAGAAACATGGCTACAAAGTCTTCAAAGGACCTAAGTGTAGAAAAGAAACAACAAATTGTTGATGCAACTGAAAAATTCCATGGCCTTTTCAAAAGTAAATCGGAAGCCGTAGGAAATGCGGCTACTGTTTTTTCTGTTACGGAACGAACTGTATACAGGCTTTTAAGGGAAAAAGCAATCAAAGGCCACAATTCACCACCAAAGAAGAAAAATAATTCCGGTATGAAGAGCACGGTGGATGATTTTGACAAATGTGCGATTAGGCGGATAGTCCATCAGTTTTTTATGGATAATGACCTTCCAACGCTAGACAAGATATTATTGGAAGTACAAAAAAGCGAAAATATAACAAAACTAAGCAGATCAACTTTGCATACAATATTGCAAAAAGATCTCGGACTTAAATTCGTCAAACGTCAGCGAAAGAATTTGTTGTTGGAAAGAAGTGACATTATTTCTTGGAGACGAAGATATCTACGTGAAGTAAAAAAAATTAGAGAAGAGAAAAGAAAGATTTATTTTACTGATGAGACCTGGCTAAATTGGAAGATGGTAACCCTAACAGTATTGCTCTCTGAGTTATGGCGAATTATCATACACACTACGGTAACCCTGTGAGAGCTTTAAAAAGGGACCGATTTATGTAAGTCATTGCAACCAGACTGAGAGACAAACATCCTATCTTCCCTGTACTGACAATTTTTCTTGGACAGAGTATAGTGACACCTCACTCTTTAAAATCGGTCAAGCCGCTTAGGCTACAGGGCGTCACGTAGGAACGTACATAGGATACGCGCGAAACACATAACCCTCTCTGCGTACAGTCGGGTAATAAAAATAAGAAGAGGTGTTTCGTAATAAACAAATTATTTTTTATTTTTATCTTTTTTCTTATTAGTGGTCCTCTTTTTTTGGCTCAGGCCAATTTGATTTAGATAATTCGCAACAGAATTTGAAATTGAAGAATGATTTAGTTAAAATATTATTGCAGAACCTCAAAGGATCAAAACATAAGAACCGAACGCGTTTGATTGTGAAGAATCTCAACTCAAATGTCATTTCCGCATATTCCGAACGAATTGACATTTTTGTATTTGAATTTCCCGTCATCAATGTTTTTCACATGGTCAATTATATGTGACTTGCTAACGTGTCGACAAACATCCCGCTTTGAACATGTACGCGTCCGAGAATGGAACAAAAAATGTACTATAAAGCAATTCAATGAATAAGAGGAATGTTGGCCGAAACGTCAATCGTTACGGTTTGATTGAGAAACATCGACATTATTATACTTGAGTTTAACTTTTGACTTAACAACTTGAATTGAATGAATTACATGAAGCAGCATGTACAATTGTACATCCAATCGACAACAACGCCACCTATCGAGTGCAAAAGTATCCTATCGGTTAAGATTGCACAAACCTGAAATACAACAATACGAACAAAACAAAAGAAGAATCATGAAAATTGGCCCAGTGGTTATTTTATCAATCTACTTTTTGAAAAAAAAAAAAAAAATCCGCACAGAGTACGTTGTTTTCTTATTAATTTTTGAGATAGAAAAGTAAAAATAAATATTTACTAGGAAGAATTCTGTGGCCTAAGTCGACATATGTTATTTTTCCTTTTTGCCACAGAATTATTGGATGTAAAATCAGGGACCACACGGAAATTTTCCGGAATTTTCTCTCTTCCTAAACCTGATATACAGCAATACGAACAAAACCAAAAAAGAATCATGAAAATCGTCCCAGGGGTTATCGAGTTATAACATCATCGAGTTTCACCCCGAAAGAATTATATATGTATATAGAAGAAAATTGCTTTGGTTTTTCGTTGAAATTTCTTAACACAGTTCAACTACATACAACACAATTAAATTTAACATCCACATGTAGCAAGAGAAGTTTCACATCTGGTGTCGGTGTGTGCTCCAGCGATGCCAGATGTGGGAATTTTTTCCTAAATTTGGAAAATGGCGAAAAGTGTTATTAAAATGGGAAAAATCAAAATACACGCATGTTTATTAATTTTGCATAATTCAAAAATAAAACTCGTGTAGTAAACTTTCAAAAAATCTCGAACATGAAGACATCACCGCGGTAATAGAATTTAAGCAAGTTAGTTCTAAACGCATTTCGAACTTGTGTCATATTCAGTTCACTAACTTCAACCCTTTTGCAGATTCAATATCAGGTTGGACAGTTGCGAAGGAGACGACCAATGATTTCAACTAATATTTATAGAAAGAAGTCTTCTAGATCTTTTGACATCTATTTCCGGCAAATTTTGCCTTAACGCTATACATCTACACATAGCTTTTAATACTGTTCCAAGCATTGTTTGTGATGTTTAAATACTCTTAGAAAAGGATAAATTCTATTGATTGCAGTGGACTGTGCTCCACCTTATCTGATGTACCTAAGGCTAAGTGGTGCAGGGGGTTGAAGAATCATCATCACCGTGGTACATCAGAAATGGTGATCTTCATAGAGACCTCGGAATTCCCACCTTTAAGGACTAAACGAAAATATGCGCTCGAAAACATAGAAATCGATTATTAGGACATATTAATAACGGTTCGGTCCGTGAAATGTTCGATGAAACAAATTTATTGCGGCGTCTACAACGGACTAAACCTTCAGACTCAGCCCGATAATTATCAACCGCGTTAAAATTGCGGAACGAGCAGGAAATTTTGCCGGAATGTTGCCTGCCATACGTGTATAACTTCGTGATAAAAAAAAATTGCTTGATAAGTCATAACTTAGTTGCAGTAGAAAAAAAATTTGTAGGAGGTGGTCTTAGTATGTAAAAATCTCACAGTGTCCCTAGAAGATTCCAATTACCTACCACGAGAAAAAAAAGAGGTTTAAAGAAAATGCTACTGCAAGTAATTTCAAATTATTCAGGAGTAAGAAGTTGTAACGTTCTTCTAAAAAAATTTTTATTAACAAAAAAGTTATATTTGCCTTACTAAGACTTAGAGAAAATTTAGTCCCAAGCTTAATCTAGCCCAACGAGAAGACTGGGTAACCTAAAAGTCAGCTACTTGGTTTTACAAAGGAATCGCAAATCGAAAACAAAGCTAAGCTAAATTTCCAACCATTTCTTTTAACTACCACTGAGCACTGAATTCACCCTCGACTCTCTTCCATAAATTGTATTTGAGCTAATCTTTGAATTGATTGCCCAGTTTACCCTTAAAACTATCCGCTTCCATCTATGATCGTGTTTTATGGCGATAATTCAATTAGAGCACTTCACATTACCAACGGAACTGCTCGTATAAATAAACACCATGACCCTCTGAAATGATAATCCTGATCATAGATAGCAATAAACAAAAAATCATTCCACGCTGACCCAGTTATACAGATACAAAATACAGTAAAAAATCGATAACCGATTAATATAAAAACAAGTTTATGACATCCCAATTTATCTGTTTTCCCTCTCCGCCATCCCTATCACGACTGACGTCCGATAACAGCTTCGGGGGCATTTGCCCCCCTATACGTTCCATTTAAAATCATTAATCACACCATACAAATGACATCGATAAAGGAAGCAGGAAGCAAAAAATTACACAAAGTCTGAAACTGAATACAATAAAAAAATAATAAAAAAAAAAACTCCAACCAAAGGGAAAAAAGATAATAAATTCTATACAACGATCGATAAGAGTCATTGATAAATATTTTTAATTGAAACTTCTCAACTTAAAAGTCAAAACTCACCCGGATAACCATTCAGTGGAAAGGCCGGCACCACACCATCCTTGGATGTGTACATGCCAGAAGTTTCAACAACACCACCGCCATCTATAGCACCATCACTGCTACGTATTTTCATCTTTGATTTATCGAAAAAGTTTTCATTCGTCTGGCTGCCATCGTTCTTGACATTATTTGTTGTTTCGCTCTTATCGTCTTGACTTTTCCTAGAGACTGTCCTGTGTGCAAAATGATCATAACTAGTTCGCTGGTCTTTGTAGAAGTTTTTAGCGGGCGTAACATCGCCACTGTCACTCTTGTACTTCATTTTCTCCCTTGCCTTGATGTTGGCATTCTTGCGGTTACTGCTTAATTTTGTGGGTGTCCTGTGCTGTGGGGTGGCGTGAAATTTCCCAATCTTCGCTCTTAATTCAAGCGCATTTCCACCAAATTCGTCGATGGCTTGGCCCCGAGGGTAGTTCAATGTATTCCAGTAAAATTCGTCCCCCATGCCACCAGCCACGGTTGCAATGTCATCAATTTCCCCTTTATTACTTTTCGATTCGATTACGGAGGAGTCGCGAACAGATGCATCTGCTGTGTCGTAGTCTTCGTCGTCACCGTTTGAATCGACTTTATGGGCGTCGAAGTCTTCACCGAAAAGTGACTACAGCGAGCGCCAAATGCATGTTTGCCAAAGGATATGAGAATATATGAAAAGGGAAAATGACAAAACGGATATGGGATGTTCTTTTCTGAATTGATTTCTAAACGATTGACTCACTATGTCGGCAGGCTCCTGCCGTTGCTGCTGTGTATATTGTTGTCGGCGGAAACTTGGAACGACCTCTCCTGGCTGAGATGGAAATGCATTTTCTCTGTATGAATTGACACAAAATTGACTGATATTTTTTTTTTCGCCGCAAAATTTCTTAGTTTGTAGCGCACAGTGGGGCAAAGAGTTACCAAAAAAAAAAATGTAAGAGCGTATTAAAGGTTCGAGGTGCGCTATCAACGCGGACAACATAAAATGCTGACTTGAGACAACCTAAACGTTGTATACGTTGAAGTGGACCGTTTTCCCATGATGCAAGTAAGACTGGCTTAACAAAACTAAATAAATTGCGAATTCAGACAGTCCGATTTCCGGTAGCCAATTCCGGTAATGCGTAAGGACGAGTCCCCAAGGCCCCAATATCTATATCTACATAAATCAATATATTTATTTGTATTCTAACATTTGTTTGCTGGGTAGCTGGGTAGGAACCAGTAACCAGTTTTCATTGGATGCCTTGGATCGGAACCTACTGCACCGATGCTGCACTCAACAGAGATGAAGAGCTACAGCACTTAAGGAGTTACCAAACTTCTCCTTCCAACCAGAGGAGGTTGAACCTATTTGTGGCAATAAGGAAAAACAGCATAAGTAGACTTAGGTATGTCAAAACTGCGTTAAGGTTACGATCGGTCGCACCGTAGACCCTGTTTCTAAATTTTATATTTTATATTTTTTTCATTAAAATATCAATTAGGGCTGCTGGGTTATGATTAAGAAAAACGCATAAGTCTTCTTCCCACATCTAAAGGCAAACCTTTAACTTGAGCTCCTTAAAAGTAACTAAAAACGATTTATGCTGTTTTTCCTTGTTGCCACAGCTATATATATATTCGGATTGGGAAGCACCTGGCAGAAGCCTTACTATTCAATTAGGTGTTTACGATTGATTTGCTCTAAGTTGCCGAAGTAGATTGTTCGTGCACACGAAAACGTTTGAACATTTCGCCTTCCAGAATGCAGACCATGGTTTGGGACTATACTTTGTCGAAATCTTTGGATATCAGTTCACAAGGCCCTTGAACGTAAAGAAGGTAAAGGTGTTTCTGCTTGGAATATACAATGGACCCAAATTGTTCCGAGTGCTATGTCGGCGATCAGAAGATCAAGAGTTGGCCCACGCAGTCGCAATGAACGGTGATTGGCGATGCGACCTGTAAATCAAACTTGATCTGCTGATCTGCACCGTCAAGTTAGACAAAAAGCTGTGAATGTCCAATTGTTTTCAGCGAATTGTTGTGTTTTCCGACTGGGCCCATAAATGTGATTTGCCAATATTGCAATGCGCTAGGATTTCGTTCGGAGATACCGGGATTGTGTCAAATTACCACCAATAAACTGTGAACAAGGTTTTACTCTGCACAGCGCGAACTCCCCGAACACCGCTGATAGTCAGACACGAAGGTCGAATTTACCATCGAACCGGATCATCGTTCTTTAAATTTATTTCATTGTCAATTCTGATACCGAAACTGATTAGCGTTATTCGATTAACCGTCCTTAGAAACATCATTGGAGAGTTGCAAAAAAATTCTTCGCGAACACAACGCTTTGGATCGGGTATTTAAAACGAGGCATTTGAAGATACTACGTCTTCTGAAGCATCTGAACGTCAACAAAATTTGATGTCAAAATTAATGAAATTTCTGTGATTATCGACGGTGAAAATATTGAATCCCGTGATATTGTCCTAAAACTTCGTAATGATGCCCAATTGCAAAGTGTTTAAGAGACCCATGAAGTAGTCGCAGTAGCTTAGTGTTTAGTGTGTTGGACTGCTATGCGGGGGTCCCAGGTTCGAATCCCGCAAAAAACCCAATTCCGACTTAGGGATTTTTCTCTGCTGCGCTAACTCTCGCGAACGTCTGACAAACATCCGAGAGCATAAATGTCTTGAAAGAGCTTCTCAGTTAGCCGTTTGGAGTCGGCATAAAATTGTGGATCCCTTCCATTCGTTCCAAAAATGAGAAACTCACACAAAACGAATGGTTGTGAGAAGCTAGGCCTAGGGTCTCTCCGGACCTGTTGCGCCAACTATTTATTTTATTATTTTTTACGAGACCCATCGGTCAATCCGTGATAAGACGCAGTGCAATATTCACTATATTCAGTCACATTCTGCCATGGAGAGATGTAGTACAGGTTTGTAAAAGTGTAGTTCAAATCCTTATCAAGCTTAAGTACAAAATCTCTGAATTCGGTCTCATAATATTTTAAGACTCTTGCACTTTACAAGGTTTTTGACTACAAAGCAAAGTGTAGCAGGAATTTCTGTTTTCTGATCTGTTAGGGCATGATTTTATTTTTGAGTTGAATATATTAACAACGCTGGGGTAAGTTATCCATGATTGCAAGCAGGGTTCGTATTAGACCTAGAGCGGTTTTTGTAAAATTCGACAGACAAAAGAGTAACGAATATTGTAATGTTTAATTTGAAAAATGCTTAACTAATTAGCTGAAAACTGGGTATTTGATATTGTTCGGGATGTAAGTATTACTTGGTTTTTACTGAAATTTAAGAACGCCATCATTTTGAAAACCTCAATTTTACTCTAAGTATGTATTTTGTTCAAAATCGTTAGTGCCGTTTTTACAAAAATAAAATTTGTTTTCTTTAAGTCCATTGTACGATAATATAGAGAAAAACTGAATTTGTTTGTTTTAAGTTTAAAATAACCATATGACCTTGGAAATGATTTTTCGTTACAATCGTATGGACCGTTTTCGAGATATGTATGTCCGAAACACTGAGTATGCACTTATGAAGCCATGTTAACCTCATCCAAAGTTAGGTTTTAAGGGTTGAATGTGAACCACACCTAAACGTCAAGTTTTTTTCTGCATTTCATTTGAAATTTCTCAATTTCAGACTAACTCAATTTGAACTATGGAAAGATACACAATCGAGCAACGCGTTAAAGTTATTCAGGCTTATTATGAAAATGGGCGTTCAAATCAAAATGCATGTCATGCACTTCGTGATTTTTTCGGTCAATTTAATCGTCCAAATGTGCGTACAATCGGAATAATCGTGCAAAAATTTGAGCAAACCGGGTCTGTAGGAGATGTGAAAACACCAGTGCATGCTCGAACAGCTCCTACTGCAGAAAATATTGCTGCCGTTCGCGATAGTGTGGCTGAAGCGCCGTCCACCTCAACTCGTCGTCGTGCCCTACAATTGCACCTCTCACGTGAGATGATAACGAACTTTTTATGGCCCGAATCGGAAGATATGGATGTGGACGATATGTGGTTTCAACAGGACGGTGCCACTTGCCACACAGCTAACGAAACAATGGCTCCTTTGCGCGACAAATTCAATAGCCGTGTTATCTCACGTGGTGGCGATGTCAATTGGCCGCCAAGACCATTTGATTTGACACCGTTGGACTTCTTTCTTTGAGATTATTTGAAAGAAAAGGATAAAAAAGATAATTCGGCACATTAACGGCATAGAACCTCAATTATGCCTCAGCGTCATCGAAAATTTTGACCATCGGATGTAGGTGTGCCGCCGAGTCCGTGGCTGCCATTTGGCCGATATTTTGTTCCATACATAATTGAACCATACCAATATTATCATAATAAAAAGAAATGACAATAACTTTTTAAACAATTTGTGTTTTATTCCAAATCAACATCGGCCCTTAAAACTTAACCTTTACTTATGCTCAAATATCAATTTTGGTTAAAATCGTTAGAGCCGTTTTCGAACAAATCAAACTGGTATGAACATTTTATGTGGGAAGTGACATTGAGGTTAAATAAATAAATAAATAGTTGGCGCAACAGATCCGGAGGGACCCTAGGCCTAGCTTCTCACAACCATTCGTTTTGTGTGAGTTTTTCAATTTTTGGAACCAATGGAAGGGATCTACAATTTCATGCCGACTCTAAACGGCTAATTGAGAAGCTCTTTCAAGACAGTTATACTTTCGGATGCTTATCAGACTTTCGCGAGAGGTGGCGCAGTGGAAAAACCCTAAGTTGGAATTTGGGTTTTTGCGGGATGTGCAAAAAAAAAACGTCCCCGAACTTTAAGCTCCCAAACTCGAAATCCGGACAGTCGTTTAGGCTGTAGGCCTTCGGACATATGGACAGATAAACAGACATGCGGATAGAATTTCGAGACCCACTTTTTTGTGTTCCTCTATCATCGTAATGTTAGAAATGAATAACATCTCGAGCTCGAAATTTTGTCTGAATACAATAAATTCCTCTTACTACGTGGTAATCGAGAAAGTTAAAAAATTGCAGCTGTACATAGCGCACATATATTTAACCTCCGAAAAGCTAAGTGCCCATTTGGCGTAAGCACCATTCTCATGTAGATTTAACAGCTACTTGCGCCGAAGCTAATACCACCACAGCAACTCTGCCAGGATAGCAAATTACTAAAATCCGATCGAGGGAATAATTATAACCCCACATGACGTGCGCTTTGCCCTTAATGACTTGGGCAATAACCTATGAAGCTATGATGTATGACCACACTGAATTTGGAAGACCTCTAACAACTTGATGGGCCAACATTTTCTTTGAATGCGTTATGGAAGTCCCCACTGTGCGAGCTTATACAATTACACTATTCTACGACTTACCTCGAAGCGACGTCGTTGAATAGGGTACCCCGGAGTCTGGTATTTCCCGCGAAATCGACATCTGCCTGCAATCAGAAAACGTATATAAAACCAGCCCATCTAATTTATTAATTGCAACAAGGACTAACCAATTTTCCACTGTCCTTGTGAATGGCGCCAACTGCATGCGATTTCTGCATCTTTCGGGCTGCAATTTCATCCGGCTGCTTTTCATATTTCCGCAGCAAACGCGATTGTATCCCCAGATTTTGCTGTTGGTCCCTTCCAGGTTTTCCGTTGACATCAATATGAGCATCAGAATCAACAGCAACATCAGCATGAAACTCCCCCCGCGGCCTAATGCAATCCTCGTGTTTCCCAGCGACATGTGGTTTCCCTGCATTACTCAACCTACTGAGCCCATATCCAGCGACACCATCGTTGCCATAGGCAGATGTGCCGACAACTCTGCCAACAGGATGTGCATGTTTCATTCTGAAAGCCCTAATCGTATCCAATCGTGCAGCCTCGCTTTGACGTTCGGCCTCACGAAAAAGTTGTTCAGTTTCTGTGGACACGTGGTCGGGCTTCGCTGAGCCGAAGGCCGAAGGCTGCATTTTCAGTCGTTTATTACGAAACGAATTTTGGTTTCGATTATTCTCTTCCTCACCCCGCTCCGTGAGTGTGTCATCGTTCAAATTGCGTTCATCGTAGTCATCAAGGTCATAGTCAATGCCATAGATAGCACCATTATTGTCGACGTCGTGCGATAGCTGGTCCCTGTAAGGAATGGCCGCTTCCTTGCTGCTTGAAGGATTTTGAAGTTGAACAGAAGTGGGAGCGTCCATTATCCCGATGGGGAGTTTTTTCTGTGATTCGATCTTATCGGAGGGTCTCGTCCTTGGATTGGTAGATTTTTCCATTGAGGCTATTAAAGAGATGCTCGTGTTAGGGGGGACTAGAGTTTTGTAATGGAAAACCGAGTTCGTGAAGCAATAGAAATAATCGTAAAAATTAAGAGCAGCATTTGTTTTTTTTTTTTTTTTTTTTGTCTTGGCTCACAAAAAGCGTTGGATTGTTTTTTAATGGAATGCAAGGACGTGGAAGAAGAGGAAATGTGCGGCTGTTTTAATGGATGGTATGGTGTACTTATACCGCACATGTAGTATGACTATCTGTAAAAATGTTTAGAAAAGGAAATGGCGCGAAACTATTACGCTACGGTATAATGGTGCTTCGAGTTGTAATTGTATACTGAACTTTTGATTGAGAAAAGGACGTTTTTATTTTGCAACTAAGTGAACGAAGTGTTTTAGAGGGATAAACGACACTTAGCGACCAGTGCATTTTTTGCACCGTGAATGGACTGTTTTTAGGTGAATTGGAAACGGAACTAAGCAACTACATCGAAGAGGAATGTAGAGTGACGAATACAAAACGCACCGTACATTGGTTGAGGAACTTGTCCAAATGTGCTCGATAGCTAAAGGGTTTTCCAATAAGAGGTGTTATTTTAGTATTCAAAGAAAAATGCCATTTTTTGAGACAAATGATCGGATGTTTATTTCATAACAAAGAAGAACATATGCCGTTAATAATGAAAAACAACATCAGCCAAATGGCCACCACGAGCACGCATACAGGACCATATCCTTTTCATGAAATTTTCCATAGCCACAATCGCAAAGTGGCTGCCCTAAGTCCTCCATAGCCTCACGACTTTTATCTTTGAGGTCTTGAATCGACGCTGGGCTATTGGCGTAGACCTTATCTTTCAAGTGGCCCCAAAGGAAGAAGTCGCAGGGTGTTAAATCACAAGATCTCGGTGGCCAATTATGATCACCTCTTCGAGAGATAACACGTACCGGAAACTTTTCCTTTTTTTTTTTTTTTATAATTCACTAGGGCTCAAGGGGTTTTTGTTCCCTTATAATGCTAGTGCACAGCACGAGTGGAAGGGTTAATAGGGAGGATAGAGAAGAGGTACTGGTGCACATTGGTCTTAAACAATTGTGGGCTGTAATGAGAGGGGAAAACCGTGTAAGGCAATGCATTCCACATTCGTGTTGTTCGATTCACAAAAGAATCTCTATATTTTACAGTACGTCCGAAGGTAGGCTTAAGGGTGAACTGATGTGCATTCGATGTGTGACTGGTGTTGCGAGAGAATTGTTGAAGGGGCGGAATGCAGTAAGCTATTTCATCAGAGCATCGGTGGTGAAAATATCGATAAAATAAGGAAAGGCAAGAAACATTTCTGCGATGTTCGAGCGGGTCAATAGACTCCGCTATATTTCTATCACCTATAAGTTTTATCGCGCGCTTTTGAATTCTGTCTAGTAGGTGCAATGAAGTTTTTGGTGCACCTGACCAGATATGAGCGTTGTACTCAAGCTTAGGCCGAATAAAGGCCTTGTATATTGTAGCTAAGTCGAAGGGTGTAAAGTACTTCTTACATCGATTTAAGAAACCTAGACATTTCGCAGCGTTTTTGGCGACTTCGTATATGTTGTCATTCCAACGGAGTTTGTCGTTGACACAATATACCAAGTATGGAAAGTCGTTCGGTTTCGTCGATGCAAGTCCCATTCATGGATAATGGGTTAGGGTTCAGGTTTCGCTTTAATGATAGAAGGCAGCATTGTATTTTGGAAGCATTAAATTCCACTCTATTGATTGTACCCCATTTTATAATGCTGTCAAGATCGGAATTTAATGTGTTTAGCATACGTCGCGTCAGGGAACGAATCAGGGAACGAATATGAAAAACTGAGGGTGCTATCATCAGCGAAAGAATGTATTGGATTAGAAGTAACAGACAAGAGATCATTGATGAATATGAGAAAGAGTGTCGGAGACAAAACAGAGCCTTGGGGAACACCAGCATTTATATGGTGAATTGCAGACTTGAAACCGTCCAACACAACTTGAATTGAACGGCCAGAAAGGTAGTTTCTAATCCATTGAAGACGAGACGCGTCGATCCCATAGGCACGCATTTTCGACAAAAGAGCTTGGTGCCAAACTCTGTCAAATGCTTTCGAAATATCAAGCGCAACAATCTTCGTTTCACCAGAGTGGTGGAGAGATTGGTTCCACTTTTCGAAAACCGTATTGCCGGTCATTGAGAAGTTTTCGTGATTCAAGATATTTCATAAGCTGACGTTTTATCAGCGTTTCCATGACCTTGGAAAGAATGGACGTAGGTGCAATGGGTCGGTAGTTGGTGGGTGAAGAAGAATCCCCTTTTTTAGGAACGGGCTGGACAAATGCAGTTTTCCATCTACTCGGAAAGAGTCCAGAAGAGTAGGACAAGTGGAAAAGCTTACGCAGTGGTTTTGCCAGCGTTGAAGAACACCTCTTCAGAATTATGGGGGATATACCATCTGGACCAGCGGATTTGTGAATGTTAAGATCTTTTAATACTCTTGCTACTGTGCGAGTGCGGAAATGTATTTGTCCCATGAAATATTCGACGCTCTCGAGCACAGGTGGAGACATGATGCAATCTGGAATGTTGGAGCTTGCGGCGAATTGCGCAGCCAGCAGATTTGCTTTGTCAAAAGATCTTCAATAGATGTGACAGTTTTTTGGAAAAACGTGTTACAAACAAAGCATAGTAATGAAAGGTTAGCACTTCCGTAAGTGAAAAAAATCATTTTTCAAGTCTTATCATTTCCGGATTCATCTGCTACTGTTGAACGTATATTTTCGGCGGTTAGCCTAAATAAAACGAAAACAAGAAATTCGCTGGCTACAGAAACCTTTCAAGAAATTTTGCATATTTGAATATAAATAGCAGCATTTTGAATCAATTTAATTCAAGTATGTATATGTTTAAGGAAGTAGACTGTAGTAGATTAGTAGTTTTTTTTTTCTAATTTAATAAATTAAAAATGTTCTGTTTCGAAAAATGTTTACGTTATCCAAAATAATTTATTTTGCAATAAATTGAAGTATGATAACGTTCTTCTGTGTTTTTTTTTAAGTCGAAAATCGGGTTTTCGAAATATGAGCAGATTTTAAAATTAGCAGACGAGTATTGTGAGCAGTCCAATCCTCCACAGCCTCTCACTATACACCGTAGTTAAGGTTTATGTCGCCACCATTTTTGTTAAGATAATCAATCTTAAGTATAGATCTTAAGATTTCTAAGAACCGAATTTTAAAACCAATAACGGAGAAAAAGGTGCACAACGGTCCAAAGTTCGTGTTTCTTTGGGGGAAACCCTGGACCCGACGAGTATACCCCGTTCGGAGATAAAAAGCCCTTCACATCTTGAGTTATGAGAAAGAGAGGTACTCCTTCAAGAAAAAGAAGTTCAGTTCAAAATTCAAGCAAGGCAATTATTCGTACAATGTACCTACACCTACATGGACAAAAAGTCAAGAAAAATATGTTTCGATTATATTCTGTCCTTTTATCTGTCCTCGTCTTAAAGTATTAGCGTCGTTCAAATGGGAAAAATTAACGTCGTTGATTGGTGTTTCGGCTTCTTCATTTGTTCTTAGGTTGATGGGTATATTTGCTGTTGTTAGAATGTTATGTATGTTATATATCGTTAACCATGGCTGCTGTGGAAATCCTTTTTCCTTCTGTATACTTTGCCTTGAAAAATTCTTCTTGAGCTGAACGACGCCAAATATATACATCATGCAAAGTCCGGGGAAACTTTGCATTCGCATAACGAACTAAGTATTTTCAGTCACAAACCAAAAGCACATTTATAGCATAACCTCCCTTTCGACATTAATGAGCGTACTCATGCTTAATATGAGTTCTACAAGTCCTACAATCCCAGCAACAGATGCTGCATTATAGAGCTCTGCTTTAATAGTGGCTTGCTCTTGCTCATTTAGAAATGTTGTACATATTCATGAGCTGTTTCATTAAGGATATCTGCAACTTCGTGAATACATGGATGAACCGATGTCGGAGACATAAAAGACAAAAATTCTTGCCCAATTACTGCTGATAATTTGTTGCAAAATAGTAGTAGTAATACTCGTGAATGTGAATGTCGTTCACTTTAAGAAAAAGTTAATTTAAAAAATCTAAAAACCTGACAGACTGTTTTTTTTTTTTTTTTAATTACATTTTTTATTTTGGGTGTTTTTTTTTTTTTATTTATATTTTTATATTTATTTGGGCTTTCGTGGTGGTCGGTCCTGTATCGATCACATCAACACCCTACGTATAATACTCGAACAGTCAACCGAGCTTACGTCACCGCTGTACCTTATGTTCGTATACTTTGGGAAGGCCTTTGACCGAGTCAACCGCGAATGGATCTGAAAATCCTTAGATAGGAGAGGGACTCCCCCGAAGATTGTTGGTGTTATGAAGGAGTCCTATCATGCCGCAAGATGCCTCGTTCTACATAATGGACAGCTTTCCGATGCTTTTGAAGTGCGACAGGGAGTGAGACAAGAGGGTATTCTATCGCCAATCCTGTTTCTACTGATCAGAGACAATACTGAGACCCCCAACTCACAATCCTCTTGCCGCTGTCCCCTCAGTTTTTTTTTTTCCTATCGGCCAACCGCTACCAACCATGGGGGAATGTGAAAGAATTCGGGAATACGACATTTTAAGATAACTGAATGCTATTGGTTGATTATTATAAATTTTCAAAAGTCGATTAATATAATTTGTTTGGTTAATAACACTATCTAAATGAGTTGTTTTATATTCCAGAAACATATTAGGAGAAACATTGTTGTGTATTTTCCGCTTTTGAATATCATTAACTTCGATTTCATGAGTAGATTTTTCTTAAATAACTGAAGAGAAATTGCTCAAAATGTTCTTATTTTCCTACAACCATATGGAGTAATCATTTTTTATAAGTATTTTCAGCAAAAGTGCACTTATTCCTAAAATAAAATACTATTGACACGTAACGAATGACACGTATGAACGCTGGCACCAACTTTGCCGATACCGGAAGTCACCGGAAGTTGTTGATATTTTTTGAGGGTGTGTTGGTGTGTTGAAGTTTCGTGACATTGTTCAATACGAATTTCTATGTATCAATACTAGCGCACTAAATTGTGTACTCTTCGTACAAGTATTGCTTTAGGCAAGGTAACGGGAAATCGGCCGAAGTTGGGGGTCTCAGTATTGTCTCTGCTACTGATGATAGACGATGTACTGACTGCCACCGTAGGTATATCCGTGAGACATGGTATCCAATGGAGACCGTTTGAGAGGCTAAGCCACGTGGACTATGCCGACGATATCTATTTCCTGGCAAAAACCAACAGCGGGATAAATGAGATCTGTCAATCACTGCAAGTGAATGGAAAGATGGCTGGTCCTAGGATCAATTGCAACAAGACCAAAATAATGCACATTCGCCGCTCAGGACATCAGCACATTATTCTAAGACAGACACCTATTGAGGAGGTCAAGGCAGTTTTGTTTCATCCGAAGGAGGAACGGATCTGGATGTTAATAGCAGAATAAGTAAAGCCCGCAGCGTCTTTGGAATGCTATCCTCGGTATGGAACTCCAGTGAAATTTCCCTACGCACCTAGTTAAGGCTCTTCGAATCCAACGCCAAGTTCGTACTGCTGTATCCTGCGATACATCCTTAAGATCCGATGGCCGCAAATTATATCTAACCAAGAATTGTGGCATATAACGCATCAAAAGCTGTTGAATGCCGAAATTAGGCAGAGGCAGTGGCGCTAGATTGGCTACACGTTGAGGAGACCAAACGACAACATCGCGAAGCAATCCTTCGAATGAAAACCTCAAGGTACACGGCAAAATCAATGGAAATCAACCGTATTGGCTGGAGCAGCAACGCAGCGTAAAACGTGGCCAAAGCTGAAGTATCTAGCTGCAGATCGAGAAGGATGGAAGAAATTTGTTGCCGCCCTATGCCCCACCCGGGGTTGAAGGATTCATATATATATATATTTATTTGTTTAGCCTACACACTCTGGTAAAGAACACCAATTTAATGACACCTTACTCTTCAAAGTAAGGATACGCGCAAAACACATGATACTCCTGTGTGTGTCCTGTCGGGTAAAAAGATGTTGAATCTTTCGCAGAAATTCCAAACAAATTCAAATACTTTGGAAACGGATACAAATCTATAAACTGCTGTTCGGTTGTTTCCTCAAATGGATCTCGAAAGTTTCTAATATTTCTTCTTATAATTATTATTGTTATGAAAAAATAAACGATAAGACACAAGGTTAGGTTAGGTTAGGTTAGGTTAGCGGGTTGGCAGAACAGGGGAACCTGTACGTGCCACATTTAGATCAATGTAGATCCGTTGTGATGCCCTAGGGGTTTACTGCCCCCATACACTGGAAACCTATGAAAAACCTACGGATTAGAAAACCAGTCCGTTTTATTTACAAATTTTAGTAGGTCGTTAATGGATCTATTTGAGAGTTCCTCTAAATCCTCGAAGAAGTAACTGCCAAGGAATTTATTTCTTATATGACAGAGTGCTGGACAGTGACAAAGAAAGTGTGGGGTGTCCTCATGCACCTCCTCATCACCGCATCCTCTGCACAGGTCATCTGAACTGATTCCCATCTTCTTGGTACGGTATTTCAGTGTATTGTGTCCGGTGATAATGCCCACAATTAAGGACAATGATAATTGTAGGATTTTCTCCGTTTTCTGTTTGTTGTAGATTGGCCACATTTTCCTGGTTATGACACAGGAATCTAGTTTGCTCCATCTCTTAATTGTCGCCTTTAGTATTCTGTTCCCAATCGCCTGTCTGAGATTACATGGGGGAATCATTACTGTGGTGTCGGCCTGGTTTATTTCAAGGGAGGATCCCTTTCTTGCCAGCTCATCAGCTTTTTCATTCCCAGACACACCTTTGTGCCCAGGAACCCAGCATAGTCTTACGTTGTGCTGCGCGCCAAGAACCCGCAGCTCTTCGCGACAGCGACTTACAAGCTTTGATTTTATCTCAGCGGCAATGAAGAAGGTAATATCTGCATGAGGTATTGCCATCATTGCAACCTGTTTAGCAGCTGTTGTCACTGCCAATACCTCAGCTTGGAAGACGCTGCTGTGGTTAGGTAGTCTGATTGAACTGGATAGTCCGAGACGTTCCGAGTAGAAACCCGCGCCAACGCCAATTTCCATCTTAGATCCATCCGTGTATATGGGTATGGTTGGTCCAATGGATGTTGGTTGGTCCTCATTCCATTCGTCCCTGCTGGGGAAAAACGTGGTAAATGGTCTTCTGAAGTCTAGTCGGGGAGTGATATAATCCGTGCATATATTATTGCCCGCGAATTTGTTTAGAATTTGTGCGTGTCCTGTCAGGCTGTGTTTCCAGTTTAAGACACAAAACAAGTTTATTAGAAACAATCTATCTATCTATATATATAAAAATAACTTGATAAATGTGTGTGTGACAGCCTACCGACTGCCACACACATCCGATATTGATTTAGTTTTTTTTTTGTTGGTTAATAGACCATGCAGAGAAGGTTAATATATTAGTATGATACATTTTTGAAAGAAGGTGCAACCGCCATTCCAAAAAATTCATTTTTGTACACTTTGAAAAAAAAGAAACTGGATAGAAATCGAGTAGTGATACATCAAATACAAAAAAAAAATATTTTAAATTTTAAAAGCAATTGTTGTTGTCAATTATTTTAATTATTTTCCAACTAAATTGTTGTTGTCAACAATTTTGAAAGTTTTTTTTTTTTAAATACCTATAGGAACCTAAAAAGTTTGTTCTAATAAATTATGTTTACTATGTTACATTAAGTAACTTTTTGAAATGAAGTAGACACTTTGATTATACAAAAATGATATGGCCGACCATATTTTGCATCGAATTCGTACTGTGATATCGGATAATGAACTGGAGATGTCAGTTGCATCGAATTCGTAATGTGACATCGGATAATGAACTGGAGATGTCAGATGGAATGCGCAACAAAGCTTTGATTTTGATCGAGGATATGTGTCTGCTCATGAGTGGCAATTTGTTGTGCAAATTGGGGATGCCACAGCCAAATCGTTCAATGCAAGACGCATTTAATCCAGAATTGGAGCGAGAAATGGACTTCGGTCGAATCGCATTGAGTCAAGCTGTTCGAACAAATGTGCCAATGTTGAATCTTCAAGAATAAAAGAAAGTGTACGATGAATTGATGCAAGCAGTCGATAACGAAAATTGCGGAACTGGAAATACATTCATGATTTCACTTATTTTGGCTACAATTCGTTCGAGATCTGAGATCGCTTTGGTCCTAGCCTCTTCTGGGATAGCGGCTACTTTGTTAGAAGGCGGTCGAACAGCTCATCCTGCATTGAAATTGCCATTGAATCTGCAAGTGGAAGAAGAACCTACATGCAACATTTCAAAGAACACTGCGAAAGCGAAAGTACTGCAGCAATGTAAGATTATTATATGGGACGAATGCACAATGGCTTACAAACGCGCATTGGAGGCCCTGAATCGTTTACGTAATGACCTTTCGGTGGAGCAATGATCACCGGCCTGATTGAGTTTCCACAAAATATTTGCAACCTTACAACGACACCGGAAGAACTAATCATGAATGTTTTCCCGAATATCGCTCAGAATAATATTGACCTTTGGCTGAGTGTAAGAGAAGAGTGATTTTGGCTGCGAAAAACAAGAACGTCGAACATTTTAATTTCGCCATTCAAAACCAAATCGCTGGTGAGTTGCATTCATACAAATCAGTCGACTCCGTGATGGATGAAAACGAAACCACCAACTATCCCACGGAATTTTTAGATTCTTTGGATGTTTCGGGCTTGCCTCCACACAATTTGAAACTAAAAATCGTCTCAGTAATAATTTTGTTGCGCAAACTAAATGAACCAAAACTTTGTAGCGGTACGCGTTTGATTGTGAAGAATTTAATATCAAATGTAATTCAAGCAACGATTTTTATTGGAAAATTCATAGGCGAAGGTGTTGTTATTTCGCGGATTCCACTTATTCAGAACGATTTGCCGTTAGTATTTAAGCGTCTTCAATTTCCCGTACGTCTCGCTTTTGGTATGACAATTAATAAGTCGCAAGGACAATCGCTGGATGTGTGTGTCATAAATCTTGAATTTCACGTGTCAGCAAAGCTCTCGCTTTGTACGTGTACGGACGCACCCGATAATAGAAATAGAACAAAAAATGTTGTGTACCATAAAGCACTTCAGTGAAAAAGCGGTAGGTTGGCCGACAATTATTTGATTTAAGTTACCTATTTATTTAATCTTAACATAACTTTTGAATAAAAAATTTGAATTGACCAAATTACATGAAGCAGAATGAAGCGAAAGCTCGGAATTATTAATTTCATTAATGAATTTGGGCGGAACAAAGTTCGCCGGGTCAGCTAGTTGAATATATATACCGATTTTATCGTTTCGTGTGCCTACTTATACGTTCATTTTTTTAAAACAATAATTCTGTCAAACAGAATTGATAATTCTGCTCAGTCGTCTGACAATGATTCACTCACCACATTCAAACTCACAACACGTTGCGGAATCGTGTAAACTGCGAATTGTGTACATGGGCAATGAGTGTGAGTTTTGTTAAGCTTGTGCACGGGCGTAAAACTCGCTCTTGCGGATTTAATAAATAAGTACAGTAGGCGCCACAGTTCCATGAACGACCAGATTCTCTTCCTTCCTTGGATGAACGGAGTGATCCAAGAATTGTATAGCGACAACTTTTCAAATAAGAAGCTCTCACACGTTTGATAGACATTTACAAGAGCTAGCGTAGTGGAAAAAATCAATAAAGTTAAACCCTCGCTTTTGTCGCCGCATATAATGTGCAATGCCCATTATGCATGAAAGTAATTACATTTAGAAAAAGGCGCCGACCAAAACAAACCTTAAAAATCGGTTGCAATCATAAAAATAACAGACAACAATCTAAAGTGTACCTCAATTGTCAAGAGCCGTCAGAACTCGCCCAAATCGCGTATAAATTCGAAAAATCCATCCCAGTAATGTGTCCTAGGCATCTAAAGATAAATGATAACAAAACTTCCAATATTTCGATAAGTATTTACCCACATCCCGTTGCCGAACCTTCGATTACTTTCATAGTGAAGCCAATATATAAACTTGCTTTTCTCTTCATTGAATATGATGAATATAGAATATAGAAAAGTTTGGCCTTCGATGGTTCATTACTGGTTTTACCCCCAAGCCCCAAGTACATCATAAATACGAATGAATTATTGAAAAAAACTTATCCAATTCCTTTTTGCCCTCGACCAACTATCTCATTTCTATGAAAACTACGAAAAAATCAATTTTCTACTCAATCCAACTTTATCCATAGTATACCCTGATGCCTGATACCGAACTGCTACAGCTGTATGCTGCTACCTCATTTGCAAAGCAAAATTGATACAGGCAACCGGTCTCTTAATCAGCAAAGCAAGCGCCACAAAATTTTTATGGAGGTTGAAAGCATCGTAATGAAATTACACGTCACATCATGAATTATGATTTGATATGTGCGTGAAGGTATGCGCCTAAATATGGGACTCCTACTCTCCTCTTTATAAGAGCATAATTACGGTGTGATTACTGGTTACAGTAATGGCTGACGGCTACGCAGATTTTTACTCTTTATATAGCAACGGATTTTAAAAGTAATGAAGGTGGAATTAGTCGCTTCCTCTGGATAGGGCGCGTGGCACGGTGTCGGTTAAACAAGTCAAGTTAAACCTTAATTTATTTCAAAACTGGAAGTCGTTTAAAAGACCAAAATGGGTCGGTTACTATTTAAACGCGCCCAGCCCAAGTTTGGCTTTTCTCTTCTCCTCTATGAGTTTCATTGAGCATTTTAGCTTTGCGACGCAAGTAGTCTAAGAAGAGAGAACCATACTTAGAGTCTGAGAAGGGTACCACATTATCCGACATAGGTTTTAGCTTTAGATTTAAAATGAGTGCAGCTTCGTTTCTGGAAATGAACTAGGCGATTCTGCTGCAACGATTGCAAATCCAAGTATAAAAGGTCCAAGTAGACCTTAGTCAAAACTCGTCACAATCTCCCAACAGCAATTGCCGAGCCCCAGTTTATGAGGGAAATGTTGGTACTGCATTTTGGATTATACTACACTACTGGATTACATCGCAACTCTGCTCTTCAAGTTGCCAGTGGTTTTGGCACAGAGTTCCATGGTAGGTTCACTCATTACAACCCTTGACCTTGGATTGCAAACGGTGTGTTTGTTGTGCATAGCCTGTTCATTTAAACAATGCCGACACTTACAGCTGTGAAGTGGATGTTGCGTTCTGCGAAGCCCCTTCCCTGAGTGGGAGAAAAAGGATATTTTCAATTCGGCTGTACAATTCTCACAAAATGAAGTCTTAAAAATGAAACCGGATTTTACTTACTTACTTACTCAGGTGGCGCTACAGTCCGGGCGGACCTGGGCCTCAACCAATACGCCTCTCCAGTTAGCGCGATCTTTGGCTAACTGCCTCCAGTTGCGCACTCCAAGTTGACTGAGGTCCCCTTCCACTTGTGCGCGCCACCTAAGGCGAGGTCTTCCTTTACTGCGTTGTCCCTCCGGGTTGGAATCGAAGACTCTCCGGGCCGGAGCGTTGGTGTCCATTCGCTCTACATGTCCCAGCCATATTAGACGACTGATGCATACTTTTATGACTATAGGTCGATGTCGTTGTACAGCTCGTAGAGTTCGCTGTTAAATCTCCTCCTCCAGAGCCCGTCAACGCAAACGGGACCAAAAATCACTCGAAGAATTTTGCGTTCGAAATGACCAAGGAGATCTTCATCCGCCTTTGATAGCGTCCATGCTTCTGCACCATAAAGCAGGACTAGGATGATGAGGGTCTTATACAGAGTTTCCTTAGTATTTCTCGACAAGGCCTTATAATCTATTGCCTTCTTAGACCGAAATAACAGCGGCTGGCAAGTGTGATTCTTCGAAAATCTTTGCACTTGCCCGGATTTTAGTGATGCTAAAATCAGGCATAGGGGAGAGCGGGGCTAGAAGTTAGGTATACAATGCACACGGAGCAACTTGAAAAAAAAAACTGATCAGCGATGCGAATTGGAAACTACAGTTGGCTTTGAGTCATACGCTGTGTAATCAAATGGGACGATGCACACGATGCTACTGGTTTAAAACTCGTTTGCGATTCACAAAAACCAGCTTGCAACCAGTCGTCCCCGTCCGTTGATTTTCGTGTCGGGTTGCCTATTGATTGCAGTTTCTAGTTTAGCGATGATGAGCGAACAATAGACGAACGTGTTGCAGGTGCGGGAGAGGTTGAAAAACGCTACAGATTTTGATTAGTGATGAGTTTTCCCCTATGTGGAGTTAAGTGGAAATTTACTGTGACAAAATCTTTCAGTTTGGCGCACTTCATTAATTTTAGGGATGTGCTCGTTTGCAATTTACTTCGACTAATTCAATTTCCAACTTGAAAATCGGAAATCGATAATTTCTTTGGGAAGTCGAGATTTTTTTTGTAATTTGTGGGAAATAGAGATTTATTAAGATTTTAATTCGAAAACCAAAAATTGTCGAAAATAATTTGGTGATAAGTCGCCACGTATAACAACCCTGTCCATACAGTATAAGTATGAGGATAACTTAAGTACTAGCAATTGAGTATATTCCGCAACGGTAGCTCGTACTTATATAATATATATAATATATATATATGAATAGTTGGAGGCTTTCAAAAGTTTGAGTTTGAGAGTCAAACTCCAGCCTTTGAAAAACCAGGGACGTCAAATTTGCGCGTATTCGAAGTAGTAAAGTGAAAGCTCTGCTATCTTTTGAAAACGAAAATCGAATATGAATGCATGGCCTTATACCGCAGTTATACGTTTGGCGTTCAAATACGTTTCAGAGTCCTAGGCAATGTACCAAATACTGTGAGAGTAAGTTGGAGCTACGATGAAGCTAATTCACACGAAAGCCGGAGGAAGCAAGCTTGACCAATGAAGAAGAGGACCAATCCCGTCGAAAGTTCAATATCCATCAGCTTTTCTGTGCAAACGCGAAAGAAAAACGGGCCAAAAATCTTCTGAATCACATAACTAAGACAATTGCATTGGACCTGCCTTAGTGACATAGTGAAGTACCGTTACTTTTTGAAGTCGATAAGTTAATTTATTCGCCATCAAAACCTTGCCCAGAAAATGAAGGAAGAACGTTGCGCGGACTGTCATTTTCATCATTTATTAAAATTCATGGAAACGCATAAGCACATGTCACGCACTTTTAATCTCTACTGTATGCGCGTGTGCGTATAGGTATTTTTTGAGGCAACATTGTTTGCCAAACGACAAAGTGCTGGTGGAAACCCATTACCCAGTTCCTTGAAAGTTTTCACGCCATCAAATCATTATAACAATAATTGAGCACACAATAGCAAGGCATATACACCCATAAGCCCTTCACCCGCAGCAATATAATAACCCCGCTGATATCCTGGTATTCAGTAAAATGTGGAATCCCTTTTATTTTGCCTTTTCTTTTTTGTTAGTATCCCCAACCGCAATTGTGTACACCCGCAGATGACACTTAATTTTATTACACACCTCGTTTCGGTATAGTCACAGAAAAGTACACCCCCGAATATGGGATAAAGGTTTTATCCTGCCCTCTGCTTCCGCCACTCATAATAAGGACACTCTTAGGATTATCACTTGGAAATTTCATCTCGTTATAGTGCGACGACGACGGTTGGTGGGTAAACTTTTGTACACACACAATTGTTCAATCGCACACTATAATAAACCATTAGTTGGGTGCGATAGGATGTTATATATGGTTGTGGTGTGCAGTCGTATCATTTCCTGGCGCTATACTATCAAATGGAAAATAAATAATTTTCCAAGCATAAAATTAAATTGAAATTAGGAAAAACTTTCGCAAAGCTAACAAGGACAAAACAGAGCCAGACACACAAAAAGCGACAGTGACGCCAAAAGGAGTTATATCATTTGAAATTTGATGGGAAGCCACGAAAACAGCAAACATCCCGACGATTACTCGACAAGCACGGATACTTACCTGTTCCTGTTTCAAGTTACCAAAGTAATTACCTGGCACGAGGAGTGTATTACCTTCATTGTCATTGTGTTGTTGCTGGTGCTGTGCCGTCTCCTGTTGAGCTCGTCGAGGTGGGTGGAGTTGGGATGGTGCTGCAGTTGCTGCACCCACTGATCCAATGTCGTTACGAAACTCTGCAAAATTGTTTTCAGGGACGAGAGGTTGCTGCTCACAATTTCCATGGGTGGTGTTGTTGGCGCTTTTATGTCCGCATGTGTCACATCTTATTGACTGAAAGATGGAAGTAGAAAGAAAATAAAAAAAAACACTGAGGCAAATTGAAGGTATAGTTGTTCAGAGAGATGAGCAAAAAAAAATACAAACTGGCAACTTAAATGCATCCTTGAGGAGGAAAAAAGACATTCTAGAGACGGTGGATGCATGCACTTGTTTGCTATGGTATAAGTTAACTCGATTGCATCCTTGAGAAGAATGTGAGGTTGCATACTAGATGATGTTGGTTCCCCGGTGAGTTTGTGTGTAGCCGAGGATTTTGATTAAAATAAATAAAAGCATTAGGGGCGGATTCTGTGGTAGGGGTTGCTTGCACGCTCCTTTTCGCTGTCGAATTTCTTTATTAGCATCTTAAGGGGAAAATTGTTTGAGACTAAATTGCATGCAGCTGGAACCGGAGCTGCATTGAACCACTTTGACTATAGTTATAAGCTAATGCTGTTTATTTTGTGTAGTTTTTTGGAGATAGAAAGAGGTTTTCTAAAATGTAAGCGCAACGATCCTACAACTTCAATGCTGGAGAGCATTGTGATCATTTTATATTGACAACAGTACATATTTCTGAAACCTCTTTTATGTTATTTTATGTTTTGAAACCTCTTTTATATTTTTCATTTGAGGTGGTCTCCCGAAAATTCGTATCTTATAGCCATTTCAGAATAACGTTCACCCGCCAGAGGACGTCATTTTAGTGCTATTAGGACAAACCAGAAAAAAACCTTTTTTTTTTAACTACCTCGGCCCCGGGCAGTATTTTACAGAACATGATACAAAATACAAGCTGAACCGAGGCCCTCAGGGAACATTCACAAAGGGTGCTCGTAAATGTAATGTATGTAACTCTGATAGCTGGAAAGTAGTACCTACGGAGAGACGGGAAATTTGGTATCGAATCCAAAGATTCAAGCCTAATTAATCTTTCTTTCTACAATTGAGCAAAAAAAAAACCCAACGCATATGGTACAAAGAGGGCCATGGATGCGAAGAAAAGATCTTCTTAAAACATTCGCACTAATAGTTTGACAAGCAGTGATCTAAAATATATTCTGGAACGAAGACGTGATGTCGATCATAGATATCACCCTTTATATCACACTCTCTTCTGTGCAAAATAAAATGGCAACTGAGGGATAAATATAAATAAACAGAGACCATCAGGTGATCACTTTTAACAAAGACTACGACAAGGCCAATCAGTGGCCAAAACTTACAGTGCCAAGGTGAAAAGAAACAACTCGGACAAAGTCGGGATTGCGTAGGTAAATGATGAATACTGACTTAAGATCGAGGAACCAAGCAGCGGAGACCTTGTTTCACCAACTCCGTTGCAGGAATGATAGTAATAAGGGCAAATCTTATTACTTGTGGAATGACAAAGTCAAAAATATTTGAAGGAGATCTGCTACATTATCCGCTGTGCTGATGAAATTGATGTGGTTAATATCGAGGAGATGGACTCTGCTATGGATGACGTAGTCGCCTATCAGAATTAAACTCGAGACTGCCGGCCTAGAAGTTACTGCCACAGCTCTTATTTCCCGTAAACAGCTTTTTGGTATTTTATCCTGATTTACCATCTGCTAAATGACCAACTTTGTTACCTATTCTAGCTCAAGAGCCTATACCACCAGTTTTACCTTCGACATCTGCAGCATCTTCTTTCCAAATGGAAACAGACGACATAATAGACGATGATAAGTCAAGTGATCCTGATTTTATCCCCAATGTACCGACCATCAACTTTTTAACCAAAACGAGTTGAATGACCTAATAAGAGATCTTAATTTGACAAAAGAATAGTCCGAGTTACTCTCCTCTAGATTGAAAGAAAAAAATGTACTTGCACCCAATACTAAAGTCACGATATACCGTAGGTACGCGTGAAAAGGATTTGTTAAAATATTTTTCGCAAGAAAGTGACTTAGTATTTTGTCAAGATGTCAAAGCTTTAATAAAGAACATGGGTTTACAACAGTATAATCCACATGATTGGCGTATTTTTATAGACAGCAGCCAAAGAAGTTTGAAATGTGTTTTGTTACACAACGGCAATAAATTCGGTTCTATCCCTATCGCATATTCCAGGATATTAAAAGAAGCCTATGAAAATATTTCTTCTGTTATAGAGAAAATCAAATACCATGAACATAACTGGCAAATATGTGTGCATTTTAAAATGGTAAATTTTCGTCTAGGACAGCAAAGTGGGTTTACAAAGTATCCGCGTTTTATTTGTCTTTGGGACAGCAGAGATAGAAAACATCATTGGACTCGAAAAGAGTGGCCTCCATGAGAAAAATTTGTGCCTGGAAAGCAGAATATAATACATTCTCCTCTCGTTAACAAAGATCGCATTATTCTGCCACCACTGCACATAAAACTTGGTATAATGAAGCAGTTTGTCAAGGCGCTTGATACAAATGGTGACTGTTTTAATTATATTGCACAGACATTCACTGGCCTTACTACAGAAAAATTAAAAGCTGGAATATTTGATGGACCACAAATACCTTTGTTAGTTAATGATGAACATTTTATTAAAACAATGAATGAAAAAGAGTTCAAAGCATGGAAATCATTTGTGTCAGTATTGAAAAACTTTCTTGGTAACACTTAAGCACCAAACTATCGAGACTTGGTCCAACATATGTTATTATGTCTGAAAGATCTGGGTTGCAACATGAGCGTAAAACTTCATTATTTACACTCTCATCTGGTCCACTTTCCCGAAAATCTTGGCCAATTTAGTGATGAACAAGGAGAAAGATTCCATCAAGAAATTCGCACCATGGAGGAACGATATAAGGGCAGATGGGATGAGCATATGATGGCAAATTATTGCTGGAATTTGAAACGAGACCTACCACATAAATAAATAATTTTTGCCTGCTTCCGAAAGTTAAATATTTTTTATGGTATTATAATGGTATGGTATGGTATGATATTATATTAAAATTACACATATCTCGAAAACTAAAGCTGATAGATGAAAACGATTTTTATGTTCAGAGTCAGGATGCTATATGTTTTCATAAAAGCCAATTAACCGTCTGGAAAAAAATCGTTGTAACTATGTGAATCGAAAGGCTGTAGAAAATGCAAATTTTCGGGTTGGGTGGCAAACTGTCCCTGGACATGCAGTTAGTTCGTGATTTGAGCGACGGCCGCACTGTTTGAGTGTTTTCATTGAGCTCTTGGATTCACTCGTTTTTTTCTTTTGTGCCATATATACTCTTTGTAACAAGTCAGTTGCGGTTTTAGTGCTTTTTGTTTATTGGAACCCCGCTATTTTTTTTTTTTTTCTGTACACAGTTCCTATCCATTCGGAAGTGGCGACTATCGAAAATATATCCACAGCTTATGCCACCATAGCTAGAATGCCCAGCCACAGATACTGTTAACGCAATTTTTCACCTTTTTTGTGGTTATTCAGGTGGAAAACCAATCTACAAGATCCGCAGATAGGCTTTAGGTTGAAGTTCAACAAATACTGATATGAAATAGGTTCCTTCTTCCTTTACTCCTGAGGGGAGAGTATGTACGCATATGAAATAGATGTCTAAGACTTTTAGCAACGCTTCTTGTAACAATATGTGCACCTCTGCTATGGATCATCAAGACTCAAGATCAATGCTGTGCTAAAAATATAGTACCATACGTTGAGCCGAAAGGAGAAAAGTACGAGTATATCCATCCACAGTGAAGCTTACTTGAGACTTAAGGCGCTTCTTAGCCCCCTAGTCAATTTGAAGTAAATTTTTAAATTGATTTAGGTTTCAGGTGACTTTTGCGTCAGGTTAAATCGCAGAGCGCAACTCTCAAGACAAGGTTGAGAGGGGCTTACAGAAGCCATGAACCCATGCTGGCAGTACTAACAACTGCGGTTGGAAATTCTAACAACTGGATTTCTCGTGAACACAGCACAACTCCACTGTCGGACTTAGACAAAAAAAGAAGGCATGCCCGGATGTCTGTAAGAAATCTGAAGCAAATGCAAATTCTTGAACCCTTCGCCTTACATTTCACATGAACTAAAAATGGCGACACTCAGTAAAATATTGGTGAACAAATTGCTATTAGCAAGGCCCAAAATCCACTTTTACTTACCTTTGAAAACTGCAGAGGATACATGACAACTGGCTCTCCCCGGCTAATCTCAATCAAGTAGGGTGACATTAGCTTTGCTTTGGTCTGCCTTCGTTGGTCGTACACTTCATCGAGTAGCAGGAACTTGTCTAATGTTTCAATTTGAAATGTCGGGCTCACTCGGATCTGGACCATCATTTGCCGTTCACAATCTGGCTTCGGAGTTGTTCGGCGCTGGACTTTTGGACATTCAAGGAGCACGGCACTAATTGTAGGGGATGATGGAACTGAACTATCTCCTTTGGAGTCATGGTCTCTTTTACGAGAAACCACCTCTTTGGTGTTAAAAATAAGTAATACAAAAATTATGTAAAAATAAATTATTTGTTTAAATGTCATTATTGCATAAATATAAAATTTATTTGAAATACATTTTCCCGATACGTGAGAATCATGACTTTAATTTTTTGAGGAGCGATTTAAGCTAAGTGTTTATGGAGTTGCTTCGGCGAAAAACTTGTTCGCAAAAGAGGAACTTCGCACAAAGTTTAATCGGATGGATTTGGCAGTGCTGCATTTGTTTTTAAGCACCCAATGTAAGCTTATGGTGTATTTTATTAAAACGGTTGGAGGAACTCCATTCTAGTACAACAGTTAAGGGCAGTTTTAAGGGCTTTTAAGAAGTAGTTTCTCAAAATTTTTGGATAGTACAGGTAAAAGTGAAATTGGCCTGTAAAGTGTGACTTCTGATGGACGTTTGCCTTGTTTAGGTATAACTATAATTTCTGCTATCTTTTAGTGATGTGAAACGTGTCTTATGATATATATCTATGAAGGGTAGTTCCTTCAGGATCTGGGTAGTTATTAGATCATAACCTTGTGATTTTCTATTAGAGAGCATGTAAATACATGCGCTGACCTCTTTTAGCGAAACGTAAGTGATTACGTCTTCATCAATTCTATCAGAGAATTAAAGGCATTCGTCTGCCACGCTAGGTGGAAAAGGTTTAAAAACAAAGGTTTGTCAAATATTGTTCCAAAAAAAAGTTTGACCTTTTCTTTTGGGTCGCCGATCCATTTCCCAGATGTTCTTAACGGGGGACCTTGCGTTTGAGGTATTTTTAAATATTTGGCAGCCTTCCAAATGGAGTAGTCTGTGACTTTGTCAGCAGTTAAGTTGGAAAGGTATTTAGTTAGAGATCTATTTTTAAATTCACTAATACTCTTTTTATGTTTATTATTAAGTCTATTGAATATAGTTTTATCGCCGGGATATCTTGTCATTTGCCATTTTCTCCGGGCTCTTCTCTTTTCTAATATTAGTTCCCTAATTTCTATGGGATATTTTACCGATGCTTATTTACGCTGCTGATTAGTTGGTGTACTATCTTCTGCTGCCTGTTGTATATCGAATTGTTCCACTTCGATGTCAATATGGTTTGTTGTGACCAGTAGAGAGAGATCTAAGGTTTATAAAACCTTGGAGTATTCTTTTTTTTTAAATTACACCAGTATGCCGTTGACTGTTAATATTACGGGTGTATGATCCGACGACAAATCATCACTGCTTTTAACTTTTAGTTCTTTTCTATTAGTTCCTTTCATTATGAAGAAGTCAACGAGGTCTGGTATTTTTGCTGGGTCGGATGGCCAATAAGTAGGCGATCCAGTCGAAATAAAATTACAATTAAAATTTCGCCCTGCTTTGTAAAGCTTCCTGCCTTTTGTCGTTACTAATCTAGACCCCCAGTAGGTGTGTTTTGCATTGAAATCACCTCCAATGATAAAGAGCTCGAAAAGGTCATTAAAATCTTCCTCTGTAGGCGAATGTCTGGGTGGACAGTATATAGCAGCTATGTTAAACTGCTTGCTTTTAGTCACAGTGTTTATTGTCGCTACTTGCTACACTTCAGCCAATTGCATTACAGCAGCGGTTCCCAAAGTGTGCTGGAAGGATATCCAAGTGCTCCGCGGAAAGATAAAAAAAAAGAAATACCTAACAAAATTCCATTACGCTAGTGACTAGTTAATTTTGTGCTTCTGAACTTGTCATTATGATCGCAGCAATCGAATTTTAAATGCTCATTTAAAAGAAATCAACACATACAAACAAACTAAAAAAAGAATTCGTGTAAAAATATGTGGTATGGGATGATAATATCAACATTATATAGGTGTAGGGAATCCCTGAAAATAGCATACGTGCAACGAAGTGCTCCTCGAGGAATTTTTCACCTAAAAAGTGCTCCGCGACTAAAAAAGATTGGGAACCGCTGCATTAAAGTATCTACTCGAACTTCGTGACGAAAAATTAACGACGAATTACAAAGAAATAAGTATAAGACAAAAAGCATTTAAAAGGGATCATAAATATTTCGAGATCCTTTTTTTTTTTTATATATACTTCTCCCGTGAAAGGCGAACCTATAACGCTTCAACAGCGCCCCGAGATGCCTGCAGATGTATGTTTGTTCTGCACTTAAATTGCTGCAAATTGTAGTCTTCTGGAAATATATCCCCAGGAAGCGAGTTCCAAAGTTTGCTTGTCCTGTAACAGAAGGAGTTTTGGAAAGTTGATGTCCTCGCGGTTGTCAAGTGTACTGTATGGTCATGAGCATTAGCAGCCTGTCTTGTTGGGTGCCCAAAAGTTACATTTCGAGGGATAATGTCTTTGAGTTCCTCAGAACATCTACCATGGAAGTACCTATAGAACAAGCATAGGTCAGCGACTTGTCTTCTGTGCACCATTAATAAATTAACTTTCCATTCATTGTCCACGTCGTACATATTTTAAATTAGTTTAATTTTCATATTTTGAACCAATATACAGAAAAATGCAAAGAAAATAACACCGATTGGCAGATACCTGACAAATTCATTATTAGCTGGCGGTCTACAAATATTGGTAGATAAAACTGTCAGTTCAAATGGTTGGCAGACATTTGGTACAATTTTTTCATTTGTATACCTAACAATATTGTCCGATCTGGCAATCCTCTGAACATAGCTTAACCTGCGGCCATGTTATGCTCGTAGCAATTTGCAGTCCAAATATAAATAAGTCCCTATCGTTCACACATGCAATATATTTACAAAACATAAAAACTTGCACAAATTAGTTAGCTAGTGTTAGTTGACACCGTGGTCCTCCCCGGTTTGTAAGAGCCATCCATAAGTGATGTAATGTAATTAAAAGCCGCAAATCGAAAACGTTATAATTTTATTGTGCTTCTAATTATACAAAGCAAAGTACCAGATCGTTCGCTGGTTTACAAAGACGAGATGTTGACTGGGTGGCTGCTAGAACAAAAGTGAGCCAGTCAAAACCCTCGCATATGCAATTGCAATCTAATAGAAAAACTACAAGAACTGTAACGGCAATGCTCTCACTGGTAGCAGACTTAACGAACATCACAAGTTGTTGTTTGTTGAATGATAATGAGTGATGACCAACGGCACTTGCATATGCGAGCAACAAGAAAAACAGCGGAATTTGAATTAAAGAAACAAATATAGAGAGCTTAGTCAACTATAGGGTATGTTACATTATGTTAGGTTGGTAATTGAAAAAATATAAATTCTAAGTTTAAACAATTTATGTAATTAAGCAAATCAATTGATTAATATTTAAAAAATGAGAATCAATAAATAGGTTCCTAAACATTCCGGCCCCGCTGAAGGCATTCAGCAGATAGGTAAAATAGCTAGTTTGACGATGGGGCGCTTAAAACTTCTATTTGCAGTACGCAGCGTCACTACTCTAACGTGACCATCCTTTCCTGGGTGAACCCTTTCAATTCTTCCTAAGGCCCAGTGTGAGGGTTGTTGGTTAGGCTCCTTGATGACGACCAGATCTCCAACTTGAAATTCCCGCTTCGCTTCTCTCCATTTTGGTCGTTGCTGTAGAGAGGTCAGGTAATCTATTTGCCACCGTCGCCAGAACCCCTGCATCATGTTCTGTACAGCTTCCCAACGACCCAAACGATTAGCTGGAACGTCCAAATAGTTAGGTTCGGAAACAGCAGTGTACGGTCTACCTATGAGAAAATGAGAAGGCGTTAGTGGATTAAGGTCAGAATCTGAAATAGCACAAAGGGGCCTAGAATTCAGAAGGGCTTCAATTTGAGCTAACAACGTGGACATTTCCTCAAAGGTAAGAATGTTGGTTCCAATGACCCGACGAAGATGTTGCTTTACCAACTTGACGCCAGCTTCCCATAGCCCACCGAAATGAGGACTGTGCGGAGGAATGAATTCCCATTTTATTCCATCGGATGCCAAAGTCTCCGCTACCCTTTCATGATGCTCACTTGATTGAACCAACCGCGACATCTCACATAGAACACGAGCAGCTCCTTGAAAATTTGTTCCATTATCGGAGTACATCACGCTGCACTTCCCACGTCTCGCAATAAATCTTTTAAGAGCAGCCAGAAATGCATCTGTTGTTAGATCAGTTACCATCTCGAGATGAAGCGCCTTTGTTGTCATACAAACAAATAGTGAGATATACCCTTTTATCAATTTCGGCTTCCTTCCCCTGGACAAACGTAGTGTTATCGGGCCTGCATAGTCGCACCCTGTATGCTTGAAAGCAAAGGATGGGTCCAAGCGGGACGACGGCAAATTTCCCATTAACTAAGATGACGTAGACTGACGCAAACGAAAACATGCAATGCAGTCATGAACAATTTTCCGGATCAAATTCCTGCTCCCGATTATCCAGTATTCCTGTCGAATTAATGCAAAAAGCCCGGAAACGCCAATATGGAGTTATAATCTGTGCGCATCCAATAAAATAAGCTGGGTCAAACGATGTTGTTTTGGCAAGATAATGGGGTGTTTAATAGCGAAGGAAACATCTTTAGCGTTGGCGATTCTTCCACCCACTCGCAGTAGTCCTACTTCATCAATAAAAGGCGATAACAAGCATAATTTGGACCCCTTTGAAACATTTTGAGATCCTTTCAAAGCATGTATTTCAGCACTGAAATCGATTTGAGACCACAACAGACAAAACTCCTTAGCGCGTCGAAACTCAGCAAAGGAAATATGGCCTCGAACTCGATCTCTGGATGACATTCTGCAATTATTGATAAAACGGAAGACCAAACAAACAATCCGCAGCAATTTTCTCCACGATGAAACATTATTGGACAAGTGTTCTAGAAAATGTCGATTCGAAGACGTAATGTTCACCACTACTGGATTATTTCTCACTTCAGGCAGATCTTCCAACAACGCTGGAGGAGTCATGAGCCGCTGGCTTAAGTCTTGGTATAACCAGACTGGACCTTTCCACCAAAGATCCAACTCCATGAGTTTTTCGGGCGCGATTCCTCTAGAAGCACAATCAGCAGGGTTTTCTGCCGAGCAAACGTAGTTCCAAACAGACCGTGGCAACGTAGACAGAACCTCCGATGTACGATTCGCTACGAAGGTGTTCCAGCGTCGGGGGGAAGAAGAGAGCCAAGATAGAACAATTTGCGAATCCGTAAATGCTGACATTCGAAGGGGATTAGTATCTAACGATGATCGAATAAGCTCCATTAAACGACACAACAGCACAGCACCACAGAGTTCAAGACGAGGGATAGAAATTTGCTTAAGGGGAGCCACACGAGTTTTAGCTGCTATCAATCGAACCTCAATTTCACCCTCAAGAAAACTTCGACAATACACCACCGCAGAGTATGCCTTTTCTGATGCATCGGAGAATCCTATTAGCTCAAAGCAATTAGAATTTAAAGTAAACCTTCTGGAAATCCTAAAGTTCTCAAAACAGGATAATTCTCCGCGATAGGTTCTCCATTTGTCGGCTACGTCAACTGGTAAGGGATCATCCCAACCGATCTTAGCAACCCACAGCTCCTGAAACAGTATTTTAAATAAAATAGTGGAAGGAGCCAAGAAACCCAAAGGATCAAAAATCTTTGCAACTTCGGAGAGTAGTTTCCGTTTCGTAGGCATCAGTAGTTCATTAGAGAATGTTATCTTATAGGTGAAAATGTCATGTTGAGGGTTCCAAACAAGACCGAGCACCTTGGTCCATTGGGTTGAATTGTCCAAATCCAAAGAGACAGTCTCCATACAGTCCGTCTCGCTCAAAATTGACCAGCAGTTCGAGCTCCACTTGCTCAACTCCAGGCCTGCACACGACAACATATCTACTAACTGTTTTTTAAGTTCCAAGGTCTCAGACACTGAATTCGATCCCGTCATTATGTCATCTACATACATATCATGTAGAATCGCGTGTGAAGCAATGGGAAATTGATGTTTATAATCCAATGCCAATTGCTGGAGCACTCTCATGGATAAAAACGGAGCAGGAGACGTACCGTACGTAACGGTACACAACCGATAATGGGCAATTGGTTCATCAGGAGATTCCCTCCAAACAATACGCTGATAATCCCTGTGTTTAGGATGCACCCAAATCTGCCGGAACATTTTAACGATGTCAGCGCAAAATACATATTTATGTAAACGAAATCGAATGCATACATTAATGAGATTGCGCTGAAGGGGGGTTCCTATGTGCAGCATTTCATTCAGGCTACATCCCTTGGAATCCTTATGCGAGCCATCGAATACAACGCGAATCTTATTAGTAACGACCGCATGGTGCGGTAAATAGAAAACACCCCCCGAAGTAGGTTCTATTTTGTCTTCAGGAATGAGCTCCATATGTCCTAGGTCACGATAAGTCATCATGAATTTTACATATTCCAATTGAAGACTTCTGTTACGAGAAAACCGACGTTCCATGGCGAATAATCTAGATAACGCGCCCGAAATAGTATTGCCAAATTCTACGTTATCTTGTCGAAACGGTAATTCGACCATGTACTTATTATCTGGGGCACGAGATAGTGTTTTTGAGAAATGAACATCGACAATGTCCTCATCACATAAAGTAGAAGATTTGTGGGGAACTTCTTCAATCTCCCAAAACGACTTCAAGATCACGTCAAGATCAACCCCTACGTGCAGCGAAGTAATGGATTGGTCTGGCATACAACCTGTAACAACCCAACCAAATATAGTTTCATGGGCTATTACACTTCCTCTCTCATCTGTACGATGGCCATTTTTAAGGATACTCCACGCTTTGTCCGCTCCTAACAACATATCAATGGGACCTGGGGTATGAAAACCGGAATCAGCCAATTGGACGTTTTGAAGGAGAGATATATTGCGACAATCGAATGAAAAGGCTGGAGTTTGCGATGTTATTTTGCTTAAAATATAAGCCTCAACTTCAAGAGTTTTTGACGAATCGAATCGAGAACTCAATGTCAGATTTACCGCACCATGTGTTACACCTGCTTCAACAGACGAAATTCCTGATATTGGCAAACGAGCGTGGCAACGACGAAGACCTAGCCGCTTTACCAAAGATTCTGTCACAAAGGAAACCTGTGACCCGGTATCAAGGAGAACACGAACGAGTTGGGGATTTCTGAAAACATCCAATACTTTCACAACAGCAGTTGGCAAAATGCCAGATGGACGAGCATCATTTCGCATATGATTGCTTATAATTCCTTGCTGCACCGACGACGACGACGTGGGTTCAGAAACGGATACAGCTTCAGCATTGGTAGGGTTTGTAGAGCGACAAGGATTATCGATGTGTACTAAACTGTGGTGTCGAGTGTTACAATATGAACAACGAGCTTTAACTCGACACCGAGCCGACGAATGTTTAGTACCGAGACAATTATAACACAACCTTTGATCCCTAACAAAACACGACGAGAACTAATGGCCATTGATAGAAATTCACCACACTGGGGAAGAAAGTGTTCACCTTTGCATTTTGGACACGATGGTTTCACTACGTTCAAGCTTTTTATGTTCGAGTTCACACGAGGGTTTTTAGAAATCCGAGATTTCGATTCACATGCTTCTAACGCGTTGCACCGAACCTCTAAAAAGTCTATTAGGTCTTGAATTGTAGACGCTTCCGAGTTTTTGCTTTCTAGAGCCCATGCCTTACGCGTTTCGATATCCGTTTTACCGAGTAACAGATAAATAAGCCACGGATCTCTGCCATCCGATTCTAGTGCAGTTAAACCGCGAATAACTTCATCTGCGTTGTCGACTAACTTCCGTAAATGAAGACCGTCGGCCGAAATGACATTGGGCAGTTTTAGAAAACTTTCGATATAGGCATTAATTATATAGAGAGGTTTATCGTACCGATTTTCTAGTTTTTCCCACGCTTGTTCATAATTATTGTCCGAAATTTTCAAATGGTTTAGCAATTTCGCGGCCTCATCACGCAGGAAAGACTTTAAGTACCGAAACTTCTGCGAACCGGACAAATTTTTGCGACAGTCAATTGTTTTTAAAAAGATATCCCGAAATCCAGGCCACTCGCGATAATCGCCCGTAAACGGCTCCAGTTTCATTGGAGGTAGCTCAATATCGGCACTGGGTATTGGTTGCGTATTGGAACTAGCGGAAACCGTTTTCTTCAACTGTTCAATTAAAGCCGCCTGCGAATTAACCAAAAGGTTCATCGAATTAACGGAAGGGTCCTCACGAACTGGAGGCACATCCCGAATAGCCTTCACGAGTTCACTTTTTGCGTTAATATATTTTATTTCGACAACTTCGAAATCAGATTCTGGATCGCCATAGCCATCTTCATCATGAAACGTGAAAAGTTCCGTTTGGTTTTGACAAAAGTCTTGCCACGAGCTTTCCAAACGTTCTAACCGGACTTCCAAAACCGTTTTGTCTGTACCGACGGGAATCTCTTGCGCAAAATTATGAGCACGTGTAATAGCACCTTTTATATGCCCACGAGCTTGTTTCAGAACTTCCATTTTCCCTCAAATACCGACCGAGTACCAGAAAAAATTAGAGAAATGAATCTATCAGCAACTTCAACCACAAAGCAACAATCGTATCAGCAATCCCAAGGTCAAGCAATAGACAGGAACAGACGGCAAGAATACTAATTCTAATGGTATTACCTGTGTTACCTTAGGGATGTCGCTAGCAACCACCAAACAAACGAAATATCCGCGCAAGAAGGACCAATTTTGTAATGTAATTAAAAGCCGCAAATCGAAAACGTTACAATTTTATTGTGCTTCTAATTATACAAAGCAAAGTACCAGATCGTTCGCTGGTTTACAAAGACGAGATGTTGACTGGGTGGCTGCTAGAACAAAAGTGAGCCAGCCAAAACCCTCGCATATGCAATTGCAATCTAATAGAAAAACTACAAGAACTGTAACGGCAATGCTCTCACTGGTAGCAGACTTAACGAACATCACAAGTTGTTGTTTGTTGAATGATAATGAGTGATGACCAACGGCACTTGCATATGCGAGCAACAAGAAAAACAGCGGAATTTGAATTAAAGAAACAAATATAGAGAGCTTAGTCAACTATAGGGTATGTTACATTATGTTAGGTTGGTAATTGAAAAAATATAAATTCTAAGTTTAAACAATTTATGTAATTAAGCAAATCAATTGATTAATATTTAAAAAATGAGAATCAATAAATAGGTTCCTAAACAAGTGAAGTAAGTAAATAGTTAGCCAGCAAAATCGTACATTGCATACGCAACTGCCTTCTAACCGGTTGTAGATATATTTACGCACCGTTGATAAACAGAGGAACAAAAATATGAAAAAAATGTTACGTATACGACAGGGTCGCTCATTGACCTGCCTGAAAAAATATTTTCGAAGTTATTAAAAAAAAATTATAATAATTACACAATTAATAATGATAATCCTTACTATAATAAAACTGTAACTTTTTTTCCGGCTGTAAGCTGTGAGCAAAGAATAGATTCAAAAAGTACTGCACGAATTTGATTTCGGTTTTCACAGTTGCATAGGAAATTGTTCAGATTTGAATATAGGATATGTTTTACCATTATTCGCTGTCCGGAAGTGAAAATCTAAGCTGATATCTAAAAAAAGTTATAATTCTCGGATGCCTTCTAGCTCCTAGCTTCGGAATCACTCATCCAAATGAAATGGGATTTTTTTTAATACAAAGTTCAATTATGTACAAAGATTTTAAGATATAAATCATCTTTGTACGTTATCCTGAAGTCGAACAATAAGCAATAAACTATAAATTTAATACAATTGAAAAAAGCAAAATGTTCGATTGAAGCTAGATCGTTGGATTTTTCCAGCGTTGAGTGGAGGAAATTTTGTGTGTGTGTGTGCGGCAAAACCTGTTTCTCTCTCTGTACACTTTCTGCGGTGCGCTTTTTCTTTCTCTTTTTTTATGCACCTTTTGGGTTTTGGGCTATGTGTTGTTCTTTTTTTTGTTCACGTTTTTAAATTGAACTGGAGTTGGAGTATTATGCGAGAAACAGATTAACACAGCGACAGCAACAACAGCAACAGCGAATTTAGGATTGGCTCTAACGTTGATGTCGCTGTCGAGTCGATGTTGCTGTGCTAATGTGTTCAAAGTAATTAAAATACATTGGTTCTAAAGTTCTGTCAAAGTTGCTGTTGCTGTTGCTGTTGCTGTGTTAATCTGTTTCTCGCATTAATGAATAATGAGTTGAGTAGTAGAGTAAATGAGATGCATGGAGCATGGGATTGAGAGAGATACGTCTGTAATTGAGATTGAGAGGGAGTCACACTCAGTTGGAATTGTGATTTAAAATGCGTTATAGTGATTCTGATTTTATAGTGATTCATGTGCATGCCAAAACCTGTTTGTGCAATTGCACCTTTTTTGTTTAATGTTTTGCTTTCTGTTTTTTTTTTTAATTTGACCTTGAGGATGTTTGTGTTTGAGTAGTAAGTGAGCGAGTGTGGCGCATATGGGTTATGGGATTGAGAGGGATGGGGTATAAATTGTAACAACTAACAATAACAAGTGGAATGTAAATGAGATTAAAAGGGAATAATAGAAGTTAGTTAGTTAGTTATAGTTAGGGACATCAACGTTGGAACTAATCCTAAATTCGCTGTTGCTGATAGAGTCGCTGTGTTAATCTGTTTCTCGCATTACTGACAGTTTTTCTTCTCTTTTTTCGGGTAAGCATCTTTTTGTATAACGCTAATTATTTTGTTTTAAATCTGAGAAGTGGAATTCTGACGAAGCAAGGCGAGCACGGGTCAGCTAGTAATAAATAAAATAATAATAAAAATAAGGAAAAAATAATACATTTTAGCGCAATATTTACTTCAATGGAATTATTCTATGCTGCAGCAAGAAATGAAGAAAGTAATTACCAAAAAGTCGGAATTCACTTAACAAATAAGCAAATATTCTGGAGTTTGTTAATTTGTTCTTTTGGTGCGTGTAATATTTAAGAAAACACTAATTAAAATACTTGTATAAATATTTCATTACTTCTCCATAAACTTACATTCCTTACAGGAAAAACAAAACTTGGGACATAAATAATTGCAAACAATTTTTACGTTTTTTTGTAGACGCAGTGGCTTAGTGGTTAGTGTGTTGGACTACTAAGCGGGGGGTCCGAGGTTCGAATCCCGCTAAAAAAAAAGACGAATTCCAACTTTTTCCACTGCGTCACCTCTCGCGAACGTCTGACAAACATCCGAAAGTATAACTGTCTTGAAATAGCTTCCCAATTGGCCGTTTGGAGTCGGCATAAAGCGTTAAATCCCTTCCATTCGTTCCAGAAATTAAAGACTCACACAAAACGAATGGTTGTGAGAAGCTATGCCTAGGCTTGAGAGACGAAAAGAGACCTGAACATGGTGGTCTGATTCGAATATCTCTCGAATCTATATACTTTACTTTTTTACGTTTCTTTTTCTAAATTGTAAGTGGTGCCAAAATGCAACCGCGCTTGGTCTGCATACCTGAATAGCACCATGACCAAATCGAATGAAAGCCTGCAGTCTCTCAGAGTTTTACTAAGTGAAAACAAGGTAAAAGGCGCGCTTTACCGTACCCAAAGGAAAAAAAAAACGGAACCTTATTAGTTTCGCTACGGGTACCGTGACATTGTGCCAAGCGACTTTATGCCAAATATAAAAAGTTGGCTTAGTGACGCTTTTAAAAGTAACACTAGGCCGAATATAAACATTTGGCATAATGGGTGTCATATAGCCAAACTAGTTTGTGACATAAGGCCAAATGCTCTAACAAGAGTGCCACTTATGACACTTTACCTAAGCGACATGTTAATCGGGTCTATCACAGAATCCGTCGTATTCGGAATTTTGCTACGAACCCTGAAAGAACTATCACAGAATCCGTCGTAGAGTACATTTTTTGCTTTCGAAATTCGTAGAACGTGGTATATTCAGTGATACCACTTTCTACGAATTTCAAAATTCCCCTACGACGGATTCTGTAACAGTTCTTTCGGGGTTCGTAGCAAAAGTCCGAATACGACGGATTCTGTGATAGACCCGAATATTCGGCTTAGTGTCACTTTCAAACCCATCATTATGCCAATTTTTTCTATTTGCCATAAAGGCGCTTGGCACAATGTTACGGCACCTTCGCTACTATATCTTTTTTGTCGGTCTGTCCGAACCCACTAGACCCTTTTTTTTTTTTCTTGGAAGGCTGAAATTTGCACATACCACCCGGTATAACCTCTAGTTAAACGCCAAATACCAATGGTAGCGATACATTGACTGGTTTTAGAGTAATTAGTAGTTTGGTGAACAAAATATTTTCGTTCGCACAAGACAGAAGACACAAAAAACAAATGGATATACTCGTAATACATTTTTTGTAGATCATCCTCTTAGCTTTATAATTTTCTGAAGACTGTTTTGCCGCAAAGTTAATATTTTGCAAGATATTTACAAGAAACTATCAATCAATATATAAAGTACATACGCTCTCGGTCATTTTTTTTATTAGAGCGTGGTCTCTACTCTTACGCTTACATTCATGTAGTTTACCTCATTTACCATTTAGTGAAGTACGGAACCTTCGGTGCACGAGTGACACTCGCATTTGTGCCGGTTTTTTTTTTAAATATTACAAGATGGTTGAGATTGAGACTACCCAATGATTAATCCTCTATATCTATCTCTATATCAAAACCCCACTTTAGGAAAGAAACGACTTTTATTATGTAAGTCTGCCTTAAAAAACGCTTCTTTGTTTGATAGGACAATGAACCCAAATTTCGATTCTTAGGGTCCAGAAATGCCTTGTTTGAAAAAAAAAAAAAGTGCACGACTGGGTCGAACAAAACTTTCTCATTTATCAAAATTTTGTTGGTCGTTTTCATATTTTATAAGATAGCTAGGTAAAGATCTGAAGATCTCGGCAGTAGGTACATAATAACAATGTGAGTTTTTAGAAGTTGGAGCTCTCAGTCGCCAGTTCTGGTTAGAGAGTTATAAGCGCCCACTTTACTATTTTATAAGCTCTTTCACTTCACAAGATTTTTGAGTACGAGAACAAGCATACCTACACCTAGTGGGAGTTTCTCAATTTTGATCTGTTAGGAAATGATTTTATTTTTGACTAGAGTATATTAATGACGCTGGCTTAAGTTGTCTATGATTGGAAGTATTGTTCGTGATAGATAGATATTTTTTCATATAAAAATATATTTATATGTATATGCAAGTACTCAGGGATTTGTTTTTGAATTTGAGTTAGCAGTTATAAACTGAATATCACGATGAACGTGTGTGGGGGTGCAAATGAAGTGGGATCTTCTGATTGTGTAAACTCCAAGTTTTTATTTTAAGGTGCATATTCAAAATGGTTGAAAAACGAAGAAGTGGTTAATATTTGCAAAAAAACAAGTTTTGCACTGCTGCTATTGCATTTCTAATGGCTGTTGCAAATTTGAATTTTAAAGTGCGGTTTTGAGTTTTAAAAATATATACATATGAACAGAGATCGGCTTTTGGGAAGCAATTTTTGAGAAATAATTAAAAAACAGATTTCTTCGAATTTTTTGAGAAAAACTAAGTACGAGATCTTATTAAGTATACTAATATTATCGTTAATATGTATTTTTGTTAAAATCGTTAGAGCGGATTTTGTAAAACTTGGCAGACAAAACAGTACAAAATATTGCAATGTTTAGTTTGAAAAATACTATTTGTTAACTATACAGCTAAGAACCGATTATAGCCGGTTATTGCTCGCGATATAAGCATTACTTGGATTTTAAAGTTTTATAGAAGTCAAAAATGGGGTTTTCGAGATATGAGTAGTTTTTAAAATTAGCTTTTTCTGTGATTCGAATTGAAAATTAAGGACGCAACAATTTTGAGAACATCAATATTACTCTAAGTTTGCATTTTGATCAAAATCCTTATTCCCGTTTTCTGGTAAACTAAGGAAAACTAAATTTTAAAAAATGTTTTTTTGCAAAAAATCTGTTTTACGATAATACAGAGAAAAACTGAGTTTCCCATTAAGTTGGAAATGACCATATTAGAAATTAATTTATGTTTCAATCGTATGGACCGTTTTCGAGATATGTCGAAATTTCAAAAGTAACGTTACTCGAATTTTTAGCCAAAAACTGGGTATGTCATGGTAACCTCACCCACTTAAGCCTAAATGTCAATTTTGGTTGAAATCGTTAGAGCCGTTTTCGAGCAAATCAAACTGGTACGAAAAATTTGTATGGGAAGTACCATTAATATTGAGGTTACCTTGCAAAATAAAAAAACGGCCCCGAACTGTAAGCCCACATGCTCCAAATCCGAAGTTTGAAGGAAATCCGGGCAGCCGTTTAGGCTGCAGGTCTGTGGAAGGACGGACAGATAGACAGACAGACAGACGGACAGACCGGTTAGAATTTTGTGACCTACTTTTTTGAGTTCGTGTATCATCGTAATGTCAGAATTGATTAACATCTCGAGTTCGAAAGTTTGTACGAAAACAATATCTTTCTACTTACTACCTACTACGTAATGGCGAAAGTTAAAAATGGAGGATGAAAACTAAGCACCAAAATAAAACAATTTAAGTTGCAACAGTTTTTAACAATATCTTCTATTTTATTTTGTTTCTCTCTATCAACTAAATCATTTTATCTACAGAAATTATTTATTGAAGCAATTACATGCGGTTTTTTTGTTTAATAATTTACATCTTGTGATTATTTGATTAATGTGTTGTAATAAATATTTAAATTGATTATCTTACTTCAATAGTGGTGCAACTGCAAGCTCTTTTCATACCGTAATCTGTACATCGAGGTAGTGATAGCTTATATCAATTTAACTGAAATCAGTCTTTAGTTGCACCAATTTTCAAGCAAGAATGCTACATGTACCAGATATTCAATGGTAAATGAACTTTTCTTTCTTTTAAAATAAAATTCATTCATTAACATTGTCCGTTCGGGTTAAATTTCTGTACTTATTTATTTCATATACATTTTGTTTTTAAAAATTATTCATTTTATCACAGAAACAATATTAGGGACCATATAAATATGGCCTTTGAATAGGGATGGATTTCATCGTAACAGTTTTTTTTTATTAATACATAGTTATTTAAATTATTTTCATCCCAAAATATCCGAATATTGTTATTTGTCTTATACAACAATATCACTACTCACTTGTTTGTCATTGAAAATATTTAACGCACGCACGCATATGCATAGCTAAACTACTTAATTTGCTAATTAAATGGTAAATGATCAACAATTTTGTAAAATTATTATTATAATACTAATTAAATGGTCCTAGTTGAGTGCATTATCTATATGAAGATTTTATTAAGTACTTTTTTGTATTTAAAACAAAGAAACGCAAGTAAGTCCTACAGTTGTTAAAGCTCAAGCTAACATAGAGAGAGAGCATTATTATGTGATGGACGATGGGTTTGTGCATTCACTTTTAATTATAGCCTACTCTATAGGGGAAATTAATGGGCAAAGTACATAATGTGCTTTTAAGAGTTTCTAGTTTTTTTTTTTTTTTTTTTTTTTTTTTTTTTTCTTGCATTGAATAACTTCATAACTTTTGATCGAACACAGTTGTATTTGTTCCTTAATATGCCCATGGTTATACTTAAAATAATTGTATTGCCTATAGTCTTCTACGAATATATGAATGTAACACAAAAATCAATGTGTATTTATTTGTTTCTTCGTATGCTATGTATGCATGCTATGACTCCGAAACCACCGAAATGATTGAGCTCCAATTTTTAGGCATACTTCGGTATAAGCCCTTGAAGTTTGGTCAATATTGGACAAATGTGCGTTCCCATACAACAAAGACATTTAAAAAACTTTACACAGATGCCCAAGTAGAAATTGATGATTATAGCTGAGGCGCTGATCCTACATTTCAGAAATGATTCCGTTACAGTAACAGGGTAGGTCAAGTCGCGTGAGTTCTTAATCCTCAATTTTTATTCAACAACAAATTGTGTATAGGGTTTTTATATTCAGATCTTTGTACATAATTCGTCTTTATAACGAAAAATGAGGTAGAAGGTATTCAAGAAATACTCTCTTCTTCGATATGAGCCTAGATCTTCCTTATTGGATAGTGGATAACTATAAAACATACCCTATCCTTAAATCGCAACATTTATCAATTCAACTATGAAAACCTCAGTCAAATTTGAGCAGTAGCTTTTTTATCTATTTCGGTCAAATACCTTACAGTGGTTACTTATATAACTCATAACGATATAAGTTCTTCACAAACACCTTATAAAATACTTTTTGTATGGCGTAAACCAGCACATAAGATTTTATGTGAAACTTGAATCAATAGGAGTCGTATCAGCAATTGTCCTAAATGAGAGACCTTCCACTTAAACTTAAGTTTTGCATACATTACCAAAAAGCAAGTGAATGTCAGCTTAATTGACATGCACCATATCTGAGTTCCATTTAATCAAACTAATACCAGACCCTGTAAAACAAAATTGACATCTAACCATAGCTCATTTTGACACTTCGCTGATCACCTTGCGTTTAATGAAAATAACAACTCATCGGCCCTAGCGAGGTATCCATCGGAACGGAATACGGAAGAGAAATACAAAATTGCGATGGCGCACCACACTTCAAATTCAAAGGATATCGCAACCTAACTGTCAAAAATTTAACAAATCGCACTTCAACGTAACTCGCCGATATGCGTTACAAAATGTCGGAACAACTCTCCGAACACACTTCGTATAAAAACAGAGAATTTTCCCTTCCGGCGGATACCTCGCTAAGGCCGTATGTTTGATCTTACTCAATACGCTATTTTATTTAGTTCTAAGTGGAATTTGCAACAAAGGTTTTGCGGATTCAGCCTAGCAAGGTCTTTGAGCGCAAAGGCTCAGTGGTCAATCTTTGGAACTAATACAACATGTACATATTCAAAACTAAAAGTTCATACCAGTGTTCGCGCACATCTGTCTGAATAATTTATCCAAGTAATTTCAGCTCTCTTCGTTAGGTGCATGAGTTTATCGAAAATAAGGGCACGAATACCAAATTAAATTTCGAAAAATTTGCTCTACGTAAGATAAAATATTGTGGGAAGATAGACTCCACCTAGGATTCTATATGAACACATGTGCCAGTATCACGCATTACTGAGAACTTCTCCAACAGCGGCACTTTAAACCATTATTCCATATACGATGGTCGGTCTGCGGGAGTAGCGGCGTGCAAAACCTATATTTGGTACTATCGACAATAAACAAATCGAAATATTGTTCATGCTAAATCATACGTCACCCTTACAAACTTAAAGATCTGCTGCCTATCAAAATGTACTTAATAAGGAAAGTGATATCCTGTACGATAGACAGGGCCTGATCAAGAGTTCTGACCGCCCTAGGCTAATTCTGAGGACGCGCCCCTGTCATGAGTGTTACGGATGGTCTAAAAAGTAGTAAATGGGTAGAGTAGTAGTGGAAAATTTTAACAAGGTTTATAATACTCATAAAAGTTTCCAGATTTAGTGTTTTGTCCCGGTCTAGTTGAAATATGCAGGGTAGATGCAATGATGCTAGATTAGTACATGCGAAGACATGGTTTTAGCGCGCCCCCTCCGATCCTCGCGCCCTAGGCTGCAGCCTAATTAGCCTAAGGGTTAATCAGGGCCTGACGACAGACCGCTATCAATATCCACCGATGGGTTAAGATCAAGAATAACAAATTCAATCGGTGCTGCTATATTCCCGAAAGACCTAGACAACCACCTCAACCTCGAATAGCGAAATTTCTAGCGCTCTTAATTTGATTATTTATTTCAATAAACATATTGGAAAAATGGAAGAATATTTGTATTAAAAAAAGCAGAACAAACTGCATTTCCCTATGATATCCCTCAATAGATTAGGGTACCTGATATAGACGCACTGTTTGATTGATTTGCCACCAAGACTAAGTATACATTTTGAGAGTTGAATCTTTTAGAATTTCCTAATATAATAAATACGTTATAGCCTATCAAAATATATCAGAATTTCAGTAGGTCCTGATGCGCACTCATTCCGTAACACAATAATCGCCTGACGATATCGTTTCGACGATAGCCTCGCATCATTGTAACATTGAAAATCACTATCGTCTGAACGACATCGTTTCGACGATACAACATTTGCTTAACGTAACTCAATAATCGACAGACTACTATCGTCAAGACGATAGCGTTTGCGCGATAGCTAAAGAGGTATCGTCTTGCATTGATTTGTATATTTGTCAGACAATTGGAATCTTTTTCATGAATTTTATTGTGAACAATTTACTTCGTAATTAGAGGGATTGCTATCGATGGTCTAGCAGGAATAAAAACATTGGGCATTCAGAGTACTAAAAACAATGCTTCATCATTACCATCCCATGTAATACCTAGTTTTTATTCATTTATTTGTAATAAACTATTTTAATTTTGTAAGGATATTAAGAATGAAACATGTATGGATTTTTTAGAGGAATCAGTGCCAAGCCAGTCGTTTGCAGTGATTGAAGAGCAGTCGGACTATTTCGAGCAATCGCTCGAAGCCAGTCCACTTTGGTAAATAAGGAATCAGCTGTTGAAAATAAAATAAAAAACGTTGGTTCGACCAACATATTAATGGACCAAATTTTACACATGATGAAAGCGAGAGAAGAAAGGGATATACAAATTCAAAAAGAAAATCAGGACACTCAAGAAAAAATGGCTGAGGCCTTACGAACACTTGGAGCCGGCATTAAGTCTTTGGCAGATTCAATCGCCCTTTTGGCAAACAAGCCGTAGACCTATTGTTTTGTTATCTCTTAACAGTATGTACATAATAATATATAATAATAAAATACAAAATATAACATCATGCTTTTATTTTATTTAAATATGTTCGACTTGGTCTTGCAGGGAGTTTACGTAGGCTTGGCGGACACTTTTTCCTTCTCTCTCATATCACTTGAATTTTCATCTGAATCTATCCTTCTAGTATTTTGCATATCATTTCAACATAAAAAACTATGTTCCTGTAAAATATTGTGTAAAATGGCACAACGGAACCGTGATTTCAAGACTCCAAAGGATGAACAAGAATCAAATATATTTATATTCTTCACAGAATATGACACCGAAAAATTCGTGACTTCTGAGTTGTGACCTGCTCAAAAGGAGATCACAATTTCGATTGTTTTTGTGAGCCTCACAAGTTGTTAGTGTGCTGTCAGAATACGAAAACCTCACAAAATCAATTTCACCTCACCTTGTAAGGGTCTTGTGACTTGTGAGGTATCAGTGAGGTTTGCCAGAATCGGGCTCATAGTCTGAATGTGATGGTTGTAAGTAATTTATCTAATATATACAAAATGTTAAGTAGAAAACATGTTTTCCTTTAGATCTGTGACCACAAATTGCGGATAATGGCAATTAATGCTAGATATGCTGGATCTGCCCACGACTCCCTAGTTTGGAAACATTCCAATGAAAGGGCATTTTTTGAAAATGGTTTTAATGAACAAAACCATAACTGTTTCCTTCTGGGTGAGTAATTGAAATCAAGGGTAGGGTATACCTACAGTGAACCAAGAATTTTTCAATTTCTAGGTAGTGTTAATAAAACATCGATAGTTTAATCGATTAATCGATTGTTTTGAACTATCGGGACTATCGATAGTTTGAAGAAAAATATCGATAGTCTTCCAATTTATGTGTTTATGTTGTTGGGAAAAAAAAATTTTAGAAATGAGTTGTGAAATGAGAATTGTCCTTGAGTGACAAAAAATCTGAACTGAGCTTAAGTTCAGATGGTTCTTGAACATACCCTAGACCCTACCTCAATTAACACTGTTCTGTTTTTGACAGTTCAGTTCACCTAACCTTGACTGCTTTAATGGGGGAAGTCCCGCATCGGCATTTCATTGCAATACCCAATACAGAATATAGTTGTTTCATATTGTTTGTGTTTTGGTTTTCAGTTTCCCTGTTTAGTGTTTATTTGTAATATATAATATAATATATTTAAATATGAATAGAAAGAACAAATCCTCGGTTTGGAATTTTTTCAACAAAAAAGGGCAGCTTTGTAAATGCAATTTTTGTGGCCAGGAGTATAAACACTCTGGAAATACGTCCAATTTACGAGACCACTTAAAAAGAAAACATGAACATGCTGATAATATAAATATAGAAGTAGAAGGTGAGGATTAATGGGATTCTGAAGCTGATGCAGATGCAGATGGAAATCAACTTGCGCCAATGCCACCCAAAACTTCTAGAAATTCCATCAAAAATTACTTCCAAAGAAGTCAGAAATTCGATGAAAATTCAAAAATTAAAAAGGAACTTGATTCTCTCTTCGCACAGATGATCGCTATTGACATGCTTCCATATAGGACTTCTGAACACAAAGGGTTAAAATTATTTATCCAAGCTTTAAACAACAGGTATGAGTTACCTAACAAAAAAACACTTAGGTAAATGTAAACTTATTCCTAAACAATACGACGAGTTAAAAGCTAAGTTAGACAAAGCTCTATCAAGATGTAAATATTTAAGTGCTTCAACAGATATGTGGACAAGTAATGCAAATGAAGGAATTTTAGCATTAACTTGCCACTTTATACAGGACGCCAAATTGGTTTCAGCGTTATATATACTGCGGAAGCGATGGCAAGTGTAAGTTTGTTTTTTTACAACAATTTGTTTATCCTATTTTCTTAGAAGAGTATTTCAAAGCTTTTTACAAAACATATTTTTTTTAAGGTAATCAACCAAACGTTAATTGGCTATAGCATTCGAGAAAAGGTGGTAGCTATGGTCACGGACAATGCTGCATCTATGAAAAAAACTGCCGAAATATTAAAAATTCGGCATTCCTCATGTTTTGCTCACTGCATCAACTTAACAGTACAAGACTCTTTTAAAGTGGAATCATTCTCAGAAGTTTTATCAAAAACAAAGGCTATTGTGGCTTTTTTCACAGTTCTACACTTGCTAGTGACAAACTTCGCATTGCTCAGAAAGCATCTAATAAACAAGAGTTAAAACTGATACAAGAGGTATCGACACGATGGAACAGTTCTTACTTCATGATGAAAAGAATTTTGGAAATACGAAGTGAGGTCGCAATTGCAATAAGCGAATGTTCAAAAGCACCTTCTTATCTCACGGCAGAAAACTTTGCAGCTATAGAGGAGATTGTAGGACTTCTAGAACCTTTTGAAATTGCAACAACTATAATCTCAGGAGAGTCTTATGTCACAGCATCTTTAGTTATACCTCTTATACGAGGTATTTCTATAAAATTAACAAGTTTGCAAAACAGTTTGACAACTTTTGAAGGGCGCGAGGTCTTGCATTTCTTGAATAATTCAATTAACCAGAAATTGAAACCGTTCAATACCAGGACTATAAATATGCTTTCGACATTGATTGACCCCAGATTTAAAAAGAATGGATTCAGGTCGTCTCAAGAAGCAGACAACGTATCCTAATTGCTACAAAGAGAGTATGCAGGTATTATTGCGTCCTCAGCAACTTAAAGAACAGAAGTGCCAGCGTTAACAAGTACAAGTTGTGTTTCCTCTAGAACTTTGGCTGCTTTCACCATAAAGGAGTTCTACCGATCAAATTAAAACACATTTCAACGAAATACACGCAAAAGCGAGGAATATAGTTGAAAGGTGCATTGGTGTGTACAAAGGTAGGAAATTTCCCTCGTTAACTTTCTATAAAGATAAAATATTTAGTATTATAATCCTCAGGCCGCTGGAGAATTCTGCTTGAGGAACGGAAGAGCAGCTACGACCCCAGTAAAATGGCTGTTTTCGCAAATGTTTGCGCTGCCCTCCATAACATTTGTGTTCATTATACTAGTATTGTCTCTGTTCATTATAATGTTGCGGATTACATTCCGGAAATAGAAAACGAAGACTTGGCGATGACAACTAGCCTAATGAACAATTTGCAAGTTGGAAGTGGAAACAACCACACAAAAAAAAAAAAAAAAAAAACAATGTACTCCAATGTATACCTACTAAGAAATATAAATAATAATAAAAAACAAATATCACATTCAGTGGGTTATTCAATATTAATAATAAAAAAAAAACAAATACATCACATTCAACAATTCAAAAACAACAACCGAATTCGTTTAAGAAATGTCATTTATGACAATTACGATGACGTCTTGCGGGAATTCCAATTACAATTTGTGAAGTTCTGGGAGATACCGAAATTTCTCAAACTTTGTGTAAAATAAACGATGGACGACACGATAGTTGTATAGTTACGTGAAGCAAATTAATAACGAGATCGTTGACTACTATCGCGCGGACGATTATCGCTCTCATAGTTACGGAATGAGTGCCCTGGTGCTAAATTTACCTTTTTAGTTTTCAATGACATTTTTTTTTTTTTTTTGTGTAATCTAGCGGCGCAATTTACTCTTTTTGTTCACACTTTATGTGACACTTTTAAGTACAAGTCACAATCAAACTTGTTTCAAGTTACGTGCTACCGAAATTTATTTGTTTCTAGTTGGCTGACGGTGAACAGTCCTCGATTGTAAGTTACGTGCTGCCACCCCAGGTTTTTATCTCCCTGTGGTTAAAACTACCTGGCAGCACTTGCGGGAACAGCTAGTTTAACATAATTAAAACTATTGTTGATGAAATTAAATTATAGACAACTGATTTTAAGGTATATAGCTCTATGTGTGTTCACTCAAATAAAGGTTTAACTAAAGAAATCAATGAAAAAACTGGTTTTATGCAAACAAAATAGCCACAGTCCTGAGGTGTTGCTTCCAAACTTATACCAAGCTAAAATCGAACTCTTAAAAACATTTTGTAGCGTAAAATACACCAAAACTTGTCACTACAATCTCTTATAACCAATGCATGAAACACGCGCACTTGAAAATAAAAACCCAAATACAATTATTGCCAACAAAATTTGACAGCAAACAGTTAAACTAAACAGTCCTACATATTACACACACGCACACAATTAATGTAGTTTACTTAATTGACAAGTTAAGAGGTGTTTATCAGATACTATAACAATTAATGTGTCGTGGGATTTCCTTAGAGTCGGAATAAATATCTACATTACATACATAGTATAGATAGGTATATCAGTGCCTAGGAAAAAAATGAAATATGTATATAACAGTTCCTTTTAGTCTAATCTACTACGATTGGTCTCAATTGGTACATAGTATAGTAAGTTATAATTATTATTATTATAATTATTGTTGACTGCTATTAGGAAAGTAGGAAATGGGTAGGTACCCTTCGTTTTGTCTACTTGAACCATAGTATGGAGACAGATGTTCGAAGTGTATGTATTGCTTTGTTTAAGATGAAGATCATTCATTGGCTTAGAGAACATTGCATGTTTTTTGAGCGTTTATCATCGATCCACTGGGACATTTGAAGACTTCTGTTGCGCTGCCACCTTGTGCGACTAACCATCCCAAGCTGAAAGAAAATTGGTCATTAATTTGTTTTTTATTTATTTAATTTTTTTTAATGAAAACAGTTACATATTTCCGAATTCTCCAGCTTCGGTGTCGATTCCCACGTACAAGGATTCGGCGCACAATTCCTGTGCCGATACTAAAAAGAAGATCTGCGTAGGTGTTAAATTTAGTCCTGGTAGTCTGGCCATTCCTTTGATCGGTCCCGTCAGCGACAGCATTGAATGGTAGGATATTTGCATTCCTCCTGAATGAATGAGGATGTCCATGCGGCTATAGTTTGAGAAGATGTTCACAGATTTCGGGACACATCGCATTGCTTTGTCTTCGAAAGTTTTTGTTATTGAGCGGAGTATCTCCTTGGCAATGGCAACACCGACGGAGGCATATTGTAAATAGGGCGGCAATTTGGCATCGAAATATGGCACAAGAATGACCGAAAGTGGCACAACTGTAAGAGAGATAAATAAATAAAATACTAGCGTATTGGAGAAATATTCTGAGAATTTACAAAAGTCGCCAACCAATTTGGTGAAGGTTAGATGTGTTTTAAATTGATGCGGCTAAATATGAATGACAAACATTTTTAGACCTTAAACAGATGGTTTGGGTGTAATCAACCATGACAAAAGTTGGGTATAACTACTCTTAGCTAGGACATATTAATTAATTCCTTCTTTCTAAAACCTATAAACTTATCTGTCTCAAACGAAGAAGAATAAATGGGTACTGAGACTTATTTTGCATACGAAGTTTGTGAACGCTTCCTTTTTGAACAATTGCAGAACCGCTGCGGAAAACATGGTTCAACTACATTCTGCACTAATCCCAAGTTAAGTTTTTAATCAGAAGTGAAGTTTTTCTGGAAGACAAATTGGTTCACTTTTATACGGACTAGGTGGATGTAATTTCTCTAGTAGACTCAATCTCAGTCCCTCTGTAATGGAGGAGGTCCCTATCACGGCATTTATTTTGCTGTAAAGTACGGCTGACAACTGTAGAAGCTGAGATCGATTCTTTTTAATTCTACAATTTTTTTTCCATCGCGGTTGCCCTAAATAAGCAATTGTACCGTGCCAACAAAATCTTAACACTGCGAGGACTCACCATACGCAAACACCAAGTATTTTGGTAAATTGCATGTGTCGCGCGATTCGTTTTTGAGTCATCATACTTCTCCAATCCCTATGTATCTATATCGAGGAGTGGTGAACATTCGACGGGGAAAAGAACTACGATATACAAATTATCTTGCTGCAAGTTCATGGCTATCAAAGACGGTGAAAGTCCCGATAACCCAAAATGTCTGTCCTTATATACATTTACTGAAGATTGATAGCGGGGTTCACGTCATGGCCCATGGGCGACTATGCTTTGGGCAGAATAGTTTTTTGCCTATGAGAAGGATGATCTTGACGAACATTAATCAGTTGGGTGGTAAGTTGTAACATTACGCGCGGTCGGTTGATGGTCTTAGCAAAGAGTGATGCAAATATTACCGCGTGTTCAAAGCTCGATGGTAGTGTCGTGAGTTTTTTTATAACCTTACGCTATAAAGCAGTACACTCGTGTCAACTTGATTAACGAGGGGCACTCCAAAGTGAATTTTAAAAAAAAATCTGACTGTGAATACTTTGCGCTTTAAGTAAATTCCCGTTACCCCGATACTCAGGCTCCCTTATAACAGCACAAACACTTAATCGTTAAAACTTTCCAACGTTTTCCCCTGCACCCTGAAAGCTAAAGCAAATCTCCCGAAAGAAATTCAATACCCCCTCTGTCAGTACTCCATAAATGCCAGACTTGCACCGTTACATACACGCCGCCAAACTTGAGCTATAAGCAAAACCGCAAAACAAAAAGCATCCGCCGAGGTTTATTTTTTTTTCCCAAGAGCGATCGTCGAACCACACCCACTCGACCACGTCATCAAATTTGCTTCTCGAAAACCCCTTCCCCAACCTGTCGAATCAGCATCCTCTCCAACACCAAACGGAACTATAAGTTAATCACTACACCGAAATAATTAATAAAAAAAATCTTTTCTAGAGCAGTTTGCTCTGACCTTTATTGAGTTTACTTCTTAACTAACTACAATCAATAATTTTATATTCGATTTTACCTCGGTACTTTGCATTCCTAAGGTATTGAATTGAATTGCAACATGAATTTCTGTGGAAATTCGCTGTATCGAGGCAGACGCTTTGTCAGCATTTCCGTTGCTCGTGTTGATGTTAACTCTTCCCCTCTAAAAAACGATCGTCATCGGTCGTCAGAAGTATGGTAGGTTGTTGAACTTTGGGCTGCTTGGATATTGGAGATAGTTGACCTCAGGAACGGAAAGTCTATCGATGATTGTTACTGGTCCATTCGTCTTTGTTGTCGGTTGTTCAATTATGATTTCTGTGTTGTTTCTTCTTGGCAAGATTTTGCATATGATCGCTATTGTAATAAGTAGTCCTAGTACGGAGATGAGGGAATATGTTGTTACTCGTTGATTATCGTTTTCTGTTTGTAGAAGGTGGATCTTATTGGTATTGTTAATATGGAGATCCTTCATCATTTCTAGTGAGAGTAATTCACGGTATTCGTTTTCCTTGGGACTGGTTTGCAATATTGCCGGAAGTGGTTTAATCATTGAGGCTTCTTTGGAGATGTATTGGATTCCGTTCAAAGTGATGGTCATGTTATGGAATTTTACCAAGAATGTTCCATTTAGGTTGTGTGTTGTGTTATCAAATTCAAGGGTGCCGATGAATTGGTTCAATAGCATTATGCCCGTTGATATTTCATCTATGGTCGGAATATGATGATTATTTATTTTGTTGCAAGTAGCTGGTAGACTTTTTAATAAATTAGGAATGCAAGTATCGTTTGTAATATTGACAATATTTTTTGAGTTACAAATGGATAGATTGTTAAAAGTTTTACATTTGTTTGTTGTTCCATATAATTTTTCATTATTTCTTAAAATTACCTCGTACAATGTTTCTGTTACAATGTTTTTCTTTTTAATTGGCTTTATTAACAAATTTTCGTAAATTTCATTCGTTGTTAAGGGAATGTTTATTATGTAGAGGATTGACGTACTATTGCTTAAAACTTTTATATCTGCAAAGTCTAGGGCTTCTTCTATTGTTGTGTAGGGTAATTTTTGTTCATTAAATACTTTGGTGGCTAATTCTATTTCATTTTTTGACAATATAAAAGAGTTTATTGTACCTAGTTTAGCCCAATGAATGGCATAGTTAATATTCTCTAGTTCTTCTTTTACAATTTTGATTTTATATTTGAGATTTGATATAATTTCATAATTTATTTTATTATTATTTTTAAGTAAGTTTTGGATTTCATTCTGGATTCTCGTAATATTGTTTATTCGTTCGTTATACAATTCATTAATAATAACCTGTTTATTGTTGTTTTTTAGAACATCTGTAATTTTTTCTTTTATTGTAACAAAGTCATCGTGGTCTGGGTTGCCAGCAATCCATTTCCAACCTTTGCCTATAAAGTCTAGAGAACGTTTCGCTATTCTGGGTTGTAAGTTATGTAAAAGATTACGGATTTGTTGAATTTCATGTGATATTAAGGGAAAAAGGATTTGACTTTGGGTTGTTTCGAGATTAAGGACTGGTGATATGTCGGAAAGGAATTGCTCATATTGTTTAAGATTAATGCTATGTATTAACTTGAAATGTCCATCTTGAATTTTTGTTTGCCCTGTATGTAGGGAGACAATTTGGGAGTTTGAGAAATCCATGATCTGGATCTCCGCTCGACCAAAATAGATGGTGCATCTGAAAGAGAATTAGTTTCTTATATTACTTTTATGGACTATTTTTCCGGATTCTGTTACTATTGTAGAGTTTCTATTTTCCTTAATGATTTCTTGTCTATACCTATTTGTTAATTTTGAACCTAACCGTTTGTTGTTTTTTACATAAATGACCTGTCCTATCTGATAGTCCTTCTGCGGTTTTCTTTTTTTATTATGATATTTAATATCTTTTTCCTGTTTTGCTTTAATTTTCTCGATGTTAATTAAACGTGTCTTTTCAAATTGTTCCGGGTTTAGTCTGGGTATTCGCCCATAGTAAAGTTCTATGGGCTTTTTACCTGTAGTTGAATGGATAGTAAAATTGTACTCGTTAACGGCTCGCTGTAACAGTTCTTTGAAAGACCGTGAAGGTCCTTCCGATTTGAGACATCTCATAATCTCAGATAGGGTGGAGTGAAAGCGTTCGACTTGGCCGTTCACTTCACTTTTGTATGGTGGTGTTTTGAAAATTTTGATTTGGAGGTCATCTTCTAACATTGAGGTTATCGAGGCTGAGTTAAGAGCCTTTTCGTTGTCTATAACAACGACTTCGGGGACACAAAAGTAGAACAAGATATCACGTAAAGGTTCCTTGATATCTTCGATTGAACGGGATGATATTATTTTAGCCTGTGCGAATTTCGTGAACTTATCGACGGCGGTCAACACGAGGTATTTTTCCGTAGAAAATATGTCTATATGGAGGATGTTACCAGGATAGCTAGGGATCGGTGTGTGATTCAAATGTGGTTTGTTAGGATGCCTGTCATATTTATTCTCCTTGCATGTTACGCATCGGTTAACTAGTGTTCTAATTTTTGAGGACATTTTAGGGAAGTAATAGTTTTCCAACAGTTGAATCCTGTTTTCTTCGGCGTTACGATGTGCTCTTCGATGTATCTTCAGAATTTTTTCTTCTTGCTCTATTTGGCCGGTTATGTCTTCAACAAATTTTTGGGTGAATCGAATACGATAATCTTTAAAATGTAACGGATAAATTTCTTGTACTCGTCCCATCGTCATTTCGTCTGTTAGAAGTCCGTTAATAGTATTTGGATTAAGGTATCTCTTGAAAATGTTAATGATGTCGTTTGTTGAGTAGTCTTGGCGTATCAGAATATGTCTTGTATAGTTGTCAAAGGGGTTCTGGATTTGATAGCTATTTTCATTTCCTATCTTGAGTAAAAGTTGATTTCGAAAAACGTTTATAGGGATTTCTACAGATGGAATTAGGTTTTGCGCTGAACTGTCAGCACTGTGTTCTGTAGGGGTCATTGAGTGTATTTCAGTTTTTGGGGGTCTCGAGAGAGAGTCAGCAACCACATTTTCCTTACCTGGTTTATATTTTAGCTCATAATTATACTCCTCCAATATGGCTTTCCACCTTTTCATTTTGGAGTTTGTATTTTTGTTACTTAGAGCATAGGTAAGTGGTTGGTGGTCTGTGAAAATGTTGACTTTCCGGGATCCGTAAAGGAAGTTTCTCAAAGAATTGAGGGACCAAATAATCGCCAGCATTTCTTTCTCGTTCGTGGCATAACCTTCTTCTGTTTTGCTTAAGGTTCTGGAGAGAAATGTGATTGGCTTATCATCCTGTGAGAGGACTGCTCCAATGGCGTAGTCGGAAGCGTCAGTTGTTAATTGAAAGCTTTTGTCAAAGTCTGGATATTGAAGAATAACTTCTTCGGAGGCGAGAGAGTTTTTTAATTTGTGGAATGCTTCGATGGCATCTTGATTCAACTGAATAAGTTTTTTCTTTGACATATTTGCGGACACATGTCCATCTTCCCCTCTTAAAAGGGATGTCAGTGGTTTTGCCAACTTTGAGTAATCTCGTATAAAGCGGCGGTAATACCCTGACATTCCGAGAAAGGATCGAAGTTCTTTTAGGTTTTCAGGAATAGGTCGATCAACTATAGCTTGTACCTTTTTTGGATTGGTTTTTATTCCGAATCTTCCAATAATAAACCCTAAAAATTCTACTTCTTTCTGGAAAAATTCGCATTTATCGAGCTGAATTTTCATATTTGCTTTTTCTAAGGTGTGAAATACTTTTTCCAGATTTGAGAAATGTTCGGTTTCGTCTTTCCCAAAGATGACAATGTCATCAATGTAAACATAGCAACATTTTCCAATGAGGTCTCTTAGAATGTCATCTAGCGTTCTCTGGAAAATGGAGGGGGCGTTCTTTAGCCCAAATGGAAGACGAGTAAATTCGAACTTGCCATTATTTACCGAAAAGGCAGTTTTTTCTATATCAGAATCCTTAAGTGGGATCTGATGGAAACCACTTTTTAGGTCCACTATGGAAAACCATTGATTTTTACTAAGGTTTGCAAGGATTTCGTATATTTCAGGGATTGGATACTTGTCGGCGATAGTTATAGCGTTTAGCTTACGGTAATCAATTACCATTCGAAACTTCTTTTCTCCTGAAGCATCCATTTTTTTGGGGACAACCCAAACAGGAGAATTGTAGGGAGATCTTGATGGTCTTATGATACCGTCTTCTAATAGTTTCCGTATTTCTTTTTCGACTTCATTTTTAAGTGCCATGGGGTAAGGATATGATTTCGAGTACACGGGGTCTCGAGTTGTGGTTCGAATTTCTCCTTTGACCATGGTGGTATAGGTTAACTTTTCGTTTGGTTCCGAAAAGAGATTGGGGCATTTATGAATAATTTTAATAAGTTCGGAATGTTGTTCTTTAGTCATGTGGTCGGTTCTAATATTTATGTTATTGACAAATTGTGATTGATGTTGTTTGAGCGGAATGGAAATTCTTGGATGAGAGAAACCAGGGTGAATAGACATATGGTTTCTACTTGTGTTAATGATAGCATTTAAATGTTTTAGTGTGTCATGTCCTATGATACCATCAAATGAAATAAGACTAGGGAGAATAAAAAATGTAATTTTGTCAGTTTGGGGGCCAAAAAGTTGAATAAGTGCATGATGGGTTATTTTAATATTTCCCCCCACGGAGTGAGCGTAGAAGGGTTTAGCATTTAGTAGGGGATTCTTTATGTGACGTGGTTGAACGTAATTCTTGTTGGAACCTGTGTCAACAAGAAACTTCAGGGTCTCTCCACTTCTAGAAATGTGTTCGAAATAAGGAAGTGAAGAGGGCGTTAGTCTAAAAAATAGATGTCATCCAGTTCTTCGTGTTGGTCAAAGTTTTCTCCTCCACTCTGTTCAGTGTATTCTTCTAGTGATTCGTCATAATTTTGGTCTTCCTCTGCAATTTCTGTCTCGTAGTCTTCCATGGATTTTTCTTCGTCACCGAGTTGAGCTGTGTGATGGATTCGCTGCATCTTTTGTGGTTGGTGTATTTGCTGCGAATGTTGTCGTTTTTGTATGAATTGTTGATTCCTTGGTCTATTTTGATAGTCTACTTTCTGAGTCCTCAGGGAGTAGTCAATGGACATTGGTTTCGGTGGGAGAGGTCGTTGATTTGGTGGTATTCTTTGTTGTTGGTACCTAGGCTGGTATTGGACATCTCTATAGAGTTGAGGTTGTTGTGGAGCACGAGGGTTGTGCAGTAAGTGGGGATAGAAATTGTGTCTAGGAGCTGGGGCTGGTGCAGGTCCTGGAGGACTGTTCCTTTTAGCGGGAACTGGAGGTGCTTGTTGAGACGATCTGGGAGAACTGTGGGAATTGTTTGCGTACTGGGCGCGAAAGTCTACGTTTTGTAGTTTCAAACACAAATGCAGGGCCTGTGGAAGGTCTGCTGGTTCACGTATGCTAAGCAGGCGAGGCAGATCTCCTTTCAAACCCCTGACGAAGGTATCGAGGGCCTTGTCACGGTAGCATTGAGTCATGTTGTTCATAGCATCTTGACTCATTTCCATTGATCCCAGTTTGTTTAGGATTAATGACAAGTGGTGATAGACGATCTGATAGAATTCAGAAATCGTGCTATTGCCTTGCACTAGCGTTGTCATTTGATATTCAAGGGTTCCTAAGTCCCTTTTATCCGCATAGTGAAGAGTAAGGCATTTCGAGATTTTCTCCCAGTTAAGAGGCGTGTTGTACGACTCTAGCACGACGTCGGCATGTCCTACGATTTTGTTGCGAATTACAGACAAAATGCCATAGTACTTGGGAGTACCCCTAACGTGATCATAAATTTGGATTATTCTCTCAACACTCTTCTTCCATGAATTGAATTCATGAGCTTGCCCAGAGAATTCTCGTAGACTTTTAACTACGTCTGGTATTTTGTCAAGGTCGGCTAAATTATTATCAACTAAGTTGATGGGTTGGTCGACTTCGTTATTGATGTCGGCCGCGGGATTCATTATCGAATTAAATATTTGTCTTCCTTGTATTTGTAGCGTTTCTGCTACTAATCTGGTGATTAGTTGAACTAAATCGTTAGGATTAATACCTTGAGCAAGTTGGGGGGCAGGTTGGGGAGCAGGGCCAGGGATAGGTGGATCTGCGACGTGTTCCAGGCGTGCTGGCCTAATAAGGTTATTTTGATTTGCCATATTGGCTGAAACGTTTCAAAGTATCTAATTTGAAATAAAAGCAAGAGCACGGATGGAAATAGATAACGGCAAAGAAAGAGGAACGATTTTTTCAGATGTTATCTTAGTTCTAATGTAATAAACTTGTTTGAATAATGTTTTGTTAAATAAAATCAATTAATTAATCAATAGGTTTCTTTACACGGTTTTTAAGTTGTGCTTTTAGGATTTAACTTCACTTGTTTACTCTTATTATTTCTCTTATTATTTCAAAAATTGATTCACTTCTTAGAGCTAGACTTACAATAATAGTATGAAGTGTTGCTCCATGTGTTGATTAACGATATTTTTTGTTTTGGTGGTTCTTCTATTCCTATTCAGGCGGCTGCAGCTTTATAGTTGCTCCTTTTTGTCCTTGGTTATCGGGCTACTGGGGGACCTCTTTTCTGTTCCTTTTTATCCTTGGTTATTGGACTACTGATGGAACTCTTTTCCTGAAGTTGCGAATTAATGTTGAACGTGTAAGTTCGAAAGCCACACAATGGGCGCCAGTTAATCACTACACCGAAATAATTAATAAAAAAAATCTTTTCTAGAGCAGTTTGCTCTGACCTTTATTGAGTTTACTTCTTAACTAACTACAATCAATAATTTTATATTCGATTTTACCTCGGTACTTTGCATTCCTAAGGTATTGAATTGAATTGCAACATGAATTTCTGTGGAAATTCGCTGTATCGAGGCAGACGCTTTGTCAGCATTTCCGTTGCTCGTGTTGATGTTAACTTATACTCTGTCCAAGAAAAATTGTCAGTACAGGGAAGATAGGATGTTTGTCTCTCAGTCTGGTTGCAATGACTTACATAAATCGGTCCCTTTTTAAAGCTCTCACAGGGTTGCCGTAGTGTGTATGATTATTCGCCATAACTCAGAGAGCAATTCTGTTAGGGTTACCATCTTCCAATTTAAAATAAAAATATTGCTGAACGAAATAAATTCCGTTTATCGTTTTAGTTTTCCTTTTCTAATATTCGCTTCTTTTAAAGGGTATCACCAGTAGGCCTAATCGCTTTAGTTTGTTTTCCAACAAAAAATACAAATTTCGTAACACAAAAAAAAAAATCAAAACGAAAAAATATATCACCGTAATCCAATTTATTCGTTATAAATATTGTTAAACATAAAATACTAATTTCTAATATAACTTATTAAAACATCAACTAATCCGATGAGTAATAACTGCTACTGCTCTCGTTATTTAGGTTTATCATTAACCTATCAACTGCTTCCTCGGCGAAAACGTCCATTTCCCACATTTTTGGCTCAACAACCTGTTCAACATGTTGGACACATCGATGCCATTTTTCATTGTCAACCCTTTTGAGTGCTGTCGTTAATAAGCCTCTTATTTCAGCCATTTTAAATGACTTGTTTTGGCTTGCTACAAACCCTTTCACTTGAGCCCAAACCAATTCTATTGGATTAAGGTCACAGTGATAAGGCGGCAAGCGAAGCACTTTATGTCCCGCATTTCGAGCCATTTCATCCACGACGTATGTTTCATACTTGGCTTTATAACATTTAACGATTTCAAGCAACTCTGCTTTGACCATATCATCCTCGAAACTTATCGCATTAGACCTCAAGCACTTTTTTATTTCATCTTTTCTCGTGGAAGTGGATGGTGCTTTATTTTGCTTTCTGGAATGATAGGAAGCATTGTCCAAAACTATGACGGAGTTGGTTTCCAGGCGTATTAAAATGTCTTTAAACCATTTCTCGTACACGTCAGCGTTCATGTCCTCGTGGTAGTCTCCAGTTTTTCCCGAAATGAAGCATAAAAGTCCTCCTTCGACGAAACCTGTAGAACTTCCAATATGGGTTATAATCAATCTCTTTCCTTTTCCAGATGGTGATCGCAGTCCTGTTGACAATCCTTCAATGAACGCTTGTCGTGGTGTTGTAATAGTTGGGTCTATCCAAGTTTTTTCTCGCGTGTGTCCCTCGTTGAGCCAGGTCTCATCAGTAAAATAAATCTTTCTTTTCTCTTCTCTAATTTTTTTTACTTCACGTAGATATCTTCGTCTCCAAGAAATAATGTCACTTCTTTCCAACAACAAATTCTTTCGCTGACGTTTGACGAATTTAAGTCCGAGATCTTTTTGCAATATTGTATGCAAAGTTGATCTGCTTAGTTTTGTTATATTTTCACTTTTTGGTACTTCAAATAATATCTTGTCTAGCGTTGGAAGGTCATTATCCATAAAAAACTGATGGACTATCCGCCTAATCGCACATTTGTCAAAATCATCCACCTTGCTCTTGATACCGGAATTATTTTTCTTCTTTGGTGGTGAATTGTGGCCTTTGATTGCTTTTTCCCTTAAAAGCCTGTATACAGTTCGTTCCGTAACAGAAAAAACAGTAGCCGCATTTCCTACAGCTTCCGATTTACTTTAAAAAAGGCCATAGCATTTTTCAGTTGCATCAACAATTTGTTGTTTCTTTTCTACACTTAGATCCTTTGAAGACTTTGTAGCAATGTTTCTGTTTATTCATATGCACAATAAAGTTAACCACTTGTTTAGATGCACTATCCGCTATTGAGATAACAACCATTGTTTCCGCCTTATATACACAAACAGGCAATTAGACAAAATTATATAACCACGACGCAATGCCATATACCTAAACAGATGGTAAAAGGACTGCACTTGTGCACATACATTTTTTTAATATAGACATAATACCTAGATTACATATTTGTTAAAAAAATTATTACCCGTCAATGCAGAACTTCAGGGAAACAGTAGCAAAAAAAGGATCATAAAATCCTTTCAAGGCATTTGCTTTAGTGGAGAGGAGTGACCGGATGTGGTAAAACCCAACGACCGAAAATAAACAGTATAGGTCTACCTGCTTCATCATTTTGATATTTCAGTGTGAAAAATATTCTCTACAAAGTGAAATATGAATTTATACCTACCAAAACATGCAGAAATATTCCCCGAACGAATAATAATTTATCGCAATATCACTACAACGCACATCATGATCACTTGTTGCGTTAATGAAATGATTGCATCAAAACAACTCACGAATAAACCTTATTTCTAAAAGACAACATTAAAAAATATGTTTTAACTGAATATTATTGGATCTTTCAGAAATACAAACAAATTAAAACCGAATGGCAGCACCCCAAATAATATGCCGCTCTCAAAAGCTCCAAAAAGCTCCAAAAAGCACCAAAACCGAAAGTTCTTTGACAAAATTCAAAGAAAAACCCTTAATGATATGCTAAAATTCACATATGGTAACATTTCTCTGATGTGCTTCAGTCACTCACACTGCTTATTTTGGTTGATGATAATAGCAAGCGAACACAAGCGATCGTGCTCATTCTGCCCGCAACTGTGTGGCAGAGTGGTTTTGGAGGGATGTATGCGAATTTCAGGAAAATTACAACAACAAAATGCTTTGGAATGCCAGTCGTTTCGTTTTTATTTCAGTGGCAAATCTTGTGTTTGAGTGCCGTGAGAGAGCTACAGGCACCACTGGTAGAAAAAAGAGCTTCCCATAAGGCCTGTACTGACAATTTTTCTTGGACAGAGTATAGTTCTATCAGCAAATCGCTGCGCCGAATCAAGAAGCGGCTGCGATCTCCCTTCAAATCTAAAGATATCCGACATTTTTTCATCGAGCAATTCGACAGTATTCTGACAACAAAGCTGGCAGAGCTATTTTATGATTCACTTATATTGGGTACTGGAGGGATATTTCAAGGCCCGATTAACTTGCCAGATGTGAAACAAAATAAATTCTACTATACTCTGTCCAAGAAAAATTGTCAGTACAGGCCTTATGGGAAGCTCTTTTTTCTACCAGTGGTGCCTGTAGTACTCTCACGGCACTCAAACACAAGATTTGCCACTGAAATAAAAACGAAACCACTGGCATTCCAAAGGATTTTGTTGTTGTAATTTTCCTGAAATTCGCATATATCCCTCCACAACCACTCTGCCACACAATCGCGGGCAGAATGAGCACGATCGCTTGTGTTCGCTTGCTATTATCATCAACCAAAATAAGCAGTGTGACGTGTGAGTGACTGAAGCACATTAGAGAAGTGTTACCATATGGCAATGTTAGCATATCATTAAGGGTTTTTCTTTGAATTTTGTCAAAGAACTTTCGGTTTTGGTGCTTTTTGGAGCTTTTTGGAGCTTTTGAGAGCGACATATTATGTGGGGTGTTGCCATTCGGTTTTAATTATTTTTATTTCTGAAAGATCCAATAATATTCAGTTAAAACATATTTTTGAATGTTGTCTTTTAGAAATAATGTTTATTCGTGAGGTGTTTCAATGCATTCATTTCATTAACGCAACAAGTGATCATATGTGCGTTGTAGAGATATTGCAATAAATTAATAGTGATTACTAGGGCAACTCAACCGGATTCATGCAAAAGCATGGTATTTTAAGGGATAAAATTTGATTAAATATTTTATTATAGAAAACTAAGTACAAATTTTCAGCCTTATTCGTTAGGGCATATTTCTGCATGTTTTGGTAGGTATAAATTCATATTTCACTTTGTAGAGAATATTTTTCACACTGAAATATCAAAATGATGAAGCAGGTAGACCTATACTGTTTATTTTCGGTCGTTGGGTTTTACCACATCCGGTCACTCCTCTCCAGTAAAGTAAATGCCTTGAAAGGATTTTATGATCCTTTTTTTGCTACTGTTTCCGCGAAGTTCTGCATTGACGGGTAATAATTTTTTTACAAATATGTATGTAATCTAGGTATATATGTCTATATTAAAAAATGTATGTAGAGCTGCACAAGTGCAGTCCTTTTACCATCTGTTTAGGTATATGACATTGCGTCGTGGTTATATAATTTTTTTCTAATTGCCTGTTTGTGTATATAAGGCGGAAACAATGGTTATCTCAAACAAGTGGTTAACTTTATTGTGCATATGAATAAACAGAAACATGGCTACAAAGTCTTCAAAGGATCTAAGTGTAGAAAAGAAACAACAAATTGTTGATGCAACTGAAAAATTCTATGGCCTTTTTAAAAGTAAATCGGAAGCCGTAGGAAATGCGGCCACTGTTTTTTCTGTTACGGAACAAACTGTATACAGGCCTTTAAGGGAAAAAGCAATCAAAGGCCACAATTCACCACCAAAGAAGAAAAATAATTCCGGTATCAAGAGCAAGGTGGATGATTTTGACAAATGTGCGATTAGGCGGATAGTCCATCAGTTTTTTATGGATAATGACCTTCCAACGCTAGACAAGATATTATTGGAAGTACAAAAAAGTGAAAATATAACAAAACTAAGCAGATCAAGTTTGTAAACAATATTGCAAAAAGATCTCGGACTTAAATTCGTCAAACGTCAGCGAAAGAATTTGTTGTTGTGACATTATTTCTTGGAGACGAAGATATTTACGCGAATTAAAAAAAATTATAGAAAAGAAAAGAAAGATTTATTTTACTGATGCGACCTGGCTAAATTGGAAGATGGTAACCCTAAAAGTATTGCTCTCTGAGTTATGGCGATTTATCATACACACTACGGCAACCCTGTGAGAGCTTTAAAAAGGGACCGATTTATGTAAGTCATTGCAACCAGACTGAGAGACAAACATCCTATCTTCCCTGTACTGACAATTTTTCTTGGACAGAGTATAGATAGAGTAAACGTTACCAATCGCTATATGTCAAACTTAATCAACGCTATATTCCTTTGATAAAGCAGATCTATATATACACTCAAATTCCAATAGTCATATATGCATTTGAAAACCGTAAATGTTTGTGATGCAGCGGGAAAGCCTTCAAGGGGCTCGGGCACTGCAGCTTCTTAAATGAGCCTATTGTGCTTAATGTCTGGGATGTAGTGTTCCTTAAACATCGATAGTCTATCGATAGTACCGATAGTTTTTTACTATCGATACTATCGATGGTTCAAAAAAACTATGGATACTATCGAAACGCATATATGAGCACATATTCAAATGTAGAAGTACTGATTAAAGATAAAACCGGTGAAACATGTACAGGATAGGCGATTGGGCAAAAACTCAATTATATACCTGCTGTACCTAAGAATACGTGAAGCACCCATCTTCTTCTTACTTATTAAAAAATGTAGCGCCTTAACACTCAAGTAAAGTAATGATATTCAAACGTCAAAAGTACTTCCGTAGGTAATAGGAGTACTACTTTTCTACGTATAAAGATCGGCGCCTTTATATAAAGTTAAGACTAGCCTGTATGCCAAGTGGTCATAAAATTCCAATTTCTGACAGTTCTCGTGTCAAAGTATGGTCATACCATCGGCCATAGCGAGGTATCCATCGGAACGGAAAATTCTCCGATTTTATGCGATTCGGAGGATTTTTTATGCGAAATTTTCTTCGAAACAACTGTTCGGAGTATTGTTCCGATATTTTGTAACGCATATTAGCGAATTACGTTGAAGTGCGATGAAATGCATTTTATTGTTGAATTTTTGACAGCTAGGTTCCGATATCCTCCGATCAGTGTTACCTCTGAAAATTTACAGAAAGAGTCCAAAAAAGAGTCCTGGATGAAAAAAGGAGTCCCATTTCGATTGCAATATTTTGTTTCCTTTTTTAAATAAACATATCTCATATGCTGTAATGACCTAAATGCCACATATGACCAGGCTAATTTTGACAGATAAAAATGCCCAAATAGCATATAGTGTAATCGGATAATAAGCACGAATGTCAGCATAAAGCCCTATATGCAGATATGCACTTATTGAAACTTCGTTATTGCATTGCTGCCATTTTTGATGGAACAATAATTATTTTGTTGTCATCGGTGTTTGAGTTCGTGAAATTGTGAATTATTTTCTTTTTCGTTCTCTTTTTTTGTGGAACCCTACTACAACATTTTGTTAATAAATAACAAATGTTTTAAATGACCATATTGGTAATTTTGGTCATATAGTCTAATATACAAATTTGATAATCCTGACATTTTGGTCATTTGAGAGCTAATCTGGTCATTTGTTGTTGGCATTCATATGCGTGATTGGCATACAGCCTTATAGCTTGAACTACAATAAAATACAAATGCGAGTCCTTTGAAAACTTTTCTTCACTTCGGTATTCGAATAAAATATGTTTGTTTTTAAATGTTTTTAATTAATATTATGAACAAATTTACACCCCGTCCTTAGAAAATCGTAAGCATATAAAACTATCGATACTATCGATAGTTTTATTCCGAAACTATCGATACTATCGAAATGTAAAACTATCGATGTTTAAGGAACACTACTGGGATGGAACCGATTGAAAACTTCTATCAAACTCTACCCATACTACTCACCAATGGAATGGCTTAACGTATCATAAAAGATTTTGGCAACAATAGGATACGCCCATCTAGAAATAAAAAGCAAAAAAACCTTTATACATTTGAAAAGCCAAAACTTTATAAATTATTCCCACTAACGCATCATGAGATTCCACATCAAGTGATATTGAGTCCGGAATGATCTTGTTTCGTTTGTAGATCTTTAAGATATTTTCAAACCAATTATCCGATGTGATCTCAATCGATTCCAATTGCTTGATCATTGCAGTGAAATTTGTGAAGCCCTCCCAAGGCTTGGTTTGTATTTTCAGGGCGGACAGTTTGACTAAGGCGGCGCCCTTTAGTGATGGTGCCCGTTTCAGATGGGCTTTCAGTGATTTAAAAACGACCTCTGTCTGCAAGAAAGTCTCTATTGTAGATAAACGTTTTATGAAAAAAAAAAGGTCTACTCACCCTTCGTATCACCTCCCTTAAGTCTTCAGATGAATGCTGTGCTATAAACAATGCAGATGTGATTTCAGGCAAGGCCCACATAGTAGCTCTTGTACAAACAGCTGGGTCTGGGTATCCTTGGGGTAATATACCGAGTGCAAACAATAAGAGCATTGAATTGTGAGCAACTCTTGTGGGGTATTTCATAAGGAGCTCTTCGACTGCCTTTAGATAGTCTGAATTTCTAACAATAATCGGCCCAGTCCAATTGCATGGAATAAGAGCTGTCCAATTGAGCTGAAATTATTGCCAAGTTTTAACCCATGGGAAAAGGTTTGACTTTGAGAATTGCTTACAATTGGGTATTTCTCCTCCAGCGATGATATATTATATAGCACAGAACTGTTCCAAAATCCACGTCTTGAGTGTTCTACGCGAATCTATAAAAAAAGAAACACAGAGCTAGATTAGATAGATAGATTATGAAGCGGGAGAGCCTTCAAGGGGCTTTGGCACTGCGGCTTCTTAAAGGAGCCTTGGTCAAATGGGAAGAATTTGAGAAATTTATCCATAATAACTCCAAGAAGTGTTTTTACGGATCCTGAGATTTCTATATCACATTTAATTGAGTTTTCCTAACTTGGTTCAGGGTGATCAAGAAGATGTGGTGACGGAGTGGAGAATGCTTAGATTTGTCAATGATCATAATCTTAACGATAAAATTGACATATGTATGCGAATTTTGGGAAAAAGTCGGTTATCTTAAAAATGCTTTAAACGAGTATTGCTTTAAAAAAATAAATACTTTTATTAACAATTTGATGTCCTTCCACAAAACTCAGCTGCTGCTGGAAGAACATTTCATGAAATAAGTTTGATAAAAACGAAATTAAGTAGGGTGAATTGGGGTAAATGTAAACGGCGGTTATTTCATCCTTTCAAAATTAATTGTCGTAGGCCAAGAAACAACAAAAAAGCAATTTGAATTGCCGCCAATCTGTCGCCGCACTTACTCTCCGGTGACTTTTATATATCACTGAGAATTTTAGTCGTAAAAAATCAATATCAATCTATAGCCAGTTCTTACTTGTTTACATTCACCCCAGGAAATCAAACGGACTGTTTCCATATACCCCTATTACTATTTTGCGCTTCATGGTTACAGATCAGAAGTGCAATGATCACCAGTACAATTCTTGGTGTTTTTTATTAATAATATTAATATCCGAAAGTTAAAAGGAATTACCAAATATTTTTGTTTTATTTTTTTCAAAATTTGGTTTAAAAGAAGGCAGGAAGTGTTTCCATTTACCCCAACTGACCCTAATAGACTTAATTTTGACACTATTAATAGTATAATGCTGGCCAAAGAGCTTAAAGATGAAAGAAATAGCAATAGCGTTTGGGCTGTATAAATATCTTTTTAAATAGCGATTTAATAAACATATTTTGTTTTTATTAAGCTTAGGTATACTCTGATATGTGATCTCATTTTAAAATGCTTTTAGAAATTCGTATTTTTATGTTTTATTATTTATGATTCGTTACTTTTATTAATTTTTGTTAATCTAATAATATACCTAATTAAGATTGTTAGGTACTTTGTAAATTTGTTTTTTTTTTTATTATTAATAGGTAATTAAAATAAATGTGTGATCTGTGTAATAGAAGAATATGTTGAAATAAAAGTAATGAATTGTTCCGTTTTTACTTTTATTTCGGACTTAAATTAATTTGGTCATTTTTAGGTAAAGTTGGTCATTTTTATTTCCAATTTTATCCGCTGAAAGTTTTTGAACCCTGTATTCGCAAGTGGAATACGGCCAAGCCAGACTGAACTGCATGAGGTAACAGAAGACTAAATAGGAACCGAATAAATGGAATCAAAAACTAACATTTTTATGAAGCGTAAGAAACGTCTATGAAACACAATTAGTCCTGAAAATAAACAGTTTTTCGCTCTGGAGCGAACATCAATCACCTCTTCATGTGCTGTTCGTTGATTTAAAAAACTGTCAACAAATAATCTGTTTTCGCTTGCTTTAAAAGAAAGTTCTGTCGAATAAACTGGTAAACATTATCACTCCTTTTTCGTCGGCTGTACTCCAGTACTCCACAAAGACAATTTGTACTCCTATTTTTACTTTCGGATTTAGCTATTTTCACTTACCTTGACATTACTTTTCTATGAAGTAAATTGCTAAACAAATTTTACTTTCTGGATTTTCCACTAAGTTTTATTTCGTATTAGATTTTTTTTTATATTCGCTGCAAACAAACTCTTGAGGATCCTTAAAATTAAATTTTCCGACAACATTTAGTGGAATAAAACAGGCTGTGTGTAAGGTCGATAATTTGTCAGCCGTTGGTCTTATATTTGAACATTTGTGTAGAAGGCAGTCTAGATGAAGCAGTTAAAGAAGGTTTTTTTCACTTAGTTGCTAGTCCTAGAGGTCTATCGTTTCGACGAAAGTCATCTCAAAAGTCACGTGATTAGGGCGCAGGTTGAATAAATGAAGCACGACCGTTGAGAAGAAAATACGGCAATTGCAGAAGAGCTCCAAATGGTAAGCTCTGAGGCATACTATCTGAAATAGAAAACGAACACGTGTAGGCGTAGTAGGTGCTCTTGGACAGATAATTAAACCTAGGACATTATTATAATAACATCACGAGATCAAAGACGACACCTGCCACCTAAGGAAAAGTTGAGAGATAGTTCCATATTTCTTGAAGAAGTTTTAAGACGAACTTCAGATCTTTGTCTAAATGGTGGAAGAAAAAATAGTCAATTTTTGCATTTTACGAAGCACAATCAAAGGCACGTGGTAGTTGTTCTAAGGTTATAAACACATTCTCCGGATATAATGTGGACCGTTAAATTATGAGGAAAATGGGAACATCGAGTAAAATTTTGCAAAAATTATTTTCCATCAATTACCATCGGTTTTCGAAAGCTGTCCTCTACCAAATTTCCAATTAAGCTATAAACAACCCTGCATGTTCACATCCATTAGTGTCGCATATACGGTTATTAATTCAAGCGTAAAGGATAAGATGAAATCTGAAACACCATCTAAATCAATATATCTCGCTCATTGGTGTTTTTCAATAACTAGAGTTCGCCAGTGGTAGAAATTCTACCATAATAGGCGTTTTTCTTTTTTAGTTCAGAGCTGAGCACTGAACTGAGCTCGAGCATTATGAGCGCGCTCTGAACCGAGCTCAGATCATTATGATGTTTTTCTGTTTTTCCTATTTTTTTTTTTTTTTTTTTTTTTCTATCAAATATGACTGGAAGTGTGAATGTATAAGTGTAATCAGCTTTTTACTCAGCCTGCTCAGTCATTTTTTTCTGAGCTCATAGAGCGTGCTCTGACCATGCTCTGAATGAAAAAAGAAACACAAATTCGAGCTCTGATGTATCTGAGCTAAAAAAGAAACACAAAATTTTTGTATAACAGTTCAGGTTGTGCTCTGAACTAAAAAAGAAAAACGCCTAATAACGGATGATTTTTTAGCTGGTTTGGTTTTGGCAACACTGGTTTTGAAGGCTGACGTGTGTTTAGTACCTTGTGTCACTGTCAAACAGCTTCAGTTTGGTTTGCAATTTAACCATGGATCGTCTTACAAATGAACAACGCTTGCAAATTATTGAATTTTACTATCAAAATTCGTGCTCGGTTCGAAATGTTCATCGCGCGCTGCTTCCATTTTATGATCGGCATTCTCGACCTTCTGAGCAGTCTATTCGGAAGATTGTGACCAAATTTCGCACCAAATTTACTTTGTTGGACATTAAACCACCAACACGTTTACGTACTGTGCGTAGTGAAGAAAATATTGCGGCCGTATCAGCTAGTGTTACAGAAGACCGCGAAATGTCGATTCGGCGCCGTTCCCAGCAGTTAGGCCTTTGTTACAGCACTACGTGGAAAATTTTGCGGAAGGATTTGTTCGTAAAGCCTTTTAAGATACAGCTTGTGCAAGAACTAAAGCCAGCCGACCTACCACAACGCCGAATTTTTGGTGAATGGGCTCCTGGAAAGCTGGCCGAGGATCCGCTTTTTTATCGAAAAATTGTGTTCAGCGATGAGGCTCATTTTTGGTTGAATGGGTACGTAAATAAGCAAAATTGCCGCATTTGGAGTGAAGATCAGCCAGAAGCATTGCAACAGCTACCAATGCATCCCGAAAAAGCCACTGTTTGGTGCGGTTTATGGGCCGGCGGCATTATTGGGCCATATTTCTTCAAAGATGATGCGAATTGCAGCGTTACTGTCAATGGTGAACGCTACCGAGCGATGATAACAAACTTTTTTTTGCCCGAAATGGAAGTTCTTGACTTGCATGATATGTGGTTTCAACAAGACGGTGCCACATGCCACACAGCACGCGAAACAATGCCGCAATTGCGAGGCGAGTTTGGTGAACAGTTAATTTCACGTTTCGGGCCGGTCAATTGGCCGCCTAGATCGTGCGATTTGACACCATTAGATTATTTTTTGTGGGGGTATGTCAAGGCTAATGTGTATAGGGACAAGCCCGCTTCGATTGACGCGCTGGAAGCCAACATCCATGCATTCATTCGTGAGATACCGGCCGATATGTGTGAAAGAGTATGCCAAAATTGGACTCAGCGGATGGACTACCTGAGACGCAGCCGCGGTCAACATTTGCATGAAATTATCTTTAAACATTAAATTGCAAGGTTCAAACTATCGATTCAAATAAATATTTCATTCATTTTTTCGAATTTTTTGTGTTTTTTTTTTTTTTAAAGTTCTAAGCCTCTTAAAAAATCACCCGTTAGTAACCTGGCTCAGTGTTGCCGAAAGTACTCCCATAGTAGTGTTGTACTAGCCTAACATTCTTACACTTACTTCACTTCCAATTTAATGCAAATTTGGCAGCACTTTTATCTTCTAAACTGTCGTCAAAAAGGGAATTTCCCTCTTTCTAGTTTGTTTTTGTTTTTCGTTGGCTTCATGCAGCATTGCCAGACGGTCAAAATATTTTTTTTATAGTTTTATGTACAACTTAAAAGTAAGCAAATAGTTAGCGCAACAGATCCGTAGAGACCCTAGGCCAAGCTTCTCACAGGCATTCGTTTTGCGTACGTTTTTCACTTTTGGAACGAATGGAACCGATCTACAATTTTATACCGAGTTTAAACGGCCAATTAAGAATCCAGACGACTTTTCTTAATAAAACTGGCAATAGCATTTTTTTAAAGAAGTGTTTTGTTAATGAAAATAGTCCAGAGATATTGGCTTTGGAGGATCGATCAACAGCATTTTAAAATAACACACACACTTAATATTTCATCCTGGATTGTGTTCAATTATGAATCTTGAATTTAGTTGTTAGCAGAACGAAGAATCGCTACGCTAAGTGTAAGTACCTATACTTCAGAATAAGTTACTCAGCGTTTCTTACGTTCACCGAATGCATATAAATTTCATTTTCCTATGGAATCTCATTTTTAGGTTACCAAAAAGGATTTTATAACGAAATACAAATAAATTAGAATTTTAAAAACCCCCAGATTTCCTCCTAAACAATATCTCCCCCCAGATTCCCCCCCGTCCGCCAAAAAAAAAAAACTAAATCTGGGGGGAAAACCCCCAAACTGGCAACACTGACTTCATGTATTCTCATCTGTCACTGTCAGTTCGGTACTTATTTTATTGTTACCTACTTGAGATTGTGGTTTGGTGGTTCTGTTCTGTGCAGTAAAATGAAAATGTTTATAAAATTAATGCTTGAAATGTTGTTATTCCTTTATAGTTAATTAAAGTAAACTTGTATTATAGATGGTTAAATTTTAAGGGCCGATGTTGAACGTGAACCACACCTAAACGTCAAGTTTCTTAATTTCAGACTAACTCAATTTGAACTATGGAAAGATACACAAAAGAGCAACGCGTTAAAGTTATTCAGGCTTATTATGAAAATGGGCGTTCAAATCAAAATGCATATCGCGCACTTCGTAATATTTTCGGTTAATTTAATAAAAATTTGGGAAATACATAGCATTACAACTCCGCACAATCTTCTCAACAAAAAAAATCAAGCGAATATGTAGTGTTTAATACACTGAAAGTGGCTCTTAACTATTTATATATAAGATACCCAGCACCACTGTCCTTTGTTAGGATCTTCGAAGATTTTTCTATTTTTAATAGGACTGCCACATGAGAGTCAGCAGTCAGGAAAGAGAATACAATTTTTATAACCACAACCGTTTTGTTTTTACACACAAAAGGTAGAGAAGACTTACTTTATTTAATTGTTCAATAAACGTTGATATTGCCTCCTTCTCCGACATCTTCTGGTCATAGCTCAGTCCCGAGGGCAGAAAACTATCCAACACATCGTTCAAGAGCTTCGGAGCAGTCTGTTTTATTCTGTACGGTGGTGCCTTTGGACCCATCCATCGAATTTTATTCTGAAAAGTTCACCAAACCGAATTAAAGGATACAAATAAATACGGGCACGTGTGTATACCTCTAGAATGGGAGCGGATGTACTGGGATCTCCGATAATCAACAAAACATGCGGCCTCCGGCCATAACTCAAGTCATAGTAGATATCGACTAAAGGCGTCGGACCCATTTCGTAGATTTTCGATATCAATGGCGCTATACTGGACGGGCCCAGAGCGCCGATTGGCAAATACCCACCCAGTTGTTCGAGGACAATTTGAATAGTTGATGAATTGGTCGTCTGACGAAGGCAACTGCCATACAAACGTCCCAATTTGCGAAAAGGGCCCGATGTTGTATTGTGTTGCAGGAGCTCTAAAAATAGAAACGAATATTGAATTTAATTCAAGAGACTAAGATGAATTGGAAACTTACGCTGCATTTGTATATCAACAGACTCTTGAGCACTACGTGCGGCTCTCCAACTGGCCACTTGTGTGGTTGAGCAACTAAACTCCTTGAAATCTCTGCATGGATCTAGGTTCCAGTTTAGCTTTGCTTGTATACTTGAGGCGGCCAATCGACAGGCGGGTTCATTGCACTCAGGCGGTGGTGCCGTTGTTGGCATACAGTCTTCATCGTCAGAGTAGCAATCTCTTGGTAGTTGCGAAGGCGCTGTGCTAATAAGAAAGAGAATCGGTGATGCTACTAGTAGAGATGTCACCAATAGGGTGGCTGTTGTGATAGCGATTTTGTGCACTGTCGCTGATGTTCGCAGCCAAATACAGGGGGCGCAACAAATCCATCCTATTGTAGCGTTCTGCAAATATAAGAGGACGAGGTGTTTATGTGATGTCTGCCGTTTATATGTGACACTGAGTTTTCTGTCAGTAAAGTCCTAGGTTTTTCTTGTCGCTATCCCACCACTCTTGAATGGCAAGTTCTCAGTCCCAAAAACGAATAGTTGTGACGAGCCACGCTTCAGGTACTATTTAACCAGATGGACCTGTTGCGCTAACCATTTATTTAGTTCTAAAATTTCCACCTAAAATATTTAAAAGTTATACCTTGAAAAATTCTATTGAAATCGGTTGAGTGGTTTCGGAAGTCGCCAACAGCTCCAACTATCGGGTCCAAAAGCATTCTCTCTTTCAAACGGGAGCCAACCATATACATCTACAAAAAAATATTGTTATCGGTTAAGTGGTTTCGGAGATCGAAAACAGGTCCGGAGGGACCATAGGCCTAGCTTCTCACAACCATTCGTTTTGTGTGAGTTTTTCATTTTTGGAACGAATGGAAGAGATCTACAATTTTATGCCGACTCCAAACGGCTAATTGAGAAGCTTTTTCAAGACATTTATACTCTCGGATATTTGTCAGACGTTCGCGAGAGGTAGCGCAAAAAAAAACCCTAAGTTGGAATTCGGGTTTTTGCGGGATTCAAACCTGAGACCGCTCGCTTAGTAGTCCAACACACTAACCACTAAGCCACTGCGAAAACAGTGCCACCTATCGGGTCCAAAAGTATCTTATCTTTTAAAAGTCTGCCTGAAATACAACAATACGAAAAAAAAAAAAAAAAAAAAAAAGAGAATGATGAAAATCGATCCAGCGGTTTTCGAGTTATAACGTCATCGAATTTCACCCATTATTCATTATCTATTATAACTCTGTGTTAAGTAATAAACAAATAATTTGCAATAAAAAAAAAATAGCGACTATAAATTTAGTTATAAACAATCCTATCTCTCAAGTTAGATCAAACTGCACACAGTGTGCAAAATTTGATAAAAATCAGTTGTGTACCTAGTTTAGGTTTCCATCGCGGAGCAACCTGTGACACGTAATTTTTATTGTAGTTCATTATTTTGGCTAATGATTTACACATAAGATATAGATATATACTGTAGCGGGCTTTTTTGTAGGACTATTTAAGATAAACATTTCCATCATACTTTACATATGTGTTACTCTCTAGAGGGTTTGGCAGCGCACACCAGAATAGCTCGCAGATGGTAGATTTTTTCCTACTTACATGATATTTTGGACAGTTAAATTGTAGCCTATGTGTTATGCTGATGTATAAGCTATATTATTGTAAAGTTTCATTAAAATCCATTTAGTAGTTTTTACGTGAAAGAGTAACAAACCTCCGTCCTTACAAACATTCGCGTTTATAATATTAGTAGGATCATATTTAGTGTCTAGGCTAGATTTTCGAACCTACAATGGCGATATTTTCCATATAAAATTACAATTACCCGTTGTGACCTACAAAATATTTATTTTTAAAACGATTATTCATAAGACCCAGTCAGTAGTACAGTCGCACGGTCGTAAAGTAACCCGGTAACATCACAGAGTCGCAATAGCATTGGTGCATCGCTTTTCTTTTCCGAAATGCCACTTTGTTTTGCCGCCGGCTTTTTTGGCTGCGATCTTTCAGAACTTTGCAACTGATGTCAAAAATGGAAGATAGAAGTGAAGACTTTAAAAGTCCGTGATCAAAAACTATTACGAAAAAATAGCAACATTCTTTTGTAAAGTACTAAACAAGAACATATGATACAAAACCGTTTTTGGGAAGGGGCAAAGGCAAACGACTTTATACAAAAAACTTTTGTTAAACATTGCTCGAGCATGATTCCGTTAATGTAAATGTATTCAATTTGAATCGCCCGACTGATTGGGCGATTACTTTCTCCACCACAAACAATGAAAGCTGACATCCACTTCCTCTAAAAGAGGGTTTTCCTTTTGACTATAAATTCATCACTCGACATCTTAGTTGACTTGTTAGAATGTAGCTTCCATGAGTTATGTTGTACAAGTTGCGAGATCCGGATATAGACAAAATTTTAAATAAACGTTAGGCACAATTTGGGATGTGTTGTCATTGTATTATTAGAAGAAATTGTCATTTGTGCACACCTATATAATAGGCTTGGCTTGCCCGCAGTCCCAATCTCCCATTACATAAACAACAAAATATGCTAATTCGACGATTAGTTTGTAGGCAAACATACTGTGCCTATGTTTTATTTTATTTTAATCACTTCCGACTGTGTGGCAGGATCATAAATAATATTTGCAGCGCAGATAATTTATTACCTTAATTATGTATTGTTGTTTTGTGTGCGGTTATTCAACTGGCCCTCAAGTGGAATCTCTGTCTTCGTTGAATTTCCAACAACCACCATACTCGTAATTATGTTAATTTTGTGTGAAGCTACAACATTCCGCTGGGACTATACAACTGTCACAAAATTCTGTAATAGGATTTTCGCTTTAATTACAAACAAAATGGATCAAACATTGAGGTGCTACTTTAGTTTATGCAAATAAACTTCATCATCTCAGAAGTGAGGGTCGATTGCACTTGTGTGCGAATGATGAATTCATTGCTTCTAGAGAGTTTCCAATTTCTTGGGACTTGGGGGTATTGTCACACGAGTCAGCTAACTAAGTCTTATTTGAAATGTCTCTTCGTATTCCAAAACAATGCCATCATCAGAATCAAATTTAAATTCAAATTCAAAATTCAACGACGAGACGCCATACATTTCAGAAAGGCAACAGATCGATACCTAATTTCAGTGGGGGCAATACCCCTATATATTTGGCTTAATACAAGCTAAAACTAACATTGAGGCTTAAAGTAACAACTTAAAACTAAGATACTTAAAACTAAGACATGAAAAACCTTAAAACTTAGACTTAAAGATAAGGATTTGGTGAAGGAGATCAAGTTTGAGGTGGGCAGAGCTGCGGTTGAAATCGAAAATTGAAATGTTGGAATTAATCTTTCGCAGCATATGGGAGATTGGTTCATTGGAGCCATATGAGGTACGGTGGTTTGATGGGTAAAAGAGTCGAGGGCAACGTAAATTACGGGGGTTTGTGTTACAGAAAATAGAGTTGTAAAGAGACGCGCAATCGACGGAGCTTGAGAGAAGACGGTAAATGAAAAGTATGTCCGCAGCGTCTCTGTGTTCCTCAAGGGTATTCAGGTTAATGAGATTGAGCCGGTCTATGTACGGTGGCAAGATAAAAGGATCGTCCCAAGGCAGACCTCGGAGGGCAAATCGAAGAAAGCGACGTTGGACGTTCTCAATTCTGTGAGCATGAACCCGATGAAAGGGAGACCACCAGTGTTGCCGAAAGTACTCCCAAAGGAGTATTTTAGTCCTTTCAGTACTCCCGTACTCCTCCTTTCACATTCGTACTCCTATTTTTTTTTAAAGACCTAAAATATCTTACACTTGCACGAAAAAGTAATGTCAACCTTAATAAATTTAATTCACTTAAAATTTCATGCAAATTTGGTAGAACTTTTATCGCCCAAACTGTCGTTAAAAAGGGGATTTCCCTCTTTCTAGTGTGTTTTTGTTTTTCGTTGGCTTCATGCAATTTTCAACTGCCAGTTCGGTATTTATTTTATGTTTACCTGAGATTGTGGTTTTGTGATTCTGTTTTTTTTAACTCCTTGAATTTTTATGTAAAGTTTTAAAGTAATGTTAAATTATTCCTATTAGAATAAATAAAAGTAAATTTATATTTAGCAAAATCACCTTCTGCAAGAGCCAGCGATAGCCAACTTTTGTTATTAGAATTAATAATACAGACGAATCCCTCTAAGTCGAATTAAATAAATTATGATCCAGTTATTTTGATTTCAAATTTGCTACTCAACCAACAACACAAATAATGTTGGGCACCTGCAATTTTTTTTTTTTTTTTTTGCTTTTTTCCCATCACTCTAACTATTTTATTTATTTATATTTATTTTTTTTAAGCAGAATATGTACGCATACGACACAACGTATCGTCATTCGCAACACTTCCGGGAGGGAGGTCTTTTTTTTTTTTTTTTTTTTTTTTTGATTTTGTCTACTTCTGACAAAAATTTTACTTAGAGGAATATTGTAATAGGTCAAGAATCAAAAGAATATGTTCAAGTTAGAGGGATTTTCGACTTAGAGGATGACTTTTCTATGCAAAATTAAAGGAAATGGAAAAATTGTGTCGAAAAATTCGAGTTAAAGGAGGTTCGACTTAGAGGGATTCGACTGTTAATATTTATGCTTTTTTTTTTCTAAATGAAGTTTAAAAAAGTCGTTGTCCCCACATTTATTTTTAAAGATTAAAAAAAATCTTTACTACTATTTCTTTCAAAATACTTCCATTTTTTGGCTGCGGTACTCCCTTATAATATTTCTCTCCGGCAATACTGGCAGACACCACTTGACTAGCGTATTCAACAAGGGGACGAACTAAGGTGATATAGAGAGATCTATTCACGTAAGGGTCGGAGAATTCTTTAGACCATCGTTTAACAAAGCCGAGTGATGAATTGGCCTTACGAATTATTTCGTCAACATGCGAACGAAAATTTAGCTCCCTGTCGTACAATATGCCAAAATCGCAAAGAGAATGAACGAGAGAGATTGGTTGACCGTGGAGAAGGTAAATGCGGGGAGGGGGCTTGTTGCGCTTGCGTGATAGGGTAGTGGATTGGCATTTGGGGATGTTAAGCAATTTTTGAGGCAATTCTTGAGGTGAAGAGATGCTTTTGGAGAATTTAGTATCATTTGCGTAGAGAGAGAGAGGGACGAGTGTTTGATGACCTTCTCAATATCATTTACCGTTAGGATGAAGAGAAGGGGACCTAAATGGCTGCCTTGTGGGACACCAGATGTTGCTAAGAAGGAGGACGAAAGTACGGACCTAAAGCGAACGCTATAATACCTGTTTTCAACGTAGGAAGATATCCATTTTATCAATATACATAGGTTCAAATCCGAGGGCAGACAATTTGAAGAGGATTAATTGGTGTGAAATCTTATCAAACGTCGACTTCGTTGCCATTCTCTAAGGTTGAGACGGCAAAGGATACAAATTCGACGAGATTTGTAGTAGTCGATCTATCTTTTAGGAAGCCATGTTGGTAGGGTGAAATAAGGGACTTGCTCCGAAAACTTAAGACTTCGTATAAAATACTTTCAAAAAGTTTGGGTCGAGAGTTTGGCAATTGGGCGGTAATTGGTAGCTTCATTTTTTGGTCCTTTTTTGTGAATCGGGGTAGTGAACGAGGTCTTCCAAATCTGGGGAGATTCTTCGTTTGAGAGAGAAAGACGAAAGAGATCAGAAAGTGGGAGCGAGAGATTTGAAGAACACTTCTTAAGAAAAATGGCTGGAAGACCATCTGGGCCGGGTAAGAATTCGTCATTAAGTTTTTATAACTTAATTTCAATAAGAGAAAGGTCTACTGTTTAAGGGAGAAAGGGACCGATAGAGACGTTTGGTAGGTAGGTAAAGTAAGAGGTATCCGGTGCGAAGGAGTTATCGGCAAAAGATAGCTTAAAAGATGTGACAAAAAAGTTTGCAATAGTATCTGGGTCAGGTCAGTGGAAGAGTCGAGAAAAAGAAACATAGGGAGAAATGGAGGTAAATCAAAAATAACTCTCTGTAAAATATGGAAAGAGCATCATTAATTGATAGATTGGCAAAATCGAAAGAGCATTTACTAAGATATGCATTAATTTTTTGGAAGTTAGCCTTGTGAAAGTCGTAAGAAGAGATGACTCCGGAAGAACTGGACTGGGGTGGAGAGCTGTATATAATGAAATGTGTTCAACACCGAGAAATACATGACACTCATGACTTAGTTTTTGACACTGACGTATACATACTGTTTGTGTGGACACAATGGACCCAACTGATGGTCTAAGTGAAGCTGTGGCAACCTCCAGAAGAGCACCGATTTACCTACATACCTACCTAACTGTTTGTGATAGCCATATTAATTTGAAAGAAAAAGATTGCTCTCACCTTAAAGCATTGGGGATGTTCAAAACTCTACTTTAGTATTAGCTGGTTGACTTAATGTGTGTTCACTTTGTAGTGACGTGAACAGTTTATTTAAGTTGACTTCAATGGGAGGGGTAGCCGACAAATCTAGTCAAGAGTTTCATGACTGAGTACTCAGTTCACATTTCGTAGGTATTCCTGATTTTTGAAAAGCGACGTTAGCGATCAATCTTGAACTCACGCAGTAAAAACATAGTGAGCGCAATGTAGCATTAATATCCACTTCTCCACGTACATATCGATCGATTGTACGTGACATAAAATAAAACACCATAAAACATAATTGGACAAACTTCACCCCACCAATGCATGACTATTTCCAATTGAAATTAAAATTCCTTCGACAATAAAATATACAATATTTTATCAATACACATTTGTTGCATGTTTCCAACCAGATTAAGTAGAACACGACTTCCGCGGCGGGTGGAATGGAAATACCAACGCAGTAATCTGCGTGATATTTGCGATTTCCGACTAAACGCACGGCACTTGACAGCTTTATAGCATCATTTTCATCGCTGTTGGCTTTGTGTTAGTTTAAGTATAAATACCGATAGCATTTTTAGTGATTTATTGCGGTGGAAGGATTCAAAATAGTTTTCCTTCAAAGTGCCAATAAAAATCGATTGCTTTTTGATTTCACTGTCAGATTATTGACCATCAGTTTAAGGACATCCTTTGAATAGTAAAAAGAAAGAGAAATGAAAAATAAGTACATATTCCGTGGCGTACATTGTATTGTGTGCCGGGAAGGATGTTTCAGTTGTGAAAAGATTGTATATCTATAAGAATGAATGCAGGTGTATTTAGATACATTCTCCTTGGAATGGGTGTGCAGGAGTAAGTCTACAAAGGACGTGCCCCAGTGTCAGTCCTATTCGATGAGGTTGGCATTGATATCTACGATTAGGTGCGAATATTGATTGCTTTACGAACACATGGGCTTTTTAAAAATATGTCTTTGACTTTGGCGAGACGACGCTTGAATACAAAAAAAAACTATTTCTTCACTCTGTACACAATCATTCATTTCTAATGCCAAGTTCATAAATTTAAAAGGCTCGCAGGTGTATGGTGCTTAAATGGATCTTTTGTAACTTAGATTTTCCGCCAGGGACTCTAAATCATAAAGCGTAGTCCCCATACGGGAAGGGGAACGATTTCGGACTTGATCTAATCATCTCATGGAGAGCCTGACTGATGACACGGTTTTTATAGCACGTCTTAAAGACATTGGCCGCACCGTCCGGAGCAGAAGTTGCTCGATATTGAGTACCTCACATTCTTTGATGTTCCTTGTACGATTTAAAAATCTCGGCCAGATTTTTGGGCGACTTTATCATTTTACAATCGGTAACGCGGCTCCGATGTACGTAAAGATAGGTAAAATATTAAAAAACAGTTGACAGAACAACCAACCGTATCAAAATATTGGCAAATGTTTTATACATCTTCCCCTATACACCATTTTGTAAATATTAAAGCTGAAGCACGACCATCCCTGAAGTAGGCAGCGCATAATTACATTGAAATTAATAGGCATCTCATCGTCGCCGTGAGCAATGGAAATTGTGTCAAAATTACCCACTTTAACCGCTTTTGACGTTGTAGACATATCATTAGCCACTCAAACACTCTTGAGGTCCTTTGTACAAGCTCTCGCCATGCATGTAGCGCACCAACGCACACTCTAAGAGATTATATCCTGTGTTGAGTTAACATGCAACTTACATAATATGTATATATATTTCCTCCTTCGGTCAATGGTTATATTGACATTTGACACAGATTTGTGTTTCATTTACATACATTTTTGAAACCTGACGCGTGCATGATATTTGAGTAGACTCAATCACTATAATGATTATTGTACATGCTACAGAGATTTAGATAGTTAGGTAGTTGGGTACACACGTAAATAGCTTTAAATGTGTTTTTCATCGCGACATAATAAAGGAGCACATTGTATTGGAACACGTTTGTTGACACAAAGCAAATAAAACCAATAATTTAACGTTTCCTTTCCTGGGGCCATTAGGCTATTGTGTTCGTTTATTGATTGCATTATTTAGATACCCACATTTAACCGAAAGATAAGGATTTATGCTCTTAATGTAATTTTTGTTAGAAGGGTCTGTGGTTGAGTTGTATTGTATGTGGCGGGCAAAAATATACGAAACTTGTGCCAAGAATGGTGACCGAACGTTGGCTGCTTCAAAGTTGATATTCCCCAAGTTCGCGACTCATATTGGTCAGGGTAGGGAAAGGCGGGGCAAATGTGCTCGTGACATACGACAGGGCTCAAGCACTTGTCAGGATTCTGGTTAGACAATGTCAGATTTCTCTTTTCGATATTGGTACATAAATTAGGCGTTGTTCTTCAGAGCAGAAATATATGCAATCCTGTAGCCGTTCTTCATAAATTTTATAACGGTCAGATTGAATTAAGTTAAAGTATGGGTGATGGAATAGGTCCCACGTAATGTGGTAAAAGAATAGCGTAATCCTTACTGCAATAAAACTATTTTTTTTCCGGCTGTAAGCTGTTTGCTCTGAATAGTTTAAAAAAGTACCGCACGAAATTGATTTCGGTTTTCACAGTTGCATCGATAATTGTCGAGATTAGATTATAGGATATGTAGTGTTTGGAAATACTGCATTAAATATTAGAAATGTGTTGTCTCTTGTCTAGGAAAACTATAATATAATGTCAAAAAATATTTGATATAATAAATAAAAAGGCACTTCATACGTGACTACGGAGCAAAACAGTCATCTATATATACGAATACTACAGGATATGTTTTACCATAATCCGCTGTCCGGAAGCGGAAATCTAAGCTGATATCTAAGAAAAGTTGTAATTCTCAAATGCCTTCTATCTCCTAGCTTTGGAATGACTCATTCAAATGAAATAGGATTTTTGATGTGTAAACATCTAAGCGCGCGTTATTGGAATCTGGTGGAGTAATTCTACACATTTAACTTGCGGGGACAGTAAACGCGTCACTGTGTTTTATCATTGCATACATTTTATCATTGCACACGTTTTTATCATTGCATACATTTATGAGCTGGGGCATATTAATTTCAGCTTTTTGTTGATGTGATATGAAGCATGTTTTTCATATAAATTATGATCTCACATTTCTTCCCTGTGACGGATATCTCGAGAAAATTCTGTGCCAGATCTTTCGTGAATTCCCAGGCACGCAGAAATCACAGCTGGACAACAACTAACAAAAATGTCGTTGACCCGCCTCTACAATATGCAATGCAAGCCGAATGAAATTCCAACGACACTTTCATTTACTATGTAACAGTTGATGTCATTTAACTTGCGGGGATGGAAATGCAAACGGGTATTTGTTATTTCATAATATATCAAGAATACGGTTATTACAATTCCCTCTTTTCTCAATGACGTGTATCAAGCCACACACATACCGCACGCACGGTGTTTACACATACACAAATTTTTTAATATAAAGTTCAATTATGTACAAAATTTTTAAGATATAAATCATCTTTATACGTTTTCCTGAAGTCGAACAATACGCAATAAACTATAAAATGAATAAAATTCAAAAATGTAAAATGTTCGATTGAAGCTAGATCGTTGGATTTTCCCAGCGTTCAGTGGAGAAAATGTTGTGTATATGCGCGGAAAAATCTGTGCCTTGATTTTGTGCGGTTTTTGTGTCAATTGCGCTAGGGAACGTTCCGAATCGGATTTTAATGTGTGAGTGCACCGCGCACTGGACCAGCGTGACCGTTGTGCAAAAATTTGTAACGCGATCGAGTATCGCAATACTATTATAACGTTAAGCCAGCCAATTGTGAAAATATTGTGTGAAAATGGTAAAATTTGCAGAGAAGGCCCCAGTTATAGCCATACGTAAAACGAAGCCGTACAAATTTACTTTTGCTTTTTTTGACCACTTAAACTTGTTGGTTGACATCAATCTTGTTCTTAAAACGTTGCTTATGGGAATACCACCTTTTAACATAACTAAATGCTATTGGTTGGTTATTATATATTTTTAAAAGGCGATTAATATAATTTATTTGGTTAATAAATCTATCTAAATGAGATGTTTTATATATCATCATCATTGACTTCGATTTCATAGATAAGTTCTTCCTAAATAACTGAAGAAAAATTTCTCAAAATGTTTATTTTCCTACAACCATTCTGCAGTGATCATTATCCATATTCATATATATATATTTAAATATATAAAAATAAGTTCTATTGTGTTTGTCGCCAATGTTCTCTGTAATGCGTGAACTGATTTTGATTCTGAAAATTTCCCATGAAAGTTGACGTACAGGTATACTCCTGGGCCAATACCTACGATTGTGTGTACATTTTAATTCAATCGATTGGGTGGTTTTCGAAATATAATATTTTGAATGCATTTTTTGTATGGGAGGTTCCACGCCCCTATAACTCATGAACCAATACAGCTACAAAGACCGTATGTACTTACAAATTTAGTTAACACTTAAACACAATCTGAGTAGTAGTCCTGTAAAGATTGGTCAAAATTGGGCAAAGGGGCGTGGTACCGCCCATACAAAAAAAACAATAAAAATCTTTTTCTGTTAAAAGATTAGTGCCTTATGTAATTGAAGCTACTTTTTTAACTGGAAAATTGAAAGGCGAAGATGTATGTACCACGCATCCCAATGACTCCGTCTGATATTCCATTTGAATTTAAACGACTTCAGTTTCCTGTTTGTCTTGTGTTTGCGGTTACTTTTAATAAGGCGCAAGGGCAAACCTTAGGAATTTGTGGAGTGAATTTAGAGTATACAGTTTTCTCACAGGGACAGTTATAATGTAGCCTGTTCGCGTGTTGACAAACCATCGGTTTTGTATAGGTATTTACACCGAATATGGAAAAACCAAAAATGTTGTGTACCACAAAGCATTACAATACAAAGTATTTATAATGAATTTGAATTTGATTTTTATATTTCTATTTTGCACTACAAAGTGTGCAGGGGGTCCGCTAGTTATTCATAAATATTGTGAGCAAAATTTACAAAAATATTGTCTACACGTAACGAATAATTTCAAATTTAACGAATAAAATTCCATTAAAATATTGCTTGTAGGCAAAGTAACGGGAAATAATCGGAAGTTGGGGGTCTCAGATCTCAGTATTGTCTCTGATTCTACCTTTGTAGTTTTGTGATATTCATCAGTGTCCTGAATTATATGGTAAAAAGCTTTCTCATAGAAGCACGAGTTTGACTATTGGTGTGACACTTTTAAACCAAAACGTGAAAAAACAAGAACTAGGAGGTTCTGCAATAACACTCGGAAGGATTCTGTAAAAATTCGAAATGAAAACCACTTTCCATTGCTTGGAATACCACTTCAAACCGATCTGGCAGTTTGATGGGCTATTGCTGGCCCATGCTTCTCTCTGTAACCGTGCAGATCATATCAAGTTCAGAGTAAACATTCATTTCAGGTGATCGCCGTAACTTAACTCTTTCGGTAGTGGGGGTTTTTGCGTTTGAAATGTCATTTTGCGTTAGTTCGTTTACGTCCTTCGCACAAATAATGGTGAACAAGCCAACGGCACAACTCTTTATTTCAAAAGGGTCATCAATAACCGAAGACCAAAAGAGAGGTTATAGTACTCCTTCTTGCACAAAAAGCATTTGCAGAAAATTGTTTGACATGCATGCATCAGCTACTGTCATTCGCCGACTAAGCAGCTGATTTGGTTTTGTTTGTAATTAAGTTCGTTGAAAATGAAAGCTGAGAAATTCAATAAAATTCGCAAAATTGTATTACTTTTATCGGTTACCAGTCGTACAGGAAATTTTAAACCTGTGCCGATTAGCTGAAATAATGTTTCCGTTGAAAAGTCTATTAGTTTTTCTTCCATTTTTGTGTCAGCCGCAAAATATTTGAAATAAACGTCAAAAGCGCAATGATGCCAAATCCATTGGAATTTATATTTTTATTTCTGTATTGTGGTGGCATTGTCTTTTGCAGTGGATTTTAGAAATAGCGGCAACTTTCAGTACTGCAACGCATGCTGAATTTACATGAGTGTTCTCTCCCATTTAAACGTATGGGTTCTATTTCCAGTGCATGCAAAATTCTGCACGCGTGTTTTGGGCATACATGTCTGATATTGATACTGAGTCTGTAAGTCATAGTTAGTGCGAACCATCGCAACTCCGGGAATGTCGCTTTCTTTTGACAGATTCCGCCGCAAATGGGATTTAAGCTGTAGAAAAAATCAACGAAAAATATAAACGTCAATAAAAATGCCCACCAAAACCTGTCATTGTTTGTCTTTCGTTGAAAGAAAGAACATAGAATTGTTATATTGCAGTAGATATTGCGGTATATACATATGTAAGACACAAATACTTCAGATATTCAGTATATCGACTCTATGTATGTCTATTTGTTTTCGAAATCGTGTATCGGATATCTGTCATTGCAATGCAATATCCTTTTTTAATGATTAATAATGATGCTTTTGTTTGGCCATGCATAGATAACCCAAACCATTTATCGTGCTTCCTTCAAAAAATTGGAAAAGCAATTATAACCTCACAAAAAGAGATATAAGCTTTGAATAAATGCACAAAATCGTTTCTTTTGTGGAAACTTGGTTATCCATCCTTGCACTGAGTGCAATGCTTGAATATGACTCATCATCCAGAAATAAAAATGGTCGGCAATTTGCAACTGTGTACACAACTTTATGGCGGCAAGCATTTTTATTTTTTGTCGAAAACAAAGATGAAGGCGACGGAAAGTCACAAGATGAACAATCTCCACAACGTGAACAAAGAACAATTTTAAAAGCGCACTTCGCTCTTGGCTGTGAAATTCAAAATGGAAACGTACGCCAGGAAACTGTACACAGAAAGTGTGATGTGAATATTTTGTCTTTTATGTCATGCCATCGGGCAGACACTCGAAATGGGCGCACGGCATGTTGCTTAACTGTTAGAGTAAACTGGTATAGCCGACCTTATTCCACTATCCTGAGCCAGGATGTTGTATATAAATATCGCCGAGCAAAGTACGACTACTTAAATGCATAACAAGTGTGCCAGAAAATGGCAGCCAAAATTTAATTTTGTGAAATTGGTTGATTTACAATCTTCCAAGAGAATAAAGTTTAGAATGCCGTATGTTATATCCATATCCATTTGGCAGCCACCAGCTTAACGGACTGTTAGACTATAGGTATAGGTATAGGTATAGCAGAAAGTTGGGCAATGTAATAAAAATTTAATTTCGAGATTTGAATTTTGGAAACTTATACAACAATTGTGTCTGCGATTGAATTAAGAGGCCTTTTTGTGTTTATTCGTAATGCAAAACAAGAACTATAAGTTCCTATTAAGGGGAGCAGGCGACAAAACGGTATTCTAAAAGTTTAGCTGCGAAGGATTTCTGTACACAATGGCGAGGGCATTTTTAAATTAAAACCAAATTAAAAGCAAATAGTTTCCGTAGCTAGGCTCTTTAATTCTTATTAATAAATAATAATACTAGATGATTGATGCTGTAGATACTAATGGCACTATAATTTCAAAACCTGTACCTAACTTTGTAGTTTATTATAAACTCTTTGTAACCTATACCTACAACTAGTATCCCTAGAACCTTAAGGCGGGCGCGACGCAAATTGTTTCAAACAAACCTACGACTTTGGAAATTCGCTTTGAACATATTTTAATGAAATGACAGCAAGAAAAAAAAAACTAAAAATATGCAGGAATGGAATAAACAGTTTTTATATTGAATCTGTAGCGAGTAAAACTCTTTGTCATCAAAATCTTCAAAAGGATTTGTTCGGGTTTTATTTTCTTTAAACATCTTGAAAACACTTCTTCGAAAATCTTAAAAAAAAAAATTCACAATTTAAATTTTTCAATAAAAATGACAAATGGGAGATGATTGAGAGTCCATACTAAGGGATAGTACTGAAGGTTTTTAATTTACTACAAGGTTGTAACGATAATGTGAGTTTTATGTCGGCTATAATTATAAAAATACTTATACGGACATCGTCACGTTATAAAATAATTCTAAATTTGGCTTTATTCGACTATCATTTTGCGGCAATAACAATAATAAACTAAAACCAGTTTAAAGTGAAGTTTTCAAGCAATTTGCTTTTCTCTGCGCTACAAACGAAAAAGTCCATATCGAAGTCAATCAATTTTTCAAAAATCCATTTAACGACAATAAGGAAAAAAATGAGTTTTCCATTAAGCTAGAAATGACAATATTAGCTTAAAAATTAATTTTTGTCACAATCGTATAGACCGTTTTCGAGATTTGTCCAAATTTAAAGTAAATTTTATTGAGTACCTACTACAGCTTTGGTAGCACAATCGGAAAACACAGCCTACACGACACCACGTCTGGAAACGGACTTAGGCTGATTGATTTTGCTGCGGGACGTAATGTTACCATAGCTAGCTCACGGTTTCCTCACCTCAATATCCACAAAGGAACATGACGGTCACCTGATCGTCAAACCGTCAACCAAATTGATCACGTTGCGATCGACGCAAGGCACTCCTCCAGTATTCTAGGTGTCCGAACTTTCCGAGCGGCCAACATAGACTCGGACCACTACCTTATTGTAGCCAAGGTACGGATGCGGATATCCCAGACGCCACAACAACGCGAAAATACTGTGAGGAGATTTAACATAGGACGACTACAAACGCAACAAACCGCCAGAACCTATGCCGATCGCGTATCCCTCAACCTCTCGAGAAGTCCTATGCTGCCAGCATCAAGTGCCGAAGACCAGTGGCGCCGATGCCACGAAGCCATCAAAAATGCCGCAACTGATGTGCTCGGTTTCACCAGCCCACCCCCCCGAAACCCCTGTTTTGACGAAGAGTGCCGGCAAGCACATGCAGCAAAACAAAGTGCCTACGAAACGTCGCTGCATAGAAGGACGAGAGCAGCTCGTCAGCTCTACAAGCAGAAAAGGAGGGAAGAATATCGGCTTCTCTGGAGAAAAAAGAGATAGCCTGAGAAACGCGCGATCGAGGATATAGAGAGGTGTTACTCCAGGAACAATGTTCGGAAGTTTTACCAAAAGGTAAAAAGAACGTGTCATGCCAACAGGACCCGAACGGAGACCTGTAGAGACGAACAAGGAAACCTTGTAGTAGAGTCACAGTCGGTGCTAAGGACATGCAAAAACCATTTCTGCAGACTGCTAAACGGCGAAGACGACACAAATTCCGATGTCAGGCAGAACGAACCATTCAACCTGGACGATGAAAGCCAAGATTTCCGTCCACCTGATCAAAATGAAGTGAGGATAGCAATATCTAAGCTTAAATCCAACAAGGCTGCTGGTCCAGACGGCTTACCTGCCGAGCTCTTCAAGGCAGCCGGAGATGACTTGGTAGAGTGCATACACCAACTCATCTCCAAGATTTGGTTAGAGGAAAGTATGCCTGATGAATGGAACCTCAGCATCGTTTGCCCGATCCACAAGAAAGGAGACTCTCTAAACTGCGCCAACTATAGAGGCATCAGTCTCCTGAAGACTGCGTATAAGATCATGTCTGCTGTACTGTGTGAACGCCTGAAACCATTCGTCAACGATCTGATAGGTCCCTATCAGTGCGGTTTTAGGCCCGGTAAGTCCACGACCGATCAAATATTCACACTACGGCAGATCCTGGAAAAAACCCAAGAATACCAGATCGATACTCACCATCTTTTTATCGATTTTAAGGCCGCATATGACAGCGTTTATAGAGACGAGCTATACAGAGCCATGCCTAGTTTTGGCATCCCTGCCAAACTTGTCAGATTGTGCAGAATGACGATGGAGAACGCTCGCTGCTCCGTAAAGGTCGGAAACAATCTCACCGAGACCTTTGATGTCAAAAAAGGATTTAGACAAGGTGATGCGCTGTCATGTGACTTCTTCAACATCATTCTTGAGAAGATTGTGCGAAACTCATAAGCCAACACCAGAGGCACAATTGTCCATAAGTCTGTGCAACTGCTTGCATACGCTGACGACATTGACATTGTTGGCAGAACACAGCGAGCTGTTACTAGAGCGTTTGCTAGTATTAGTACAGAAGCGGAAAAAATGGGTTTAGTGGTGAATGACGGTAAAACAAAATATATGCTGTCAACAAGAAGGGACACACAACATCGACGAATCGGACAGAACGTCACGATAGACAGCTATAACTTTGAGGTAGTTAGGGACTTTGTCTACCTCGGATCCGCTATTAACTCTGAAAATGACATCACCTCAGAAATCAAGCGAAGAATCACTCTTGTCAACCGCTGTTTCTTTGGCCTAAGACGGCAATTGATTAGTAAGGCCTTGTCAAGAAGCACTAAGGAGAATCTATATAAGACTCTCATCATCCCTGTCCTGCTCTATGGCGCAGAAGCATGGACCCTAGCAAAAACGGATGAGGATTTTCTTGGTCGCTTGGAACGCAAAATTCTTCGAGTGATTTTTGGTCCCGTTTGCGTTGACGGGATTTGGAGGAGAAGGTTTAACAGCGCACTCTACGAGCTGTACAGCGACATCGACCTGGTCAGAAAAGTGCGCATTAGTCGTCTAAGATGGTTAGGACATGTAGAGCGAATGGACACCAACGCTCCGGCCCGAAGAGTCTTCGATTCTAACCCGGAGGGACAACGCAGTAGAGGAAGACCTCGCCTTAGGTGGCGCGCGAGTTAAAGATTATTACGAATAAATAAAACACTTTTCAGAATTTATTTCCACTGATGTGGTTTATTTCTAATATCACTTAAAACTAACTCCTCTTCCGCTTCTACTCGTCTATTTATACCCGACGCGACGATAGACAATTTGTCTTGTAGCAAGAGCCGTTGCTTAGCAGTTGTTGATAATAGGCTAGCCATTGTAAGTAGGTCATGTCTGACCGTTGTTTGCACTTGGCATATTGCTGATATTGCTGATGTTTGTCCGTTAGTTTGGATGATGCTTTTGTTGCAGTTGTTTCACGGAGCAGGAGTTAACAGTTTGCCATTTGCACTTGGCATATTGCTGATGTTTGTCCGTTAGTTTGAATGATGCTTTCGTTGCAGGAGTTTCATGTTGCAGGTGTTTCACGGAGCAGGTGTTAACAGTTGTTGCCCCGTTCGATGATGATGGTTACTATGAGTATGTAACTCGCGCAAGTGGAAGGGGACCTCAACCAACTTGGAGTGCGCAACTGGAGGCAGTTAGCCAAAGATCGCGCTAACTGGAGAGGCGTATTGGTTGAGGCCCAGGTCCACCCCGGACTGTAGCGCCACCTTAAGTAAGTAAGTAATTTGATTTCGGTTGCAATCATTAGAGCCGTTTTCGAACAAATCAAACTGGTACGAAAATTGTGCAACAAAAAAAAAACGGCCTCGAACTGTAAGCCCCACACTCCAAATCCGAGGTTTGAACGAGATTCGGGCTTCCATTTAGGCTGTAGGCCGCGGAACATACGTACAGACAGACAAACGCACAGAATTTTGCGACCCACTTTTTTGAGTTCATCTATCATCGTAGTTTCAGAATTGATTAACATCTCAAGTTCGAAATTTTTTACGAATACGATATCTTTCTCTTACTACGTAATTGATAAAGTTAAAATCAAAATGCCTAAGCGTTAAACATTTTAACGAATATTCTTCTAGATATACGCCAAGCTGATTAAAATTGAGCAAGGTGGTCTAATATAAAATACCTTTTTAAATTTTCAATTTATTTAATAGCTAGACAATAACTTTATCAACACCTCGAAACACTATACTCAAAATAAATTAAAGTTTCTTTGACTACTTAGGGCAGTCCCAAAACTGAAAACATATTTAAAAAAATTTCTTCTACCGGCTTTCACATTTTATAATTGAGTCCGAGCAGCCATAAATATGTCCATCAAGCTTCCACCGGTATTCACATTTGTATGTATAAAAAATAGTAAAAGACTTGTACTCAGAGTTCCTAATGAACATATAACGGTTATAAAAACATTGCGTGACAAGCTATCCTTTGTGGATCGTTTTATTAGTTTTACTTTCATAACATAAGACGGGGTTGATGGAATATATAAAATATATATATTATATACAGTGTATATACTCACTCAGTTACGACTACGGATACTGCCATGCAATCGCCACAATAATGGTTGCAGTGCATGTTCATATTTTACGTGAGAAAATTCTAATCGATAACAATATAATAACGAACAGCCATGAAAAGATTTATGTAAGGGTGAGTGTGTAGCTGAAAGAGCATTTGCTTCTATAGATAAAGGCAAATATTTGCTGCTTTCTTTGCAAATGCAATCAGAAGCTGCTACAGAGGGAAATTCGCATAAACCTTCGGAAATATAAAGGATTTGTAACAATACAATCTTTGTTGTGTATTTTTTGGATTTAAATACAACTTTTCAAGGTTACGGCACGGGTACAGCTTTGTCAGCTAACGAAGATTGCTTTGTTTCTTTGCAACGTTTATATGATTTTAACATGAATTTAATAGTAAAGTTGTTGGAACACACATATCGTTAGAATTTGCATGAGTATATGCAAGCGTTTTTGGACAAGAAATGGAAGGGCTATTCTATTTACGGTAAGCAGATGCGCATTTCATGACTGACGATTCATTTGGAAGAACTGTTGTCTTGTAAAAGTTGTCCGAACGTTATTACAAATGAATCCCTTCATATATTTTAGCCACAAATCTAGATTTTAAATGAACCTCAGAGGTCTTGAGCCTCTGTTATATATCGAGATCCCAGAGTTCGCATTGAATTAACTGAGCAGACAAAGTCAGACCCACCAAGATTTAAGCAAGAATCAATGGAGTTCTTTCAGATCCATATTCTACATATCCTACAGTTTACCAAAGTAGTAGGTGCAGGCCTGCTAGATGGTGCGATATATCGCGAAACGTGCGATTTTTATTTTGATTTTGAGACAAGAATTCAGCTTTTGCGATTTTGATGTTTTTCGCGCTCTTTGTGCGATTTTTGACACATTTAGTGTTTGTCTTATTATAAAATAAAAAAAAAATAAAATTCAAAAATACCTACCTCGAACATTTTTTTTCTTTTAGTTATTACACAGGCTTCATTTATCTTATGGCGTTTTTCATTGAAGATCCTAGAGACCTGCCTCGAAATTCAGAATTGCCCTTTTCAATGAAATTCGTTGGAGCATTTTTGTAATCGTGGTAGGCCAAATCAATGTATTTTAATTTAAGTTTACATTGCAATCTAATTGTACATACATGCATAATTCTATATTTTCGGATCACATAGCAACAATTTGTTTCTAAAACACTTCAAAATGACATTTTTCTTGTATGCGTTAATGAGTTCAGGGCAATTGCTTAAAAATATCCCGGACACTTCTGTCGTGAATTGACCAGAACGTGCATTAATATGTCCATTTGCAATGAAAAATAGAAAACACATAAAGAGCACTTTTGGATTTGCTCTTTTCATAGAAAGGGCAATTATTTTCTTCAATCGAAAACGCCATTACTCACTGTTGGTGAACACACCTTTTTTCCTTTGATGAGGACGGAGTTGCACTAAACTCTTTATTTGAAAGTTTAAATTTTTAAGGGGTCGTATGGAATTAGGCTTAATAAGCGACTATTCTTACATAAACTTAAATACTTCATACATATAAAATAATATAAAATATGAACCTTATCAAGACTGAAAAATCCAATCAAATGTGGTTTTTATTACATAAGTATCTCAATATTGAAGCAGTGCCAATTTTATTTATTTATTTTTGATAAGATAGGTAGTTTCTTTTTAGGGTTCCGTAGCCAAATGGCAAATGGTACCTACATGTATTCTGTGAACCGCATAAAGATTTTATACAAAAAATAGAACAAAAAAAACAATAAATTTTGGGGGTATTTTTTTTTTCATCAAACCAATACGTGTGGGTTTCTATGGATCTTCAAAAATGATATTTAGGATTATAACATCATTTTTTTTTTCTAAACTGAATAGTTTGCGCGAGAGACACTTCCAAAGTGGTAAAATGTGTCTCAGTTGTGACTCAGTTTCATCATGAACTTAACTGTAGATCTGTTTCCGTTTTCTTTTATGTTCTTTTGTGTCGAAGGTTTTTTACGTAGACACTCAATATCAATCTGTCAAAGAAGAGTACGCGCCGGTGTTCTTTCATATTTTAAGGCCAAAACTGCGTGCATTTTTAACTTTCACTTATGCGTAGTGTGGCAACGCAGCTCTTAACGCTCTCATCGAACGGAGCCACGACACAACACCCATCCACTTCGTTTACTACACGACCATCCATTTTGGTAAACCATCGCTTACAGCTGTCACATTGGCCTTTTCCGGTCTTTCTTTTTCCCTTCTTCTTTCTGACAGCGACGGCGAGCAGTCATTTTTGTACACGTGTTTAAATTCAATAAAATAGAACAATCTTACTTTTGTTAATATGTACTTTATTCTTTTGTTTAATTAAACGCACATCTTTTCATTGCGTTACACGTAGTAATAGAAAGGAACTGCTTTCGTACACAATTTTGAACTCGAGATGTTAACCAAGTTTAACATTCAGAGCTTACTAATTGGAACTTAAAAAAAACTGTTCATATATTGAAAACAACATTTTTGATTTCGATACAAATTTAATGGGCAAATAATTTTCACGCCCTGAACCATAAATTGTACTTGGTTTTCAGCTTTACAGTTGAAAGATAGTACTTTTCGAACCAAAGTCTACCTGGTTAGACACTATTTTTGGATCTACTACACCTATTTCATTTTCCATTGGTTTCACCCGGGGGTCCACTCATTCTGTAATAAATATAATGAAACAAGAAAACTGCTTCTGATTGAATCCACAAAAGTATTGGTGAAATACCAAGAAAATGGCGCACCGCCACCGTTAGGTGTTCCAGGTCGTGGGGAATTCTCCTTTTTGCGGGCTATTTCAATAAAAAAAAAATTGATGAAAGGGAATAAGGGGAATCTGCCATCTTCTAGAACGAGTTGGAGGAAATTAGAAAAAATATTAAATGCGAATATTTAACTCCAATATTGGGCACATTCAAGAATCTAGTTATCTTTAGTCGACTAGATTGCTCTAGATAAGATTTAACCTGAACGTAAAATCTTCATTGGGCGGGAACGTCACTTTTTCTACGTCAGCCACATTTGCGAACTTTCAACGTAGTACTTAGTCATGAATTTCTTGACTATATTCATCGGCTATCCCTCCATAAAAATCAACTGAAACAGCTGCTCATATGACCGATTTGAGCCAATCAAAACCGAGATACATCTAGTCAGACAGCTGTCAGACTTACTAAATTAATAACTTAAACGTCCCCATTCCCTTTTAAATGGAACCAGGGTTGTGGTATAGTGTACAATTGGGTAATTAGGCTTAAGTATTTTAGCTTTGGCTCAATGCTCCGAGCCTAAAGAGAAATGGTTCACATTTGTATCAAAAATTAAACTTCACCTTTTTTAAAAGAAATGTTGAAAAATAAAAAATAAACTAATCGGAAAATGGGAATTTACTCGACTGAGCGATGTCACAAAAACAATAGAATGTTCCCACAGATGGCCTATCTTTTTCGTGCAAATGTCAAAAAAGATTTGTAATGGCCTTGGCCAGGGTAGTGTTTTGTTCAAATATTGCTAAAAACGCGCAATTCGCAATACTTTAACTTCTCAGCTGCTATTAAATACTTTTGATAAACAGAACTTTTCACTTTATTATAAACTTTTCAGTAAATTTTTAACAAAATTATGCTACGGCTATATAAAACCTGTTTTGTTTTCCTACAAGTTTTTTAGCTGTCACTTGGTCTTTAGTTTTTCTTATTTGACACTGGCGTAGTCACGAACTACCCTATACCTGGTTTAAAGATTCGCCAAGTGAACGCACCGTATAATTTTTTTTTTTTTTTTTTTTAAGAAATAGGTAATAAAAAAAACTCCCTGGAAAATGGCTAAACTCCTCGTGCGCAAGTATAGCGGGTATCATTATAATCGTATATGACTGCTTGGAAAATGAGCCAACTTAATTTTAGTTTTTGTTTTTGTATTGGAGTATAATTAATATAAACAAAACAAGAAATTAAATTGTTTTGAATTTCTCCATTTCAGCCACACAAACAAATTTCGGGAGCGCTAAAACGGTCCTCTCTTTTATGTTTATTATTCTTTGTTTTTCGAAATGTTTTCTAAAAATTATACGGCGCTAGTGAGGTATCCGTCGGAACGGAAAATTCTCCGATTTTTTATGATTCGGAGGATTTTTGCTGCGAGTTGTTCCGCTGGAGAGTTGTTCCGTCATTTTGAACGCATATTGGCGAATTACGTTGAAGTACGATAAAGTGAATTTGTCTTGTTAAATTTTTGACAGCTAGGTTCCGATATCCTCCGACAGAAATTGGTTGCGGAATTTGTTAACGATTTCGAGTGCGGTGCGCCATCGCAATTGTTTATTTCTCTTCCGAAGTCGGACACCTCGAATGGAATTTTAGCCTCCGAAAGATTATATGCGTTGCGGAGAATGACACTTGAAATGACTAAATCTTGACCAAGGGTGGACTTTATTTCAAACTATTGTTATATATTATGCGTGATTTATTTTGGTATCGCTTCTAAGTGCAAAGATACCTAAAAATATAAAATATAAAACAAAAACAAACCAAAGTCGTGATGATGGAGAAAGTTTCGTGCGACCAAGTCGTGTACGTAAATCATTTCTTGTCATCCTCCTCTTCATTACCCGGATATCTATATACGCTGGCACAGGTTTAAGTTCTTAGTAGCTTGCTCTAAATGATTCGCTAAGGTCCAGAATTCTGCTGAAAATACCGGCGTATATAAATTCGGTAAATAGGTCTATATGTGCTATTCCTATCTAAATACAAGGATTTCGAGCGGGAAACAGCTGTCAGTGTCAAAATAACCTATGATTTAAAAAGGAAAGAAAAAGCGCCAAAATTGGGACGCGTGCATTTTTTTTTTCTTTTTTTTTATATATCACTAGTGCTCAAGGGGTTTTTGTTCCCTTATAATGCTAATGCACAGCACGAGGGTTAATAGGGATAGAGAAGAGGTACTGGTGCACATTGGTCTTAAACAATTGTGGGCTGTAATGAGAGGGGAAAACCGTGTGAGGCAATGCATTCCACATGCGTGTTGTTCGACTCACAAAAGAATCTCTATATTTTACAGTGCGTCCGAAGGTAGGCTTAAGGTAGGGTCTCCATACACCTAAAACGAAAAAAGAGGACATATTTTAGAAACCCCTACCCTCCCAATACCCCCCCCCCCCCCCTTTTTGGTTATTCAAGGAAAACATTTATACTGTGTATAAGTGGATATCACGTACCATAGGTGACTGCTAGAGATGTGGCACGGGAGTGTCGTTGACAAAAGAGAAAAGAAATCAAATTCATCGGAAAAGTGCACCCACTGCTAGTTTTTATGGGCGTACTTAAAAGTTTTAAAATGAAGGGCTTGTTTTTATTATTAAATTATAATGAAATTGAAAAAAGAGAACAAAAAGAGGACAGAACAAATAAAGAGGACAAAAAAAGAGCCAAACGAAAAAAGAAAGTGTAAAATAGATCGCTGACAAAAAGAGCACATGTTCTCTTTAAAAGAGATGTTCTGGAAACCGTAGCTTAAGGGTGAACTGATGTGCATTCGATGTGTGATGGGTGTTGCGAGAGAATTTTTGAAGGGGCGGAATGCAGTTAGCTATTTCATCAGAGCATCGGTGGTGAACTGCGTGCATAGCCGTCACATTGGTAGTCCAGCATCATATATTACTTCGAGAGATATTTGAATCGGATCACCATTGCAGGGTCTCTTTTCGTCTTTCTACCACTATCAATCTTACCCAGAGAGAATTTCTGGATTTCAGAGGGTATATGGACCCATTGACGTCATAAGACCTTCATTCTTCTGCGAGCTAGCGCCGCCAATCGAGACAGTATATATCTAGAGCTGTCTCAGATTCCTCCAAGCCGTGTTTACAGATGTCATTCTATCTAAGGTCCTATTTCTTTAAATGACACCCGAAAGTTCCTGTAAACAACGCTACCAACCACCTCAATGTTCCTTGACTCATCCTTAGAACTCTAGTTTAAGTAGAGTAGGTCGACCTACTAAACTGCCACTTTAGCATGTCTACATTGTTCCACGCTTCTCAGGTGTTCTGACGTGATCATTTTGTGAATCATCTGTTCTACCATTCCTTTACCAGTTGAAGGGAAATGTTGCGGTAGCTTAGCATACATCATACTAAGTCCCGTTTTTTTACACGTCATTCTTTATTCGCCTCTTGTTAATTCTCAAAATACCCATAAACCAAGACATTCACAATCCTGTCTATGAAAAGGAAAGAAATGAATAGACGTCCAAATAGCATTTTAAAGGTCAGGTGCTTTTACTTACTAAATTTCAATGAAAAATGAACAACCCACTCACAAAACAGAACGCATTAGCCGATTGAAATAAAAAAATGTATAAAGGACCTATACCAACTCACAGAAAGTGGAACCCCACATCTTTGATGGCAAGTTTTTTTCATGAACCTTGTCCATGAAACCGTAAGCTTCTTAATAACCGACAAAAATACAACGATTCAAGGTTGACTTTCCTTACTCTAAATTGAGATAAACGAAATAGCCTTTGAAGTACACTTCCTTCCTTGCCACTGAGCCGTCTCACAAAAGTAAACACATCCTGGTAACCATGTATGATTTGTTTAAAGCCTTCAACAACCTTTCGAGAAAAACATAAACAAGGCAGAGCAACGTGTTATTAGTGCTTAGGCAACACAACGTATTCACAATTTAGAGTCAACCCCACTCAACCCTATCCTTTGCAAACTCATACCAACATCCATACACGTATACCATTGCCAACAGCACCGCGGCGGTCCACATCCTTTTACATTTACCTTCAGTTGGCATCTTGATTTCAATGGCATGATTCTATTTAACTTATGAGAGAGAGAAGAGCGAAGGTCGGCGAATGGCTGCTGGCTGCTGCAAAACATCCTTAATGTGCCTCTTACTCAAATAGAATCACAGAATGAAAGAGAGCAACCGAGAGAGGGGTTCGCAGAAACCTAACCGACAGAAGTACAACATCCCACGAAACTTAGACCTAATTTATTATACACTCGGATCGATAATTGGGGGTGAAAGTTACATAACGACTTCTGACGACTGAGTCGGTGCCAATGAAACACACGTTTTCAACGTGTAATAGGCGCGAAAATCGAATTCACATCGCGTCGCCCCCAGTCGCGGTTAATTGGATCGACGGCGAGCAATATGTTCATTGGCAACTGGGCCAGGCGCCGGGGTATCCACTTCTTCCAATGAACTTCAACAACAGACAAATAGATGACCCCAACAGCGCTAGAAGCTGAAAGCATATTTCCCAGTTTCCCATCAGGGAACATCTGGCGTATACGTAATTTATTAATGTTTGGCCGCCAATCGGAGTGATTTGTTTACATTGCGTGGCTATTTATAAAATCCCCCTAGCAATGTGAATTTAATCTCAGCGTTTCAAGGGAAACAGTTGACGGTTACTAACCTTACGATATCGCGTGTGGACTCCATCGGCGTTTGCACTTTCGATAACTTCAATTTCATCGGCCTTTGAAGATAGGCCTGCGGCACCGACACTACTCTTGAACGACATTTGTTTCTGCAACAGTGATGTATTGCAACCCCCCGTCGGATTTGGAATCCCTCCACCACCGCCAAAACCTCCTCCACCACCGCCGCCGCCACCCGCTCCACCGCTGCGAACATTTGTAGCTGCAGTGATGCCACCTCCAATTAGGCTTCTCGATGTTATGTCCACTGTCATGTTTTGCACAAATAAACTGACTATGAGCTCGTGTACATTGATTTAGGTTTACCCGATTATGACTTCTGCCCGGATGCAAGAAAACACACACTAACACTCACACACACTCGACCGAATTCAGTCCCGAGGGATAAACATACTTTTTCACTGAAAAAACTTTAGAAAACCTTAGTTTAGAAAGGTTTTATAAATTGATTAATTAATCAGCATCACAGATAGGTTCGTTAAGCCCAATTTAGTGATCCGATTGACCGCACTGAATGAAAAGAAAGGACACGGATATGCAATGCAGCGCACAGTATGCACGCACGTACGTAGAGGCCGAGTAGTTTTGCGTTTATGAAAATTGTCAGAAAACGTTCTATGGGTGAGACGTGAGAGTGTGTGTATGGAATTTGACGTTTGCAAGGGTGAAATGGCCAGCTTTACGTAGGTGAAGGATGTAAATCGCAAACTCACCTATTCCAGCTGTTTATGACGTAATTTCATGGCAGGAATATTTTAGACAAAAAGCTCCTTCCAGTTGTGTTTGTAGAGCAACTTATATTATGTGGGGAGTATGGACTAAGCATTTATTGTGTGGTTCGTGTATTAGATTCGTTCAGTGGTAAATTCTTAAACCAGTTACAGGCATCTACGATATTTATGAGCGCTCCGTGTCCGTATTGGAAACAAAATCCACCTCCTAAAAGAGGCACGAGTTTCAGACAGATTAAGACGAATGAAGCATAAAAACGCATTCATTTCACATTAAAATATTCCGCAGAAATTCGTTGTCGAAGCGCTTCGGAAAAAAAGTGTTGTATAGCTGCCAAAAATAAGTGTTATAACGCGGTTCCACGCAATGCGACAAGGTGCGCTATACATATGTCATCGGAGAATTTTCCCGAAAGTAGTATCGGAACGGATATCTCGAATGGAATTCCTCCGATTCCATAAAATCGGAGAACCAGAGACAATACTGAGACCCCCAACTTCGGCCGATTTCCCTTTACCTTGCCTACAAGCAATACTTGTACGGAGTGTACACAATTTAGTGCGCTAGTATTGATACATAGAAATTCGTATTGAACAATGTCACGAAACTTCAACACACCAACACACCCTCAAAAAATATCAACAACTTCCGGTGACTTCCGGTGTCGGCAAAGTTGCTGCCAGCGTTCATAGAATTTGGTCGGTTAGATTTGAAATTCTTCGTTACGTGTCAATAGTATTTTATTTAAGGAATAAGTGCACTTTTGCTGAAAATACTTATGAAAAATGATTACTTCAGAATGGTTGTAGGAAAATAAGAACATTTTGAGCAATTTCTCTTCAGTTATTTAAGAAAAATTTACTCATAAAATCGAAGTTAATGATATTCAAAAGCGGAAAATACACAACAATGTTTCTCCTAATATGTTTCTGGAATATAAAACAACTCATTTAGATAGTATTATTAACCAAACAATCGACTTTTGAAAATTTATAATAATCAACCAATAGCATTTAGTTATCTTAAAATGTCGTATTCCCGAATTCTTTCACATTCTCCCATGGTTGGTAGCGGTTGGCAGCATTGATTTTATATTTTTTGTATGTTTTTACATGTCACACGGATTCTAAATTGGCATAACACCCATAGGAAAGCAAAATGGTGAATTTGAAAAAAAAACTGAGGGGGCCAGCGATAAGAGGATTATGAGTAGGGGTCTCAGTATTGTCTCTGCGGAGAACATTGCGTTCCGAACGGATACCTCTATAGAGGTGATTAATCTTATGTGATCAACGTGACCGCTGCAGAATACTTAAAAGTCGCAAGGAAAAGGGCCAATGAGAAAAAAAATTGTTTTTTTGAGTAAGTTATCCTCCTCATATAATAATAAATCTTGAATTGTCACTAAATAAGATCTTGGGCTTTTACATTACATTACATTTGCTTTTATTAAACTTTTTATTTATACATTTTGACTTAAGGCTAGGTAACAAATGGTGGTGAATAGTTAATATTTAAAGGTGTTGGCTCAACAACAGGGGCCCAACGGTATACGATGTTTGTTTTCTTAAATCTATTTTACATATATTGTGGTTGTCTTCTCAGATTCATACTCGTAGTATGCATCGTTGTCAGGGTTGACCTCAGGGTGTTCAAGTCCGGGTGTTGATGTTCTTGTGTTTTGAGATGGTTGGTCATCTTGGAATTATCCTCGATGGTGGGTTGTCTCGGTCAATTCGTAGAAGGGCGGGGCTGTCCTGTCTGTGTCGTTTGGGAATAACTCCTCGTTAAGCAGAGCCAGTACATGAAGGTACCGATGCTCTGGGATGTGTGGAAGGTCCGCAATTCTTCGGACTAGAGGGTTTGGATGACTGGAGGTATTCCTTAGTATTTTCTGGAAAAGTGTGACCATATACTTTTCCAGGGGTAAGATTTTGGCTTCTTCATAGAGTCTTGAACTTCTGATGTTTTTCTTCCGGATTGGATCGTAGTGCAGTCCCGTACATATCCGCAGGAGTTTTCTTTCGAATACTCCCAGCTTCCTGATGTATGTCTTGGAGACGGTATACCAGATGGGGAATCCGTAGGTTATTACCGGTCTTATCAGTTGTTTGTATAGCAGCAGTTTAGTTCTTCTACTAAGTCCATTTTGCTTCTTCATCAGCGGGTAGACTCGATGAAAAGCAAAGGATGCCTTCCTGAGAACAGCGTTCAGGTGTGGGTTGAATCTTAGTCGCTCATTGAAGTTGACCCCAAGATACTTAATGTTGTTTTTGGTTGAGAGCGATGATCCGTCAGGCAGGTCGATTTTGATATTACGGCAGTTGGTGGCTGACCTAGCTCTGGTTCCTCTGATGGGCCTTCTTATACAAATCAGTTCAGATTTGCTCGTGTTGATTCGTATGCCCCATCTTAAGTAGTACTGGAATAGTTTCCTAACGTGGGCTTCTACTCTTCGTGCTGCTATGGATGGGGACATCGAGTTGCTGTATGTGACGGAGTCATCGGCGAATAGGCAGCTGTTAGTTGCGTTCTCTAGCTGTGGTTGGTCGGACGTGAAGATGTTGAAAAGCAGTGGTCCTAGCTTCGAACCTTGGGCGACACCAGCTCTGATGCTTTTCACTTGTGATTTTCGGTCTTCTATCTGCACAAAAAAGGACCTAGAATGCAGAAAACTAAAAATTATATTAATGAGGGCGTTAGGAAAACTTAGCTGTTTTAGTTTGTGGACAAGTCCTTGAATCCAAACTGAGTCGAATGCCTTCTCCACGTCTAGGAGGCATGCGACTGTAACCTGATGGTTATCTTGGGCTTTTCCTTAATTGATCGGAATTTCTTTCAGCGAGAAGAAAAACCTAGGGCCCCTACGGACCTGTTGCGCCAACTATTTAAATAAAAATATACCTAACACACGACATACTTTATTTTAAAAGTCCCTCTCACCACAATATGTCTGTTGCCTAACGAAAAATTTGGGTAGAATGGAACGAAGTTGGACTAATGTTTTCGAATGCATTGTCGGAAGGGAACAGACCTCATATGATTTAAAATATTATAAGCTGTGATATATAGTTGCGGTCCTGTGGTTGGGTGCACTTTCAGTAATGCCGATGTGACGCAAAGTCAACTCCTCTTTCACTGTTGAACGGCACATTTGCAAGAGTATTGACATTCCATTTACTGCCTTTCTGCAGGATGGCATTGTTGTTTGTAGCTAGTGAACTGTATGATTATATCTTGCGGACAAAACACTTCCTGTCCTGTTCATGAAAGAATTAGAAAAGAGTCTGCCTTCTTCGGCGCGATTAAACCATATAAAACACGTCTGCCTACTCCACCAGTTGATATAGTAATCTGTTCTGTTGTGTCTCATGAGAGGCTCGAAGGACAATCCACGCCTAGAACAATGAGAACAGATTTCGGTGTATGCCTTATTTCTGAAAAGCAAGAGGAAAGTGCATCACATTGAGACAGTTTGACGCACTAATAAATTAACAACCATTATTGCCTTTCCTAAAGAAAGAAAGCATTCATAGGTCCTGAACCATTCTGCGCAATAGGGGATCACACCCTCAACGAGAAATTTAGGAAGCTAGAGAAATAAAACAGGACAAGAACCTGGCATTACACTCATGGTATGAGGCAGACCAAAAAAACTTCTGGGGCAATATAACCGGAAAAGATTCCAAGTTGCATCGACATAGATTAGAGAGTAGATTCAAGGAACACCTAAGGAAATTGGGTTTATCGGAAGAAGGTCTCTGCAGATTCTGCGATTAGTCCAGTGAAATTCCAAAACACTTGCTGGGATCATGTGGGGCACTGACCTTCATTTCATTTTCATTTCATTTCATTTTATTCATTCCAACTTAAAGTTAAAGCTTAACAATTTAATATTAGTAATAAATAATTGAGTTCATTAAGTGGAAGAAATAATCATTCAGTAACTATTTAAAGTTAGTGTTGAATGATTCATAAAGTTTACAATTTTAAGAATTCACGGGACTGTAGTGGGGTAGAAAAATTTATATAGAAGAGAAATAAGAGAGAAAAAGCAATTAGAAAAGGATTACATCATTTAGAATAAGAATATGAAGCTACTCGAGAAAATTATTTTAAGACACACATCGAAAAATTGATTCAATACTTATATAGTCGATATTAAATAACCATTGTCTGACCTTATTGAGAAATGAATGTAAATTGGAAGTTTGTCTTACAGCAATCGGTAGTTTATTAAAACATTTAGGACCAGTGATGGTAAAAAAACGACAAAATTTGGTTTTATGAGCAACTGGGACATTAACTAACGCTTGATTATTTACACGTAAGTTATAACAAACGGAGTTCCTATTTATAGTGTTTCCACTTTGTTTGAAGAATTCTCTAAGAACTTTAAAAATATAGAGATGCCTTAATGGAAGAATTCTCAATTCTCTAAAAAGCGGCCAACAGTGTGCAAGGCGATTTCTACCACAAATGATTCTTATTAAAAATTTTTGTGCTTTGAATAAGGAAACAAAAGTATTCTCATAAGAACCTCCCCAAGCAGTTATTCCATACTGCAGCTTGGAGTTAGCAAGTGCGTAGTAAAACATAGATAGTACCTTACGAGAACAATACGGTCTGAGAAGGAACATTTTTCTTGCGACCAGTAACAGACCAGATTTAATTGTTTGTGCATGAGAGATCCAATTCAAATTAAAATCAATTGTTACCCCCAAATATTTAAATTCCTTTACTGAATCAATATTAAAACAATTATTCGAGCATTGATAATTATCATCAAAGTTTTTGATTCCACAGGTATGTACAGGTAAACAAAATCTATCACAGTCGTGAGAATGAAAAATTATGTTAAAATCAATTAGATCACTTCCCTTCATTTTGAAAGCCATTAATTTAGTTTTCTCACTAATAATCAGCTTGTGAAAAGCAAACCATTGCCTTAGTTTCTGCAGATCTTCCTCGATTTTAACTTTGCAGTCTACCAAAGTTTTTTCATTATATGCAAAAGCTATATCATCCGCAAATGCTGTGGGTAGTCCATTGAAGGTTTGATCAAAGAGTGAGTTAATATAAATTAAAAACAAAAGTGGACCAAGGACAGAACCTTGTGGAACACCATTCAATATTGTCAGTGAACTGCTGAAATTTCCGTTGATTTTAACAATTTGCTTCCTACCTTTGAGATAAGAGCAGAACCATTTATGAACATCACCTCTGAAGCCAGAGTTATACAGTTTATCTAGTAGCAAATTGTGATCTACTAAATCAAATGCTTTTGACATATCTAAGAAAAGCGCCATGGTAGATTTTGAGTTATTAAACCCTTCATATAATGTGGTACATAACTTAAGTATAGCATCTTCTGTAGACTTACCAGATCGAAAGCCAAACTGATTGTTGGAGAAAAAATTCTGACCATCCAAAAACGAAATCATTCGACATTTCACAAGTTTTTCAAAAAGTTTCGAAAAAGTCGGAAGCAGAGAAATAGGTCTATAGTTTTGAACATCTTTACGATTTCCTTTTTTATATAGCGGTATAACTTCTGCACATTTTAATGCCTGTGGAAAGCATCCCTTGCTTATACAATTGTTATACAAGTAACACAGAATGTCACTTATATTGAAAGCAATTTTTTTTAAAAGCATATTTGTAACTTCATCGCTAGTACACGAACTTTTATTTTTTAAGTGCATTATAAGTTTAAATATTTCTTCCGAAGTGATTGTATTAAAAACAAAACTGTTCATTGACCTGCTATCTACATTGATTGGTGAAATATTGTTGCACTGGCAAGAGTAATTAGACTCAGTAGAGGGCTTGAGGCTCTCTGAAACTTCAATGAAGTATTCGTTAAATTTTTTTGCTATGCTGCCTGAATCAGATAAAATAACTTTATCTACTTCCAAAGCATCAATTGGTTTTGGCTGTCGATTTTTTCCTAAAATATTGTCAACAATTCTCCATTCTTCCTTACTATTACCTTTGGCACAATTCATCTTATTGATATAAAAACAATCGCGTGTATCAATGATTTCTTTGTTTAAGGCCTTACACATTTTTTTATAGTATTCCTTTAGTCTCAAGTTTGAAGATTGCTTAGCGCACTGAATTCCTATTTTCTTTTTCTTTTCTATTTTTTTTAATAAAGCTGTTGTCATCCATGGTTTAATTGTTTTGAAATTTTTACCATTTGTGTCAGGCATGGAAACAGAAGTGCAGTCATCGACGTGTTTCCTTAAGATAGATAAAAAAATGTCATATGCAACCGAAGGATCGTCTTCAGAGAAGACTGGTTCCCAAAACTCATATTTTAAACACTCATTTAACATGCTATAATTTATACGAAGTCTGTCACCTAAGGATGGGGAATTATTAGCAGGTATTACTGTGCTTTCAATGTTTAGAGTAACCATATGATGATCAGTCAGTCTATAGTCATAAACATTTCCATGAAAACAAACTTGATTATTTTTATGCATTCGCATGAAAATATGATCAATGCAGGTCGTCGTTGAACTAGTTACCCGAGTTGGTTCATTGATAATACTTTTGAGACCATATGAAGCCATTAATAACAAATAGCTCTCAGTGTCTCTATCAGACTCATTTAAAATGTCAATATTAATATCACCTAGCACAAATAAGTTTTTTGCTTTTGTTTCACACAAAATTGAATTGAGTTCTTCGATGAAGACACTTTTACAATATTCATGCAATCTGTAAATGCAAAGTAACACATAGGTTTCATTAGCATATGCAATAGACAACTTCACTATATCGGCACTGGGAATGTTGATCAGTGAACAATCACACTTAAAACCAAACTTGACATAAACTGCTACACCACCGGCTGTATAAGAATCATTACATTTTCCATAAAGTATATAACCCGGAATATTATAAAAATCTAACTCATTTTGGTAAATCCAAATCTCACTTAAAACAATTATAGTAGGTAGATTCACGAAACTTTCGATCTGTGCTAACAGTGTTTGAAAATTTTTTCTTAGACTACGAATATTCTGATGTAAACAAAAGGTTTCAAAATTATTTAGAGAAGAGGAAAGAGAGGGGATGATTTGTGTTATGTTGGGACAGATGATAGAACTATTCAAGCTAGCAGAATTCATAGCTTATCAAGGTCAGCAATATTGTTTATTTTTATTGAAATATCACCTTCCTTCATTCGCATAAACACCGTACCATTCCTCGTCCACACATATTTGTATCCCTTTGTAATTTTCATCGATGCTGCAGCCTTAAACAATTGACGAGTGTGGTATGTTCTGCTTTCATTTACATACATATTTTGTGGAACAGCATTCTTGTTGATCATCGTTGTCATCAGCTTGGGTTTGTGCTCGTTTTTCGCCTTTAAAATCTTCTCTTTGCAAAAGCGCGAGATAAGTCTTACTTGCAGTATGTTGATTTTTTTTGGAGAGTCATTAAACGGTTTTGTTGTTATTTTTTTCATCTGACAGTAATCAATGTCTTTCTCGCTCACATCCAAGTTCATACCTTCGCGGAACACTTTCATGGCAATTGCGGTATCGGAGATGTTGTTTGTGTTGGGAACATTGAAAATTTCGATGTTGTTAGCAAGCAGTTGCTGCTCTAAGCGGTTGACTTTGGTCTCCAGTGATGCAATTTTTTGTGCTACAAAAGATTAAAATACTTGGGCAAGAACCAACTATCTGATGAGTAAATACTGTCACCAGATACAGCTCTCATCCTTAGATTTTAAAGGAAACTTTACTAGAAAGAGTGCTGTAGGACGGATTACTTCCGTCAAGAAGAAACAAGAGTACAAGAACTTCCAAAATGATTCCGAAAGGAATTATAATGTGAGGGGAACTCTTATGAGAAGATATACCTCTCTGAGCCGTAGGCAGGGGGTACAATACACCAAAAATTCGCATTACAACAACCCCGTTCACATTATTATTCCTTATTTCTGCTTCTCTGAAGCAAAGGCATCATTTTTGATATTGACAACATAAAATTATGTACCAGCGCTTGGCACTTATTGTTTGGGAAATACTTTGTGCGAAATCAGAGAAATTGCATTCGAATTATCCGTTCCCGTTCCGATACCAACTTTCGGAAAAATTCTCCGATGACATATGTATAGCGCATCTTGTCGCATTACGTGGAACCGCGTTATAACACTTATTTTTGACTGCGTTTATATGCTTCATATATTTTGTTCCGAAATGGACCCTACGAACGCAATTTGAGTTACGATCAGATTTTAAATGTATCCCATTTTTTCTGTGATAGTTCTTTCGGGGTTCGTAGCAAAATTCCGAATACGACGGATTCTGTGATAGACCCGTATTATTATTATAAATATTTGTTCTGCTAGATATGAAAACCAAAAATTATATACTTCCTTGAATGTAGAGTATTTTGGAAGCGAATAGAGAAACAAAACAACACCAATTTGCAGTTGAAATTCTTGCTTTATTCAATTATAAGTTTCATAAAAGTTGTTGTAAATTTTAACATAATTCGTTTTGTTATATTTCTAAGCGCATAATAATCAAAATATATAACGCGTTGTTATGATAAATCGATTTATTTATTTACTTCACATGCCTATTGGTAATGACACACAAGCACTAATTGTATTTATCCATTGAAATAACTCTATGAATTTGTTCTTAGCTTTCGCTGATGGCTTTGATTGTGCAGTTATTGATCTATAATTTGTTTTAATTATATTTTTAAATTAATAATTTTCTTCACAAGAAAAAATGTCATTGAAAATTTGTGCACGCGTATTACTTTTTTCATTTAAGTCATAGGCATATAATTTATAAAATCTTTTCTTATGCATTTTCTTTCATGACGTTTATCAGTTTCAAATCCTTTAAAAGCAAATTTCATTAAAATGGCTACTGTTTTCAAAAACTTTGTATGTGATTTTAGAAAAAATATACAAGTATAAAAAATATTATATCTCAATTTGTTTATATAAATTTGTATATATATATTTCTTGTTGTTTCAAACGATACAGCTTAATATTAAGATTCAATTTTACTAATAAGTACTTAAGCTTTTAGTTCAAAAGAGATTAGTGGAACTAAAAGAATGGATAATTAACAAAACTAAAGCAACACTGGTGCTCTTTAATTTATTTATTTAGCATATTTTTTCTTTTATATTTATGTTTACGTTTTAGATTAGCATTGTATTTGAATAAAAGTAGTCCGTTGCGTAAGCAATTTATTTATCACAATATTTGTTTCGTTTATTCAAATTTAAATAAATATTTATTTGTATTAAGAAATTTCATAAATAGTTGTGTTAAGTTTTTTTTTTATTTGTGAATTCATTATTATAATGTTACTTTTAAAAATGTGTACTATTTTGTATCTTAAATAAATAAATAATTTCGTAGATTGTTGCTAAAACAATTGGTTTATAAATTTTAGCATGTACGAATATTTTTTTTTATTCTCAAACTATTAGGTGACTATGACTAGATAAAACCAGCAATACAATAGAATGTACGTTTTATTATTATTTTAAGTATCTAGTGAAAAAAATGCGTTGTTAATTTTTTATTTTTTTTATTTCATTTTGTGGAATGCATTTCCTAATACATTTAATCCAAAATGCATTTATTTTTTTTATTTTTAAAGGCAGTAAATGTTAGTAAGATGTAAGAGATTAGTGATCAGTACACATAAATATTTGGATCTCGTTTAAGGAACAAGTAGAATATTCTTTGGTTTTAAAATCAAAGTAGATACCTATATTTAAGAAAAATAAATAAAATAGAAGTACATAAGTCTAAACTGAAATGGTAAAAGAGAGCACGTTGTTACATTTAATAGAGAGTAATAATTCAATCTTAACAAGGGCATTCGAGGTGGCGACGAGCTGTGATATTTTGTGAATTATTTTAAGCTGACACAAATTCAATACATGTGTAAGGTCCTTATGGGATTATCGCCTCGTAAATTCAGGGTCATTCTTCTCCCATCATGTTATGATTAATGAATAATATGAATGAGCGAAAATACGAATAAGCGTTGACCGTTTGTGGAACACATTGTATGCAAAAAAGCTGTTTACTCAGCCTTTTAAAACATTTGTTACCATGCTATGCAAAATAAATACACTCCTTTGCAAAATCGATATAACATGTGAGTTGGAGCAGCTCTGACGCTTTTTTCAACGACCCTTTCACTTGGTTTGTTATACCTGCAATTGGGATTGTATACTCCAGAATTTAAGGCATGCATTTTTAAGAAATAGATTTGCTATTGCTACCGCTATATGATATTAGTAAGAGAGAAAGTAAAGAATACTTTGAAGACTAAATTGGAATCAGAAAGCAAATGTTTACCACCGGTAAAAAAGCTGGCATGACTGATGAAAAGTATTTAAAAAGTATATGACTTGGATTGGTCGGATAGTTATATTTAAAAGGTAAAAGGAACGATGCCTTCAACATTGTAGAAATGACTCATTTTCCAAGAAGCTCACGACGGCACAGGCGAACTATAGTACCTACGACAGGGAGCTGCTGAGTGCCTATCTTTCTGTAAGGCACTTTCGTTATATGCTGGAAGGCCGTACCTTTTCCATAGTCACCGATCACAAGCCGCTCACGTTCGCTTTCAAACAAAACCCTGAAAAAGCGTCACCAAGGCAACTTCGTCATCTTGATTTTATCGGTCAATTCACTACCGATATAAGGTACATCGCTGGAGAGGATAACATAATTGCGGACACGTTGTCACGAATGGCGGAAGTGTCATTCACGAACACCATTGACTATGAGAAATTAGCTGACGATCACGCCAAAGACGAGGAACTCTTGCCTCTGCTGGAGAAAGGTACGTCACATTCATTGAAATTAAAGAAATTTCCTGTGCTTTCAGACCCCACACGCTTTATTTACTGTGACGTTTCAACTCATAAAGTTCGCACTTACATAACCAAGCCGTTTCGCCAAATTGCGTTTGGCAGCGTGCACAAACTGGCACATCCTGGTATTCGATCAACGGTCAAATTGGCTACGGATCGGTTTGTTTGGCCATCGATCCGCAAAGACTGCCAACAATGGACACAAAGTTGCATACCGTGTCAACGAGCTAAAGTCTGGAAGCACACTCGAGCGATAACTCATTCATATCCTTCAACTGATGCGCGATTTGAACATCTCAACATCGACCTAGTTGGGCCACTGCCGCCTTCACGAGAATTTCGTTATATTCTCACATGCGTGGATCGCTTTTCAAGATGGAATAACAACAGATCAAGGACGGCAGTTTGAGAGCGATTTATTCAAGCAACTGATGACACTACTCGGCATTAAACATCTGAGAACAACAGCTTACCATCTAGAGGCTAATGGGATGGTAGAGAGGAATCATCGAACACTCAAGGCTGCGCTCAAATGCTACTCTACCGATCAATGGACGGACGTTCTTCCATCAGTGCTACTGGGGCTACGTACAACAATTAAGCAGGACCTTAATGCAACAACAGCTGAGTTGGTCTATGGAACGAAATTGCGGATACCTGGCGAATTCTTCAACCCGACAAAAGATGACATAAACGCTCATGACTTCGTACAGCAGCTTCGCAGAACAATGGCACTAGCGAAGTCAACTCCGGCTCATCACCATACCGGACGATTTAGCCAATTGCAAACATGTCTTCGTTCGCAACGATACAGTAAGAAGGCCACTAAGACCAACTTACGAGGGACCTTATCCGGTATTTAGAAGAACGGAAAAATATTACCAAGTCGAAATCAACGGAAAAAAGGTAAATACCTACATCAATAAACCGGTTAAAGCCCGCCTATATTTTCAGCCCTGAGAGCGACTCAACAATAAAAACCAAACGGCAGAACGAGAAACCAATGTCAAAAATAGTCACAGACGAAGATAAGCAGTATGTGACGCGGGCTGGAAGAACAGTGGTCTTTCGACGAACATAGTTTAAAGTATCACTGGCGCTGGAGGGGGACTACTGTGGCTGTTCACCGTAAACTCGCACAATTGGCAACGCGACGAAAACGCATTTTCTGACGGCTAGCAGCTAATTTGGCCAGCGGAAATTCTCGTCGTCTCCGAAGTGGTTTTAGCTGCGAGAGGAGACAATCTTTCTTTTTGGTCCAGCCTTCGAGCGCTACAGCACGTGCCTCGGACGGAGCGGCGGTGACTACGAAGAAACTCCCTTATATATTTAACTAGGGGTCGCCCCGTGGTCGAAATTCGACCAATTTATTCTATAAGTTAATTTTTGAAGGAGAAGTGAAGGGGAAATATCGGAGGGCTTATAAATAGGCAATCGAAACCATTTTAGGTTTTCCTTAAATTGCGAATAAAAAGTGTCCAGTAATGCGGGCTGTCTTCTATTTTATATTACAGGTAGAAAAGGGTGCATAGAATAGATATGCAAAGTTTCATCGTTTGTTGTTCAACAGTTTTAGAGTTATGGGGACCTTAAGTTAGAAGCCAACATTTTGCTTAAATTTCATATAAATCATAAACCGTTAGGCCGATTGGTACAATTTGAATTTTATTAGATTTGTAATGTCGAACACTTTCGAAAATAGAAAATACAAATTAGAAATTTTATCACTTTACTTGCTGCGGTTTCAGAAATAACACGGTTTTAAGGGATTGGGATTTTGTTTTTTCAAATGGTTCTAACTTTCAAACGGTTGAACTACAAACGAATAGAATTTCACTACAAATAGCTACAAACGATTGTCTATCGAACTGCATTTCACGTTTTTCATTCTAGAAAAAGTGCGAATTAACTTCACGCGGGTGCCATGTTGTTGTTGTTGTAATTTCATGCAATTCGCTTAAATTTACCTGCTTTAATTTATAATCTGTGGATAATTTTTGTATTGTGCACTTCTATGTATTGTCCCCTACCCTTATATATATAGTGTTGGCATATTTATGTGACTTATAATAGGAAAAAAGGGGGGAAACACGTTTTAGGCAACTCCGTATTAATATATAGATTTGTCGACATTTGAATTCTTTATTTATCTTACAATAATAAAACTAAAATTATAACGTGGAACCGAGTTGCGTAATATATTTTTTACCAATTGAACAGCAGCAGCCAAAAGCTTAATGATTAAGCCAATCAACACGAATAAGGGTAGACTTGAACAAAACGCAATAATGTGGCATTAACAACCTGAGCAAGGATCTCAATTTAGTTGTTTTTGTTCGGCATTCAAAGTTGAAGATCGCTTTCATTTGTCCCAAAGATAAAAACTCACACAAACGAATAGTTGTGAGCAACTCAGTCGTTTTTGTTTTATAGATTTGGTACTCGCTCCTACCTGAAATGCATAATAACTAAGTGCATATACATAAAGGCTATGATTCATGTACAGCAAATGACTTCTCCGCTTTTACAAGACAGTCCTCCGACTTTATAACCCCCAAAACTTTGTGCAAAATGGGCTATCTATGATTCATGTACAGCAAATGACTTCTCCGCGTTTACAAGACAGTCCTCCGACGTCATTACCCCCAAAACTTTGTGCAAAATGGGCTATCTATGATTCACGTACAGCAAATTGCTTCTCCGCTTATACAAAACAGTGCTCCGACTTCATAACCCTTCAAACTTTGTACAAAATGATTGCTTAACAATTGCATCACAGCTTCTCCTCATCAAAAGTTAATCAGCACCACAATGATAATACAAAATGGTTTCCAATTAGTTTGCAATCATTTCCCTTGAAAAGAATATGACACTTAACTAAGTACATATTTTACAAAATGTAAAATGCTTTTCATAGTCAATAAATAATAAGCATCAAAACATTGAATTAAACTTAAAACTAAGCAAAAATAAATAAATTAACGTTTGTTTGACTCATGTGTTAGAAGAAATATTATCTTGGACAGCTAAATATCTGCCAACAGTTTATTAAAAAATCTGTGCGCATTCACTGATTCTTATACACAAAAATTTACTAAACAGACAATAAAAGCATTTTGCATTCCAAAAAGGAATGCCAACAAAATATAAACCTCTTTTGCACTAAAATACAATCATATTTTAATTTATCACAATGATAATTATATAGTGTTCACGAATAAATGTTTAATTTAAAAAAAAAAAGTATATATATAAATATCTACCACTTGCTCCTTCATCCTCGATCTGTGATTTGTTTGTGATGTAATTACCTCCTAAGTGGAGCTACCTTGTTGGCAAGACTCACACTCGTCTTCCTACCCGTTTCCAGCTTATCGCCCTTAGGTGTGGGCGCTGCTGATGGATTTTTGTAATAAATATCGATTCGGTTCATTTCCTTAGAGCCCACGTTACCTCCGGCGACCATTGCTGGTAGGGCCTTTAGAAAACCATACGCTCCTGTTGGAATTGGTGGAGTGACGGGAACTGATGATCCACAACGGTTGTGCAGAAACGGCAGAGAGTGTGTAAAATTCGTATGCAGCGTTAGAACCGACTCCAAATCCGATTCCTGAGCATGCGATATGAAATCATTAAACAGCGTGATCGGAATCTTCCCATAGTTGTCGAACGAATCGATGTAGGCCTCTGTATCTCGGTTGTACGTCTCAAGGTAGTCACCTAAAAGCTTGGCCACCATAGCTGAACGATCCTTGCTCATCACCCGATAGTTGAATGGATTTTTAAAGAAGACTGGCGCTTTAATCCCACCATTTGCACGGCTAATAAATTTAAGAATCAATTTCTCGTGATAGTCACGAGGTTCCTGGGTCAATCTTCTTAATATCGACTCTAAATATAGGCCGAATGTTTGTCTCGCCTGCAGCTGAGTCAGCTCAGAACCATTCTCGATGAGTTTACGAATCTGTTTGCGCAAGCGCACACCCTCTTCGATGCATTTGGTTTCCTTCTTCTTTTGGCCAAACGATATGGGAACAGCTGTCTCCAACACACGCTCATAGCGATTCATTCGCTCGTCGTAACTGTTCTCCTCCTTGCATCCGATCCCCTTAGACTCCTTTCCATACAAGTGATCGAAAAGCATTTGGTTGAAATTATGCGGCATGATCATTGAGTATGTACCCTGACCCTGAGCTGGGCTCGTAGATATAGGAATACCTGTTGATGGATCTAGAAACGCCGAATACTTTTGGATACTTTCCTCCGTCGGAAAGATACGCACAAATCCACCACGACGAGCATTTTGCAGTCGCACATTCCGAATAATTCGCTGCTCCTCAGCAGTTAGTGGAATTTTCTGTTGGACGGAAGCATTTTTCTTACCTATTCCCAAGTGATCAGCAGAGTTTGTGCGCCGACTGTAGCTAACATTACGATAACGCGACCACGTGCTATCGTAATGGGCACGCATCAACTGACTGTAAGCTGGAATGCCGACCAAAGTCAGCAGATCGGTTATTAGCGCGGCCTTGACTTTGGTATCGATCGGACTGTCTACACCCATGGACGGCGACAAATTTATTTCCAGCAACCACGGCTTTAATGTATCGTCTATAAGGATATCGAAGCCATACAGTTCAAAGCAGTTATTACCGTTGGGTACGAACATGCGACATGCCGATATTATCGATTGTGCCGTAGCAAAAATGGACTTGATAATTAAATCTTCAATATTCGCCATCAACTGGCGGGTATCACAACCTTGACTCTTCAAGTGACGAAGCAGAGCACTAAGTGTCCATTTATGGCCAACGTCTTCATCTTGGGCATCGCTCGATTTGATGTAGTCCGAATGATACTTGTTGATGCTATAATTGCACAGATGCATGCACGGGTTCCACAGATTTTCAGCATTCCGATCGTACTTTACGGTAGCCAAGCGAACAAGGCCCTCCTCGTAGACGTAAATAAGAAGCGGATCGAACGAGGTGACGAGGACGTAAACACGCAAATCACATTTATGGCCATCTATACAGAGGGGATCAGCAACGTATTTCGAGACAAGAACCTGTTCATCGGGGCTGATTTGGTCAGGCTGAAAGATAGTCAGTGAAGCAAGTTTTTAGTAAGGTGAAAGAAACAAGTGTAAAAGAAAGATGTTTATAAAGACTTTCACTGTGGAGTTTCTAAATATCTCACCAGCTTAAATAATTCACTTACCGAATTCACAATAAAAATTCCCCGACCTCGACTCGACGCCGCCGGCTTTACTATCCAAGGTCCGCGGTATTTATTATGCGCTGACACCAAATCCCTATATTCCATCGGCAGTACAAACGATTGTGGCACAATATCAAAGTGCTTGAATCCCCTCAAATGTTGCATCTTCTCGATGTTCTTGTATAGTCTGTCTTTTCGCGTCAACTCATACGACCTAGAATAGAGCTGATGAAAATTAACGACACAATCGACTGGGGAAAAAAATCAACCAAACACCGGGCACTTACCTGGGGAAGTGGTTAACACGCTGATAGGGCGTTAGATTTCTTAAGATATCCGGTTTCATGTGTACACCGGTCCACAGAATATTGAAATTCTGCTCACCTTCGGCTTCAGTCAGACCATGTCGTATGAAAATCTTCTTCAACAACTTTGTCTCCGTATTCATGAACTTATAAGTAATATTCAGCTTCACCGCAGGGAGATCATTCGATTCCGGCTGATCTTCATCGAATACGTTTTCCTTATTGTCAAAGGAATCACTCTTCTGGAGTGCACTGCTGGTGCCAGAATCATTATCAGTGTGTGGGAAGAGTGTCGTTCCTTCGCCACTCGTTTCCATTTGTGACAGACGCATGTCCTCCTCTACCTCGAGCGGGTCATCACATTCACTGGATATCGAGGCCTCACTCGACGACAATGACTCATGGAGGCGTTTCTTTGGCGACTTGAGCAGCTCTTTCTGGAGAGCTCCCAGCGGTTGCTTTATAACATTATTTCTATTACCTAGACTACTATTACTACTGCTAATAGTCTTTTGAAGATTAACATTTTTTGGCAGTGACAATAAAACTTTGGCCTTAATGCTAGTACTGTGAGTTAATTTGGGATCCAGCGGGGTTTTAGGTAAAATATTGAGCGATGATGAACTATCACTGCTGCAGTTATCGAGACTAGTGTTACTGTCAGAGACTCCTTGATCGTCGGCATCATTGCCAACGTACTCATCATTTCTCGCGTTCAGTATGTTCGTGCGAAAGACTAGAACCGCATCACGAGACCCAATATGACCGCTGGTTACCCATGAGCTGTCCGAAGGCTTTTCAAAGGTTTTTACACTGAAAAGAATGGGGACAATATATTAAAACATTCGGGACAGACGTGTACTGGTTTGATTTGGGTGGTGTTTATCTGATGTCTTGTGGAATGTAGCATGCATTATAATATACTACTGTGCATAAGTTATATGTTAGGTAGTAATGAATGATAGAGAAGTGTGAGTGGTGTTGGTTAGTGGAGCGAAACACAAATTACGTTTGGCAGGCTTTACAAATCGTTATGTGTGCCGGGTGTCTGGGACTAATTACTAGTGATCGGCATAAGTGAACTGACAACGACGGCACGAGTAGAGTTTAACTAGAGAAATCTACGGTAGACGCGATCGTGCGAGTGCAAAATGTACTTCGTGCTTGTGCATATGCGTATACCGAGGTTAATGTTGGTCGCAGACGATGGGGATTAGTTTTTTTATGTTTTTTCTTTTTATGAAGTGAGTTGCTACTGATCTCGTTGGTTATCTATTCATCCCACAAAGAGGTCTTGCTTGGGTACGTAAGTGTTATGTTGTCGAAAGTAGAAAATATATTAATTAGTGATCCAAGTTTTGAAAAATTGAATGTGGATTAAGTGGAGTTCAAACAAATCTCTATCTTTATGGGTAAAATAAGAAGGCTGCCTTCTAATTCAAGCAGCTTAAGTATTAATGATCATTGCAGGCTATTAACTGGTCAGTTCAAAAATGTTGTTTCGAATCGGGAGAAAAATAAATGCTGCGGCTGATGAATAGGGCAAAAAGTGCTTAGAAAGTTTGGGAACACCGCTCCAAGTCAATGAAAGTTGAATTAATTTACTAGAAGTATGAACTTTATACTCGCTACTCATGCTTTCATTTTTTTTTTTTTTTTTTATTCTTGACCTACAAATTCGTCGACGCCATAATAGACGCGAATAGCTGATTGACGTGTTGGTACCAGAGCTCGAAAATAACTCTAAACCTATATTTTCAATTGGTTTCTCACTGATAGAGAAGAGTTTGGTCCAAAAAGCTCAATCTTTTTCAGATTTCACAGCACTTTTGCGAATATATATTAATGAGTGGTCCAAGTTTCTCAGACTTACCAATACAAGTGCGTTTGAGTTTGACAACTGGTGGAGTTTGTTTAGGTTTTCGTGATATTTTTCTACAGCAAGAAAGGCATTGCATCGGGTGAATCTATTTTTGTAAATTATTTATGTACTTATAAATATTTAGAAATCAATCGGAACGCAAATTTCGATTGTTGTTATATAAAATTTAACCAGTGAATGGGAAACGCTTTGAAAAGTGTTGAAGGCTACACATATTCGAATCGCAAGAATATCAACACAAACAAAAATGCAAGTGACGTTTTTATCAGGTTTTTATGTTCGATTAGTCACACGAAATCTAAAATCTTAGAGCGAAATCTGAAGAACCAATCGAATACCACATATGTAAGTCAAACGCAATCGATTTAAATCAATCGCAATCGCACAAAGTCTATACACGTTCTCATCAAAAATGACAGAAAAAGAGAAAATTACCAAATACTGATAAGTATGTCAAATGCCAAATTTGACACGAAACAAACTTAAAATCTGTCTTAAAAATCAATTGCACAGAAAAATAAAATTTTTGAAAATACAAAAAATTCAGTGAACGTTTCATATGTCGTAAACAAATAAAATTATATATTTATTAGTGACATGGATACATGGATTAGATGTTAAAGATGAACGTGGCTCAAAGTAGCTCGAACCTCGAAGTCTCTCCAGTTCCACGTACTTTGGGGTGGGATATTTTTTTTTTTTTTCAGCTCTCTGAGAGTTTCGCTTATTTTGAGTTTGACAGATTTTTAGTGTTTGTTTCGGAATACGAAACAGTACGCGAATAGACCTTATAGGTGATCCAAGTAACAAAATAAGCACTATTTGTTCTTTCAGCTAATATTAAACAATCTGGAACGGTACCCTAGTTGACAATTTAAGTTGGCATCTATTTAACAAGTCAATATTTACGCACTCGTAAAAAGGTAGAAGAATGTCTCCAGTGCGAATGATCCATATTCATTTTTATTCAAGTCAAGCAAGAACCTTCTTTGAACGCCTACGTTAAATTTATCGCGACAGAGTATTCGCTACAAAAATTTTAGGGACACAGGCACACACAATTTTCATTCGATTTTAATAGTCAGTCTCGGTTTGTTCGTATCACTTAACAAAATCTATTTTTAATCGTTTTACTTCTGACATCTAGATTTGGTTGGCCTTGTAAACCGCGCTAAAAACAGTGTAAAGCCGTTAGTTATTAGGTCTGTTCCTTTACTTTTGTAGTAAGAATGGAAAAGACTGTCGAAATGGCAGTGGTGGGGATAAATTCTCTCACAGAGAGAGACGCTTACGAAAAAGTTAAGGAACGCTTTTGTAGTAATTTATGAAAAATGACAGATACATAAATCAAATATTCAAAAAATTGTACGAAAAGTCGTTAAAATGTCTGATAAACTCGAGGAATTTGTTAATTTACTAAGAAAATTAGTTCTATCATTTATTTTTAACTTTATTTTGATGAATCTGAGTATGTGGAAGAGTTTGTACTGATTGAACAATCATTCGAGAAGAGGAAAAAGCGACACTGCATTAAGAATTACATGGAAGAGATTGTACCTTGTTTCAGTAAGGAAAAATTTCGACGCCAATATCGAAAATAATCTTGTTGATACCATTTTAATAAGCAAGAAGTCAAAAAATAATCAACGCATATGCCAAATGGGACAACAAATTTCAAATCAGCTGTTAGTTGTAAGGTGACTGACAGCTTTTTCACTTCTTACACCAAGAAATTTGTTGAGTAAAAATTCGTAAGATTCTCAGTGGAGGGGTTATATCTTGCTCTCTCGATGACGCTCTCTTTTACGAATTTTTTGAGTTAAGGAACGGCATTGAGTAAAAATTCGTAAGAATTAGTAAAAATTCGTAAGATTTAAAAGTAAAGGAACAGACCTATTGTTTGGCTTGATGTCATTATCAGATTTCTCTAAAGTAAATTAATAGAACAACGTCTGTTCACTCACATCTCCATTTTAAAACTCGAATGCCCAAAAAAGTGACCGAAATGGATTAAATTTTACGGTAAAAACGCATCGGTCAGGAACTCCTATCGGACTGAAAAGCCGATTAAACGAATATTCTACCCTTAAGAAAATGTGCAGTGAATTTAGCAAAAAATATTGATTTTACTCATGAATGGGATGAATTCAGACTGTTGAAATCCCAAAACTTCTAGCCAATATAAAAATCGCGCCTTACAATCTACCAAGTATTTCGAAAATAAATGTCCAGTTATATCTACGGTATAAATACATTTCAGTTATACACATACATGTGAGAGTATTTGTTAAAAAGTTTTCTCAATTTACTTTATTTAAAGATACAGATATTTTGTTCTAATCAAGTTACACATTAAATTACCGTTTTGTTTTCTTTCTTTTCAGAATTTCAACTTTTGTCCGTGAAATATCGAAAGAGGTTCTTGAATTTGTTAAGCGTTCATCATACGACCGCCTTAAGTGGGGTTAGAGAGCATCGCCATATTTACATTTTGCCACAAAATTATGATTATAAGGAAAAAAGAAATATTTTAGAAAGTAAAACAAAACAAACAAAAACATTTATTAATATCACACAAAACAAAAAAACAAAAAACGTCTCACCAATGCCATTAAGAGTTATGCTGAAAAACTTACGTTCTACTTGATGTTTCTGTGTTGCGGTCTGAGGAAGGCATGCCGGTCCTGAAAAGAAAACAAACAAGAAAAAAAACTTCTATTAAAAACAAAAACAAATACACAAAGTTGAATGTGGTTTAACAAATTCAATTGAATATGGCGCATGCAAAGCAACAGCACTTATTAGAAATTCCTTGTTTTCTATGGTAATTTGATCACGTGATGAGGCATTATTAAATTTGTATTATTTGCAAAAAAAAAAAAGCAGCACGAAAGGAAACCAAAATATTTACGTTATTGTACATACTGCTTCAAAGTTTGTCTGTTCAGTGAGGGTATCAAAACAGAACTGCTACTAAATTCATCAAGCAAATCTTATATCTATATCTAGCGAGCATTATTGTGTTCCTATATACAAAAACAGGCAGACAAAAGAAATATGTAATTAAATTTCATGTAATGAAACTGAAACTCTGAAATCGGAAATCGGGCAGATTTTCGCTTCCATACAAAGTTCTCTCCAAAATTTAGCTGAGCTAAATTTATGCGAACCCATTTAGCTGAGTGGTACGCTGCTCGAGCTAAATAATCAAACTTTTGTTTTAGAATATACTTCATGTATCTGTCAAAATTAAGCGTGCCCATTTAATGGGGCGGTACATGTGCTCAAGCTAAATATTGACAGACCGTTGTGTTCTGTTGTTTCTTTGTGTTTTTTGTATTGTGGAGAATGGCAGAAGTAAGCAAGTATGAGTTTTTTTTTTTTTAATAAATACCTCGACGAGGAGTACCTAGAATCGAAAATGCGTGAAATCAGAGTGTTGAATTTTTGATATAAGTTACATATTTAAAAAAAAAAAAACAACTGTTTTCTGTGACAGTTTCCACGACAAGAGCACGCCGCTGTCAAAATTTAGCAGGGATTTTATAGCTTATGTTCGGAGACAAAAGTTGGAGAGCACGTAAAATTTTGTTTAGCTCGAGCAGCGTACTAAGCTTAAAATTGTATTTCCTGTAACAATTATTTGTCAGAACATAGGTAAAAATAGGACAGCCTAGCAGTCTGATGTGGTATTCGATTGGGCTTCTTCAGATTCGCTGTCAGATTTCAGATTTCGTGTGGCTAATCGAACATAGAAACGTCACTTGCTCTTTTTTGTATTGATATTCGTGCGATTCAAATATGTGTAGCCTTCAACACTTTTCAAAACTTTTTTTTCCATTCACTGGTTAAATTTTATAATAAAACATTCAAAATTTGCGTCCCGATTGATTTCTAAATATTTATACATAAACAATTTACAAGAATAGATTCACCCGATGCAATGACTTCCACCAGTTGTCAAACTCAAACGCACTTGTATATGGTAAATCTGAAGCAAATCTGAGAAAAAAATCCAGATTCGCAATAGTCCCAGAATGTTCCGAATGGGAAAATGGCAGAATAGAAAATATCTATGCACTTAAAGTTTATACAGATGGATCCAAAATGGCGGAACGCACGGGAGCGGGAGTCTTCTCAATCACCCGAGATGAATATTGCCTTACGTCGCCCAGAGCACTGTATAGCGTCTTTCTGGCTGAAATGAAGGCTATACGCGGGGCAGCCTGCAGACTTGCCTTGTTGGCGCTAGACGCCCTCTACACAGTCATGCAGCCAGATCAAAGTTGGTAAAACAATGCCAGGAATCACTTAATCCAGATTTCGGACAGATGTTCAGTAACCCTGTGGTGGGTTGCAGGTCACAGCGACATTCCGGGCAACTGAAAAGCGGATAAATTAGCCAGACAAGGAAGCGGCCTTCACTCAACCAACAACAGTGAACCGTACGCTCCTATGCAATCTATCAAATTCTTCCTATTCAAAGAGGCAAAAAAGGTCTTAAACAACAAGTGGAATAGCATAAATACCTGCGTCACATCCAAGCAAATCTGGCCAAAACTAAATGCTTAAAGGACTCAGAGATTAATCTCTATAAGTAGAAACAGAATCAGCTCCGTATAGTGGAAGCATTAACAGCCACGCTCGCAGGTTGGGAGCACCCTACAATGACTTTTGCAGGAGCTGCATGGATGAGGAGGAGGAAGAAACCGTTCCTTGCAAATCTGCGCAAAATCAACTTAGGAGAATACTTCTTCGATGGCCTCAGTGACTTGTCTCGAACAGACATACGCTGTATCAGCAAATGCATTACAAAGACCAAATGGCTATAATGATCTTCCACATATACTCAGCGTTAACAGTTGGTCCTATCGACTACTGCTCCCGCTACCCGCATCTCTTATACGGGCTGTTTGTGGATTACAATCGAGGGGTAGACTGCTTCGTTCAGCCTTCGTATGTCCGAAACAAACCGTCACTCGGTCAAACTCACCACCGAGTTGAAACAACTCCCAATATGAGCAGTAAACAGGCTGATTGCTGCAATTGCCACTACTACTGCGCTTTTTTGCAACATCCGCCCTATTTTATAAGTTACCAGAGGACACATGCATACTGTCGACCCGTCACTTCCTCCTTGAACAACCTTATCAAACATAAATAAATTATCTATCTATCTATCTCTAAAAAAAACCTTGAGTAAGGTACACAACGAAAGGGCCAATCTACTAATCACCGATGAAGCATACCGGTTTACGTCATTTTGACGAGACGTCGCGTCGGAGGATTATAAACGAGGGGCACACTGTTTCGGTCACCCGTCGTATATCCGAATTCCGAAGACATATCATCCAATAGTTATCCCCAGTCTCCTCTCTTCAAGGAGTTGTCTGAGGATTACAGGCGAGGGAAAGACTGTTTCGGTCACCCTATACGAGGAATAACTGCCCCGACTCTCTATCGGACCTATCTGAGGGTCCAGTTTTCAAAAATATAAATGAACGTGGACACCTGTTGACCTCTGGAATACCCAGCCTTATCTGCGTAGGGAGTAGGTGGAGCTTTCCCATTTATCCCCCAGAAAAATATTTAGTAGAACTATGATTAATAAATGACTATAGGCACTAAGAGTGGGGACGAATTAAGTCTATCTGGAGGAGCCTCAACTGATAATGAGATACTGATGATAAGGCCACCTGAACATGTAAGAGAAGAACCAACCTAATCAGCCTGCCCGATGAAGGATGACTCTCTAGAAAAACGATTCACGTATAGCATCGGAATAGCTACGAGTCTGATGGGAGAGGAGATGTACGGACGCTGTCGAAGGATAATCTGACAATCTGACTGTCTGGAATGTTAAAAATGTCCAAAATGTAAACGCGTTAATCTTTCGTGTAGAGCGCAATTTTTAAAAGCCCTAACCCGTCAGCTATCATGCTGTTTTATTTTCTTAGCAGTATTTACCCTGTCCAAGAAAAATTGTCAGTACAAGCCTTATGGAGGAGCTTTTTTTCTAACGGTGGTGCCTGTAGCTACTTTCACGGCACTCAAACACAAGATTTGCCACTGAAATAAAAACGAAACCACTGGCATTCCAAAGAATTAGTTGTTGTAATTATCCTGAAATTCGCATACATCCCACCATAACCAGTGTGCCACACAGCCGCGGGCAGAATGAGCACGATCGTCTTGTGTTCGCTTGCTATTATCATCAACCAAAATAGCCGTGTGTATGACTGAAGCACATCAGAAGAGTGTTACCATTAACGTCAATGAAAGCATATCATTGAGGGGTTTTCTTTGAATTTTGTCAAAGAACTTTCGGTTTTTGTGCTTTTTGGAGCTTTTGAGAGCGGTATATTATGTGGGGTGTTGCCATTCGGTTTTAGTTTGTTTGTATTTCTGAAAGATCCAATAATATTCAGTTAAAACATATTTTTTAATGTTGTCTTTTAGAAATAAGGTTTATTCGTGAGGTGTTTAAATGCATTTATTTCATTAACGCAACAAGTGTTAATAGTGATTACTAGGGCAACTCAACCGGATTCATGCAAAGGCATGGTATTTTTTGGGATAAAATTTGATTAAATATTTAAATATAGAAAACTAAGTACAAATTTTCAGCCTTATTCGTTAGTGCAGTCCTTATAGCATCTGTTAAGGTATATGACATCGAGTCGTGGTTATATCAGTTTGTATTCTAATTGCCTGTTTGTGTACATGAATTTTTTGTTGTGTTACATTTTTTTTTTTTTTTGTTGGAAAACAAACTAAAGCGATTAGGCCTACTGCGACTACCCTTTAAAAGAAGCGAATATTAGAAAAGGAAAACTAAAAAGGTAAACGGAATTTATTTCGTTCAGCAATATTTTTATTTTAAATTGGAAGATGGTAGCCCTAATAGTATTGCTCTCTGAGTTATGGCGAATTATCATACACACTACGGCAACCCTGTGAGAGCTTTAAAAAGGGACCGATTTATGTACGTCATTGCAACCAGACTGAGAGACAAACATCCTATCTTCCCTGTACTGACAATTTTTCTTGGACAGAGTATAGTCATCAAATGTTATTTTAACGATTCGATAAATCATAGGTTCACTCAATTTAAGTTCGGTGACGTGACGTGAAATAAAGGCAAACGAAATAAGGCCAAATTAAAACCCAAGTCACTTTTACGTTCCTGTCGCATCTCATGATGAACATTTCAACAAAACAAACTCAATGAAAAAGAAGTATTAGGAATGATTTATTTATAGTACTACGAGTTTCATCTACCGTCTCGTACTTTAATGCAGTGCTATTCGTTAGGCTGGATATTAAAGCTCTACTGAACTCCATTGCAAGTTCTGCAACTAATTTGGAAGAGTTTTCTAAATGGACATTTATTGGGTATAATTAAAATTTCCATCACTTCAGTATCTTTTCTTTTTATCAAAATTCTTCATTCATCCAGGTCAACCAGCAATTGTTCCTCAATCCTCTTTTACTGTTTTTTGTTTTTTTTTTTCTGCAATCAAGAAGTTTATACTTTAATTATCGCTAATGTATTTTTGTAGTAGGTATAGTAAATCGATTTTGGAACCCATCCAACATCAGTTTCACCGCATAGCACAGTTTACGAAAATTCCAGGTCAACACAGACAGACTAAGAAAAGCACGATAAATGGAACTGCAATGTCAATTGTTATTCTTTGCAGTATGTTTACACCTTCAGAATGAACAGAGCACACGTTCGCACCTCGATAACCACCCAACATATGATTCTGTCTAGACACACATGACATAATTTGCATTTTGCTATTGACAGTGTCCAAGACGTCTAATCTCTCTGCCCAATGTAGTCCAAATGACCTGTCACAGCCACTGCCATTGCTAAATGCACACATCACGCTCATGTTGAATGGATTTGCAGTCGACAATAATGAGAAACAGTAACTTGTTGGAGGTACGAGATTTTCTACTTTTTTTTTTGCCCATAAATTGCAAAATGTTGTTCTTTGACAGACGGATATTTTTTGTTCGTATTCTTTGAAAACTGAAAAGCAAACTTTTCTTTGCGCAATCACAGAACGTGTTCAACCCATATATGGAAGTCATCTGAACTGATTGTTAACGCTTTTCATCACATCAGTATGCTGACTATCTATAAAGATGCTCGATTAGAGATAACTGCGGTTTAATTGCCATCTGTTGTTTGGTTTGTTTTCCTTTAATGGAGAGCCATAGTAATGTTACTGGGGACATAGTGCATGTACAATTTTCTTTTAATAAGAATATGTAATCGTGGAAACAGGGCCATATATTTTGTTTTAATGAAAGCCAGATGGCATCTGTCGAATTTCGCTTATAACGGGTGATTTTTTAGCTGGTTTGGTTTTGGCAACACTGGTTTTGACAGCTGACGTGTGTTTAGTACCTTGTGTCACTGTCAAACAGCTTCAGTTTGGTTTGCAATTTAACCATGGATCGTCTTACAAATGAACAACGCTTGCAAATTATTGAATTTTACTATCAAAATTCGTGCTCGGTTCGAAATGTTCATCGCGCGCTGCTTCCATTTTATGATCGGCATTCTCGACCTTCTGAGCAGTCTATTCGGAAGATTGTGACCAAATTTCGCACCAAATTTACTTTGTTGGACATTAAACCACCAACACGTTTACGTACTGTGCGTAGTGAAGAAAATATTGCGGCCGTATCAGCTAGTGTGACAGAAGACCGCGAAATGTCGATTCGGCGCCGTTCCCAGCAGTTAGGCCTTTGTTACAGCACTACGTGGAAAATTTTGCGGAAGGATTTGTGCGTAAAGCCTTTTAAGATACAGCTTGTGCAAGAACTAAAGCCAGCCGACCTACCACAACGCCGAATTTTTGGTGAATGGGCTCTTGGAAAGCTGGCCGAGGATCCGCTTTTTTATCGAAAAATTGTGTTCAGCGATGAGGCTCATTTTTGGTTGAATGGGTACGTAAATAAGCAAAATTGCCGCATTTGGAGTGAAGATCAGCCAGAAGCATTGCAACAGCTACCAATGCATCCCGAAAAAGCCACTGTTTGGTGCGGTTTATGGGCCGGCGGCATTATTGGGCCATATTTCTTCAAAGATGATGCGAATCGCAGCGTTACTGTCAATGGTGAACGCTACCGAGCGATGATAACAAACTTTTTTTTGCCCGAAATGGAAGTTCTTGACTTGCATGATATGTGGTTTCAACAAGACGGTGCCACATGCCACACAGCACGCGAAACAATGGCGCAATTGCGAGGCGAGTTTGGTGAACAGTTAATTTCACGTTTCGGGCCGGTCAATTGGCCGCCTAGATCGTGCGATTTGACACCATTTGATTATTTTTTGTGGGGGTATGTCAAGGCTAATGTGTATAGGGACAAGCCCGCTTCGATTGACGCACTGGAAGCCAACATCCATGCATTCATTCGTGAGATACCGGCCGATATGTGTGAAAGAGTATGCCAAAATTGGACTCAGCGAGAATGGACTACCTGAGACGCAGCCGCGGTCAACTTTTGCATGAAATTATCTTTAAACATTAAATTGCAAGGTTCAAACTATCGATTCAAATAAATATTTCATTCATTTTTTCGAATTTTTTGTGTTTTCTTTTTAGAAAAAGTTCTAAGCCTCTTAAAAAATCACCCGTTATTTCGCTATTATTTTAAGAATGTGGTTCTTAGATTATGCCTGAAACAAGTTTATTTTAAGAATACAAAAGCTACGTTTTGGACCATTGTTTACTTAAATTAAGCTCGAAAACGCCGGGAATGAGAATGAATCCACCTTAAAATGAGTAGAAAATTCTTTAAACAAGAGCAAAAATCTAAATTTGAGATTGTTTTTAGTAAGCTTAAGCGGATTGTTTCAATACTTATTCGCGATTATTTTAAGAATGTTTTGTGTGAGTTTTTCATTTTTGGAACGAATGGAAGGGATCTATAATTGTATGCCGACTCCAAACGGCTAATTGAGAAGCTCTTTCAAGACATTTATACTCTCGGATGTTTGTCAGACGTTCGCGAGAGGAGCGCAATGGAAAAAACCTTAAGTTGGAATTTGGGTTTTTGCGGTAGGTATGTATTTTTCCGTCATGCAAGTTTAAGATTGTTTCGGCTTGATTGGAGAGTATTTATTCTTATTCGATCCTGCATTTGTGTGCAAAAATTATAATTCAGATATTATGATTCCGATTTTAAAATTTTATAGGCTTGATTTAATAACAAAAAGCTTGAGTTAAGAATTTTTATCTTGCTCTAAGATTCATTCGATTTATTTTGAGATTGACCACGTAAGAATGAAGAAAACTAACAATAAGCCTAATCGGACTAGAATTTAGCTTGCGATATTTTTTTGAGTGATGCGTTGCGGATAACTGTAATTTCCGACGGATACCTCGCTAGAGCCGAATATTACCGATTAGGATAATCGGTTACTAGTCTTTTCTTTTAAATATCTCAAACTTTAAATTCGCTACTCATACTGCTGACAGTAGAGTTTTGCCTCATTAAGATATAAGGAGAATAGGGAGCCTAATAGCACTAGTCTCTAGGCTTACCGCACCAAGACACATCTGAAGATGAAAATAAATTAATAAAGAACACGAAAATCTTGAGATGGGTATGGTATATGGTAGCGCCTCACTTATTGCACATAGTGCTTCATCTCAAAGGCTCATCAACTGTGCAAACATTTAAAGTACTATTCGCGACCTCGAACATAGAAAAAAAAATACCAAGATGACCAATTTAACATTCAGTCATAACTGCACTTAAAATTGCTTAAAATTACAATAACTAAAAATAATACATACATATAGTGGTGGAATTTGAAACAAAAACAGTTATGCAAATAAAGCTTCGCTTCGATCTAGGTCTCAGTCTAAGTCCGTTCAATTTATAATTTAATTAAAATTTCTGACTTTCACTGTTTTTTTCTTTTTTTTCACAAACAAACTACTGCCTTCAGACACTTTTTTCCACTATAAAATCGTTAAATAGGAAATAATTAAAACAATTATGACTTGGCCATTGAAAACAAAAACAAAAAAAAAACTCAAAAGGGGAAATGCGAAAACCACAACCCGACACGAGTTCAAAAAGCAAGCACTAAAGAAGCAAATACCCGTCGATACGCGGATACAATTTCAACGTAACACTTGGAAGCTATCTAAGTGACTGAACATATAAACAGTTGCTACCATCAGCAGCACCGTCGACCAGCAGCAGTAACACAAAACGCCAGTAATAATCAAAATCACCGAACCACCAAAGAAGAATCGCAATCGGAACTGAAACTGACTGAACTCAGTGAGGTGCTGCTGCTGCCGTCGCCGTGCGTCGCGTCGTCGTACCCAATGAGCTATGAAACCATCTACTATCTACACCGCACATAGATCATACGGAACCGCACGCAAATAGCGCATACTTTATGTTATCGTTCTATCGTCACGTTAGCCAGAGAGCATGGAAGTTATGACAGAGGCAAAAACCACCATAAAGGGTTATGATGGATAAAGAGTATATCTACAGTCGACTGTCTGTCTGCTTCGAATAACTAAAGAAAAGCTAACCCCTTCGGCAGCCTATAACTGCTGCGTGCTCCACAGAAGTATGCACCTACACATGACTATACAAATGCAGACGAACAAGACCAAATTGGTTTCAGTGGTGAACAGGTAATTTAGAGCTGTGTAGTCCCGTCTGTCGTGCTCCCCCAAAAGTGATGAGCTTAGCCATAGCCAGGCCTTTAGCTTGTACTCCCGCAACAAATATGAAGACGGAATAGGAAATTTTCATACTCGAAAAGAAGGGTACTGAGACTGACTAATGGGGGAGGATGTAAGTACGAAGGGTTGCAACAGGGCAGGACATGCCCTCTTCCCATTACAATTGCAGTAATTATTTTTGTTGTAAACAAAACCAGCAAACTCGCTGATGTGTTTTATTGTGCCTTATATGTCATACGTGGCTCTGAATTTACTACAGGTACTTATACCGCAGATTTGTGGCATATGTAAGTACCGTCATTACGACGGCGCACGCAATTTTTGAATAATTTACCAAAGTTCTTGGAACGCTTGCATTTGATAAATAGCTATATCCCTTATTGCTGAATGGAATTCAGAAATACATTTCGTTGTAGTCGTTGACATAGTTTCAGCAGTTGTTAAGATTGTGGGGAATCTTTTTGACGAGGTAAGATGCAAATTCTGGTCTACTTCTGAAAGATATAGTAATTGTTGGACATAAATTCACAGATCCAAAAAAAGTTATAGGTTCTTGATCATAAATATACACATTATTTATTGGGTATTGATTTATGACCCTAAGAAATATAGGTACATATCTACGAATTTTATTGTTTATTGAAGCGAATATTTATTATGAGCTCAGATAGATGATAGACCTGCAAGAACTTGGAAACAATATCGTCGATTGATTACAATTTCCAAAGTATTCCTAAAAATAAACGTATAAGGGGACTCCTTTTTTAGATTGTATATGTATATACTTAACGTGACCAGACGTCCCGCTTTTACAGTGTGTGTCCCGCCGTCTCCCAGACTTCAGTGCGGACAGCGAATGTCTCGCTATGGGCAAACACACAGATGATGAAAATAAATATCCGATAACATGCAACGACTAGCAATGATGCCACTGCAACACCCGATGACGTCATTGGAATGCAATGTTTTCACTTTTCACTCACTTTAACTCATCTTGACAAAGAAAGACTGGTCACCGTATACACTTCGCTTCAACTGAATAAGTACAAACATTTTCTAAGCTACGTTGAACATTTTTTTCAAAACCTTGTGCCGTAATTTATCATTTGTTGATGCTAATTGTTTGCTTTTGATGTTGAGAAAATAAATCGGAAAGATTAATTCAAAAAGTACCGCTATTTTTCCCAGGCTCTCTTGCAAAGCAATCAATATGGAAAAATGCAGTTTTTACTGAATAGACACAAATATTGAAATTGGAAATAAAATTTATTGGGATTAAAAGAAACAAGTTTTTCTTAAAATAGTTTTTTATTGGTTAATTTCAGTAGTGGGTACTGCCGCCTTTATTCGTAATAGTTTCGTAAATTCGATCCGGCATGGATTCGTACAACCTCTTTATGTAATCCAGCGAAATTTCCCTCCAGGCCAATTTAATGGCTGCAATAAGAGATTCTCTGTCCTCAAACTGACGGCCAGACTTATATACTTTTCGTACTAACCATCCCCAAACGTTTTCTATAAGGTTCAGGTCCGGTGAGTACGGCGGCCATTAAAGAAATTACACATTTTGCTCCTCTATCCAAATTTTTACTATGCGCGCCGTGTGAATGGGGGCGTTATCCTGCTGAAAAAATCCAGTTTATGGGTCCAAAAATGCCTGAAAATTTAAGGAAATTTCTTTCCAAAATTCCTTTATAAATCAATGCATTAATTTTTGAGGTTTGGAACTCAAGCTCAACAGTGCCATAGAAGCTAACAGCTCCTCAAACTATAACACCACCTTCTCGACTATGATACCGCGCTAAAAATCGTTCTTCTTTCCTCACATCGCGGAAGTAATAATTAAACCCAAGGGCCATCAAAATTAAACTTCTTCTCATCCGAAAAAACTACGCGACTCCATTCATTTTTCCAACTCATATGGAGTCTAGAAAATTCCAAGCGCATACACTTCCGTTTCTCGTTAAGTGGTGGTTTCTTTTGAATTTTCATCCGTTATAGATGTCTGGCACTATTAATAACCCTTCGCACTGTTAAAACGCTTGCAGTAACACCTGCTTTCTGCTTTATTTTTGCCGCAGAGTCGCAGGAATTGGAAGCACATCTTAAAATCGATCTTCGATCAACTGCTGTTGTTGCCGTTTTTTGACCTCCTTTCATATTTTTTTCCATACGAATCTTTGCTCCTTAAATAAGAATAGACCACACTGACACTTCGTCCAATTTTGTCAGCTATAGAACGCCCGGTTAGTCCTTGTTCTTTTAGTAAATCGATTTTAGCTCTTTCAACACTATCTATTTTTACCCAAAAAAAAATTTACTTAAGGCACTTCAACTGTTGATCTAATGCAGTGTTTTTCAAACTTTTTGAGTACGCGGCCCCTTTGTTAAGAAAAAAAATTGTGCGTGGAGTCCCTCCGCGCGGAAGAAGTGAAACTTCGTAATGTGGAAATGAAAATAGGAAGGGGTAGAAATTGATTTTTAGTGAAATCAAAGTGTTTCTTTAAGCCTAGTATCCTGCTCGCGCTAAATTTTAGCGCCCCTAGTCTCCACTTCGTTTCTCCACACCAAAGATAAATGGTCGCTAAATTATTATTAAACATGATATAGATGGGACAAAACCCAATGCTTATGAACCTTGAGTACCATGACTGATATTAGTAAACGAAATTTTAATAGAATTTTCGAATTTCAAACTTGAAAGATGTAAGAAACCTAGAAATTATAAGAAGAAGTTCAACATGTGTCCTCAAACTTTCCACAATCTCCTTACCATAGTGGAACACTTGTTATTACCCAAAAGATGAAGCCAAATGAGAGCATAAGTCCCCCTGAAAATTGATTCGCTTTATTTATATGTATATGTATCTCTGTTTTGGAGCTGTTATTTGGCTTTGCGTTTTCTTTTATTTATCACGCAAACATTATCCGCGTTTTCCGCCACAAAAAATTCTTTGCAAACACAACACAAACACTTTTCTCCGTTTTTTTATGTCAAAATTTATCTTCGATTTAATGCACCGGACATTTATTTCGCGAGCTAAATGAGTGGAGACTTTTCATCGGCCCATCTATATGAAGTTAAGAACTGCCTCGCTCAATTTTATCTTTGTAGACATTTTTGTATGGGAGATAAAATTTAGCGCGAGCAGGATACTAGGCTTTAAGACAAACTTTATTAACATTGCTTGCAACTAACAATTGATCGCATCTTTTAATTATCATTTTCGAGTGGAGAAATATCCAAATCCATAACATTTACAATGGGATAATGACAACTAAAGTAAGATACGATATGTTGGAAGTCGCATTAGAAGTTTCACTTCAAAAATACTACCCTATTAAATTATAGGTATGTATATCAAATCAAACTAAAACAAGTAAATGAAATAATGAGGAAGCTACTCGTTGCTAACGCTCGCGCTGGCCTGTAATAGGTATACTACGCGCATGCGTTCGAGTGCCACGCATTCACTCTCGCTCTGTCTCCTTCTATTCGCCCTCCCCAGGAGCGTTGAACGTTTAGAGCAACCTTGTTGGAAGTCGCATTAGAAGTTTCACTTCAATAAGACATTAATTGCCAATGTAGTCATTATTTTTGGAAATTAATCTTCACCACCGAATATTCTTCTCCCAGCATTTGGTGCCAATAAACTCATTCACCATTGCATACTCTGAAGCGTGAGCGGTACCCTCACACCTTTGAGTAGGTATGCAATGCTTATAGTAGCATTAAGCATTTAAGCAGTTTCACTTCAATAAATCAAACAACATAATTCACCTATATCGTCTTTACTTCTTGAATTCTTCAATTCTTTACTGTAGGTATCAACGTATGTAGATTGTAGGTATGTACTATAAAAACCATTAAAACAAAAACCTTGAAATCAATTTCTATATACACCACCATAAGTCCATCAGCGCACGTCAACAGCCATGTGCGCATTTCCTCAGAAACAACCACCACTTTTCTTTTCTTTTTCATATGAACGTGCTTGCGCTGTGCAATGTGCGCCACCCTCACCCTCGCTCACTCCTTTGAGTCCATCAGCGCACGTCAACCAACAGCCATCTGCGCATTTCCTCAGAAACAACCACCACTTTTTTCATATGAACGTGCTTGTGCTGTGCAATGTGCGCCACCCTCACCCTCGCTCACACCTTTGAGTATCCAATTATTAGCGTTAAACGTTTAACGCGTCCTTGAGTTGGAAGTCGCATAAGAAGTTTCACTTCAAAAAAATGTTACCGACCACCATCTCATAATGTCTTAGTTATTTAAAAAGCTTTATACACTTAACCCCTTCCAAACTCGGTCTAATTACACAAGATTTAATTCCTGATGAAATTTTTTCCTGTACTGCCAAAAAAAAATAAAAAAAATTTAGCAGGCCTTGCAATAATAGCATTAATTTTTTTTTAAATTCTGAAGTGCGCATCAGAATTGTCATATAATTTCTCAAACTGAGAGCACTTATTCATCAAAAAATAAAGTGTTGTGTTGTTTACGAGTGAATATGGACAAGTTTCTCAAAAGACCGTTGCAGCCTTGCACATCCGGTGCAAGTGGAAGCGAAGGAAGCAACGAAAAAATTAAAAAAAATAGACTTTATGACGAGAATTATCTTAAATATGGTTTCACAGTCTTGAATAATAAGCCTCAATGTGTTATTTGTTGTGAAGTTTTATCTGCTGAAAGTATGAAACCATCGAAGCTTATGCGACACCTCTCAACTAAACATTCCAAAGAAGCAGAAAAGCCGTTAGAATTTTTCGAACGAAAATTGAAATCCCTAAACCAGCAAAAAAATACTGTGGTTCAGGTAAGAAATTGAATGCCCTTAATTATTTTTGATTTGCGATCTAAATACATACATAGATGTGATTTATTTACTGCTTTGTTTGTTTGATGTATCATTATTGTTTTAAAATTTATTTTAGTTATCGAGTGCCAATGAGAAAGCTTTGTTAGCTAGCTATCAAGTAGCATACCGAGTCGCCAAAGCAGGGAAACCGCATACAATTGCCGAGAATCTTATTTTGCCTGCGGCTTTGGATATGGTTGAAATTATTTTAGGTAAACAGGCGGCAGATAAGCTTAAAAATATACCACTTTCTGACAATACAATTGAGCGGAGAATAAGTGACATGGCCATTGACATTCGAGAGCAATTAATCGAAAAATTAAAGAAGAGTCCACATTTTGCCTTGCAACTGGATGAATCTACTGATGTTTCAGACTGTGCACAGTTTGTGGTATTTGTCCGTTTTGAAGCAGAGGAAAACATTGAAGAAGAAATTTTATTTTGCAAAGCTCTTCCTGCTAATACTACTGGCCAGTGTTTGTACGGCATGTTTTTAGAAGGCTGTCGCGACTACGAGATTGATTGGACTAAATGTTTTGCTATTTGTAGCGATGGTGCTAAAGCTTTGACTGGCAACAAAAGTGGACTCATTGCCAAATTAAAATTAATTATGCCAATCGTTTCATGGACACACTGCTTTCTTCATCGACAAGTTCTGGCATCCAAGGTATTACCTTCTGAATTAAATGTTGTGCTTAAAGATGTGATCAGAGTTGTGAACTCTATTAAAGGCAAGGCCTTGCAAAGTCGGCTGTTAAGGATCATTTATGTGATGAAATGGGTTCACTCCACCAAAATCTCCTTTATCACACAGAGGTCAGATGGCTGTCAAAAGGAATGGTATTGACACGAGTTCTGGAATTAAAGGCTGAATTGTTGATGTTTTTAGAAGATTCAAAATCGGGAAATTCGAATCATTTTTCTGATCCCACCTGGCTTTTAAAGTTATCATTTCTCGCTGATCTTTTTGGCCACTTAAACAAATTGAATAAGAGCCTCCAAGGGAGAGATGAAAGCATTATAACTGCAAAAGATAAAGTCAGAGGATTCCTCGCAAAACTTCGTTTGTGGTCAGAGTCTTTACAAACAAAAAATTTCGATTATTTTCCCTGCGTTCAAAAGATCCTAGAAGAAATTTCATCAGATGAATCGATTTCAGTAAGCTCTCATGTTCTTCTCATGGTACAGAGTTTACATAATTTAGAGAAGAGATTATTAAGTTACTTTCCCGAACTGGATTCTGAAAGTGGAAATGAACAAAGATGGATATTAAATCCTTTTTTGACTATGTCAGTCAAACTCGCCGATCTACCATCGTTAAAGATGAAAGAAAATCTTATAGATTTAGCCGCAGATGGAATGCTAAGAATGGAATTCAATTCAAAAACTATTGATAATTTTTGGATAAAGAGAAGAGGAGAGTATCCTGAGCTGGCAAACGAGGCTTTGAGGATGTTAGTGCCATTCGCCACTTCATACCTGTGTGAAGTCACATTCTCTTCAATGTTTGACATTAAAACTAAGAAGAGAAACAGGCTTAATTTGGAAAATGATTTAATTTTGAAAGTGTCGAAAATTAATCCAAGATTTCAACGTTTATTAAAAAATAAGCAGGCACATATGTCGCACTAAAAAATGTTGTGTTTGATTTAATTTTATTTTTTTATCACAGGACTTTTGTTTATTAGTCTTAACGGCTTTTAACCGCGACCCCCCATGGAACTCTTGGCGACCCCCTAGGGGATCGCGACCCACAGTTTGAAAAACACTGATCTAATGTGTCAATCTCCACAGAATACTCATAAGCAGTGAAAATAATCCCCTTGTTTCTATTCAGTTGACGCAAAATAAAACTGCATTTTTCCATATGGAATACTTTGCAAGAGAGCCAGAGAAAAAATAGCGGTACTTTTTGAGTTATTCTTTCTGATTTATTTTCTCAATATCATAAGCAAACAGTAAGCATCAATAAATGATATATTACGGCACAAGGTTTTGAGAAAGTGGACAACGAATGTTAAAAAATTGTTGTGCTTATTCAGTTGAAACGAAGTGTATATAACATACATAGTATTGACATAATATTGATCGAGGTATCCTTTCGGAAAAACCTCCGATTCAAGTCAAATCTGGGGTTGAATTACCGCATCCGTGATTGTTATTGTTTTGCTTGTAAAATGCACAAAATTTGATGACGTATGGCTCGCTCACAGATGCGGTATTCGGCCCCGGATCGGAACTAATTGCTTTCGAAGTATTTACCTATCTGTTTCGGAATAAAATACATGAAGCATATAAACGCGTTCATTTCACATGAAAATATTCCGCAGACCGCAAAAATTAATTACTGTCGGAGAACAAAAATCTGTCGTATAGGTGTCAAAAATAGGTGTATAACGCGACCCCACGCAATGCGACATGGTGCGCTATATGTCATCGGAGAATTTTTTCCGAAAGTTGTACGGACAGCTCGAATGCAATTTCTCCGATACTTGTTTTCCCTTTTTCGAAATTCATTGCCGTTTGCCGATACCTATTTTTGAAAAATGAGAAATATTTCGGGGGTAATTTTGTTCACGATACCCCTGATTGTAGGTTTACTTCCGTAAGTTACTGACGCAAATAACTTTTAGGTACAAAAGTTACTAGCGTAGAATAAACTCCGTTCCCCGTATTAAAAACTGTCTAAAGGTTGTCAACTATTTACTCGCCAGTCCCGTCAAATTTGTATATGCTAACTGACGTTTATTAGCTAACTTACTTGTGCTTCAGTTCAATTAAACTAGTCAATTTTACCAATTTGTGTTGGAAGAACATTGAAGCTTTACAGCTTTTTACATACTCGCTAATAAGTTTCCAATAAGCTTTTGTTTCATTCGACGAGCATAGATTCAGACGAAGGAGATCAGACGAACTCATTAGAATAAAGAGACGTTGACAACGGCTGACTTAACCAGAACTCTAAATGTTGAGGACTAGAGTGTACTGGCTAGCTACTTAAAAACTGCATTAAAATACCGTCCGCAAATGAACGAAGCCTTTTAAATAACAGCAAATAAAACTTAAGTATAATTCTCCCTTTTCTTCGACTGACGGCAATTGCCAAAGTCGTTTACTAAAAATTATTGAAATTGATGTTTATGAATAAAATTACTACTACTAGATTCAGACGAAATCGGAGATCACAGGATTTCACGCAGATGGATGCGTCGGAAACGGATGCCGATGATTCCCTGTGCTGGCACAGCCCTGATTTATAGACGGAGCCCTCATGACGTCGTCATCCATTTACAGGGTGTTCAGTTGCCCAACAGCAGACTCTGCCCATCTCAATTCCGTCTAATAAATTTTGTACATATTTTCCTATTCAACTTTGAAAAGACAGGGTACTCTTTTGGATATGAAATGAGTGTCAATGTCATCGGGCCAAGTGAGCATAAATAATAATATATCTAATAATAATTATAAAATAATAATAAAATAATAATAATGATATAATAATAGTAATATAATAAATATAATATAATAATAATATCTAATCGGCCCTAGCGAGGTATCCGTCGAAACGGAAAATTCTCCGCAACGCATACTCTCCTTCGGAGGCTAAAATTGCATTCGAGTCCGACTTCGCAAGAGAAATAAATGATTGCGATAGCGCACCGCACTTCAATTCGTAAACAAATTCCGCAACTAGTTTCTGTCCCAGGATCTCGGAACTCAGCTGTCAAAAATTTAACAAAAAAATGAACTTCATCGCACTTCAACGTAATTCGCCGATATGCGTTTTAAAATGTCGAAACAATTCTCCGAACAGTTGTTCCGAAGAATACCTCGCAGCAAAAATCATCCAAATCGTATAAAATCGGACGGCTACCTCGCTAGGGCCGAATAAATTCCACAAAAAGACCGATTCGCAAAATATGTTTGAATAATACTTAGGCTCGAGGTTCACGAGGGCTTTCGTCTATCAGGCTGTTCATTGTGATCTTACAAAAAAAAACCTACGAAATTATCAAATATGCTTTCAAATTCAATTTCATGCTAAACTTGACCGGATGAATTGAGAAGCTCTTTCATGGCAGTTTTACTATCGAATGATTGGCACTATGGAAAAAACCTCAAAATATTTAAAATATTTTTTTTTAGCAGTCTAAAAATAAAAAGCACCCTTTCAACGTTTTGCTATAACTCTGTTTTATTTTTAAGATCCTAAAATTTGTTTTCGTGTGGCCTTTCACATTTCCAAAATCGATGCGATGTGGGTAGACCAATTATATATATCAAAGACTAGATCTTCTTTTTACGATGAACGAAATCCAACAAACAATGCACTTCGTGCCTGCGTCATTTCCATGTCTCTTAAATCAATTTCCTTTAGAAACTCCACCACTCTCGATATTAAATGTATCTACTCGTAGAAACCCTAGAGCAGGTACCTACCTAATTTATCTAAACACAAATACTTCCGGGCAAAATGAACCAGTAACCCTCCACTTTATACTTCCTGTTCCATAAATGCAAAAGCTATAACCGGCTATAAAACGACACCAATATAGAATATTAAGAAGCCAATAACGAGTTACTTGTCTTCAAACACACTCTACCCTTGATCGCTTTTGTCAAAAATTTAAACGAACTTTATAAACCAACAACTACTACTTATCCATCCAAAAACATTACCAGCACATGAACGTTTACCCCTTTTCCGACATCAGACCGACACGCTGCAAATAAAATTGGCGAGCGGAAAGAATCATTTAACGCCACCAACACACCGAATTAGTATTCAATTCCACATTGCACTACGGTGTTCCATTTAGGGCCCATCATAACGACTTTGATGTAGAGGGGCCGAATATAGCTGACTGCAGTTCGTGTCAATTCTGGTCACGATTTATTTAATTCTCTCTGTCACTTTATAGGAGGAGGGGAGATTTATTTCTTATTTTAGAACCGATCAAGATGTGTCTCGTAGAGGTGATAAATACATTTAGGGGTGTCTCGAAAAATCCTATTCCTATTCCCTAAAAACCTTGCATGTTATAGAATTTGTATACTTACGTCAACTTACTTTATCGCATTCAAAAAGGATTCATTATTATCCACAACTATAGCGAATTTGCTTGTACAACCTGTGAACATGATAGCTCACGCTAAAGTATTTCCGATTATGTGAAAAAAAAACTGCATATGACATGAGGGTTGATATACTACACCGTACTTTCATAAAACAGAGCTTACATTAGAGAAACAAAAAAAAAACTAAAGGAAGCCAGAGAATGGTGACTGTGAGTGCGAATAAAGTAGTATGACAATTGATAGTTGCAAACTTGGAGCAATGAGTGAAAGATACATGACGGCAAAATTAAGAACAAAAAATTCCATTGCGATTGCAAGTCAAATATACCTTTCGCATTTCGCGCACGATTTTTGGCAGCTGACATTTGTTTCTGAGCTGGATTTTTCCCTAAACATATTTTCGCGATTTGCTGTAAAAAAGAAGAAGAAGAAACATTCATAAATAGTAAAAGGGGCATATGATTCAGGTGACGTCATGTTCAGATGTATATGAATTTGAAGATGACATTTGTGTAGGTGTCTGGCTGTAACTTGATAAAGTAATTTCGTCTTCCTAATAAAATGTTTACAACTCTTTGCATTTTGTGTTTCACAAAAATTTAAGGTGGTTATGCGGAAGCAGTGGTATTCCTTTAAAGCAAACTTAGTTTAATTGGAGTTCCCGTTTAACTGTTGTACACCCTTTATACGCCATTCCCTGTGTACCTACTATTAAGGTCTGCACAAGTCATTAACCAAAAGTGCATTCTTGTTGGTAGCATTGACACTGCGTTTATTGATGCGGGTGTATTTGTTTTTGTTTTTTTTTTTTTTTTTATTATTTTACATAAGATATGCCAGTATAACAGAAAGTACATAATCATACATTATGTTGTTTATTTAAACATTTTACGAGCTTATGTAGCGATATTCTCCGTAGAACATTTTAACAATGAAAGAGTCCCTCCTAGGTTTCCTAGGAATGTGTGAACTACAATCTGCATCGTTTTTAACGTATAACGTAGTACAAAATAAGTCTGTTCCTTTACCTTAAAATTTTTTTCAAATTTTTAATTACTTCCCTTACGAATGCCGCCCGTCCTCTAACTCGTAAAAGAGAGCGGCTCTAGAGAGTTAGACATACCCCTTCACTGAGAACCTTATTCGATTTTACTCAATAAATTTCTTGGAGTATAAAACAAGAATTTCTTGAAGTAAGAGTAGTGGGGCTATGCCGATCCTGGCACAGGAAATGACGTCATAATGAGCCAAAAATGAGTCATCAAGGTCAATGTTCAAGGTCGCTGATATGTGTGTTGTTTCAAGGTCATAACTCAAGATCGCTCATGTGTGTGTGTGCAAGCGAGAGATGAAGGGCATTGGAGGGGAGGGGGGAAATAGCCTATAAGAAAACTCTTGAAGGCCATTAAACGGTTGAAGTCTAAAACCGCCTCTTATGAAATAAAAAACAAGGGCAATGAATAATTGCTTGAAAAAAAAAACAGGCCATCGCCTCTTATGTAGATAGAAAACTATTCAAGGCTAAAAAAAAAACTCTTGAAGGTCATTAAACGGTTAAAGTCCATAAATCGTCTATAAAAAAACTATTCAGCGATTTCTAAGAAAACTCTTCAAGGTGATGCTAAAAATAGAAATCAATGCCAAATACGATCGTAAACGAATGAAGAGTAGGACGTGTGTATGCATAAGAATTAAAAATCGATAAGAGATCATGGTCATTTGGAAAATAAAAAAATCAGCTTCAAAGTTCAAGGTCATAAAAAAAATCTTCTCTTACGAGAATGTCGTGATGTTTCTGTTTACAGAGCAACAACAACAACATAAGTCAACAATATTATGTTCTTCAAAAACAAAAAAACAAAATTAAAAGCCTACTTTTTGGAGCGCAATGTGTTCTTCCTGAGATATTGTATGCTCTCTCCTCACCCTCTTGGCTAATGTATGCTACATTCAATAAACACATCTCTGTTCTTGCTGTTGTATGAGGAGTTGAAGCAATAAGCAATAGCATCCGTACTGTAATAATTATAAAGTCCATGATGCCGGAAAAAGTCTTAAGAAGACCAAGCGAAATTATTGTTGCACATTTCAAGTAGTACATTTATGTACATATGTCATATACATTAACTAATGTTTTATGAGAGTAGAACTAAAGAGATTGATTTACATATATCGACAGTAAAAAAGGGCGAATCAACTCAGCGTTCGAAGAGACATTTTAAAGAGCATGTAGTGAGGTTCTGAGCTGAGCTGTTTAAGGCAGCGGGAGATGACCTGGTAGAGAACATACACCAACTCGTCTCCAAGATTTGGTCAGACGAAAGTATGTCTGATGAATGGAACCTCAGCATCGTTTGCCCGATCCACAAGAAAGGAGACTCTCTAAACTGCGCCAACTATAGAGCCATCAGTCTCCTGAACACTGCGTATAAGATCATGTCTGCTGTACTGTGTGAACGCCTGAAACCATTCGTCAACGATCTGATTGGTCCCTATCAGAGCGGTTTTAGGCCCGGTAAGTCCACGACCGATCAAATATTCACATTACAGCAGATCCTGGAGAAAACCCAAGAAGTCCAGATCGATACTCACCATCTTTTTATCGATTTTAAGGCCGCATATGACAGCATTTATAGAGACGAGCTATACAGAGCCATGTCTAGTTTTGGCATCCCTGCCAAACTTGTCAGATTGTGCAGAATGACGATGGAGAACGCTCGCTGCTCCGTAAAGGCCGAAAACAATCTCACCGAGACCTTTGATTCCAAAAAAGGATTTAGACAAGGCGACGCGCTGTCATGTGACTTCTTCAACATCATTCTTGAGAAAATTGTGCGAAACTCACAAGCCAACACCAGAGGCACAATTTTCCATAAGTCTGTGCAAATGCTTGCATACGCTGACGACATTGACATTGTTGGCAGAACACAGCAAGCTGTCACTGGTGCGTTTGCTGGTATTAATACAGAAGCGGCAAAAATGGGTTTAGTGGTGAATGAGGGTAAAACAAAATATATGCTGTCAACAAGAAGGGACACACAACATCGACGAATCGGACAGAACGTCACGATAGACAGCTATAACTTTGAGGTAGTTCGGGACTTTGTCTACCTCGGATCCGCTATTATCTCTGAAAACGACATCACCTCAGAAATCAAGCGAAGAATCACACTTGCCAACCGCTGTTTCTTTGGCCTAAGACGGCAATTGATTAGTAAGGCCTTGTCAAGAAGCACTAAGGAGATTCTATATAAGACTCTCATCATCCCTGTCCTGCTCTATGGCGCAGAAGCATGGACCCTAGCAAAAACGGATGAGGATCTTCTTGGTCGCTTCGAACGCAAAATTCTTCGAGTGATTTTTGGTCCCGTTTGCGTTGACGGGATTTGGAGGAGAAGATTTAACAGCGAACTCTACGAGCTGTACAGCGACATCGACCTGGTCAGAAAAGTACACGTTAGTCGTCTAAGATGGTTAGGACATGTAGAGCGAATGGACACCAACGCTCCGGCCCGGAGAGTCTTCGATTCCAACCCGGAGGGACAACGCAGTAGAGGAAGACCTCGCCTTAGGTGGCGCGCGCAAGTGGAAGGGGACCTCAACCAACTTGAAGTGCGCAACTGGAGGCAGTTAGCCAAAGATCGCGCTAACTGGAGAGGCGTATTGGTTGAGGCCCAGGTCCACCCCGGACTGTAGCGCCACCTTAAGTAAGTAAGTAAGTAAGGCAAGGGGTTTTATCTACAACCATATAAGAAGGGTTTTGGGCTCTTCATAAAGCCACAAGATTCAAAAAACTTTTGAATTTGCTACCTAACCGTCCTCTCACCAATAATGATATTATGAAATTTGGGAAAATCAACATACCCAACTTTCGTTGGGTTTACATGCGGGATAAACTACCAATAAGGCCCCATGGCGGAATAATTAATTTAGATAAATAAAAATGTAACAAAATACTTCGATAGTTTTGGTAATATACGACCACCTATAGAGGTCGTAAGATATGTAGGGGAAAATATTTTCTATAATTACAATAATTTTCAAAATTTTAATACATTTATATGTGGTCATCTATGTTTAAGATTTCTACTCGAAGAAAATATACATATACAATAAGTAAAACAAAATCAAATAATGTTTCATTTCTATTTCAAAAGCGATGTCGTTCACACTTACGCTAAGCGGAAGTCAATCTATTCTCACTGCAGAGTACTTTCCTCCAATTATTCTAAATTCTGATTATGTGTGTGGATTAGTTGATTTCCAGACTTATAATTCTATACCTAATGTGGATGTGTTTAAAAATCTATTCCATTTAAGTGGAGCTGAACTAAAACTTCCTGTTGGCTCCTATGAGATCGAAGATATTAACAACTATATACAAAGTTTACTTGAAACGTATAATAAAAATGCTGAAAATAAAATAACCATTAAAATAAAAGCAAATAACAACACTTTAAAATGTGAAATTTATAGCAATATGGAGATTGATTTCTCACGACCCTGTTCGATTGGATCGCTTTTGGGATTCAGCAAGAAAAAACTTGCTCCAAATATATTGCATGAATCAGATCTTTATGTAAACATAAATAGAGTAAACATTGTGCGGATTGAATATAAACTGATTGATGAAACGTACATTAATAATCAGCGTGCGCATATATTATGTACATGCATTTTCTATAAAGGTTAGCCCAGGATATAAAATAGTTGAAGTTCCTCGAAATGTCATCTATTTGCCAATGAACGCTAAGAGGATAAGTTCTATAAAAATAAATCTCTTGGATCAAGACGGAAATCTTATAAACTTTCGAGGTGAAATCATTACAGTTCGGTTGCATCTTGAACCACAATAATAATGATAATATTTGATAGTCCTTCGGGAAATTATAAAAGTGCTGGTAGTACTCCTCTGTTAATATACGATCAACATTTGATAGGAAAACATCGAAACTTAGTGCAACAAATCAAAAATTTATACTCTCACTGGGATATAGATTGAGATATTAGATTAAACACACACAAACACGCGCAAGAGATGTTAAATATTTCCGAGGAACCAAAGTTTGAGGAGAACATTTCAAAATTGTAACATCATACTTATTCACCATATTTGAACAGTTTTGAGAAAAATGATATTATCCACATTTGTGTTCAACATCAAAATCTTAATGTATTACCTTCAGAAAGTTACATTTATATTGAAGGTACTGTATCGAAAACTGATGGACAAGCAGTTGCGAAAACCAAACTCGTAAATAATGGAATAGCTTTTCTGTTTGAGGAAATTCGTTATGAATTAAATGGTGTTCAAATTGATAGCAATCGTAATGTTGGCATCACATCAACAATCAGAAACTACATATCTCTAAATCAAAATGAAAGTGAGATGTTGAGCAATGCATCGTGGTCACCAAATTCATCCATGACTGTTAAAGGTTCCTTTTTAATTTTTGTATACCCCTATCTAAACTACTGGGATTTGCCGAAGACTATAAGAATTATTCCAAACAGTCGTCATGATTTAATTCTAACACGCTCACATAGTGATGAAAACTCCCTAATTGCTGAAGATGATGAGAAAGCAAATATAAATTTGTTCAAAGTACAATGGAAAATTCCTCACATAACATTGTCTGATTCATATAAACTAAAGCTATACAGATCCATTAATAATGGTCAAACGATGAAGATTGCTTTTCGAAACTGGGACCTGTATGAATATCCTGCAGTACCAATCGCCAACCATCATTTATGGCATGTGAAGACAACCTCTCAAATGGAGAAGCCACTCTATATTATCTTTGCTCTGCAAACCAACAAACGTAATTTACTGAAGGGAAATTCAACATACTTTGATCAATGTGATGTTACTAATGTGAAATCCTATTTAAATTCAGATGCTTATCCATGCGAAGATTTAAATTTATCATTTGTAACTGTAGTTTACTATACAATATGTACCGTGATTTCCAAAAAACCTACTATAACCGACTAGTTGCTGAACCGTTATTATCAAGGGATACTTTTAAGTCTCAAGCGCCCATTTTTATAATAGATTGCCGACATCAAAATGAATTAATAAAAAACGGTCCAGTTGATATTCGCGTTGAGATCAAAACATCAAAAATAATTCCTGCTAATACGTCAGCATACTGTTTGATGTTACATGATCGCATTATCAACTATAATCCATTGAGTCAGATAGTTTCTCGAGAAATATAATATTATCATTTGAGTATTATACTTTCTTGTGAAAACATATACGAGGGGAGTTCAATATATTCGCGGTATCGACATGAAGGGAAGCCCGAATAAAATTAAAAATATTTTTATTTTTCAATATAATCTCCTCTTACATTAATGCATTTTATAGATCTTGAGATTAACTTTTCTATACCCTCAAAAAAATAGTTTTCATCCTTCTCTCCAAAATGTTCATTTATTGCAGTTTTGAGCTCCTGATCATCGGTAAATCGCTTACCATGAAGGTTTTTTTTTAAATGTGGGAACAAAAAATAATCATTAGGGGCAAGGTCCGGACTATAAGGTGGATGTTGAATCTCTTCGAAGTCACAATCCCGTACAGCAGCCTTAGAAATCCGTGCCGTGTGCACCGGAGCATTGTCGTGAAGGAGCAACACGCCAGAAGCCAGTTTACCCCGTCTTTTTTTCTTTATTTCGTCCCGTAAATGATGCAAAGTCGATGAGTAGGATGTGGCGTGTATGGTTTCACCTTTTTTTTTTGTATTCTATTAGCGAAATTCCCTTTGAGTCCCAAAAAACTGTAGCCATCATCTTTCCGGCAGACGGAGTGACCTTGAACTTCTTCGGGGGGCTTGTGCCACTGCATGGACTCCTGCTTGCTTTTAGGATCATAGTGATGGACCCATGTTTCGTCGCCAGTAACAATTCTATTAATAATTCTTACCGGGTCTTCGTTACACAGCTCCAAAAAATCCTTAGAACACTCGATTCGCACTTGTTTCTGATGCGATGTGAGCATTCGAGGCACCCATCTTGCACTGACTTTTGAAAGGTTTAGACAGTCATGAAGAATGGTGTATATGGTACCAATAGAAAGGTTAATCTTCGAAGCTATCGTTTTAATCTTTACTCAGACATCCTCAAGTACAAGTTAATCGACTTGTGTAATGTTTTCTCCGGTGCAGCCAGTTAGTGGGCAACCTGAGCGAGGGTCGTCTGCAATGCTCTCCATGCCCCTTTGAAATAAACTTGACCACTTTTGAACAGTTGACAACGAAGGTGCAGAATCTCGAAAAGTAAGGAATTTTATCACAGCGCGGTTCTCAGTTTTAGTGATCATCGCGACAGCAGCCATTTCACCTTTGTTCAAAGCAAAATACAAAGCAAACTTATAATCACAGCCAAATGAAATTTCACAGTAAAACACTTGAATAACGGGGCTACTAAGATCACGAAATAATTTTTTCACATGTATGGAGTATCCCCCCCATACCGCGAATATATTGAACTCCCTCGTACATATACGCAAGGCAACATGTATTTTACTATTGATGTTCAAGGCTTCAAAGGACCTAATAATAAACTTATTGCAAAAGAAATAGCTGTACTACACAATGGTAACCATCATCACTTTATCTTAAAGCCTCCTTTCAACTCTGTCATCGCTGAAGAGACAAGCTAATTGGCTTTACTACAATCAGCATGGTCTTGTCTGGGATGGAGGATTTACAGAATTTCCTGAGGTTGTAAGATACCTCCGAGAAAAAAATCAAAACGCTGCTGTTTATGTTTAAGGGGTGGAAAAACTTAATGGATGAACGAATTACTACAAAATGGAAATGATCAAGTTGTAAATGTCGAAGAAATCGGTTGTCCAAATCTGAAAGAATTAAAGAAACCAAATGTTCTCTTCATAGCAAGTGCTGCGCCTTGCAAAATGTTTATTTAATAAATAAATTTTTATCTGAAAACAAATAAATAAATAAAAAGCCTTTCACTTCATCATCATCATCATCATCATCAGACTTTGATAATAACTACCAAACAAAATCAAATAGAGCAAATCGTTCATGCAAAGAGTAGCTCCAAACATCTGCAAATCTGCATTCAAGAAAATGATCAATATTTAAAATAAATTCAAATAAAGCATTTATTTATTATTACCTATATTTATATTTATTGGTACTGCGCCATATTTTGTTGAGAGTTTAACATTTCATTCTCAAAAAAAAATATTTTGCGTCCTTACAAATGAAGTGTTACTCGTTATTTTTATTTAGTATATCAATTTCTGTTTCACTAAATAAACTAGTCATGTGACTAGGTAAAAAGTATTGTGTTTTTGGAAACTCAACAACCACTCTCATGCCAAACCGAGTGTTTATTTTCTTTATTTTCTGAACAGAGTAATATTTATTCTGTTCAATATCCTTTGAATAGTTTTTTTTACATAAATATTGCTTAAAATTATTTTGAACGTTGAAACGCTCCAAAATGCTGTTGATGTCACCTTCTTCTTCCATCTTCCTCTTTTTTGGTTGTTGCTCTGGCTGTAGTTGTTGTTGTTGATGCTGCTGCATTGACTGTTGCGACTGATGATACTGTTGCTGATGGTGATGATACTGTTACTGCATTTGCTGTTGTTGATGTTGTTGCTGCATTTGCTGTTGTTGATGCTGCTGCAGTGGCTGTTCTGGCTGATGATACTGGTTTTATGAACTTGGTTTACACAACAGCAAGTTCTCTAAAATTTGTACTTCATTTGTATCCATGTCTTCTAATAAATAAAAAAATAAAATCAAAATTAAAAACTAAAAAACTTTACTTTATTCTCTACTAGTAGTAGTAGTATGTTCTTTATTTTCAACTTTTTATATATACATATACAATGATTTGATATTAAACTGATGTATTTTTGTTGAAATGTAAGAACTTACGACAATGACATAAACAGTCGTCTGTCGGGTAATTTGTAAGTATTAATTAATTTTGATTAAATTGAAATTTGATTTAAAAAGAATTAAAAAGAGGGAAAAAAAATTCATAATAAAAATAACGTTAAAACATATCAATATTAATTGTATTCAGCTACAAGCTGTTTTCTGTAGATTATGGCCACAGTAATGAAATTGGCCAGTCTGTTCCAATTAGCCATGCTTCCTCCATTTAGTACATTTATGAGTTCACCTTCATTCAATGTTGCCTTTTCGAAGTATCTCACTCTAAACTCCCTTAGTACGGGACATCTACCTATGAAGTGATGTATATTTTCTTCCTCTCCCATATTACACAAGGAGCATATAGTTGAGACGCTGCTTCCAAATCTGGTCGCATTAAGAAGGATTAAATCGCATCTGGCTTTAAAAATCCAGGAAATATTGCTGATGTCGAAATTATCAATTAGGTATTCTTGTCCTTTTGAGTAATCCAGAAACTTGAAAATTCTAGTGCTACTTTCCCTCGCTCTCCGTTCCGCTTCTTGGCGGCTATCTGCTTTTAGCCGATCCAAAAGCTGCAGATTTTTAATGTTACATTCCTTTTCCAGCGGTATGTTCTGATCCCAGTGTAAGCCAAACCGATTTCCAATATTATTTATTTCCTTTACCCAAAAAAATCTAGTCTATTCTCTACTAGTGAACCCCTTACCTCTGGTGGGGGAAAGTCTACGATGAGAACTTTATGAATTCTAAAGCGAAACGGAGCTTACGAATAATTCGCCTTGGTATATATAGTTGATTTTTGGCCTTGAAAACAATATTCAAAAAATCAAAGATAGCCAACACTGACCAACTATGCTGATATGCAAGTATGTAATGTCAATGCCACAGAAGGAAGCTTTATCATTCTATAAAGTCATTAAAACAATATCTCAGAAGAATACATTGCGCTTCAGAAAGTAGGCTTATACTATACTTAATCTGAGAAGCAATTTATGTAAATTTTCAAACGTAGGGGGAGATGGGGTACATTGATACATGGGGCACATAGATACAACCGGCATTATTTGAAAACAATGCACATCAGACCACTCAACGAAGCACACAGGGCAACGTGTCTATCAATGCGCAAATATATCTGGTTGACATCACTGTTCAGTCATCGCTTTGGACCTAACATGCACAAACGTGTTTCGTACGTCTCCAAGTAAATTTTTAGTCATTTTTTTCGACTGAGTTTTTTTTTAATAGGATTTGTGTTAACAGTTTCATATGAAGTTATTTGGTGAATATATGTCCTTCGTAATTTGGTATTTACTAAAAATGTTATTATAAAACATTGCTTTTACTGCACTTAATATAAATATATTTTTTTAAGTCAGTTGGGGCACATTGATACATACGACCCTGGGGTAGTTTGATGAGTATCAATGCACCTGCAGAACAGCTTCCCTATTTAATTTTAAAATCAATTGTTGTCCTTACAACAAAAGGACTATAAATACCAAGTTTCTTGTTTTGAGTTCTTTAGTTTACGTTATTTATGTAAGAAGCTTAGGAAAGCATTTATTTCTAATTAAAACAAATTTAAACTTAGGTTAACATGAATTATCAAACACCAAAACACTTTTCGTATTGTTATTTGTTATTAAAATATTAAATAACATTTGAATAATTGAAGTTTTTCAATAATAATACTGATTAAATTGCTATGAATCAAAGTGACTCGGACGTGTACCAATGTACCCCGTGAGTGGGGCAGTTTGATACAAATTTAATTTTTTTTTAAATAGGTTCTTATATTTTTTGTGAATGGATTTTAGAATAAATTCGTCTGATATTAGCTAGTTATAAGGATACACAACACATCACATATTTTATTTTGTTATTTCTGTCATTATGCTGTCTTTTATTTGAATCTCAAGCAAAATCGTATCAATGTGCCCCAACTCCCCCTAATCGTTATGTGAGGAAAAGTGAAACAAAGAATTTTGTTTTTTTTTATATAATTTTATTTTTTATAATTGGTTTAGCTTGTTTTATAATGTCCCCATGGTAATGTACAATAACTATTTTCTATACCATATCGTTTAGCATCAATACTGCACTTAAAGCTATTTTTTTCTGAAGAATACTACTTACTACATGTTTTTGTGATTTTATTAAATTTTGTTCAACTGTTTTATTAGTATTATTAACTAAACAATCTAAGAAGTCATTAAAATAAATTTCTTTTTTGACAACATTTTTTTTAACACCTTTGATTTTTTTTACTGTTTCCTTATTTTCTACCTTAATTGAATACATTTTTGATCTTAAACCTACAAAATGCGATATTATATGTCCGTTCATTTTGTCTTTCATTAAAAATATTACTTTTTTATTTACTTGCGGTATTCCCCAAAGATTACTTTGTGGATAGTCACTAGTATCAAAGCGCTGATAACAATCACTTTTGACCATATCATAAATATTATTACAAGAAATTTCATAAATTAGGCTGTCTGTGTCAGTATACATGGCTGTGCAATTATTGCCAAATTTTATTTTCATATATTCATAGTGATACTCATATATTAAGGTTTTCGCAATATCTAGAATACATAATCCTACATATATGGGCTTGTTGAAATAAACTTGAGCTTTTTGAAGTTCAATTGCAACTAGATTTTCATTAAAAATACTTCTGTTCTTAAAAAGTGGTGATGCAATCAATGCTTTGGCTCCATGCCTCCGTTCCCATTTTGAAACCAATTTAACATTTTCCATACATTTTCCGAAAACTGCATTATTGTATAACTTATAACGTTCAATGTCAAGTTTGTTTGTAGCTAGAGTTCTCAATTGTGTATTTAGATCAATGTATGGTTTAAGCCATGCAGATTGATCGAATTCGAGAACTCTATATATTTTATTTAATTTGAGACCATGCAATAAAGCTTGACGTAAATTTCTATAATGAATCACATATCTGGTTTTATCTGTTAAAGTTGCTAATAATTTGTTTGTTTAGATTTAGGAGGACACGTAAGTTCTGCACAAAATGGTATATCACAATGCAAATCATGCAATTCTATGGGACAGCTTAAGTCAACCTCAAAAACGTAACCCTTGGGAGAACTATCCAAGAGCGAACAAATTGTATCTACTGTGAATTCATGAATGTTGATAACCCAATCCTGTTGGCAATAACTGACTCATTGCATAGCCATATTGGTTATTTATATCCCAATACATTAGAAAAGTGTTTGGTTTACTGCAATCAAAACTATCTAAGTACTCATTGTTTGCTTCTGAATATTTTTTTGAGCATTGACTTAGTCCTCCATGGATACCTCTTTCAATAAACATTATCATGTCTATATCATCAAGAAGTTCCAGTTTTACACTTGTATAGAAAAGCATTGCATCCGTCTAACCTGGGAGTGAATAATAATAAGCTGGATATAATTTATGTGGTTTAACAGAATCAGAACGAAATTGTTCAAAAACATCAGCTAATAAAAGAACATCTGTATTTAAATACAAATCAGAATATTCCCCCAAATTTTTAGTACCTACTTAAATGATGCCATACATTCTGAGCATGTAAATAATCTTCACTGCTTATGTCTTCCTTATTTAGTTTATTGTAAAACGAATGTTTTTCAGGTAAATACTCTTCAGAAAATTTATCAAAGCTATTTAAATAATCGTAGGGATAAACGCCTTTACGCTTCAATAGATCCCTTTGATCTTGTGTTAAATAGCTAAATTCAGATTCAAGTATTGGGAATTCATTTAATAAAGATGATAGTGAATCTAAACTACTACTCAAAAACCTAAAAGAGTCTATGAATCTGAAATTAATTTTTGTATAAGAAAACAATTTAGTGAATGAATTATACTTTTCTTTATTTAATGGTAACACATTCAATTCACCATCTCCAATTTTATGTATTTCTTTAATTATAAAATGGGCATCATAACCGCTTAGGTTATGGAAAATAATTGGTATAGTTAGATTATCTTTATAATTTAAATTACAGTTACTGTGAGCCGGACCTCGATAAACTCCTGTAAAATGACAATGATCAGTGATCACGCACCTTGATATCATTTGGGGAAAACTGTTGATTACATATATAACATGTGGTTGCAGTATTAAAACCCTGCTGTTGTTCAATGGAAAGCTTCTCAATTGGTACTATGTATGAAACGTCAGAATCCAGAAGCTGTACTAAAGTTTTTAGTTCATTCATAAACCAATCTATAATGTGAAAAATATTTATGGAAACTATTATTTTTTTCAAATAATGGTATTAAATTTAAAGACATTGGAAAAGATATACCATCTAAATTTAATACATTTTTATAATGTGGATAACTCGATGTTTAATCCACGCTTTTGTTTGCAGGAAACAAAGCAGATACTACGAGCCCAAACGCAAAATAGTTGGTCTATGCTGTTTGACTACGAATACATTCTGTTAATAACTTCAAACTTGTTTTGTTTCTTGAAATAAAAAGTTTTGTTTACGAAAATAAATTTTTATTTTAATTTTTGTTAGTTTAATCAACAAGTTGTTACACTTGAAGTTATTACTGAATAAACATAAGTAATATTTTTTTCATCTTTTGTTTGAGCGCAAAATAGTTGGTCTAAAAATTAAAAATGTGTTTTTACCACTGCGTTACATCACCTTTCTTTGCTATCACTGCTTGAATTCGTTGTGGCATTGTGTCCACAAGTTTTTGGCAATCATCGGTTGTAAATGATTGCCAAATATCATTGATAGTCTGTCGTAGATCTGTGCGGGTCCTTGCTGGTTGCTGTCTTAACTTTTGTTTCATTTTGTGCCATAGAGTTTCGATTGGCGAAAGATCAGGGCTGCTGGATGGCCATTCCATTAATGGAATGGCTTCAGTAGATAACCAGTCTTTAGTTGCCTTTGCCGTATGGCAAGATGCACCGTCTTGCTGAAATACGTAGACTCCCTCGGTTGACTGAAGTTGTGTTATTGATGGAAGCAGATGCTCTTCCAAGATGTTCCGATATTTCACAGAATTCACAAGGCCGTCAACAAAACATAGGCTACCAACACCACGCCCAGACATGCACCCCCATATCATTTGCGATGCTGGAAACTTTATCGTTGGTTTCAGACAGTCTTTATGGAAAGCTTCTTTGGAGGTGCGAAGTACACGCTTTCGCTCATCGCCAACACAAACCTCAAATCTGGATTCATCGCTCCAAATTACTTCCCGCCACTGATGTAAGGTCCAATTTTTGTGCTCTTTAGCCCATTCAAGTCGCCTTTTCTTTTGCCTTGGCGTATGAAGAGGCTTTTCCTTTGCCTATTAATATAGGTTGAATAAATCACAATGCAAAATAAACAAAAGATTTTTAAACAAACCTTGTAAAATTTATATCCCATTTTGTTCATGTTGCGCTTACAAGTGTCGACAGATATTTCTTTTTTGATGCGGCTTTTCCACTCTACAGTTACCCCAGCAGCAGTTTGACGACGATTTTACTTAATTATTTTTTTTAATACCCTACAATCGCGGGCTGTAGTTATCGGTGGACGCCCAGTTTTCTTTCGGGTTTTAATGTTACCCATCTTAGTAAAGAGCGAAATAATATTCTGTACTAATGAACGAGGGAGATTGAAATTTTTTGAAATGTTTTGAAATTTTGTAGCTTGAAAAGCCATTTTCAAAAGCTTTTATAATTGATTCCCTAAGATCTTTAGATAAGGGAACACCACGCGCCATGACAACCCAACAAATGAATTCCAACTTATTGCACAAGTACACTTATAAGTTATAACCTGTCAAAGCAAGAGCACACTTGTTTTTACTTAATTTTTCCTAATGGTTAACTTAATCATAGGATGATGTGGAGTAGACCAACTCTTTTGCATCGCGAATGACGTAGACCAACTATTTTGCACTCATTACCAAATGAGAAAGCACACAGTTTTAATGGTATTTTTTGTGATATTGCTTATTTGTGTCGTTAATTCAATCAAAGAGTATAATTTTTTATGAAAAGTTTTTTTATTTTTTTTTAAATTAAATATGTATGTATATTAAACTAATAATAAAGAAGTTTCCAAGTGCAAGAAAGTGGGTGGACCAACTATTTTGCGTGTGGTCGTACAGCCCATGCAAAGCATGCATTATCAGTATTTTTTACATTGATACAAGCTTTCTTGGTAGATATTGTTAGTGGTGTTTTTCCTACAATTGGTGAATATTTATTTATATTGAAAATAACTTTTATTATAGAAGATAGTGCCCATCCACTATTTTTCTCTTGAAAATCTTCTTACTTTCCTAGCAATCGTTTTTCTAAATTTTCTACTATAACTTCTTCTAAATTATTACTTACATTTACAATAACATTCTTCGTGTTGAGATATTTGATGTCTTGTTGTTGCTCTTCGCCTTCATATTTCCGGAACTCTGCATTTGTTTTGATGTTGATGTAATCATTCAGAACTTCTTTCAACTTATCAATTACAGCAGGTCTGCAAGCTTCTAAAAATGGTTTAGGATCTGTATGGTACAAATTTGTAATCACACCTGATCTGATTCTTTGTGAAAACGCACTATGTGGTAGATCTTCAAAGTATCATGCTGTTCTTTTTCAGATGTGTTCTTTGTCATCATAATTTTTTTAAACGATGTTAATTTGCCGATTGCAGAGGTAAGATAGTACTTTTTACCTGTAGTCTTAGTATCGTTCAAATATTTCTGCAACAAGTCCAAATCTTTTTCACAGTTTGCAATGTTTATGCCAAAGTTTTCAACGCTTGTTTTATTCATAAGCATATCAAATAAAATTGATTGCTGCCTTTCTATCATCTCTTTAATATAGGTTCCCATTTTGCTTACAACACTTTAACTGTTTTTTTTTTTTTTTTTTTTTTTTTCACTTGTTTGATATATGTAAGCACATAAATGTTTTACTTGAAATATTCACACAACAACAACAACAACTTGGTCTTTTTAAATTTACTGCTTATTGATATTAATATGTCTTCACAACTGTGGATTGAACTTTGCTTTTATACGGCAGACACACCTATTTATATCTGAGAGACAATTTACACCCACCTCAATAACCATGATTTCTACTTTTCTATGACCTTGGTGGCATATTCTTTTGTATAGCATTGAATTGGACTTTGGACCTCAATTTCGCCCCTCCCAAATGACCATGGCCCTTATCTCAATTTCGGTTAGTTTTACTCATGATTTCTATTTTGAATAATGTTTTCTTATCTATATGGCCTTGAATAATGTTATGACGATCAAGCAATTATTCATTGACCTTGTTTTTTATTTCATAAGAGGCGATTTCCCCCCTCCCCTCCAATGCCCTTGATCTCTCGCTTGCACACACACACACATCAGCGACCTTGAGTTATGACCTTGAAACAAGGTCACATATCGGTGACCTTGAATATTGACCTTGATGACTCATTTTTGGCTCATTATGACGTCATTTCCTGTGCCAGGATCCGCATAGCCTAACTACTTGAGTTAACGCCTCTAGACTTTTTTTCATGGGGCTACATGAAATCAATGGTCTACGCCAACAAACGTTAGAGGAGCTCAGAGCCAATTTTGAACGAGAAATAGCGGCCGTATCGGTCGAAATGTGCGGCCGAGTCATCGAAAATTGGGTTGAACGTATCGACCGCTGCATACATCCCGGTGGTGGACATATGAACGAAGTCGAACTAAATTCATAAATGTTTTTATAGTTATTCAAGTCGATAAATTTTTTTTTGAGATATCTCAAGTAGTTTGCATTTTATTTGAAAAATAAGTTGTCAAGTGCTTAATGAAAGACCCTTTATTATCACCAGCAGTTATTATAAAAATCAATGTTCTCTACGGTTTGCTGGAGTCGGTGGTCACTGTACCAACATTTTCTACTGCCTTTTTGCAGCTCATAGGTATTGTAAGTTACAACTACTATATATAAGGATAGACGGTAATACCGCAAGCTACGAAGAGGAAAAAGAAATTTTGTATTAGATTTAAATTTAAGCTTCAGTGGGGTTGCATTCATTATTTTGTAGTCGATGGCCTTCGATTCTTTTACTACTTGGCCGCATAATAAACCGTTTCCTGTTTCCTGTTTGAATTCTGCGAGCTCTCAATGGCGAAATTTTGTATATAAAAATATTTATTCTGACTATATTAGCATAGAGAGGATACAAATGAATATAATCGGGCCCATTGTCAATTGTCCTATTGCAGATATATTTTTTTTAAATGAAGGAGTGTTAAGACCGATCGATTCTTTATAAAACTTAAGAACATCCAGAAAAACGTATTTTCCTTTAATTTTTTTAGTTAATTTATTTGTATCGGTTATAATATGATCAAAACTATCTAAAGAATGGGCCATCTAGCGGTTTATTTTTAAATCATATGTTATTTTGACACTGACAACTGTTTCCCGCTCGAAATCTTGACAAAATGTCAGTATCATACCTCCGCGGAACGAAACAAGTCACTTTACGCTTGAACAACGTTAGGAAATATTCTAAACATATTTCCAAGTGAGTGCTGTGAAGTCCAAACATTGCGTTTCTTGAAAAAAAAAAAAAAGTTTTGGCCGAAATGAAGCACCCACCGCGCCTGCGGTACTCAAATTTGTGCAAAAAGTTCGTGACAACACTCATGCTCGCCGTCGTCGTACGTCGAGAGAGACTTAATTCACGAACATCATCTCAACATCGGTCAAAGGTGGACTTTACAGAGCTATGTTACGGACTTTTTTTTACTGAAATTGAGAACGTGAATTTGGACGACCTCTGGTTCATGCAGGAAGGCGAGCCATGCCACATAGCCCAGGGCAAAATAGATCTTTTGCGCACCAAATTCACATATCGTTTTATCAGCCGTCTTGGCGATGTCAATTGGCCGCCTCGGCCTTTTTCCCAAATTCTCCTCCAGAAGATTAAGAAGATTAAGTAAGTAAGTAAGTAACAGTTCAATTTCGATTATGAATAATTACATAAGGTGGCGCTACAGTCCGGGGTGGACCTGGGCCTAAACCAACAAGCGTCTCCAGCCAGCGCGATCTTTAGTTAGCTGTCTCCAGTTTCGCACCCTAAGTTGGTTGAGGTCCCCTTCCACTTGCGTGCGCCACCTGAGTCGCGGCCTTCCTCCACTGCGCCTTCCCTCGGATGCAGATTCGAAGATCTTCCGGGCCAGAGCATTCGCGTCCATACGCTCTACATGACCCAGCCACCTCAGTCGTTGGACCTTCACTCTTCTGACTAGGTCGATGTACAGGTACAGTTCGTCCTTGAATCTTCTCCTCCACTCACCGTCAATGCTGACGGGACCAAAAATCACTCGAAGAATTTTCCTCTCGAAACAACCTAGTTACCTCATCCGCTTTTGATAGAGTCCATGCCTCCCCATATAGCAGGACTGGGACGATTAGGGTCTTATAACGGGTCACTTTAGTGGTTCGAGAGAGGGCTTTGCTACTCAATTGCTTTCTTAGTTCAAAGTAACAGCGGTTGGCAAGAGTTATTCTTCGTTTAATCTCAGCGCTGGTGTCATTGTCTGAGCTCATAGCGGAGCCTAAGTAGACAAAGTCCTTAACTACCTCAAAGTTATATCTGTCTATTGTGACGTTCTGTCCGAGCCGTCGGTGTTGGGTGTCCTTTTTAGTTCACAGCATATACTTCGTATACTCACAAACGCGCCATTTACATCACGCTGCATTCTGCCAATCATGTCAATGTCGTCGGCGTACACGAGTAATTGGACGGACTTTTGAAAGATCGTGCCTCTGGTGTTGGCGTTTGTGTTTTGCACTATTCTTGCAAGAACGATGTTGAAGAAGTCATATGACAGCGCATCGCCTTGTCTAAATCCTTTTTTGACATCGAAGGTCTCGGCGAGTTCTTTACCGACATTGATGGAGCAGCGTGTATTCTCCATCGTCATCCTGCACAAACGGACGAGTTTGGCAGGGATGCCAATACTAGACATTGCTCTGTATAGCTCGTCCCTATAAATACTGTCATAGGCGGCCTTAAAATCGATGAAAAGGTATCGATTTCAAGTTCCTGGGTTTTCTCCCAGATCTGCCGCAATGTGAATGGAATAGTCAATGGTTGACTTAACTGGTCTGATGCCACACTGATATTGACCAATCAGGTTGTTTACGAAAGGCTTCAGGCGTTCATACAAAACGGCAGATAAGATCTTGTAGGCAATGTTAAGAAGATTCATACCTCTGTAATTGGCGCAGTTCAGAGGTTCTCCTTTCATGAGGATCAGGCAAACAATGCTGAGGTTCCATTCATCGGGCATACTTTCCTTCGACCATATTTTACAGATGAGTTGGTGTATGCTCCTAACCAAGTCATCGCCTGCCGTTAGACTTAAGTTTAGATATAGCTATCTTTACTTCGTCCAGGTCGGGTGGACCGTATTGGTGGGTCCAGGTTGAATGGTTCATTCTGCCTGACGGCGGGATTTAAGTCGTCATCGCCGTTAAAAAGACTGCAGAAGTAGTTCTTCCATATCCTCAGCATCGACAGCGATTCTACTAAGATGTTCCCTTGTTCGTCCTTGCAGGCTTCGGTTCGGGCTCTGTAGTCTTGTGAGGTTCTTTTTACCCTTTAGTAAAACTTCCGAACCTCATTCCTGCAGTAACATCTTTCTATTTCCTCGATCGCGCGCTTCTCATGCTCTTTCTTTTTCTTCCTCAGAAGCCGGTGTTCGTCTCTTCTCTTCTGCACGTAGAGCTCACGAGCAGCTCTTGTCCTTCTTTGCAGCGCCGCTTTGTATGCCTCTTGTTTCGCTGCATGTGCTTGCAGGCACTCGTCGTCGAACCAGGGGTTTCATTGCGGTGATCGGGTGAAACCCAGCACATCAGAGGCGGCTTCTCTGATGGACCTCTAGGACCTCTTGAACGATTGAGAGAGACTCGATCGGAAAAGGATCTGGTGATCTCTTGCGATTGTAGCCGTCCGACGTCAAACTTCCTCACAGTATTTACTTGTTTTAGCGGTGTTCGGGATATCCGGAGTCGTACTTTGGCTACAACAAGGTAGTGGTCCGAGTCAATGTTCGCCCCTCGGAACGTTCGGACATCCATAATACTGGAGGAGTGCCTTGCGTCGATCGCAATATGGTCAATCTGGTTCCCCTATTGGCCAATGTCCTGTGGTTATCGCTGTTATTTCTGGCAATATATTTTCGTGTTTTACATAGAAGGAGGGTTGTTTTATTCGAGCTGCAGACTCCCCCATCTGAGGTTGGCCTTTGATAGGAATTCTGGCGAGATCTTGACTGCCCCGAGTGGCATGTGAACCGATTCCGCAAGTGAACAGTGATAGCTGCTTTACGAAAGGATTTTTTCCTAAACTTTAATTTAATGTACACGTAATTTAAACTACTTTCGCAGTGTGAAAAATGTCCAAAGAGAAAGAAAAGTAAGTAAATAAAGATTTTTATCAATAGATGCATATGCTCTTGACATAAAAATTTATAAAATTTTGTGCGTTCTATGCGTTCTAAAACTCAAACGTAGTATTAAATCTGCATCGCATCAGCATCGCAAATAAGTACGATTACGAATACATAGAAATGGCTACAATCGTTGAGTTTATACATTTTATACTTGCCAGGACTTCAGCATCGGTGGAACGAATCTTTTCTGCAGTAAACAGAACTTGGACTTCAAACAAAACTTGGTTAGAAGCGGGAAATATTGAAGGCGATTCTAATCATCGAATGTATAACTTGTTATTGATCCGTTGATTTCTTTGTATACCTCAAAACAAAGCCGGAACTGCTTCATCAAATTGCTTTAAAGGACAATAATCACAGAAGGAGATATAGAAATGGAAAACGAAGACGATTCCGATGATGGAAATGAATTGCTCGGTGGTTAATTTGCTTTTTTTTTTGTCAATTTTCATTGAATAAAATGTATATTGTGCAAAATACTGTTTTTTTTTTTTTTTTTTTTTTAATTGATTTACAGCTGTTTTTAATTTTTTGGTGACATATTGTAAGTACTTATGTCATTCTAAATCACTTTGCATGTTCCATTGGGCAGAAAAATCAATTTTTTTTTTTCGATTCAGATCACTTTTTCGCACTTATCCATTTACAAAAGCAGATCAATTGCGTTGCATGTTCCATGAGCAGCGGAAAATTTGAGATCTGAAAAAGATTTCTGGTGGTCCCAATGGAAAACAGCATTAGAAACATGGGAATTCAAGTTTGAAAAAACAACCAGAACATACTTATCAAGAGCCGGAATCTCGAACACCGCCATATCACTGCCTTTAGTCATGTTGTCGAAAAAAAAAATTGTCACAACGTACCGTAAACATAAACATAATCTATTGTGGTGTGGAGCGTCGAACCTAAAATGGTGAAATGAAAAACAACCCCTGCGAACACTAAACAAGTTCCTATTCCAGTTCTAATTGGAAACGGAAATCCGTCAAATGTCAATGCCACACATGTCATGTGTTAAATGTAACTCACCATACTTCTACAACTTTCTAGTTTATTCTAGAACCACTCTCCCTGTCTTTATAGCTTATTGTAGAACCATCCAGAATAGTTGGAATACCTACACGAGAAAATTCCAATAGGTAGCAGAGCGGATATAAAAGGGCAAGTTTGAGAAGAGGGAGACACAGTTGATTTGTAAACAGAGTGATTGCTAAAATTCGAAATAGTAATAGATTGTAGTGTAAAGTAATACAGTGAATTAAGTAGTGATTGGATTGAAGCGTTTAAGAATTGATTTAAGTGATATTGTTTTGGTACTTAATAAGTGAATAGTTAGAAAGTGTAAGTAAAGTGATTTTTTTTGGAAAAATTAAACAGAATAGTGTTTTATATTTTCGAATCCCAGCCTAAATGTAACACTATCATGAAGATGGCGTCGTAAGATCGCTCCATACAAAATGTATGGAAAAATGAAATTTCTTCATTTTTTTTTTTTTTTTTTAGGAATTTCTTCTTGTTTTGCCGGAGACCAGTTCGAATTGGTGTGAATCATCGAAATCAGTCCAGGCATTCTTGAGTTATAAGCTTAGTAACTAACATCACTTTCTTTTATATTATATAATAAAATATAAAAGAAGATTTACTTACATTCTGAAAAAAAAACTTCTTAAATCAATGTTCTCGCAAACACATTTTATGTAGAATGATTATTTGCGAATTCTCACGAATTTGACATTGAGGTTCGAGAAGATAGTACCAATTTAGTACCAAGAAAACAAAAAAAAACAGTTGGTGGCAGTACTGCTCGATTTTCGTTATAGAATTACAAAGAATTTCGAATAGTTTCACTTTAGAATCGAGTTTCATTGTAGGAAAGGGGAAACATTCTTCAAGTCGATATCCATTTCTGATTATTTTCAAAAACGAATGCAATTTGAACAGCTGATATTGCTGCCAAATAGCGCAATAATAGATTTACAAAAGCAGTTTGTGTATACGCAAAAGTTTGTGAATAAATTTATCTATTACATAGGAGTGTCTGTTTGTAATATTGAAATAACTGTTTTTTACTACATGCATATGAATATAATATATACGGTACATACACCAAAATAACATTTTTTACAATTTTTGTCTGTCTGTCTGATTGTTCCGGATAATCTCTGAAATGGCTGGACCGATTTTGACGGGACTATTATTGGCAGGTAGCTGATGTAATGAGGAGTAACTTAGGCTACTTTTATTTTAGAAAAATTATTTTATTTTGGAAAAATAAAGTAGTGTTGCAATGTCCAAGTACTGTCCAGTACCGCCCGCAGCTCACGAGCATGCCACCACTGGGCCGTCACGTCGAGCGCCTCCCACCACTTCTCCCACCAACGAATCAATAGCACAAAGGATGGCTGTCGCACGGGCTCAGAACGCGCGAGCGGGCTATTGCTGACGGTTGTGTCTCAACGACGACTTCATTTAGAAATTGATTTCGTGCTTATATTCAGCCCTATTGCGAAGATCAACTATCAATCGGTTGACGATTGACAAATTTATCAATTAAAATTGATGTTGGTATTGCGAAAAATAATTGATAAATATATAACCTGTGAACATAACGCCAAAAATAAAGTTATTGTGAATGAAAACTCAACTTTGACAGTTCTAAAATATTTTTGATTTGAAGAGTGATCGTTAAGGATTTTGAAAACAATTTAATTAAACAATAATTACGAGTGTTACAAATCTTTAAAAAATTATTGAAAAATATGTCATCAGTGGAATTTTCGAATGGCAAAATGTATATACATACATAAAAGCCCTTAAGAAATGACAACAATAACAATTAAAAACGATGATGTTCAACATTTTCGTTTAAGATTCGTCCTTATCAACCCCGAAATTGCGATTGATAGAAAAATTGACAACTACCAATAAAAATGTTCGAGATTGACATTCACAATACCGATTTGTCAACCGACAATTGCTGCACGTTCACAGTCGATCAACTCTTAATTAATAATTGATCGTCGCAATACCATTTAAAGAAATTTATTTTTGTTTAATTTAATTTCTTTTTATTTATTTATTTATTTTTATATTGATAAGTATCAACTATCAATTGATAGTTGATCTTCGCAATAGGGGTGATTATTATACTTTTGATTGATTGATTCCACCGATCCGTTCTCCTTATCTTATCTTAATTCAAAATACATATTTTGTTACATTTTAAGTAATAATTATAAATATACAGAAAAACGTCATTCGAAAATTGCAACAATTATTTAATGCAAACAAGAACAACGCTTTGATTACGATCTTTAAAACGGCGATGGAGAAAATTAACTCAGACACTGATAATAGAACCGCACTTTGAATAAAAAAAAAAAAAAAAAACAGAATGGATAGAAAACGGGTAGTGTCACTTCCAATACAACAACAATTATTTAAAATTTAAAATTGGCTACTCCGCTTATTCAGAACGACTTGCCATTGGCATTTAAGCGTCTATGACAAATAATAAGTCGCAAGGATAATCGCTGGATATTTATGGCATCAGTCTTGAAGTCCCATGTTTTTCACATGGTCAGTTGTATGTGGCGCGCTCCTGCTCACGTGCGAGCAAACCACTTTAGTGCAAAAGCGGAAGTACATCTATTGCTATACCTATGTACTTCAGTTATTTCTATTTTATTTAATACATGTAGCTAAATTTTGAATAACGAATTTGAATTGACCAAATTACATAAAGTAGCATTCATTGTGCATGTTCCGAAATATTATTTTCATTGCATTAACGAATTAAGGCGGAACGGAGTTCGCCGGGTCAGCTAGTGTATAATATACATACACGAACGATTTGTGTATCATTTGTGAATAGAATATATACCAATCGAATTTGTGTATAAACACAATAAGCAACTGAAATTTGTATATTTTTCTCAAAATTCTCAAACCGTCTGAACACAAATGTTTGTAGAATACATAAATTGCATTAGCGTGCGAATTCGCATAGAATTAGTGTATGTGATACTCAAATGAAATTTGTGTAGATCTGATAATAGCTTAAGAACAACGTGAAGCAAATTAACGACGATCCCACTCACTGTCTCTTGGTAGACAATTACTTTAAAATTGACAAAATAAGTAGCCTGTATACCTATATCCATTATACCGGGGCGAAACGCGAAAGGAGCGCAAGCCACTTACTATTCACTACCAACAATATATTAATTTAACAACTAATGTACACATACTCGTATAAATGTCCTTTGATAGACGCAACTTATAACTATTTCCTTGTAGGGCCCCCGAGCGTTGAATGACGGCATCTACTGTAGCAGTAATCTATGTGTGGTCTTTCCTTAAAAAAATTATTTGAAGTAATTAAGTTTAGTATACAACCTCACCGCACATTATTTTATCTTATTCTACTATTTGGATTGTTCTACTTGTCTTACCTTAAGAGCCATTCATTCCTACCGATTCCAACTGCTCAAAATAAATACATATGCATAGCAAATTATTTGTCATCTTGTATTTGTTTATTCTTCCATGTGGACGCAAGAGTCACAAAGTATTTAATGCTAAAAATGTTAAGTTGAATTCGCAAATCTACTATAACAATTACTGTTACTAGTTAAAAGTATGTATTATTTTTTTAAATACTATAAATAAATTGTGTGTAGATACGTCGTTTCTTTTTTTCATTTTAAGATTTAAATTATTCTTTCTGTGTACATAGATAAATATGTATTTGCATAGATAAGAACTTTCATAAAGTGTACAAAACAATTACAAAAAAGAAACATATTTCTGCAAGTTTTCGAACATGGATGTTTAAATGAGTTCACATTAAAAGTATACATTTGTGATTACTGATAAGTTTGCAAAAAGTTTTCTTACAACTAAATTTAATGATATTGTTTACATTCAGATAAATCAGTAAAAGCTAGTAGATCTATGTAATGTCTATTGGTTTCGCCAATTCGAGCCGCCTCCTCGGTTGCCTCCTTGGCCTTGTGAATTATTGGAATTAGGGCCCATAAGCATGTTGCCACCTGATCCACGATTTTGTTGCTGTCCACCACTGTTACGCTGATTCGAACCAAATCCCAAACTGCTGCCATCATTGCCACCCATGCCGCGCTGAATTGAGCCAAACGAGGGACCACCGAGATCGTTGCCACCCATCTTGCGCTGGTTTGAGGTCAACGACGATCCACTTCCATCGTTACGTACAGTGTTGTTGCTTGTCATAAGATTGTTAAAATTGTTGTTCATTAAATTGCCTCCACCGCCGCCACCGCCGCCACCGCTGCGGGAGTAGTTACCTCCAAGAGCGCCGCTGCTCAGTCCAAGTCCTTGTCCTAACACACTGTTGCTTAATGCACCCATTCCTCCAGTGCCACGTTGGTAATTGCTATTACCACCACCACCGGTAGGGTAATTGATCAATCCGGATGACAAATTGCCGCCGAGTCTACCACTGCTTCCTCCAGCTCCACTGCCGCCTTGGAAGTTATCTGCCCCGCTTCTAGAGAAACCACTGTTGCTTCCTCCTCCCATAATACCGCCACCGCTGCTGCTGCCTATTCCTCGTGATAGGCTGCTGATGCCACCTCCCAGTCCTCCACTGGAAAAGTTCCCACCCATTCCTCTACCACCTCCAGCTCCTCCAAGCATATCACTTCCTCCACCTCCTCGAGAGAAGCCACCGCTATTGTTTCCACTCATGCTCTGGAAATTCGAACCATATCCACCACTACTGTCTCCACCAGAGGGTCTACTAGAGGGTCCACTGCGATTAAAATTCAAACCACTGCTCTGTGCTAGATTAAAGCCAGCTCCAGTTCCACCCCCTCCAGTTGAAGATCCTCCGCCGAACCCGCCCCTATTAAAGTTTCCGACAGAAGGTAAATTATCCGTGTTACCCATATAGCCACTGCTTCCTCCTCCTCCTCCTCCTCCTCCACTGCCTCCTCCCATACCTACGCCACTACCACCGCCACCACCACCACCACCGATGCGGCCCATCGAACCACTGGCATATCCGCCAGTGTTCGATGGCGCACCCATTGTGTTTTGCGTTCGCAGAGAGTTCTGTATGTTTTGCAAATTTTGCCACATCTGCGAATCTGCGCCACCGCCGCCAGTCGAATTACCATCCCGATTCAACATGCTGACGAAACTATTAATTGATGAATTAGTAAGAGATCCTGGCCTTTCGCCTATCCGATCTATGTTACTATTTGAGTAGTTTCCACGACCAGACGATGATATTGCCGCCGTTCCCACATCGCCGGTTTTCTCTGTCGGAGCTAGAAGCGCTGTCAAAGTGTCAGAAAGCGTCATCTTTTGCTTATCAGAAGCAGCAGCAGAGTCTCTTTTCTTTTTGTCGATCAGAGAATAGACAGCAATCAATTGCTGCAGTTGCTCTGGGTTAAAATCGGTTTTGCCTTGAGCTGTCAATGCAGCTGCTAATTTCGACGCCAGCTCCTTTTTGTCAATTTGAGAGAGCAGACTTGCAGCTGCTCCAGTAGTACCCGCGTTGCCTCCCATCGAATTTGACTGCGGCGAAGGCATAAACGAACTACCTCCCTGTGACCACGTCGACTTTTGGAATTCTTGTTGACTTTTCGGCGCTGGCACAGGTTGCGGCACTGGCTGAGGATTGCGTTGCTTGATCTTGTAGGCGAACTTGAGAATTTTCTCAGTTTCACTAATCACATTGTTGAAAGCGCGTACTTTTGGCCCTTCTAGAAGGCCAGCAATAAGAACACCTTTCAATTTTTCCATGGCAGTCTCTAGTACAGTGCAGTTCTCAATCGTCAATACGATCTCATTGATTTCTCTGGGATGGGTTTTTTCCACCAACAGTGCCTTCGACAGGAGATCAACAACTCTCGGTCCTAAACTGCCCAAATAATCTTCTAAAGCGGTCAATAATCGTAAAACACTTACGACCGATGGTTTTTTATCCACTATTGCCTGAGGGTATTGCAGCATCGGTTTTACGATTTCAACTGGCTCTTCTTCGATTTGTGTTTTTACGTGATATCTCTTATCCTCCAGCTCATCGTTGGTCATTGGCAAGATCAATCGACGGCGCGAGCTCACCTTGATATCCTCCACCGCTTCGTCATAGAGCTCTTCGATGCGAACAGCGAAATAGCGCACCCATTCCGGTTGGAAATCATAGTTCCTGTGGTCCAAGCCTTCGCGTGACATTTGTTCCTTGCGATGCTTCCAGAATTTCCTCCATTCCTCATCGTATAGCGGATGCTTCTCCGGGTCCTTGCGATAATCGGAGTACAATTGATCCAATTCCGTCTTCGAGCGATCGACGAGATGACGATATGCTTGCCAAACATCTCCCTCACGAAGTGGTGAGAGAGATCGGCGTGCAGCTGCTCTTCGTCGCGACGAGCGATGTGGTGATCGAGATCGTGTTCGACTACGATGACGCCTTCGCCGACCGCCAGGTGGAGAACGCGACCTTCCTCTGGTATTTTGCAGAAATTCCTCAACCATTTGCTTGTGGACGGCGTCGTCTACCACATTGGTTTGAATTTCATCGCGATATGGACGTCGAGAAGAACTGCCATTCATACCACGGTTATTGTTAGGTGGACCATTAGCGCGACGTTCCGTCCTCGATCTTTTTGTCTCCGGCGCACCGCTACGTGTGTCAAATGTCGGCTTACGCTTAGGATCTGGCTTGGGGGGATGATACATTTGCTTTTTCTTATATATCTCGTCGATTTGTTTGTTATCGACCACGTTTGTGAACGAAGGGCCAGAATATTCCGATGCATGTCGAAAAGAATAGACTGTCGTCATGACTCCATGACGATTTGAACGGAATTCCCCGCTCAAACACTCATAAGGCAACTCACGACCGTGATGGTCTTCGATAGCTTTGGAAACACGATCCAAAATTATTCCCATCACCTGAATGTTGCCGATATGGTCCTTGTACTGATTGAAGCACGTAGGAAAATGCTTCTCTATATACTTGTACCGATGATTGTAGCCGAGCAAATGTGTTTGCATGCCTATCCCGTCCATTACCACTTCACAGAGGCAGCACTCATAGAATGGTTCAGGATCGTTGTAGACCTTTAGAATCTTTACCACGTACTCTACACCAATAATGCCATCGATCTCATTTGACATGGAGAACTTCTTGGTCGAAAAAGTGGGTGCTACGTCTACCACTGGCTGTTTGTGCACAATTGGTGACGGCTTCTTTTTTGTTTTATCGATTGTTGGAATAATAACCCGATTCTGTTGGTAACGTGGCACATTGTCAGAGTTCTTTTCCGCTGATTTGGCCAAAAGTGCAGCAGGATTAACGACCTTTAAAGTCGGTGTATTATTTGTGGTAGCGCCTACGTTGGCATTCTTTCCAGAAGGAGGATTATCAGCCTGAACACTGACTGGCTTAGCATTACTTGGCTTATCAGCGCTTTCTTGAGCTTGTACAGCGTTCGCATTGCGCTTCTGAGCTCTCTGCGGTTTAGCAGTCTCAGGTGTGCTAACGACAGGTGTACTAACGACAGGTGTATTAACGACAGGTGTGCTAACGACAGGTGTGTTACCTGTTACTTCTACATTTGGAACAGCATCACTTTTGACAGGAACATCATCGTCATCGTCAATCACCACAACAACATCCGATTCTTTCAAATCTTCTACTTTCTTAATGTTCTCCTCAGTTTGTTTGGGCACGTCCTCTGGCTTTTCAGCAGCTGTTTCCTCTTTGGACTGATTTTGCTCTGTAGGCTTCAATGTTGTTTTAGCTACAGTGGCATTAGTCTTAGGTGCTACAGGTGTCTGCGTCGGCTCACTAGGTTTCTTATTCGTTTTGACAGCGGACTTTGGCTGCGGCTTGGGTTGAGTTACCCCTTTTTGTTGGACAGCAGTCTTTGCTGCTTGTGTCTCTACTTTCGAATTTACTGTACCTTTAATTTGCTTTGATGGCAGACTACCTGCAGCACCATTGTACGCATCAAGTATGGGCGTACGAGCTGGAACATTCGAATTCTTTGGTGTTGTATAGTTCGGATGGTAAAGCCTCTCAGCTGTTTGCAAAGCAGTACGATGCTTCTTACCACGTACATGATCTGTAATTGGTGTGGGCCCAACATTATCGACGCCACAACACTCACAGTTGTAAGAGTTAAGACGTTTCGAAATCATTTTAAACCAAACTCCTTTGGCAAGGTACTCGATTTTTAAGTATTCATTGAGCGTCAAGAGTGGTATAATCTCGCGGAACTTTGAGTCGGTGTATTTTTGTTTGGGGTACGGTGGCGCTTTATTTACCGCTGCCATGGTCGACGCTGTTTTCCGTCCGGTTAAGTAAATTAAAGAAATTCTGATACTATGTTTTGTCGCCAACAGAACAATATGTGATTTGGGGGCGCAAAGCACGCTAGTGTTACTCCGCAGTAAAAAATTCAAATTTGTATTTTTTTTCGCAACTAGAAGTGAATGGAAAGAAAATATTTTTTGATTATGTAAAAATTTGTTTGAAGAGGAAAAACATACATTATCTACAATCAAAATTTTAAAGTCTTACAAACTAGCTGAAAATAAAAAAGAACAAGATGACGAAAAAGTATCTTAGCCAAGAGAAAATTGCTTCTCGGGGCTGATGGTTGACGAATTCTGGGAGCGAATAGCGCCGTCCGTGAACGGGCACTACGTGACGGAATTTTGTTTTGTTCCACATTTAAAATCAACTTAATTCCATATTCGTATATCTCGTTCGCGAAAGTGACATTCGACCCCTGTTTATCCCATTTTGTTAGTTTTATAGTGACATCATCTTTTACAGGGATAGTTAATCAATCGATAGTTAATTCACTACAGAAATCGTGTTTAATAAGACGCATACTCGGTTTTGGGACGACTAAAATTGTCGCAATACGAAAAACAAACGTTTAGCTTGAGACTATATTTCTGTCCAGCCGTTTAAAAGCAAATAAAATAAAAACCCTTCTCCAATGAACAATTATAATTTATAGCCTTATATCCAGGGGGGGTTGGGTTCGATATCCCGCTTTTTATAATGCCGATTCTTAAAATCCCGCTATTAAAATCCCGCTTTTTATAATCCCGCTTTTTTAAAATCCCGCTTTTTAAAATCCCGCCTCTTATAATCCCGTTTTTTATAATCCCGTTTCTTATTTTCCCGCTTTTTTTTAAAATAAAACAACTACTTTTGATTGTAAAAGCGGGATATTAAGAAAATTAAAATAAATTAAGCAATAAGTGTTTTTTGAAATGCAGTTTATTTTAACATTTATCATTTTTAGAGGAAGTAACAAAATCTATATATATATAAATAATTTGCTAAATGTGTGTGTGACAGTCTACCGACTGGCACACACATCCGATTTTGATTTAGTTTTTTTTGTTGGTTAATAGACCATGCAGAGAAGGTTTTTATATTAGTATGATCAATTTTTGAAAGAAGGCGCAACTGCCATTCCAATAAATTCATTTTTGTATGGGCAAATATACTTTGAAAAACAAAAAAACTTGATAGAAATCAAGTAGTGACACTTCAATATTTTTAATATTTTTAAATATATAATAATATAATAAAAAAGCGCATAGTACCAACATCTACTTTTTTTTTTTTTTTTTTTTTTTTGATAGCAATGTTTTGTAAAAAAAAAAAAACGGGATTAGCGGGAATAGGCGGGATTTTAAGAAGCGGGATTATAATAGATCGGGATTTTGAACAAGCGGGATTTTAGAAGACGGGATTTAAAAAAACAGTATTTTAGCAGACGGGATTTTAAAACTTTTTTTTCGGGATTTTTGCAAAGCGGGATTTCAAAAAGCGGGATTCCGATACGCTCCCATCCAGGGGCCTATTTCATAGATCATACATTACATACAATGTATGATTTAGTCATTTCTGCTGTATTATTTCTGTTTCATAGAAATGTTGTATGATCAACAGTCATACATCAATGTATATGAGGAGAATCGACTGGAAGTATTAGAATAATGTATGATTCTGTTTCATAGAACTTTATCATACATTGTTTTGATACAACAAAATTTAAATTTTTCATACATTTCATACAGCAATCGGTTTTGCTGTAAGTCATTCTCTTTCGTATGTTGTATAATGTTACGCAAGCATTTACAACGTTTGCACAACTAAGTGCCGATTTAAAACGTAGTCCGTTCAAACAAGGAAATATTTCCTTCAATTGACCTAGACTGCATTCTACAACCTGTCGTGTTTTCTTAAGCTTGCATAGAAAACGGTTTTTAGCTCTTCCTTCTTCAATGCTAACTGGAACGTTGGGATTAAAAAGCCACTTTCTCAATGGATAGGCCGAATCGCCAATAATAATCGCACCAGGGAATGGACGCCACTGTTCATTGTTCCATTTTTCATAAAATTGACTGCACTGTAAAACACGGCTATCATGTAGGTACTGAACCAGGGTAGTTACTGTTGATAGCATAGAAGCGATAATCAGCACCAGCAACTAGCATTACGTTGATGGAATGACAACCTTTTCGATCAACAAACGCTTGTTCATTAACGGATGGCGCTTCAATAGGAATTAAAGTACCGTCAATAGCTCCAGCAATACGTGGCATTCCCGCTATGCGGAAAAATGTCTACAGCGTTAGTATTTTCAGGCCAAACCACTTCTTCACCTAAAAACAGTACTAATTGTTATATTTTTATATTACTAATTAAATGTAGAAACTATTTACCTAATAAATTTTGTGAAATGAGTGAACAAACTCTATTAACACAACGACAAATAGTTGCTTTTGAAACCCCATGCATCGTGCCGATACCGTGATATTGACACCCGTTGCCAAGCCAATGAAGTGTGACCAAAATTTGGTGCAATGGTGTTAAAGCTTCATTGGAATTTGTTGGATGTGCAATAAAGGTACCCAAACGCTCTAATAAAAATTGAACACACGTCGGGGGCATCCTAAATTTCTCCACGAAATAAGGATCATTTACGTTAAAATTTACTCGTTCAAAAAATGTTCTTGGACGTCTAACAACTACTCTACGATATTCCACACCACCAAAAAGTAAATCATCTTCACCAAAAATTACATCCATTTTCAGATATTATTTAATATATATTTATAACTATTTCAAGTTTTTTATTTTTTTCAATTTCAAAAATAACTTCGCTTTAATGCGAATAAAAACTCATTAATATGAAGTGTCAAAATAATACATCGCATACAACAAAATAATATTTCATACATTACTTCCAGTGAAATTTATGAAACAGAAAATTGTATGTGATGTATAAACAACATTTTAATGTATGTTGTATGTGATGTATGTGATGTATGATCTATGAAACAGGCCCCTGGGGAGTGAAATAAATATTGAAGTATACCTTGTTCGAAAGCTTTTTAAGTCAAGACATGTCAAGTCAACAAAAAAAGTCAAAGGAGCTGGGAAACTTCGCAACCACTTTTTAACAGATTTGAATTCCACCCAAGAAATCTGAAAGACCGAATAACTGAATGGTGAATGTATGTAGTCTAGTCAAAAAATTAAGAATAGAGTATCCGCTATCGCAACTAATTCTCTGCCACTCTCATGTGACACAGAACCCCGAACTGCAGTAGTCAGCCGCAATTCAACAGGCGGGCTGACGACTGGAGAACTTTTAAAGGAAACGTGTCTTGTAGTCATAAACAGTCCACTTTTCTCTGGTAAATGTAGGGCTGACTACTAAAAATCAAAGAGAACTGATTTAACTTTTTGCGAGAATCGAGGAAGATTGCAGTTTCCATTCATTTTGCATACTCGGTTGTGACAGAAAAAAAACGTAGTGTTCTTTATGCCTGTGACACACATATGGTTTCAATACCATGGTATCGAGATGAACCACATGTCTATCAGGGTATACTACGGTCATACCATGCGAGCAATGTGGTTTGAGCGTAGTATCGATACTAGGGTTTTTTGCGTGGTATAGCTATCCTCCTAGCGAAAACAGCGCCACTCTCATGTAGTGGAGATTAGTTTTACTTAAAGTACCTATCATTTTCATAGAAAATGCTTTAGTATTCCCAACAGGGTGTCTGTACTAGGTGTATGTCACGGGTTTTATTGTCTGCCCCAGCATGGTAACCAATGGCAACTGTCAGCCTATACTACGTTGTATAGTGTGTCACCTAGCATGGTATTGACGATGCCATAGTATTGATACCATGGTATCGAAACCCTGTGTATAAAAAAAAAAATAGTTGGCGCAACAGGTCTGGAGAGACCCTAAGCCTAGCTTCTCACAACCATTCGTTTTGTGTGAGTTTTTCATTTTTGGAACGAATGGAAGGGATCTACAGTTTTATGCCGACTCCAAACGGCTAATTGAGAAGCTCTTATAAGACATTTATACTCTCGGATGTTTGTCAGACGTTCGCGAGAGGTAGCGCAGCGGAAAAAACCCTAAGTCGGAATTGGGTTTTTGCGGGATTCGAACCTGGGACTCCCGCATAGCAGTCCAACACACTAACCACTAAGCTACTGCGACTACCTATGTGTGTCACAGGCATTAGTCAGCCGGAGGGAGCTGAGCCTAGGACAATCATAAAAATAATGTCTCATAAGGTCAGCAATCCTGTTAATTAATTAACAAAACATATTTTTTTTTTTTCATTTTAACATTTTAAGTTAAGAAACAAACAAAATAAACTGTCAATAACATAAAAAATAATCCCAAAATGCAAATACCTTAAGGCCAGATTCACTCGAAGTTGAACACAACTTAAGGATTTTTATTTTCAACTTGAAAATTTTATTTTATCAACTCAAAGTTGACTCGTTCAACTTTGGATATTCCGAAGTTGAGAAAACCGAAAGTTGGTCAACTTTGGATTTGCTCAACTCCCCGAAATAGTAGAACTTAACAAATAAAACTTGAGATTTTATGTCAAACAAATTGTTTTTGAAAACCCAAATTCCAACTTATGGTTTTTTTCCACTGCGCTACCTCTCGCGAACGTCTGACAAACATCCGAGAGTATAAATGTCTTGAAAGAGCTTCCCAATTAGCCGTTTGGAGTCGGCATAAAATTGTAGATCCCTTCCATTCGTTTCAAAAATGAAAAACTCGCACAAAACGAATGGTTGTGAGAAGCTACGCCTAGGGTCCCTCCGGACCTGTTGCGCCAACTATTTATTTTTATTTATGTTTTTGACTGTTAGCTGTTCAAAATAAGTGCCGAAACTAATTATTACTAATTTTTAAAATTTTAATAATGCATCGTAAATTATTTCTGGGAGAACAGACCATGGTTTGATTCGAGCATCAGATGATGGAGAAGAGGAGTATTTGGTCTGTGATAGACAGTAATACAAGATGCTAACACGTGTTGGAATTGAACAATGTTGCAAAATGGGACGAACGTGACTTCATCTATCTCCAAGCGGACGACAATGATGGTGCTCCAAATTACAATCAATTCGTTGCCGTGTGATGAGAGAATGTATACGGGTCTATCACAGAATCCGTCGTATTCGGAATTTTGCTACGAACCCCGAAAGAACTACCACAGAATCCATTTTTTGTACATTTTTACATTTTTTGCTTTCGAAATCCGTAGAACGTGGTATATTCAGTGATACCACTTTCTAGGAATTTCAAAATTCCCCTACGACGGATTCTGTAAGAGCTCTTTCGGGGCTCGTAGCAAAATTCCGGATACGACGGATTCTGTGATAGACCCCATTGTGTATCGAAAATGCTGGAATATATTGTGTATTTTGTGGAGTTCCGTGGTTTACCTCTTATATAAATCGCGTGAATTACGACTCATAGCAAAGATCAAGTGAATCCCCTCCAATAACGCAGTTTATTACACTACTATGGACTTGGATCAATTCAATTGGCGAAAATATGTAGTATGTTGACACGAGTGTCCAAAGCAATTTTCAAAATGGCGGAAACTGTTGCAAACAGCTAGTAACTGCTAGTAACTTTTTCGCAAGACCGAAATTCCCTCGAATAAATTAAATTTTTAATATGGATGCCGGGGTACATAATACAAGGTTATACAGATGATGTAGTAATCACTGTTAGGGGCAAACATGACTCCACGATATCGGAGATCATGCAAGGAGCCCTAAACTTAACCTATAGATGGTGTCAGAACATAGGATTGACCATAAATCCCTCAAAAACAGTCATGATACCATTCTCAAGAAAGAGAAAACTAGAATTGAAACCGATCAAGCTAAATTACAAAGTTATTGACTTATCAGGGGAGGTAAAATATCTGGGAGTAATCCTAGACAAGACTCTCACCTGGAACTCACACTTTGATCAAGTCACCAAGAAGGCGACAAGGGCAATTTATATGTGCCGGCGTCTTTACGGCAAAACCTGGGGCTTAAAACCAAAAATTATCTACTGGTCATACAACACGATCATCAAACCAATGATCACCTATGCAGCGATATCATGGTGGCCAAAAATCGAACAATTAACGGCCCAGAAAAAACTAAACAAGATATATCGCTTAGCATGTGTTGGTATACGGGGGCAATGAAAACTTGTCCAACTGCAGCCGCATAGGGGCAATGCTCAGCCTGCTGCCTTTACATATTTCTGTAAAGAAGGAAGCGAGTCTCAGTACCCTTAGGCTCCCTGATATATCAAATCTTAAAGCAGGAAATCTGACAGGACACCTTCGAGTATTACAAATGCTTCAAGATGATCCTGTGATCAAAGTATCAGACACCATGCTTAAAAGACTTCGCTTCTCCAGAAAATTTAAGATAGTCATATCTCACAGGAGTACCTGGAGAACCAACCAATTCGTAACACCACCAGGATTACAAATCTGGTACACCGACGGTTCAAAGATGGAAGATGAAGCCACCGGTGCTGGGGTCTATGGGCCTAGGTTCCAAAGAGCCGTAGCCCTAGGAAAATCACCAGACATCTTTCAAGCGGAGGTACACGCCATAGAGATATGTGTCCGGGAATGCTTACGGAGGCGCACTAAAGGTGCCCGTATCTTCATCCTCTCAGACAGCCAGGCAGCCCTTAAGGCCCTAAGATCGTTTTCGATCAGATCAAAGCTAGTCTGGGGATGTTTCAATCTACTCGAAGAACTGGCAAAGGACAACACAGTCACTGTTGCTTAGATACCAGGCCATGAGGGATTTGAGGGCAACGAACGAGCCGATTGTCTGGCGAAAAGAAGCGCATCACGCCTGCTCACCGGTCCTGAGCCCTACTTCAGGTTACCTTTGAGTAACGCACACTCAAAATTCAGGCAATGGGAAGATGATCACCTTGCCGAATACTGGACGGAATCCAAGGGACAGAGGCAGGCAAAAAGATTCATAAGCCCAGCTCGTAGTAAAGCAAATAAGTTACTTGAGCTAAGCAAAGAAGATCTAAGGATCCTAACGGGTTATCTTACTGGTCACTGGCCACTAAATTATCATCTCGAAAAAATTGGACTTTCTGACGATGACTCCTGTCAACTCTGCGGAGAAGAGGAGGAGACAACGGAACACATACATACTCTGTGAATGCCCTGCTGTGGCAAGGGGCAGAGCGATCCATATGCAAAGGGCGATTTTAAGTCCTGCAGATATTGGAAACATGGAACCAAGAAGGGTGCTGAGGTTTATAAAGAGCCTCAACAGCTCCCTGGGTTAAATAATAAAGGCCAACACAATAGATCTCTTCTGGTCGCAGTGTATAGGGCCTAGCACTTACAATACAATACAATATGGATGCCTACTTCTTAAGACGAAAATCATAAAGTATGCTCTGTCTATGACGAGAATGGAATATTTTGTGTCATGTGTCACAAATATCTCAGGGGTATTTCTCAAACAGCAAGTCTGTATTTCAACGGAGGAGTTAAGAATTAAAGAAGTGAATAAAAGCAATTTTCAACTTGCCGTTCAACTCTCAGCTTCAAATCAACTGCGGAGTTAGGGCCGTTTTATTCACTCGAAGTTGAAGAGAGAGAGTTTTAGTTGAGAGTTTTATATATCAAACTCCCCAAGTTGTGTTCAACTTCGAGTGAATAAAACGGCCCTTAACCAACTTCCGAGTTGATTTGAAAGAGAGTTGAGCGGCAAGTTGAAAATTGGTTTTATTCACTACTTTAATTCTCAACTCCGCTGTTGAAATTCAAAAGTTGGCCTACTTGCAGTTTCTAAAATATCCCTGGGATATTTGTGACAGATTACACATAATAGGTCTGTTCCTTTACTTTTAAGTCTTAAGCTAGGTATGTTCAGTGATTCAGACAAATTAAAAATGAATGTTTTTTTTGTTTTTTTCAATCGGTGGTGAAAAGTCTTGATTGAGAAGCATGTAATAATATTTAGAACAACAAAAATTGAAATGGAAGAAAAAGATGCAATGGCAATTGTTTTGGCCGCGTACGCATTGCAATTTTTTAATATGGGTCTCTTAACTTTAGTGACTCCGTATATCCGGAAACAAGAAAAAAAATATATAAAATATTTTTTCAAGTTACTTTTACAAGCATCATAAAACAGAAAATACAAAATATGCATACCTAAAACTAAAAGTAATTTGAGAGGATCATAAATATTTCTAGATCCTTTTGCAAGGGTCATAAAAGGAAGGATACGGCACAGGGACATAAGTCCCCGAGCCCCGAGCTGAATTCGGAACTTATTTCCCACTTAAGTGGGACATAAGTCCCGAAAAATGAATTCGGAACTTTTGTCTCACTAAATTACATACAAAGTTCCTTTAATCTAAGCTAGTTTATCCAATATCTTCTTAGTTTGTATTTAGGAAAAAATGGGACTTGAGTCCATGTGGGGTGGGACATAAGTCCCAAATTTTATATATGAGAAAACAAAAAGTGATAAGAAAGGATCATAAACATTTACAGATGCTTTTACAGCATCATAAAACGGAAAACACAAAATATACCCAAGTTTAGAAGTATCATTAAAAAAGGAAAGGGTTTTAAACTTTCCTAGTTCCTTTTCTTTGTTAAATCGACGTCTTGTCTGTTCGAAATATTATTCCTACCACTGCCATTTTGACAGTCTTTTACCTTCTTACTACAAAAGTTAATTGAAATTCAAATTTTAGAATGTGAGAGAGAGAGCGGTATAATTTCGAGCGTGAACGGGCTGAATTTGATCGGGATCGAGCTGCTCTGGACCGAGAACGTTCGGCCATCGAATTACAGCGGTCAAGGCTCAATTACTTCACGACCCCGAATTGCACCGCGTTCGTTTGGCCGCTTTTAATAAAGGCAAGTCAACTTTGAGTGAATAAAAGTAAATTCTCAAGTTGAAAATAAAAATCCCCAAGTTGTGTTCAACTCCGAGTGAATAAAACAGCCCTAAAACTGCCCAATGGATTAGTATTTGTTACACTTTTCCAAAATCACTTCTACTTTTTTCTTTTCTTTTTTATATAATTCACTAGTGCCCAAGGGGTTTTTTATAAAATGCTAATGCACAGCACGAGTGGAAGGGTTAATAGGGAGGATAGAGAAGAGGTACTGGTGCACATTGGTCTTAAACAATTGTGGGCTGTAATGAGAGGGTGAAACCGTGTGAGGCAATGCATTTTACATGCGTGTTGTTCGACTCACAAAAGAATCTCTATATTTTACAGTACTTCCGAAGGTGGGCTTAAGGGTGAACTGATGTGCATTCGATGTGTGACAGGTGTTGCGAGAGAATTGTTGAAGGGGCGGAATGTAGTTATACTCTGTCCAAGAAAAATTGTCAGTACAGGCCTTATGGGAAGCTCTTTTTTCTACCAGTGGTGCCTGTAGTACTCTCACGGCACTCAAACACAAGATTTGCCACTGAAATAAAAACGAAACCACTGGCATTCCAAAGCATTTTGTTGTTGTAATTTTCCTGAAATTCGCATACATCCCTCCACAACCACTCTGCCACACAGTTGCGGGCAGAATGAGCACGATCGCTTGTGTTCGCTTGCTATTATCATCAACCAAAATAAGCAGTGTGAGTGACTGAAGCACATCAGAGAAATGTTACCATATGTGAATTTTAGCATATCATTAAGGGTTTTTCTTTGAATTTTGTCAAAGAACTTTCGGTTTTGGTGCTTTTTGGAGCTTTTTGGAGCTTTTGAGAGCGGCATATTATTTGGGGTGCTGCCATTCGGTTTTAATTTGTTTGTATTTCTGAAAGATCCAATAATATTCAGTTAAAACATATTTTTTAATGTTGTCTTTTAGAAATAAGGTTTATTCGTGAGTTGTTTTGATGCAATCATTTCATTAACGCAACAAGTGATCATGATGTGCGTTGTAGTGATATTGCGATAAATTATTATTCGTTCGGGGAATATTTCTGCATGTTTTGGTAGGTATAAATTCATATTTCACTTTGTAGAGCATATTTTTCACACTGAACTATCAAAATGATGAAGCACGTAGACCTATACTGTTTATTTTCGGTCGTTGGGTTTTACCACATCCGGTCACTCCTCTCCACTAAAGCAAATGCCTTGAAAGGATTTTATGATCCTTTTTTTGCTACTGTTTCCGCGAAGTTCTGCATTGACGGGTAATAATTTTTTTAACAAATATGTAATCTAGGTATATATGTCTATATTAAAAAAAATTATGTAGAGCTGCACAAGTGCAGTCCTTTTACCATCTGTTTAGGTATATGACATTGCGTCGTGGTTATATAATTTTTCTAATTGCCTGTTTGTGTATATAAGGCGGAAACAATGGTTGTTATCTCAATATCGGATAGTGCATCTAAGCAAGTGGTAAACTTTATTGTGCATATGAATTAACAGAAACATGGCTACAAAGTCTTCAAAGGACCTAAGTGTAGAAAAGAAACAACAAATTGTTGATGCAACTGAAAAATTCCATGGCCTTTTCAAAAGTAAATCGGAAGCCGTAGGAAGTGCGGCTACTGTTTTTTCTGTTACGGAACGAACTGTATACAGGCTTTTAAGGGAAAAAGCAATCAAAGGCCACAATTCACCACCAAAGAAGAAAAATAATTCCGGTATGAAGAGCAAGGTGGATGATTTTGACAAATGTGCGATTAGGCGGATAGTCCATCAGTTTTTTATGGATAATGACCTTCCAACGATAGACAAGATATTATTGGAAGTACAAAAAAGCGAAAATATAACAAAACTAAGCAGATCAACTTTGCATACAATATTGCAAAAAGATCTCGGACTTAAATTCGTCAAACGTCAGCGAAAGAATTTGTTGTTGGAAAGAAGTGACATTATTTCTTGGAGACGAAGATATCTACGTGAAGTAAAAAAAATTAGAGAAGAGAAAAGAAAGATTTATTTTACTGATGAGACCTGGCTCAACGAGGGACACACTCGAGAAAAAACTTGGATAGACCCAACTATTACAACACCACGACAAGCGTTCATTGAAGGATTGTCAACAGGACTGCGATCACCATCTGGAAAAGGAAAGAGATTGATTATAACCCATATTGGAAGTTCTACAGGTTTCGTCGAAGGAGGACTTTTATGCTTCATTTCGGGAAAAACTGGAGACTACCACGAGGACATGAACGCTGACGTGTACGAGAAATGGTTTAAAGACATTTTAATACGCCTGGAAACCAACTCCGTCATAGTTTTGGACAATGCTTCCTATCATTCCAGAAAGCAAAATAAAGCACCATCCACTTCCACGAGAAAAGATGAAATAAAAAAGTGGTTGAGGTCTAATGCGATAAGTTTCGAGGATGATATGGTCAAAGCAGAGTTGCTTGAAATCGTTAAATGTTATAAAGCCAAGTATGAAACATACGTCGTGGATGAAATGGCTCGAAATGCGGGACATAAAGTGCTTCGCTTGCCGCCTTATCACTGTGACCTTAATCCAATAGAATTGGTTTGGGCTCAAGTGAAAGGGTTTGTAGCAAGCCAAAACAAGTCATTTAAAATGGCTGAAATAAGAGGCTTATTAACGACAGCACTCAAAAGGGTTGACAACGAAAAATGGCATCGATGTGTCCAACATGTTGAACAGGTTGTTGAGCCAAAAATGTGGGAAATGTACGTTTTCGCCGAGGAAGCAGTTGATAGGTTAATGATAAACCTAAATAACGAGAGCAGTAGCAGTTATTACTCATCGGATTAGTTGATGTTTTAATAAGTTATATTAGAAATTAGTATTTTATGTTGAACAATATTTATAACGAATAAATTGGATTACGGTGATATATTTTTTCGTTTTGATTTTTTTTTTTGTGTTACGAAATTTGTATTTTTTGTTGGAAAACAAACTAAAGCGATTAGGCCTACTGGTGATACCCCTTAAAAGAAGCGAATATTAGAAAAGGAAAACTAAAACGATAAACGGAATTTATTTCGTTCAGCAATATTTTTATTTTAAATTGTAAGATGGTAACCCTAACAGAATTGCTCTCTGAGTTATGGCGAATAATCATACACACTACGGCAACCCTGTGAGAGCTTTAAAAAGGGACCGATTTATGTAAGTCATTGCAACCAGACTGAGAGACAAACATCCTATCTTGCCTGTACTGACAATTTTTCTTGGACAGAGTATAGCTATTTCATCAGAGCATCGGTGGTGAAAATATCGATAAAATAAGGAAAGGCAAGAAACATTTTTGCAATGTTAGAGCGGGTCAATAGACTCCGCTATATTTCTATCACCTATAAGTTTTAACGCGCGCTTTTGAATTCTGTCTAGCAGGTGCAATGGAGTTTTTGGTGCACCTGACCAGATATGAGCGTTGTACTCAAGCTTAGGCCGAATAAGGGCCTTGTATATTGTAGCTAATTCTGAGGGTGTAAAATACTTCTCACATCAATTTAATGAACCTAGACATTTCGCAGCGTTTTTGGCGACTTCGTATATGTGGTCATTCCAACGGAGTTTGTCGTTGACACATATACCAAGTATGGAAAGTCGTTCGGTTTCGTCGGTGCAAGTCCCATTCATGGATAATGGGTGAGGGTTCAGGTTTCGCTTTAATGATAGAAGGCAGCATTGTGTTTTGGAAGCATTAAATTCCACTCTATTGATTGTGCCCCATTTTATAATGCTGTCAAGATCGGAATTTAATGTGTTTAGCATACGTCGCCGTTCCAGTTCCACGGCCGAAGAGCAGTGACGTGAGTCAGGGAACGAATATGAAAAACTGAGGCTGCTATCATCAGCGAAAGAATGTATTGGATTAGAAGTAACTAGATAATACCAGTCGTTTTCTGTGCTTATGAAAACTGTACGCAAACATATATTTTTTACGCGCGAAGCGGGACCAGGATGGTTGCAAGTTTCTACAGGTAGATATTGTCCAAGGGAGTAATATTTTTCGCTTGGAAGAAAGTCTAAAGGATTTACACATAAAGACCGCCAAGTGGTTGCGACCAATTCGCATTGAAGGGCATCACAATGGAACCCAAAGGACTTAAGTGTAGTTAAGTGCAATTTGCTGAGACATTTTTGGTGCTAAGCGCATTGTCATTGGATTAATGTCATCTCCAACAGAAGGTGTATAAATGTAGATTTTTGGTATTTGAAAAGGGAAAAGAATTTCGAGCGCAATATCCTCTCTGCTTTTATTTTTAATTCAATTAAAATGTACATTTCTCGCTGAGACCAATTTGCAGCTAGGCATCATTTTTGGAATTAATAAAGAAAAACGTTTATTTTAGATATGATGCCTGAAAATACAGACTGATGCTATTCGCCCGACGTTCGGGACACGGCTACTTAACGAAATGTCAAAGTTTAATCGCGTAAAACAGTGAAATAAGGGCTTGCTTCGCTCGCAAAAAGGATTCTAAACTCCAGTATTACATTTTAAGGCCCAACTTATTTCTTAAAACACTTTTTTTTAATGAAAATACAATTACGTTATGTCAACTACGAAGCCGTGTCCCGAAGCCAGACAAACGTCAGTCAGTAGAAAAGTGTCGGGCGAATAGCCACTTTGGAAAATATAATGTTTATGGAAAGTCATATTATACGTTATCCAAGTTGCTTTTAAAGCAAAAAGCAACATCTTGGACGCCTGCCTTTCCCCTTTCGATTTCTGACGGGGACATACCTAGTTAGAAAAAGAAACATACTTTTCTTTTCTTTTGTAATTCTGAGTTCAGGCATTTAAACATTTGCAATACAGATATTAAAAATATATAGTACACCGGTATTCGTCCACACTTGCGAATTTATACCTCCTGGGCTGCAGCAAATTGTTCTTAATATGCAATGCAACAATAAAAATATTTGCCATGCCAATTTATAGCTAAAACTCTTCGCGAATATACATGTTCACTGATGATAAAATATCTAAACTTAGCTTTGTATGCTATTCTATTTTCGTATGCATTTAAGTTGTGTTCCCGAGCCGCAGCAATCAAAAATGTTGATGTTCCTTGAGATTCAGACACAATCCATTACCGTTTTTGGCCAGAAGGCACATACCCACTCTAAATCGTGGTGCTACAACAAAATGTAACCTCACATTATTCATAACGTATGTTTGCCGCACATTGTTACCTACATACAAAACAAAAAACTTTAGAAAACGCAAAACACAATTATTAGGAACATTTAAAACGATTTCATTGCACAATTAAATTATAAAGGTATATTATGTACAAATCTTTCACATTTTATCGAACGATAAATATATCCGACATTTTGTGGAGCACCCCGCGTCAAACGAAACGCACCAGGAAAAAAGATTAGACGAACAAATTGGTCTTACCACATACCTCAGTATGAATTGAGTTCGAATGCATCAAAAATATAGTTTTATTCCTAATATCCAGTTATATTTCATCAAATTGGTAATTAAATAGTTAAAATAGATCCCTCCAAAATTCTACTTCTTTTCCGCACGAACAAGACCGATGAAAAAATATATAATAAAGATAAGTATACAGAAAATTGAGTTACAAAAGGAACGTCAAAATGCCAAATATAACAGTTTTCAGATGTGAATAAAGTGATACCTACCAAACCCAACAAATAGGAATGCGGTGGGAATGGGAACTGGGAATTGGTATTGCCAATAGGCGTTTTTTTTTTTTTTTTTTGGGTTCAGAGCACAATCTAAACTGTTATACAAAAAGTTTGTGTTTCTTTTTTAGCTCAGATGCATCAGAGCTCGAATTTGTGTTTCTTTTTTCGTTCAGAGCATGATCAGAGCGCACTCTATGAGCTCAGAATTAATTGACTGAGCAGGCTGAGTAAAATGCTGATTACACATATACATTCACACTTCCAGTCATATTTGAGAGAAACAAAAAAAACATCAGAATGATCTGAGCACGCTCGGTTCAGAGCGCGCTCATAATGCTCGAGCTCAGTTCAGTGCTCAGCTCTGAACTAAAAAAGAAAAACGACTAATAGGCGATTTTTCTGGTTCAGCTCTTTTATAAGGCGTTTTTCTTTTTTAGTTCAGAGCACAACCTGAACTGTTATACAAAAAGTTTGTGTTTCTTTTTTAGCTCAGATACATCAGAGCTCGAATTTGTGTTTCTTTTTTCGTTCAGAGCATGATCAGAGCGCGCTCTATGAGCTCAGAATTAATTGACTGAGCATTCTGAGTAAAATCCTGATTACACATATACATTCACACTTGCAGTCATATTTGAGAAAAAAAAAAAAACAGGAAAAACAGAAAATCATCAGAACGATCTGAGCTCGCTCGGTTCAGAGCGCGCTCATATAGCTCGAGCTCAGTTCAGTGCTCAGCTCTGAACTAAAAAAGAAAAACGCCTATAGAATGGAAGGAAGGAGAGGGAATTTAAAATTTAAGTGCGAATTCACGAGGAAACCTATATCGTTGACCCAGAATGGAGCCCTAAGGAAACGAGGTTAAATTCAAATATTAAAAAGCAAACGAACAACTAGGTATATACTGATACACTATGCACACCTCTAACGCGAAGATGCATTCACACCGAACTAGTTCTCGTTCTTTGACACGAGACCCCAGTCGTGAAACTTCTGTATAAACTGTTTTGGTTACAAATTTCGATCGCATAACATAAATAAAATTCAAAGCATTTAAAAATAATATTAGATCATTAATTAAGTGTGGAAAATGATTTTAAGTTGTGAAGCCTAGTATGCTGCGCGCTGAAATTAAGCAAGCAGTACGCAGTTCAAGCTAAATTTGTTAGCCACTGTATGAAAAATCTCTACAGAATCTAACTAAGTGTATTTATTAATGCAAAATACATTTTCCACAGCTAAATTTTGACATATCAGAGAAAATATCGGTATTCGGTATTTACAAAATTTCAAACGAAAGCAAATTAACAGTATCGAGAATGGTTAGTTGAACACAAAAAACAAAAAACAACAATTCACAAACAAACAAAAAATTGTTGTTAATTTAATTTCTATTAGAAATTGAATATTTAAACAAGGAGTACCTGGAAGAGATTTTTGAAGAGGAAGCTTTAAAAGTACAATTAAAGAAACGTAAGTTTTAACGGAACTTACACTGTCAAAATTAAGCGAACATTAAGTGAAAGTGATGGAGAGAAACATTGGAGAGGCGCTTAATTTTAGCTTTCCTGGAACAGCATACTAGGCTTGAGTTGTGATATTAGTTCGGTCTGCTATTCTGCTGAATTTGTTGAATATTGCAAAAGGTATGTTTGTTTCAACAACCCAATAATTGGAAGTCGTTTTCGTGGAAGACGAAAATGATTTTAAATTTGTAATTTTGTCGAACTTACCAAAATCCGAAATACGTAATTTTTTCAAACGATCACAAATCGTTGGAAGGTTGAATTTCATCATAAAAACACTTATAAAAGTGTTAAGCACAGATGCAGCACTGTATGGGGCTATATATCTAGCTAGAGTAAGCAATCTACAATGACTTTTGGAGGAGCTGCATGGATGAGGAGGAGGAAGAAATCGTTCTTCATCTTCTTTGTAACTGCCCAGCTCTAGCAAGTTTGCGCATAATCAACTTATGAGAATACTTCTTCGATGACCTGGGAGTGAGTTGTCTCGCACAGACATACCCACCCGCATCCCTTAGACGGGCTGTTTGTGGATTACAATCGAGGGGTAGACTGCATCGGTCACCCTTGGTCCGAAACAAACCGTCACTCTCGGTTAAACTCACCTCTTGACCAAGTTGAGACACCTCGCAATATGCGCAGTAAACAGGCTGATTGCTGCAACTGCCACTACTACTAGGCTTTTTGCAGCATCCGCCCTAGTTGATAAGTTGCCAGAGGAAACAGGCATACTCCATATTCCTCCTTGACCAACCTTATTAAACCTTGAACCAATCTACTAATCACCGATGACGCATACCGATTAACGTCATTTTGACGAGACGTCGGAGGATTACAAGCGAGGGGCACACTGCGCCCGACACCCGTCGTATATCCGAAGAGATATATATCCCCAGTCTCGTCTCTTCAAGGAGTTGTCTGAGGATTACAGGCGAAAGCAAGATAGTTTCGTTCTCTCTTCCCCTATCCGAGGATAAACTGTCCCGATTCTCACACAATATTATTTCTACACATTTGAATATCTTATAAACACGAACCTAACAAATAAAATGCTAGCATGTAGGTTATTTTTTATACACACCATTTCATATAAAACGTGCGTACTAACCTTTAACATTATCTAGGTACTCGGTATGTCATCAGTTATCACGCATTACGTCATTCAACGTACGGTGTTTTTCCCTAATGACCTTCAGTCCCGGAAAGACCAATCGTTTTTTTTTTTTAAGGAAGGAATAATGAAATCAAATCCCACTAACATCATCCATCCCCTTTGATGCTGCTGCTAAAATAAAACGTCAACTTTTTTTTTTTTTTTTTTTTTTTTTTCTGTGTTGCCGTAATTTCTATTACAAAACCACTCACAACCTTTGAATATTAAATAAAAAAGTCCTTTTATGATGACATAAATCATTTTAATTGGAATTCGTTTGGTATGAAAATTTACGTTGGCATAATTCAATGGACCGTGGCATTTTTGTTCTTTGCTTGTAATCGCGTAAATAATCGCATTTTATTGCAGGAAATCGCTTAATTAAACTGTAACAAATAATGTAATTTGATATCTTTAGTGAATCAAGATTCGCTCGATTGGGTTTCACTTACAACTATAAGCTTTTGTGTAACAAGTAAAATGGAAATTAAATCGAATGACAAGTTTTGTGGTAGAAAAATAGGTGTCGGCCTCGACTTCGACAGATTACAAACAGAGACACCTCTGTTGACTCAAAATGTTTACTGCTGTAGATAGCAGCAACATTTTATAGAGCGGTCGCCTTAAGTGTCACACACAAGTGGAGGGGAACCCAACCCAACTTAGAGTTCCCCGAAGTATAATTTGGCCTTCGATTGGGCTTCTTCAGATTCGCTCTCAGATTTCAGATTTCGTGTGGCTATGGCTAATCGAACATAAAAACGTCACTTGCTCTTTTTTGTGTTGATATTCGTGCGATTCGAATTTGTGTAGCCTTCAAAACTTTTCAAAGCGTTTTCCATTCACTGGTTAAATTTTACATTAAAATATTCTAAATTTGCGTCCCGATTGATTTCTGAATAATTATATTACATAAATAAATTACAAGAATAGATTCACCCGATGCAATGCCTTTCGTTGAGTACTTAATTAAACACCACCAGAAAACCAACCTACAACTTTTTGATTTAATTGGTTCCCTGTTTAGCAAATGTTAGAGCGAAAATTGTTAGCATGACACTGGTGTAGTAGACCAGGGGGTCAATTCTCGTTCTATGAAAAGGTGAAACCAGACATCATCATTTTTCATATGAATCATTTCTTTTCACGGCCTCATTTGCAAGTGAATGTTTTTAGTGAGAGTTTGAAAATTGTGAAGCCTCTTTCATACATACGGTGACCATCCGCCCTTTATTTAAAAGGGCAGTCCTTTCTTTTAAACCCCTGGTCTATATTATTTTCATTTTAATAAAGTACGGATTTTGTCCTTTATTTTTGAAACTGACCTTTAAAACACCGACTAAAAATTGTTTGCATTTAGTTCATAGTTAAAAATATTACGTATGATGTGCATAGGTACATTACTTGAAATTGTGTTTACACCCTCAGTGCTTCAGAGTGTGTATACCTTAGATTTCAGTTTGTACCTAACGGGTTCTAGTGCACCAACTGAAGAGTGTTTTCAATCAGGAATAACGCTTGGAGTAGTGACAAATCACAAATGAATGTATACGCTGTTAAACCTACTCTTATAACTAAATGTAGTTTCGGAAAACCCTACTTAGAATTTAGAGGTTTAAGAAAAATGAAGATGTTTTTAAATCTATCCACCCTTCTAAAAAATACGAAAAGTCAGACTGGCTTTATTTTTACACTCTTTATTCAATGAAGAAAGACAGTTTACATTTTTTTTTTCTGTAGACCTAAATAAAAATGTTAATGTTTTGGCGAATCGAACATAAAAAGCAATACCGATCACGATCACAAAAGATTGATTTTTTCTAAAAAAAAAAAAAAAAAAAAAAAAAAAAGCAGCTGTCAACAAATCAGTCACTTCAAGTTATTCAAATTATAAATATGGAACGAAAAAGTTATTATAACTAGAGATGTAACGGATATCCGGTTAGTATCCGTTATATGGCTATCCGACCACTTCGGATAGGATATTCGGCGAATACCGGATAGTTAAAATGAAGCATAAAAACAAGAAGTCGAATGAAAAAGTTTTTTCTTTTATTAAAATAAATAAATAAATAATTGGCGCAACAGGTCCGGAGAGACCCTAGGCCTAGCTTCTCACAACCATTCGTTTTGTGTGAGTTTTTCATTTTTGGAACGAATGGAAGGGATCTACAGTTTAATGCCGACTCCAAACGGCTAATTGAGAAGCTCTTACAAGACATTTATACTCTCGGATGTTTGTCAGACGTTCGCGAGAGGTAGCGCAGCGGAAAAAACCCTACAAAGGCGGAATTGGGTTTTTGCGGGATTCGAACCTTGAACCCCCGCATAGCAGTCCAACACACTAATTAATTCTTTTATTAACAGTACTTAAATAAGTATCAAAATTTGTACTTATAATTAATTAAAGGCAGATTATGGTGAATAAAAATAAGTTTTTCTGCATTAACCGCTAAAAGACGGTTGCGTTTATTTCCATATATGTATTAAGTCAGCTTCAGAAAACAGTCTCTCGCTGTCAACGCTGCTACTTATTGATGAAAGATAGACCTTCGCAAATTTTGCATCGCTATGAATGTATTCTGCTCTCGACATTATATTCGGCCGCCGGATATTCGGCTATCCGGCCAAAATGTATACCGAATATCCAGTTTCCAGTTCATTATTTTGCAAATCACTATCCGTTACACCTCTAAATATCAAAGAAGAAGGAAGTCGTTGCATACCTATATATTGAGTCAGCAATATTTTTAGTATATCTGAACTAGCACTGAAATTCATAACAATAATATTGCTAGAAGAATTCATTCTTTAGGTTCAACCATTTCTGATTTTTAAACAGAAAAAAGATCAGTAATCAATTCTGAAACTAGCTTTCATTTGAAATATTGAAGTTTCAGTGGGAACGCAAAATCGGATTTCGAATTTTTTCCAGAAATGTTGAATTTAGGTGCGGCTCAGCTCAACATCTGAAAAGCCAAAAATGAAAACGATCTTACCGTTTTTTAACAAATGAATAATAAATACAAAAATATTGGAAGCAAAATAATTGTTGTCCTTTATTTTTTTTCGGCGAATATGGTCACCGTATTCATACAACACAGTGTGTGGCATAAACAAATCATACTGAGACCCCCAACTCACAATCCTCTTGCCGCTGGCCCCCTCATTTTTTGCCAGGAATCCGCCATTTTGTTGTCCTATCCGTGTACGCCAATTCCTATCCGTTTTGCTTTGTCCACAGTGAAATGTAAAAAGATTAGGTGCGAATGTGTTGGTTGAGAGGATTTTTGACATTTGTCAATACGAATTTCTATGCAACAATACTAGCGCACCTAAACTTTTTGGGAGCGTACAATTTAGCTTGTAGGCAAATAACTGTTCATCGGTCGCAGTTGGGGGTCTCAGTCTATTGTCTCTGGTGTGTGGTATTGAAATCACCACGATATTTTCACTTATTTAACCAGAATCGCATTTTAGTACAAAGTGAATCGAAAAAATTAAAACAATGCGTGAAAGCGAATGTGAAAACGATTTATTCGATTCACTCCGACGAATCGACCCCCTGGGGTCACACTGATTTTCTGTATTTTCGTTTGTTCAAGATTTTTTAAGGACAACGTAGGTATTCATTTTGACGTAGCTGCCTCACAAAAACTGTTTGTACAATATTGTGCGCAAAAAAAAAGAAAAGCAAATAATATAATGAACGAAAATACAACGCAAGATGGAGTTAACCAATATAAACGTTCACATCGGTTTCGTTGACGTTTTCAACTGACACGCTATACAGAAAACATTAAACGCCAAAAAAATGGATGCAAGATAAGTAAGATTATTTTCAACATTTTTGGCCGGCGACAGATCTGAGCTCTCATAAATTGAGATAAATCACACGCGTTAGGAAAACATTGAGAGAATGAGAAAATTGCAATTGTCGTTGAATAAATTAACATGAGGCTTTATTTCGATTTTGTTCTCAAAAAATTGCTTATTGATTAAAAAAAAAACAAAGTTTCATTTTGAATTTCTTAAAAAATTCCTGTATTATTTGATTAATATTTTTTTGTGTTTAGTAAGATTACTAAAAATAAATACATTAATAAAATAACTACCTAAATAAAACATTTATCAAAAACAGACACACCCGGAAAAGAAATGTAACCATGGATTCGATCAATCACATGACAAATAAACTGGAAAAATGGAACAATTTGTTGCAAAGCTATGGTTTGGTGACAGACGTGAAAAACCGGTCAACGAACAATTACTCATTTTATCGTAGGAGTAAAAACTAGCAATTACTTTGAATCGGTTTACATAAAAACCTAGTTTCCTAGGTTTAACTTCGATGTACATGTACTTGCCTTGCAATTTCTGTCAAACTTGACAAGTCACAACTGTCATGTGGTTGTTTATTTTGTATTTATTTTCAGATTTTTGTGGGGAAAACTATCAAAAAAAGAAAACAAAAAATATGCTGAGCAAAGAAGACGACTATTTAGAAGGGCTTTAACTATGGGAAGAATAAGTGCATCTATATTCGATTTTTAATTGACTCTTCTGAATTTTAGCAGACGATGAGGAACTTCCATCTACCTCGTCACTAGTCTACTCCCAAGAGTTACCAAAATGAATTGGTGTTTGTCCAGGCCATAGAAGCTGTATGAAAGATTTTGCTAAGCAAATCCCAAACTCCAGCTATCAAGACCTTAAAAAAAAACGCTGAGCTTAAGATGTGTGACTTTTTATTATCTAAATGTTCAATTTTGCACCTGGAAACATACCTACATTTTCTTTGCCAAATCGCTTGGTGATGTTTGATTTCTTCCTCAGTTGGCGGAAAATGTATCCAATCACTATTTTTTGACACACACAGTTACTGAAACACATAAATGTTTGCTTTTTGGAAATGTTTACCTGAAAGCCCGGATCTCCTAAATACCTTAGGAAAGATTTAATTTTCTGCATATTTGAAAGAGCACCACCACCACGTGTCTCAAAATTGTCATTTAAAAAAGTACTAGCCAAAAAGTTCACATTTACACGCGTGAAACCAAACAATTGTTTGAAGTTATTATCGTCACCAATTATTCTTCTTTGTTTATACTGTTTTTATTAACACGAACGTTAACAACAAGAGGTAAAAAAGGTATAACCTGAAAACTATCGCATCCATGTTTCATTGAACATCGAAAATTCACAATATGTACTTGGACTATTTTATGTACGAAATGTACGAAATATGTAGCAGACTCAGAATTTGCATAGCATTTGCTCTGTCTGATAAGTTTTATTCATACCGATCTGAGTAAAAGGTCAGTGCGCCGCTTTTCGAACATGTCAAAAGTTGGAACTAACTCAAATTGGTTTTTATTCATTTTGCTTTCGATTGCTTCGATTTGCACATTTCTTTTGAGTAAAAGCAATTGCTACGTTTTATTCATACGATCCATTGCTTATCACTGATTTATAATCATAGGTTAACCTAAATCTGTGGTAAGCTTAGGTTAGTGGGTTGGCGAGACAGGGGGAACCTGCAGCCGCCACACTTAGAATAATATAGATCCATTCCCATTATGATAAACACTTTCTTTCAGATTCAGAGTCGTTTTTCTGTTCTAGAAATAAAAAAAATATAAAAAAAATATCTTTTTCAGAGAAAGAGCACTTGCGAATCTCGATTTCTTAGCGAGATTTGCACCTACCTTCCTACTTTCCCTAACACCAATACATTTGCCATTTGTCAAGCTAAGAAGTTTGTTACACTGTTGCATAAAGGCTTACCATTGTACTGGTTTTTGCACTATTTCGCTTTCCCGAGTACGCAAGTACCATTTCTCTCACTTTGAGTACTATTTGTACTGTTTTTAATTTTTGAAATAAATCGAACATAATAGATTATTTCACTACAAAAATTTAACCCAAGTCCATAATATTCAGTCATTATACCCGAACATTGCCTCATTTTTTCAAACATGTCAGCGTTTAATCCGATTGAGTTTAAACTGCATTGCGGAGACCAGTTTATGTATTTTAATTCGGGTTGAAACTAAATCTCAAAATAGTGACATTTCTTCGTTCAGAATATAAGTAAAAGTGAAATATAGTATGTAAAATGTATGAAGAAGCTAAAAAATAGATTTAAGTTGTAAAGTGGATGCAATTTTGATGGCTTCGTAGTTAGAAGATGAATTTATCGAAGAGCTGATGGAACAGCAGATGGTGAATTAACGTCGTCCTCGTCTTAGCCAATATTCGTGTTTTTTAGCTTCGATATCAGCATAGCAAATTAAAGTAGGTTTTTAGAATGCTCAAGCGGTCTTGAGTCAATGATAGCGATGTCGTTTATTTTCAGAAATATTGGCTAAAAAAAGAAGCATATTGGAAGCTAAATTCATGATATATACAATAAAAATTAAACTCAGCACACATCAAATCAAATCGATTGACAAGGCAACAGTGGCGTGGCGTCCATATAACCCGATTCCTACCGGCTTCCCTTTTTAATTTCCACCAGGCAACACTACCTACCAAATGAATTTTATATTCAAAAAATGGTACACACACGTAAGCCATAAAATAATTATTGTGTGTGTGTATCCATTTTCATCGCTCATCGTCGTCGTCACGACAAAGCGAAGCGCGAAGGTAACCCCAAATATGTCGGGTTATTAAAGCTCTCACTGGATAGTTGATTTTGAGAGAACATTTACTTGTTATCTCTTTTTTTTTCTTCCCTGACACCTCTTTGTTCAACACCCACTTCGTTATGTAGAAAATAACGCGCTTTTCTTCGAGTTATTCTCATCGGGTTAAACTCCGCGTTTAAATGCAACAGTATCCAGCGGGTTTATGCATGTTTTTGAGTGAAAATTATAAATGTAAATTTAAACCATCGGTTTCAAAAAACTCGGATTTGGGTGTAAAATTAACTTAAACCTAATTTACGCTCGGAGTGAAAAATATGGCCGTTAAAGATTCAATAAAATATGACTTTTTCGAATGCAATAACATAATTTTATGGTATTTAAAAAATTGTGTACTATTTTGAACGTTTCAGTACTATTTCCTTTCAGTTTTTAATACAATTGAGAAGAGTCGATTTGCATCACTGGTTTGTTATTATGTATTTACATTTATAGGCAACGAGTCTGGAAAATAGAAAAAGATTTACATTTGGCTGCTGCAATGACTATCAACTGCAGTTTAAAAACAGTCTTTGAAATCTAAGAGTAAAATCTGTAAGCATCCCAACATCCCCATTGTCAAAACATTTCGAGGCTGGAAATAAAATATGTTTCCAAAGATAAAATTCTGGCGTAACTTCCTCCAACTACGTTAAATCTTGAGGACTACGTTGAAACACTGTTTAATTTAAAAAAATATTTTTACTTTAGGCTTAAGGGCCCTACACACGTTCAATGTTACTTGTCAATGTTACTTGAATGACTCATCTTTCAAGTAACATTGATCGTTTGTATGCTCTTAAATGTTCTTGTCAAGTAACATTGCTACATTGATGAAAACCAAAATCGATTTGGTTTTCATCAATGTTAATTGACAATGATTTGGTCGTGTGTAGGGTAACTATGTGTAACTATGAAACGACTGAACATAATTCAAGCAAACATTGTCAATATTCATTGGTACGTGTGGAGGCGATTTATCATCAATGTTACTTGATGAAAAAAATCGTCAATGATACTTGTCAAGTAACATTGAACGTGTGTAGGGCCCTTTAGGTTACGACAAACAACATCCGTATACAAATTAGTTATACCATTTTTAATTAAGGTTTTAAAATAGATGACTTCCGAAATGAAATGCATTATCATCTAAGTCTGGCTACAAATTGGAACAGGTGTTACAATATATTTGAATGTTTATTAATAGTTTTCGAAACATGTACAGGGTGTCCGGCGGGAAGGTATACTACTGTTTGTTTATAATATCTTTTTGAAAGAGAATGGATCTTATATTGATAAATGTTTTATGTAATGTCGGCAATTATGTATGGAATACAATATCAGGTAAATGTCCGCCTCTGTTATGCCCAATTCACAATGTCGCGTTGACGCGCGCGTGCGTTGACAGATTATGTAGAAACAAAGCGTTCATATGGTGCCACACAAAATACAACTTCAGGCGTTGACTCGACTTTATATCGTTAATATCGTAAAGTTCAACGCGACGCCTGAGTAGAAAATTACAAAATTGTTGCTCGCGCGCTTTGGGATTTAAAATCGTACAATTTCGATAAAGCGTGTCAAAGCGCGCCAACGCACGCACGCGTGCAACGCCGAATTGTGAATTGGGCATTAGTCTCACAAATGCGAGCTCTTTTGAGCACATTTTTCATTACATTCTCACACATTTCACGCGGTACTTCATTAATTTCATCACGAATATTTTGTTTCAGTTGCTCAAGCGTTTCTGATTTGTTTGCATAAACCTTGCTTTTCAGATATCCCCACAAAAAGTAGTCCGGAGCAGTCAAATCAAGCGACCGTGGAGGCCAATCAACATCACCATTTCTTGAAATAACTTGTTGTGGAAAGAGGTCTCGCAGTATTTCCATTGTATTCCTGGCTTTATGCGATGTGGCACCGTCTTGTTGATACCACATGTTAATCAAGCCCAAAGCATGAAGTTGTGTCGTTAAAAAGTTTTCAATCATATCACGATATCGCTCCCCATTCACAGTTACGGTTACGCCATTCATTTTTCAAAGAAATAAGGTCCAATGATTCCTCCTGACCAAATTGCACACCAGACTGTAACTTTTAATGGATGCAAAGGTGACTGATGAATAATTTGAGGGTTTTTCATTGCCCAGAACCGACTATTCTGTTTTTTCACATATCCATTCAAATGTAAATATGCCTCGTCACTCATTATGATAACTTAACTTTAACTTTCTCATCGTCACAGTAATCGATGATTGATTTTGATAAAATGTTTTTACGATCAAAACACGTTGGTTTATCGAATATTTTTCCATAATAAATTTGCCACGTGTCTGTCTACTTCACGACTGCGAAATATGAACTGTCAAGACTAATGTTTATCGAAATGGCGGCAAAACGAAGTAGTATACCTTCCCGGCGGACACCCTGTATATAGTATATGCCAAGCCATATACGGCCATTCGAATAGTCTTCTCAAGAAACTTTTTCAAGACGGATTAGCTGTATGTGCTGTTAAAATTCAAATTTGGAGCACATTGGTCAATGGGTCAATGGGCATGGGCACTATTGCTCTTGATCATATATAGTTATCGCATTCAGGATCGCCCAAGTTGATCAATGAGGCGTTCAATTTTTGGTTTTATATAAGTCTTACGGAATTTGGTTTTTTATGTCAAAGTTTTTCCCATTGCGCCACCTCTCGCGAACGCCTGACAAAAAAAAACATATGTAAAGGGTGTCCGCGAAACAATTTTCGAATTTAAAATTAAATAATAACAGATTCACAGGTTTTTATATAATCGTTTTTATTTTAAAATAAAACATACAAATGCGGATTTATGTTTTGAAAATAATTGAAGTTAAATGTTTACCACGGAGACGAACACACTCATTTAAACGAAACACCATATTTGTGAAAACTTTTTTGCAAGTTTCTTGCGAAATTCCTCTGATTTCGTTGCGAATATTTCTTTTCAGTTGCAATAAATTTCGCGGTTTGTTAACGTAGACTTAAGAAATCCCCATAAAAAAAAGTCCGCAGGTGTTAAGTCTGGCGATCTGGGGGTCCATGGGATATCACCATAACGACTTATGACTTTTTCGGGGAAAATGCGCCTTACAATGTTCATTGATGCTCGCGAAGTGTGTGGTGTAGCACCATCCTGTTGAAACCATGTCGATCCGTTTACCCATTCATTGTTCTCCAACTCAGGTTCCAAAAAGTTTTCCAACATAGACGAATAGGTTTGGGAATTGACGGTTATTGTTTGGTGTCTATCGTCTTCAAAAAAATAAGGCCCGATAATTCCTTTTGCACTTATTCCGCACCAAACGGTCACTTTTTCTGAGTGCAGCTGCTTTTCATGCAATTCTTCTGGATTCTCGGTGGCCCAATATCGACAATTTTGTTTATTTACCGACCCGTCCAGTAAAAAATGTGCTTCATCCGAAAAGATTATGTTTTCATGACCCCGAGGACGAGGAAATCTGCCGAGCATGGTTCTAGCGTATGTCAACCGCAATCCATAGTCACTTTGTTTAATTTTTTGAGTGATTTGAATTTTGTAAGGATGAAATTCCAAATCTTCCTTAATAATTTTGTGCACAGTCGTTTTTTTCAAATTCAGTGCTGCAGAACGTTTTCTTAGTGAAAGACGTGGATTTGCAATAACATCACGACAAACTGCTTCAATTGTTTCGTCAGTTCTCACAGTTCGCGATACACCTGGCCCGTGTCCCACTACAGGTCCTTGTTCACGAAAACTTCGCACCCACTTGCCAATAAGTTGCGTACTAGGACAATCCCGTATACGCCGAATATTGAAATGTCTTGCGAATATCCTGCGCGCCGCCACGGGAGAATCGTTATTTTTAAAATATGCCTCTACAGCAAACGCACGATGCTCCGCCGACCAACGATCCATGGCTACTAAAATCCGCACGACGCGTAAGTGTAATGAATACGCCTCCCCCCTCCGCCGATACCCCGCTCGCCGTTTATTCAAATTCAAAGTCGAAAATTCTTTGGCGGACACCCTTTATATACATATTGATAAAACAATTTTTATCAACATATACATATGTTTAAGGATAATAGAAAATAAATAAATAAATAAATTTTGTAAATCCTATCACCTGAAAATTTCTAAATTCTCTCTTGTTGACCCAAAGCACACTGCCTCTTTTTGACAAGTCAAAATCCTCAATATATGCCTTAAAGCTACACGAACGGTGTGGTGTCTCTTTCTAGCCTACATTTTTGTTTTCGAACATTTTTAAATGCTAGGTACCTAACCTGCGGTTTTTCAACATCGCGTTAAGATTTAAGCATCCGTTGCATCCGTCGGATCCGTTGGATTCGTCAATATTGACGTATTCGACGAAACGAGCAGTCCAGGGCCCAGCACCGTCACGTCGTCGGATTCGTCGATATTGACGTATCCGTCGCATATGGCATATGGTGACAGGAGGCAGTGTTTTAAGTACTCCTATCATTATTTGTCCCACGGAAATACTATCACAATAATTTACCTTTGGCATAAAAATCACAGTTTGTTAATATTATTATGATTACCTTTTTGTTCAAGAAAATTTTGATACTAAAAAATCTTGCTAAAAGGCGATTTAAATAAGCTGTTTATTAATTTAAAAATGTAATTGTGAAATGTAGACACTTATTTTTATGAAATTAAAAAAAAAATACATAGTTTGATTGTTTATTGCAACATTTTCTTTTTTCTCACGGAAGGCTTTTGGACACCGAAATTCCCAAAAAGAGGGAGAACTCCCACGATATAAGAGCACTGGTGACAGCCGATGACAGTTTCTCTCTCTCTCAATATTTCTCTCACGCTGTGCCAACTGTCAATGGGTGCGACGGACAGAAAAGTAGAAAGTTATGCCCAATTCACAATGTCGCGTTGACGCGCGCGTGCGTTGACAGATTATGTAGAAACAAAGCGTTCAGGTGCCACACAAAATACAACTTCAGGCGTTGACTCGACTTTAGATCGTAAGTATCGTAAAGTTCAACGCGACGCCTGAGTAGAGCTACTTTCTACTATCGCGCGCGTTTGACAACTTCGAATTGTTCGATTTAAAGTCATAGAATGTGTCGTTTATAGTTGGAGTGGCACAGACCCGCTAATGTTTATTATACACACAACTTTTAAAAAGCTGTATGATGTTTTTTCAAAGCATAATTAATTAATTAATTCAGTGTGTGGAAATGAGAAATAACATTTTTTTTTTGTAGGGCAACTACTAATTTCTTTAGATTTTTTGGAGGAAAAATATTAATCAAGGGTCTTGTATCCATATTAAGGTTGTTGTGTGCTTTGATATATTGTTAAATATGGTTTTTTTGTATTTTGGAGAATCGTTTTTCAATTCGTGCATAAAAATTACAGCTTCAAGAAAAAAGGGAGTAGACTTGAAATTTTGATTCTGCTCTGAGTTTGTATTTTTCAGACAGAAAACAAACAGAACTTTTAGTTTGTCAAACTTTTCCCTGTTAACTGTCTAAACACAATGAGGCCGCGGCAGGGATGGAAAAGTCGATACAATTGTATCGAATTCGATACAAATAAGTTTGCTCAAGTACAAAAGTACAATTTGCCTTATTTCGATACAAATTTTGTATACCTATCTTTCAAATCCTCTTGCATTTTGTATTTTTCCAAAAAGTAGAAAATCAATTCAAATGACTTTTCATTAGAAACTCGTCCTATTATGAGTTTCAAGCTCAGGCAGTGTGACCAATTTAGCATATTTTCTGCTAAATTTAGTAGGATTATTTTATTTTTTTAAATCATGCAAGCATTTCTTTTACCATAATTTCATGCTGGATCAGAAAAAGTTCGCAGGATTTTGATTAAGCCAAATTATGAATTAAAATAATAAAATAAAATCAAAGTAGACGACCCTTAGTTTCATTTGACAGTGAACACAGCCATTTAACGAATTCAGCATTCACGAAGAGATTTTGATTTAATTTTGGGAAATATATCTTATTTTGACTATGTATGTGCCAAATGAGAGTAGATAAATATATATGTATATGTTTTTTTTATGAGGTCATTAATGTTTAATTATGTAAACGTTTACACCCGTATTAATAAACGCTGTGTAAAAGTTATCAACTTGTTACTCAGCAGTTGTTATGTCCAATTTTTGTATGCTATCTGACGTCTGCTAACTAAATTACTTGTGCACATTTTTTTATTAATAAGGGGGTTAGTTATTATTATTATTATTATTTCTTTTTTTATGATTTTAAAAATAAAATATTTTGGATTTACTTTTTTATATGAAAAAAATGTTTTTAATACAATTGGCTCCATTTCAGTACAATCTCACAACAGTTTTCAGTACAACTGGAAAATGTCATTTTCCATCCCTGGGCCGCGGTAGCAGTGGTATGCGGCGGTAGTAGGACCTCTCAGAATATGTGGCGCTGCACACACAAAAAGTGTATACAATGAAGTAGCGCGATACGTCAAAAGTCAAATTTTCAAATAATTGTTTTATGTGATTTTCTTCATTTAATTCAATTTTCGCAATTTTCCGCCTGCATATTTTCAAAGAACCTATAACCGCGCCGCCTGCTTTAAATTTGAAGTAGGTACATTCAAAAATATTTCAAATTATCACCGCACTGAACAAACAAAACTGAAAATTATTTCGATGTAGCGCGACAAAAGTTAAAAGTTGGACAATATGTACTACAGCCGCTACTACATGATACAGCGGCTCCACCCATTATGTTCACGTTACATGTAATCTGTGTATTTTAACTTTGACAGCGCTGCATACCGCTACTACCGCGGCTTCATTGTGTTTAGGCAGTAATGCCCAATTCACAATGTCGCGTTGACGCGCGCGTGCGTTGACAGATTATGTAGAAACAAAGCGTTCATATGGTGCCACACAAAATGCAGCTTCAGGCGTTGAGTCGACTTTAGACCGTAAATATCGTAAAGTTCAACGCGACGCGTGAGTAGAGCTACTTTCTACTATCACGCGCGTTTGACAACTTTATAATTTCGAATTGTTCGATTTGAAGTCATAGAACGTACCGTTTATAGATGGAGTGGCACAGATTCGCTAATGTTTATTATACACAACTTTGAAAAAGCTATATGATGGTTTTTCAAAGCATAATTAATTAATTCAGTGTGTGGAAATGAGGAATAACATTTTTTTTTTTGTAGGGAAACTACTAATTTCTTTAGATTTTTTGTAGGACAAATATTAATCAAGGGTCTTGTATCCGTATTAAGGTTGTTGTGTGCTTTGATATATTGTTAAATATGATTTTCTTGTATTTTGGAGAATCGTTTTTCAATTCGTGCATAAAAATTACAGCTTCAAAAAAAAAAGGAGTAGACTTGAAATTTTAATTCTGCTCTGAATTTGTATTTTTCAGCCAAAAAACAAACAGAACTTTTAGTTTGTCAAAGTTTTCCCTTTAACGCGTATTCGCTTCAAAGCAGCATTTTGTTTTACAAAATTGTTGCTCGCGCGCTTTGGCATTTAAAATCGTAGAATTTCGATAAAGCGTGTCAAAGCGCGCCGACGCACGCACGCGTGCAACGCCGAATTGTGAATTGGGCATAACGCGTATACGCTTCAAAGCAGCATTTTGTTTTACAAAATTGTTGCTCGCGCGCTTTGGCATTTAAAATCGTAAAATTTCGATAAAGCGTGTCAAAGCGCGCCGACGCACGCACGCGTGCAACGCCGAATTTTGAATTGGGCATTAACGTAAACCTACTTTATCCGTCGCATCCGGCACGTGCGCTGCTTACGGGTCACCTTCCATAAGCTACTGTGTATTCTATTAAACTGTCAGTCGAAAAAGTTCCCACAACGGACGCGAAGAATTCGATGGGTTGGGCCCTTTATTCCTACATCCGTCTTGGACGGAATGAATGTTGAAAAAAAAAAAATTAATGTGGTATTCGTTTGGACTTCTTCAGACTCGCTCTCAGATTTCAGATTTCGTGTGGCAAATCGAACATAAAAACGTCACTTGCTCTTTTTTGTGATAATATTCGTTCGATTCGAATATGTGTAGCCTTCGACACTTTTCAGAGCGTTTTCTATTCCCTGGTGTTAATTTTAAATTAAAACATTCAAAATTTGCGTCCCGATTGATTTTTAAATATTTATACATAAATAATAATTACAAAATTAGATTCAGCAATGCCTCCCTTTGCTTTAGAACAAATTCACGAAAACCTAAACGCCCTTCACCAGTTGTCAAACTCAAGCGCACTTATATTGGTAAATCTGAGAAAATATCTGGATTCGCAAAAGTGCTCTGAAATCTGAAAAAGATAGCTTTTTTTGGACCAAGCGAACATAAAAACTGCTCTGAGAGCAAAAAAAAGTGCTCTGAGAGCGCCCAATCGAATACCACATAAGTGAAGGAAAATGAATCGTGAAAGGTAAGAATTGGCACAAATTCAGAATTTAAAAACCGATCAGTAGGCTTTAGCCGTATTTTATTATCAGCCATGATCTATACAGATCATCGATTTAAATGCAAATACAACAACAGCACATGATCCTGCTTCTCATCGAGAACATTTTTTTTTTTTTTTTTTTTTTTATAATTTTACCTGCGCTCAAGGGATTATGAATACCCTTATAATGCGGGGCACAGCGCGGCATTCAAGTTTTTAGGAAGAGAAAGAGGGATAGGAAAGAGTTTGCGGCGCAGTGGATATTCTCCACGAGTGGCGTCCTAATAGCTAGGGGAGAATTGTTGATATTTGTGTTCGCTTATAATTCCCTTAAACTTATTCGCAGTTTTTTTATTTGTGAAAAATGTTTCGTGGCACTGGCTCGGATTTGAACACGTAACCTCCCACTCAACAAGCGAACACTCTATCACTGCGCCACGGCCACCCGCATGTATCATGATCTGAAAATTATTTCTACTATTTCTCGCTGCGTTGTTTGGCGCTGTTTGTTTCATTTTTAAATGTTGGTGTGCCTGTAAACGATAGCCAAGCCACACGTTGCCAGACTTAAATATTCAACACCATTCATAACAAGCAATCAACAAGCATATTTTTCACATGCGAATAAATTTCCCGTCCGTATTTCGAGCAAAATATTTCATAAACATTTAAGTAAATGTTTCATAACCATTTATTAACAAAAAAATGTTTATGAAATATTTCGCATTTTCCCAATCGTAAATAATTATTGTTTCACAAGTTTTCCTGTAGAAAGGCGAGAGTTGTTTTTTGTTGTCTTCTTTTATCATAAAATACGAATTTCCAAATAATCTTGGAATAATGCATAATTTTGGCTGCATAATTTTAAATTATTTTCAAAGCTGATTATTGGGAAACACATTTCTTTTTTATCACAAAATAGTACAAAGAAATAATGTAATCGCAACAATTTTCGTCGATTTTTTTGTAACTTACTTCAATTTGTTCATTTGGGTTTTCGTGTTTAAACCGCTGTCATTTACTTCGTCTTAGAATTCCAATTACCGACGAGAAGTGCAAACTGCGGTTAGATTTTCATTACCTACATTTCGAACTGATTGTAAACCATTTCCTTTTAAAAACAAAACGCACCGTATAAGGTATAACTAACGCTCGTATCTATCTTCTTTTTTAGGGGATTATCCCTTTTTTCAAAGTCAAAAAAACTATCCCCTGAAAATTTCGAAAATCCCTTTTTTATCCTATAAACTCCTCTTTTTACCATAGCAGCAGATTTCTAACGATATATCGTCATACACTGTAAGCGAACCGACCTTATGCGCCATTGTGAATTCAACTTAACGCGGTGTTGTGAATTCATTTTTGAAAACAAAACCTGAATTGCTTCCTTCAATCGCTGCAGAAGACGAATATATATAAGGAAACCAAAAGTGGAGAAATTGTTGGTATCGAAAACGATTCAGATGCGAATGACGACGATGGCGATGACGGCACGTTGGTTGTTTATTAAACAGATATGTAGTATAAAAATAATAATAATTTATTAAACACAATTTACATTCATTTTTTGTGTTGATATTATGCTTTCTCGTCAATTTCAGTGAGAAAACAAGTTAAAAACATATCCCCTATATTATCCTCTTTTTTGAATTGCGATATCCCTTGAAATCTCAAAATTTCTGGCATTTATCCCCTTTTCTGTTCGCAAAAAGATACGAGCGTTAGGTATAACGGAAGCGGTGTTGTTGTTTTCGAGCCCCTGGCCATGATAATAATTAAAAACATTTTCATAAATATTTGATAAATACTTCATCGGCGTTTTCAACGTCAAAAACATTTCCGAAATGTTTGACAAAAAAAATGTTTCTGAACAAATCTTTCGCTGGTCTGGATACACCTTAATATGTCAAGAAAAACCGAAAAGCCGCAAAACATTGTTTATTTGTCGCACATTTGAACATAACATTTTAATTTTAGTTTTTAGTTTTTAAAAAACAATATCGAAAATCAAAACTATGCAAATTTGACTCAAATGGTAACACCTTCGACAAGCAAGTGAAATGTCATGTCCATTGAAATCATGTTGTGACGTCACGCTGCACCGAATGTTTGCAATATGGCTGGCGGCAAAATGAGGTTTGCCATACTCATAGCAACTGTAGCCACAACTTAAAAATAAAATTCTTCAATGATCCGTATTGTTTTATTATCGTGATCTGATCCGGATCAGATCACGCTGATAATAAAATACGGCTTTTGACACTAACTGGGTAACTAAGGTGGTCTTGATAAAAGATTAACCAGCCTAATAATAACCGCAGTTTCCCAACTGCTATAAAATCCTTATATATTTTTTTTTTTTTTTATGAATCTTGTTATTATTCATGCTGTACACATTAGGTCTGTTCCCTTACGATACTGCATTCGAATACATTAATCAAACTTCGTTTCCTTACGCAAAATTGGGTAGAAGTGAACGAAGTTTGACTAATGTATTCGAATGTATTCGAAAGCATTATCGTAAGGGAACAAACCTTTTATATCATTACTTAGTACACCGCAGGACACTGAATAATTATGTCATACCTAGATCAACCGTCACCTGATGCGTGTACATAGTTTGAAAGCAAAAAAATTATGACTCAGTTTGCCATCACATGTTATACGAGTGTACCTGTATTTATCTAAAATTAATTCCCTCCCCCCTATAGAGCTCGATCAAAACTGGTATACTTGTTTTGAAAATGAGTTGAACCAGGACACTGCATCTTTATGATGTCACCTTTTCGCTAGTAGTAAACCTCACGATTCACGAATCACCCGAATGGACCGATATACGGAAACGACATCCCTAATTTATTATTTTGTAACAACCCTCATCTGCCTCGAGTGGCAATCGTCGAGTGGCGTTCCGTATCGATTTTCCTACCTCTTACCCATACATTTCTTTCTCAACAATGTGACCCCGGGGACTTGCAAGATAGGCATATATAAATACTACAGTCGCAGGGGTGTATTCCATTTCCAACTCACTGCATGGATATGAAAACAGTTTAGCAATTCGATTGCAAAGGACACTTATGCATTTGTTTTAGTTCAATTGCAGAGGATACTTAACCTAAAATTCTAATTCGCACGGGTGACAAATGGTAAGCATTCGGATAAGTTTGTTGACTATAACTATAATCTCCAACGCGACAGCACCGTTTCAAATGGTTTAAATGTATATAGAGGTTTCGCCGCGTCATCGCGTGTTCTAATCAACTCAAGTTGGGCAAATTTTTTGACGAAGATTGATGTCTTGTGCATTTTGTCTGCTGTGCTGTGAACAGGCACGGCATGGGATATCTGCGAAAATATGTTAATCTCTACCTCCGTGTGTGCAGTGGCTTGGGTTGTCCTTTTGCCTTTTATCAACCTTATGCAACCATGTGCAGCTTTGCATGCTTTGCTCATATGTTGTTTGTTACTGATGCAACTCATGTAGTGTAAGTTTGGACTTTGGGCTTACACCGACTGATGTACCAGCAATTAAGGAGCACGTTTAGAATGAAATCAGGTCCGTACATTTTATGGCAATACGTATGTACGGTTTCGCTTATTGAGGAGCTTCTGTGAAAGTTCATTTTGACAAAAACTTACAACCCAAGCACTTATAATTGAGATATAAAACAATGAAACCAATTTAGAATGATTTATCAATTCCGAATTAAGTGTCATCGATCAATATGAACTACAAGAAATTTTGGGAACTCGCCCACTATTACTCTTACCTCATTCTTCCAGAACAAACACATTTTGAATAAGACCATTATATAACCTGCTATAATTTGAGAGAGCATTTTAAATTTGACACATTCATTTTTCTGTCGACCCAACAAATCCATCGACATAAGAATCGACTTTGCCAAAATGTAAACAACAATATAACACCCATCTATCTTCTGAAATATAGATCAGATGGTGTAATATCGTACCAACTGCACAGGATGTGTAACTTTTCAGTCAAACACTTCAGCAAGTCTTCGATATTAAATTAACTTTTTGTTTATACGTGCATTCTCTATGCATGCACTACCAACACAAACGAATATTAAAATAAACATGATACCGAAAATACCTATATTGGGCATATTGAGCTTTGTAGGTGGCAGTGGCATAGATTTGTAATTCGAATATGAGTGATGAGTTCAAGGAACCACGCCACATTTTCCAATTAACAACAAAAATAGCTTCATCTGAAGACGTCAGATAGTGAGCGCTCCAATGAGTAGGTAGTTTGATCTAATTCAATGAGAGCGTTTTAAGTTTAGGTTTCGACCCGCTCAATTATTTAGCATGTCATTTGAGTTCCTATCATCCATGCGTTTTAAATTATATGGATACAAACCATTTATATTGACAAGATTATGGAGTGCACAAGATTTTATGGAACGCAATCACAGACTTCGATGTAGCTATTTAGCAAAAGAACACAAAAATCGTGGAAGAAAATTAGCATGCACAGTCAGCGCAGGATGACTAAGGCTCTTTAGAATATCCCTCAGTGCCACACCCTCAGTTGAAGACCCCTTCTAGTCATGGCAAGTTATTTATAAATTATGAATTTTCACAACTACCACGCAGAGTGGAAAGGAGAACTTGCGTGCTTTTAATGAATTACTCGGTTAGAGACTGATTTCACGGTGCGATATGGATGCGGGTAGTAATTATTTTATTGGAATGCCTATGCCTAGCCTAACCCCACATCCTCAAACAATAGGTACATGTGTTTTCCACATCTCACCATCCAATCCGTGTTCAAGTAGCACTGCAGCAGAGTCAAGGACACACATAGTTTATGCCAGAGCACGCTTTCTCAAACTTTATTATTGGTTTCGCCCGCAACAGTTCTTGCAGATCCTACACAAGCAACAATGTTAGCCAGAATGAAAGGGAAATTCGTGTTAGAAAACCAATACATTTCTAAATTGAACAAAACATGCACGATAGACGATACATTAAATTTGTGTGTCAAGATGTGCATGAATTTTGCTTGAGGAAGTATATTCCACCCAGACCTTGCTTCGATTCTTATCGAGAAATTGCCGATTATTTGCAATAAAAAGACACACAACGGCCCATAGTGTATGCACTTCAGCACAATCCCATATTTGCGCTACACTGCAACCCCCCAATTTGGATTCCCTCTTCCAAAAGTCGTAGAATAACAGAATTTTATTGATTTTTCATTTTCAACCCAAACTGCAGTGCCATAGCATTGAGCCATGTCGCTTTTGTATGTGATGTGGTGAGGTGACTCGTTGGCATGGACAGAAATGGTAAATGATCGGTATCGCATCGCGAAATCAATGAAAGTTTATACTTTTTTAGATTAAGATTTTCTTTTTCGAATATTGTACTTACTTGGTAATTCAGCGTGTCTTATATTTTATATCCATACACACGCGTTGAATTGGTAATAGATACAATAGGATTACACTGGTAGTGAATTTTCAATTTGATTGCAGGAAATGTACAAGATAAATTTGATCTTCTTTTTTCAATTTTATTAAAAAAAAACACAGCACTTGCAAAATTTAATTCACGAGGATGAAGACAAATTTTTCCCCTCTTTCGCCGGTCACACAAAATCAAACTGAGCCGATTCCGATCCGATTGGGCTTTCAATTGTTTCTTTTTCAGTGCAGTGTTTCATTTCGCGTTCTATTCGGGGTATGTCACAACAGCGATGCCATATCTGACGATTTATCGTCATTTTGACGTTTTTCAGTCTCAATGACGATTTGACGTTTTTATCTCGCCAAAAGACGATTTTCAGGTCTCAAGCAAATGCCCAACGACAATTTGCCGATTTTTCACTAACTCATGTAAAAGCAAACGGAACACTTCTTAAGAAGTTCAATTCCAATATGTATTTGGAAATAATACAAAGTAATAAGTTATACATTTTTTGTGATTATTTATTATGTTTATTTGTTTCTATTAGTACCTACCATGCATGAATTTAACATTTCAAACATCACGTGAATGAAAAATGCGATACTTTCTTTTCTACTTAGCAGAAGGCTAAGTTAGTTTTTTATCGGAAAATTGTCGCCTAAGAATTTTTGTGTCCCAAACGCCATTTTGATGTTTTTTTTAGTTAGAAATTGAATCTATGCTAAAATTGTATGCTCTGTTCAAAACTGCAATCCGTTTTCCGCTGAGCCTTACCAATGTTTAGATATCCAGCATCGACTTTGTCCCATATTCATTCAAATCAACGGTTTATAAAATTGGTTTGTACCATAAACCATGTTCTGTGGTTCGGAACAAACTTTTCAAAATCCGTCCTTTATTAAAAAGAAAAAAATATATAGGACGGGGTTGAAAGGACTGTCCTTTTAAAAAAAGGACGGAAGGTCACCGTAGGTATACTCCAGAAATATGTTTTCAAAACGTTATTTCTAAATCAGTTGCTGAGAAATATGTAATATGATTATGACTAATTCATCAGGTATGATATTTTTCAATCTACAAAGTAATTAATGGTATCAGGACGTCGATAAACCAGAAAATAATATTGGAAAACAAACAAAGAAAAGAGAAAGTGGTTCTTAGCTATTTGCATTCGCCTATTAATATTTTGTATAAGATAACAAGTTAAAACTCGAAAACGAAATTGAATTTTCTTTAAAAATTGTATAGTTTACCCCCATTTCTTCTTCAATTTTCAGTATTTTGTAGCATATTATCCCACTTTTTGATGTCCCACGTGTATGGGTATATAAACAATTTTTGACAAAATGTATGAGGTGGACATTATGAAAAAAAAAGTTGACTTTTACGTTAACTTATGTAGCAACTGAAGGGTATGGCAAAACGGCTCGAAAATTGGAATGTAAGCTAATAATAAAACAAATTTTATATGGAAACATTTTTTTTTTTTTTTAAACGGTTATACAGATTTTGAATTATAAAGGCACAGCTTTTAACTTCGTTTTTCTTGAAACGATGTCAATGGCGTATGGGGCAAAACAATTCTCAGGCGACGAATTAAAGAAAGCTCGTGGTTTTATCATTATTAAAATTATTATTACAATTTCTTGCTTTTATGGTAATGACGATTTTTTGACGATTTTCCAAGCAGAAAATGCAGATTTTATAAAATTTTACTGGCACCACTGGTCACAATTGTCATCTCACTGTCAGGGTCAGCGTTGCCATAAGTGCAGATTTGTCTGCAGTTTCAACCTAGCTGCAAACTTCCAGAAATCTGCGCTTCAAATTTTGTCTACATCCGCAATAATTATATTTTTTCTTTTTAACAATTTTTCACATTTTTTGCACACTTGATTTCGCTTTACGCTGTCATTTTCGTATTCAGCTTCTTCGTTTTTGTTGTATTTTTTGATTTTTTATAAATAAAAAAAATTTTGTGTAATAAGATTTTTCTATAGAACTCTGCATTACAGATTTTTTTTTTATCTTAATTGTAGATTTGTAAATATTCTTATGAGGCGTTTTTCTTTTTTAGTTCAGAGCTGAGCACTGAACTGAGCTCGAGCTATATGAGCGCGCTCTGAACCGAGCGTGCTCAGATCGTTCTGATGATTTTCTGTTTTTCCTGTTTTTTTTTTTTTTTTTTTTTCTCAAATATGACTGGAAGTGTGAATGTATATGTGTAATCAGCATTTTACTCAACCTGCTCAGTCAATTAATTCTGAGCTCATAGAGCGCGCTCTGATCATGCTCTGAACGAAAAAAAAACACAAATTCGAGCTCTGATGTATCTGAGCTAAAAAAGAAACAGAAACTTTTTGTATAACAGTTCAAGTTGTGCTCTGAACTAAGAAAGAAAAACGACTATGGTAGCACTGGTCACTTTCAAATTGTCATCCTATCCTATTCCTATTCCTATTCATATCATATCCCATCCTATCCTATCCTATCCTAAATTTAAAGTGGTATACTTAAAGTTAGGCCCCCGTTATAGGCCCCAGCCCCAGTTATAGGTATAGCCATTCGTAAAATGCAATCGAAAAAGTTGAGACAGTATGAAAATGAGTTTTTTTTTTTTCGTTTAGGCGGTCATAGCGAAAAATCTGCCAGAAAAATGTTTCCCTACGAAAACAATTACAACAAACCACTGATTGGATTTGACTTCCTGACAGTAGGAACAGTGAAGAAATGAAGTACTATAGTGGAATGATTCGGTTTTATTTTGTGGAATTGATTGAAAAGTTGATCATCAGGAAAAGTTTTTCGTACGGAAAAATTAATAAATTATTTTTCTAGAAAATTTAAAGATCATTTGCATATTTTGTTATGATAATCTAACTTTATAATATCATAAGCAACATTTTTAGACCAAGATTAAGTTCAACCATCAAGTTTAAGTGGTCAAAAAAGCAGAACATTTTAACGGTTTGGTTTTACGTATTGTTATAACTAGGGCCTATAACTAGGGCTTTAGAACTGAACTATATCAGGAATGTTATGTGGTTGTTAAATTCTACATTATAATGCGTTTTTCTTTTTTAGTTCAGAGCTGAACACTGAACTGAGCTCGAGCTATATGAGCGCGCTCTGAAAGTCTGAACCGAGCGTGCTCAGATCGTTCTGATGATTTTCTGTTTTTCCAGTTTTTTTTTTTCCTCTCAAATATGACTGGAAGTGTGAATGTATATGTGTAATCAGCATTTTACTCAGTCAATTAATTCTGAGTTCATAGAGCGCGCTCTGATCATGCTCTGAACGAAAAAAGAAACACAAATTCGAGCTCTGTGCCTTGATTTTGTGCGGTTTTTGCCGCAATTGCGCTAGGGAACGTTCTGAACACGGTTGCCACTTTGGTAATAAATTACCAAATCTGGTAATTTTTTTCTTAGTTCATGATTTTTGGTAATTTGGTAATTTTTATCTGGTTTTGGTAACTTTTTGAACAGGAGCATCAAAAAGACGAACTCGATATCATCACATGGAAATGCTGCTTTACTTTTTCTGCCCACTACGTTTAAAGTTTAAAAGTATTCCTAGTATTTCAGTAAGTAACGTTCTATAATGTACCTAATTGAATTTAAAATACTTGTGTTAAAATGAATTGATATGTGTCAACCGTTTTCTTTTAGTTTCTATGAAGACTTAAGGGAACTTCAGAAATTCAAATAAATTTCACTATTTCCTATAAATTATTTTTCACGCCGAAATATCAAAAATGTAATGCGACTGACAATAAAACCCAAGTGTTGGCAGACACTCTTTTGACATTCTTTGAAGTAACTATTTTTCACTCGAACTGCGTACTGCCTACTCATATTTTCACGTGGAAAGTTAAATTTGACATATCGCGGAGAAAAATTTGTATTAAAATTTGGATTCCACTTGATAGGCTTTACGTGTTCTGCATAAAGTGCATACTAGGCTTAAACATAGGTGCATTTTTCTACTACCATGACATTTTTTTTATATTAAGTTCGTAAATCAGAGAAAAATCAAACGATACCAAAAAGTCATATTCATACTGGCTCAAGACGATATGTACGATTTTTTCGTGTTTTATCATATTTCCAGATTTTTGGTAACTTTTAGCTTGGTTTGGTAACTTTTTTTTCCATTTTTGGTTGCTAATTTTTTTTCCAAGTGGCAACCATGGTTCTGAATCGGATTTTAATGTGTGAGTGCACCGCGCGCTGGACCAGCGTAACCGTTGTGCAAAAAGTTGACACTTTTTTCGAGGAATCTAATGGGGCATTTACACGGTCACACATTCCTATCACGGAAAATTAAAGGGATGCCCAATACTAAACAGCCGTCTGACTGAAAGGGACAGCATTACCTAACACGCAAAAAAACGTGATACGTTTTTTGGTCGGCCATCTTGTTTGCGTGGTAGGAATTATGGGAAAGCTATGCATGTTGATATTTTTATAGCGATGGCTTACGAAATTTCGTTTTCCTATAAAACAAAATGGCTTCCGGAAGGGATGAAGGTACATTTATTTATTAATTTCGTATTAATGATTGATGAATTGTTGGTTTAATTTACTGAAACTAATTAACACTCTCATTTCACATATTTTAAATTGGAAATAGAAATGTTTTCATGTGATTGCAGAAATGTTGGTCGCCGGAACTTCCGCTTTACGTATCTATAATTATGGGTAGAACATCCATGACACCTTAGGCGTCTGATTTGTGATCTCATTCCTTCGCCTTTATTAGCATTGACTGCGGACAAGCGGATCTCTCTGTCCCGTCTCGTGCAAAAATCCGCGTGCGTGATAGTGTAAATGCGGTTTAATGGGGCATTTACACGATCACACATTCCTATCACGGAAAATTAAAGGGATGCCCAATACTAAACAGCCGTCTGACTGAAAGGGACAGCATTACCTAATACGCAAAAAAACGTGATACGTTTTTTGGTCGGCCATCTTGTTTACGTGGTAGGAATTATGGGAAAGCTATGCATGTTGATATTTTTATAGCGATGGCTTACGAAATTTCATTTTCCTATAAAACAAAATGGCTTCCGGAAGGGATGAACGTACAATTATTTATTTATTTCGTATAAATGATTGATGAATTGTTGGTTTAATTTACTGAAACTAATTAACACTCTCATTTCACATATTTTAAATCGGAAATAGAAATGTTTTCATGTGATTGCAGAACTGTTGGTCGCCGGAACTTCCGCTTTACGTATCTATAATTATGGGTAGAACATCCAAGACACCTTAGGCGTCTGATTTGTGATCTCATTCCTTCGCCTTTATTAGCATTGACTGCGGACAAACAAATCTCTCTGTCCCGTCTCGTGCAAAAATGCGCGTGCGTGATAGTGTAAATGCAGTTTAATACAATTTGTTGGTACTTTTTCCCTTTTTTTAGTTGAAAAAGGAACTTCGCAAATTCTTTAAGCAACTATGATTTCCAAATAAATATATTTAAAATATAACGCGGTTGAGTATCGCAATACTATTATAACGTTAAGCGAGCTAATACTTGGGAAAATATTGTGCGAATTATGCAAAATTTGGAGAGAAGCTTTAGGTCCCAGTTATAGCCATACGTAAAACGGAACCGCACAACTTTTCTTTTGCTTTTTTTGACCACTTAAACTTGGTGGGTGACCTCAATCTTGGTCTTAAAATGTTGCTTATGAATAAATTATAAAGTTATAAATATGTACCTATATAATAATCAATTAAATATTGGCTGTAAATATATAAACTTATATTTCCATCTACATTTTAAGATCTCGTTCATTTAATTTTGAGAAGTTGGAAGAAAAAGATGCAAGAAAAAAAGTTCCTTTTCTGAAGCTCTTCTGCAAATTTAGAATTTTCTCACAATATTTAACAAGTATTGGCTCGTTTTAACCGAATATTTATTTTGAAATCACTGTTTTTGAAAACTCTCCGAAGTGTCTTTTCCAACTAACAAAAAGGAACAAATTAGCAACAAATTTTATCAGGGTCCTCGAAAAAAGTACCAAATTGTCGCACAACGTTCACGCTGTTGTCAGTTGTTCTCATCCGACATCCTTCTCGCAACCTGAATAGGTTGCGTATGGGCAAGCGCGCCTGGAATTTTCAAGAACAAGGCTACAATAGAACAGGAAATATTGGAAGCTGTCAGTTCTCGACATCACGCACACATTTATAGAATCCGCCTATATGTGAACCCAAAAACCGCACAAAATCAAGGCACTGTCACTGATGTATCTGAGCTAAAAAAGAAACACTACATTTTTGTATAACAGTTTAGGTTGTGCTCTGAACTAAAAAAGAAAAACGCCTTTTCTAGGCCATTAGTAATTTGCTTTTTTGTTGCGCACACGGATTGACAGAGGGGGTTGAAACTACAAAAACAACAATGTAAACAAATGGGTTTTGGAGGGGTAGACGTACGAAATAAATCCATATCTTTTATTCATTAATCTGCGCTAAAAAAAGAAACACGAACTTCTTGTATAACAGTTCAGGTTCTGCTCTGAACTAAAAAAAAAAAACGCATACTGTGTAAATCTAACAAAACTACTGCTGTCAAATGTTTGCAGCATAAGAATCTAACAAACCATTTCAACCAAAAACAAACTTTTGCTTTTTGTTTGGCAGAATTACGACAAATTTTTGTGTTTTGTACCTATTTTAAATGAAAGTCAAACGATTTAAAAAATGTCTCACGATCGCGATTATTTGATGGCACTGGAAATGCAAAACAAATGGAATGATGGCGCTTCAGATGACGTAAACTATATCATGTAGTTGCTTTTCGTGTAGTAAATTTATGTGTTTCTCTTTAGGACATTCAACTTATCCCAGAGAAAACACCACAGAAAAAGCGCAAAGTCGTAAAATCAAGTGCCAATGGTAAGTACCGCTCAAATCTGGATGACGATCATCTGAATCGCACCGACAATCTCGTTCATCCCCAATGGGAGGTATTGGACCCCACACCAAACACTCGGGCAATGTTTCAGGCATTCGATGACAAGTTTTTCCAGAAACGACTTCGGTGTGTTACACTTGAGTGGAGTAAACGCATGTACAGCTGTGCTGGAATTTGCTACTCTAGGAGGAATGGCTTGGGAATGGCTATTACAATACGTTTGAGCGAACCACTGTTAAAACTACGATCTAGGAAGGATCTTGTGGAGACAATGTTGGTAAGTACATCATATTATGCATTGAAATGCCTTTCTCAATGTTTATTGGTAATACATTTCAGCATGAAATGATCCATGCGTATTGCTTTGTACTGGGCATTCGTGAAGGCAACGGAGGCCATGGACCGAATTTCAAGAAGATCATGCAAGGAATCAACAAAGTCGCGGGAACAAATATCACAGTGAGTTGTTACTTGCCATCTGTTTGCAATTGCAACCAAATATGTTTTTAGGTCTACCACACATTCCATGATGAGGTAAACGTCTACAAAACACATTGGTGGCGATGCAATGGCGTTTGTCAACATCGTTCGCCGTTCTATGGATACGTAAAGCGTACTTGTAATCGCGCCCCTGGTCCCAATGATATTTGGTGGAGCCAGCATCATCATTCGTGTGGTGGAACATTTATGAAGATCAAGGAGCCAGAAAAGCCTGCAAAAAAGGCCAAGTCAAAATCGAAAGCAATAGAGGCAAATGCTGTAAAAACATCGAATGGGGCCGATTTAAGGAAATTTTTCCCATCGTCTAGTACACTCCGCTCGGATGGTAAGTTTTCAATTAGAGTAGCATGATCTTTTTTGCATCTTTGCATCTCTAGGTCTTGGTAAAAGTAATGGTGGCGGCACTTTGCTTTTGAATCCCAAAACTGACAGAACCAGCAAAACCACTTCTACAGACACACCTCGACCAAAAATTCCAGAAACGAAGCGTACGTCAGGAAACCTGGCAAACGTTGTCGGCTTTAAGGACTTGGGTATAGTAACAGTAACACAGGCACCGTCAATGTTAGTGTTTACTTTTATTTCTATTTTCAGGAGACGGTGAGTCACCTCGGCAAGTTCCTATTCCCCGTGACTTTTCGATGTCTGGAAAGGGTTACTCATTGGCTAACACCACTGCCAGTGGCTCTGTCGAAAAACCCGTCGACAAAGATCATCTACGCAACCTGTGGTTAAAGAGGTTCGGAGGTAGTGCTGAAAACAACCCTAAGCAACCACCTCAAGCCAGTACAAGCGATGATAACCCTGCTGGCAATGCAAAGCGTCGCAGATTGTCAACTCAGGACGATGACGAAGTCAATTATATCGCAGACGAGGCTAAAAAGAATAGCGATTGGATTGCCATAGATGAAGATATCATGGTTCATGAGGTCGAGAATGATATCATAGCTATATCTTCCTCCGATGATGAGGATGACGCTTCCGGAATCAGTCGCAATACAAGTACTCCTCTCAAAGCCATGGTGTTTGCAGACGCAGACGCTCGCCATAAGGAAATCAAACGCGAAATTCTCAATGAATCAAGTGATCTATCAAATGGAGTCGACGATGATATCGTTCTCATCGATGATGAGTACAACGATGACGTGATCAACGAATCCATCGAACTAGCCGACACCTCGCTCGTAGACGATCTTTTTGGTGAAGACACCCTCCTAAAAGAGTTCAAAAATGAAAATGCTGTTGCACCATCCTGCTCGCGATACTCTGCTAATCCACTGAACGACATTATCACCTGTCCCATTTGTCAGGAGAAAATGAAGCGTGAAAATTTCTCCGATCATCTGGACGGATGCGTGGGAATTACTGTGAAAATTCAACCAAAAGTAACAAATTTTAAGTCAACGAAGTCATCCAGGAAACATGTCCATCCGCCCTCTCGCACCAAAGAGATTCTGCTTAGCGCCGGTTATACCGAAGATGATTTGAAAAACATTCCGGAAGAGCCTGACGAGTCAAATACTACAAGTGACGGCGATTTGAATCTTAGCGACAGAGAGAGACGTATGAAGGGCTTGTATACCCAGACAAGACCTTGTCCTGCATGCTGCCAGGAGGTGGATGTCGATAAAATCAATGAACACCTCGACGAGTGCTTGAGCAAAAGTCCGTAATTTTTTCGTTTTTGCTTTAAAAAATGTCCATCGTTTAATGTAGGCAAATGTTGGCATTAAATTTGATTCTTGTTTAATGTTGTTTTCCTTATTTTGGCACCTGCCGTATCTAACTGAATGCTTTCAACCGTATGGTGACTTTTGTGCTTCGTTCCTTTCAGAAAACCAAATTTGAACGGCACTCAATAACCAGGTGACTTAATAGGCTTTATTTCGAATAAACTTAAAACTAACTTGACTGCTCCTTTTGCTCTTCCCTCTCAATGTCCGTCTTCACTTCATCAATTAGGGCATCGATTTCCTCCACCGAATACACCTTCTTCTTAAATTGCCGCGGTGCTTCCTGTATATGAACCGGTTTGTCCATCTGCAAATACTTTAATATATAATAAACAAGTCGCAGTTAGAACCGTTAAGGATCAGTACCAAAAAGTGCTTGTATTCGGGTGAAATCGATTCCAGATACATGATCTTATTCTCGATCGCTTTTATCCTCTCGTACACGTGCTTTGGATTTATAACTCTCATATTCAAATGACTCTCAACGTTCTGTAGTCGTTCCCTCAAACCCAAAGGCAAATCATTTGAACCCGAATCATCTTCTTGATCAATTGCCTCCTCCTTAATGCCGGCATGACTGCCCGGCTCACTCTTCATATGTTTGTCGAGTGCTTGCAGGTAGTCGGGTTTAATTTGGGGACCGATGCGATTTTTTACTCTACGAACTGTGAAAAATGTCAGTTCAGTGATTGTAATACAAATAATATTGTTTTCATTTATACCCCTCAAATGTCCCATAGAATCTGTCTGCTTAATTACTCGGCTGTTCGTTCTGGCACACGAATTCTCATCAGTTTCTTCATTTTTCAATTCGGCCTTTGTGCGCTTTGTCGACGTAAAGTCCATAATATTGTTCAAGTCTATTTCTTCACGTTTCTTTTCCACAAAGCATTGAATTCGTCGCATGATTTCCCTTTCGTCGGCAGCGATTTGAATAAGGTTTTGCGAAATTGACTGCTTTTCAATGTGGCAAGCGTTGAAATCCAACTTGCAGCGTTTTAACTTCCCAGCGCCATCAGAACCTGCAAGAGGATAATTAACTGAAACGATGTGCGTGGTAACAAGAATAAAGCGCTTTATTTCAAATTAAGTAAAAAGCTATGTATAAATTCAACTACGCAGGTACAAACTACAAAAATCAACTCTCTTGGCGAACATTTTTTAGCCACTGACATTCTTTGTTCTCCTTCCAGTTCGATTCGTCCGTAGAGTATTTCTCCTTCTTCCAAATGGGGACGGATTTTTTAAGATCTTCGATTGCATACTGAACCGCCTCCAGACTGGCTTGGCGATGTGGTGATGAAATTGCTATGACAACACTAGCTTCTTTGACCGGAACTATTCCCAGGCGATGATAAATTGCAATTTTATGTACATCATTCCATTTGTCGCGGACATCGTCGCAGATCTTTGCCATCATTTTCAATGCCATTGGTTCGTAGGCCTCATACTCGAGGGTAAGAACCTGCAATAACAAGCAAATCTATAAATGTTTTTATAATCATTGCCGATGTAATAAAAGGGTAACATACAGTTGCAGTCGAAATTACAGTTGTCAACAAAAGCAACTGACAGACACAGTCAGCTTTAAAGTCTAAACCGTTTCAATGCAATGCAATGTGTATTTAAGTACATACTCCATTCAAATTCACCTGAGTTTTGGCAACCAAATACCTACTTTATACCTAGCTATAGTTTTAATACTGTTGTGATTTTTAGGAAGCTGTATTTTTTTTTTATTTAAGTGTCATTGCATAGATAGATAAGATAACGTACCTACCTCGTTTCATCCGATAGAACACATTTGTACTATTATATATTATTCAATTATTATGAGGAGCATATTTGCTACGCATCACTGCCACCACTTACCTTTTTATCTTCGAAATTATCGCGTGTTGTACCAACGAACAGGGAAATAGCTCCGCACGAATCATCCGCAACTAGGTCACTTATAACGCCAACATTTAATTTGTCTGGTGTTAGCTTCAGATAGTTCATAGATGAGTCCATATTTGGTAGGAATAAGTGATAATATTTAAGGACGAATGTGATTGAGTTATCCTCCACTGATTGGCGGAATTACAGCAATTTCGTCACCAGCATTTAATGATACCACTTCCTCCAAATTATCACAGTACTCTTCGTTAATTGCCAAAATGACGTTATTTTTTATTATATCCAAATTATATTCTTTACAAATCGTATTTAACAATTCAGATACTTTTGCTTGAGAGGGTACATCTACAGTTGTTTCGTCAACACCGGATAAATCACGAGTTTTCGCAAAAAATAGTAAACGAACATTTACTGGTGAAATGCTCATTATTGAGCAAAAATGACCATTTAACTTTGGTTGGATAATTTTATTATAAAATTATCTCACAAGCCCAAGAAACGCTGATAAAAAATAGAAAAGAATTGAAGTTGCTCTAGAGTTTAGACAACACTGGTATGAATGGACTTGGACTGGACTCGGACTGTTCAGTTTTTGACATTTTCTAATGACGGTCGGTTCCATTTCCAGTTAAGTTTTTATGTTTTTTTGTTGTCAAACGATAATGTAATAGATGAGTGCATTCGAACTTCGAAGTGCAGTAGGTATTTCCTAATTGGAAAGCGCTAAAAAAGAACTATTATTAAAATATAAAATTATTATAACTTCACCCATGCCATGAACAATTCCCAAACTTATCTTTTACAGTCGATCTTTTAGTAAAGATAGATGATTACCTACTATAGTACCTATCCATTTCGATAGCACTGGCTGCGGGTTGTGTACATTAGATTGAGAAATTTCCCTGAAAGGGATATTTCACAAAAAGTACTAGATGTCTAATGTCGTTTTCCATTGGGACCAAAAATCAATCTTTTTTTTGATCTAAATCACTTTTCGCGTTCCATTGGGCAGAAAAATCAATCTTTTTTTTTTCGATTCGGATCACTTTTTGTAGATTTCGATATTTTTTCTGATCTACACATACCACAGCACAGCTGTTTTACGTCATTTTTCAAAGTTTGATTTCGAGGCAAATGCGCAGTTTCGTGAAAACCAAAATAACAAAATACATAAATAGCTATGGATATAATTTGGGAGGAATTATTATCTTCATTATCTCCCTCGTCATCTGAAGACTACAACTCACAAATAATACTTCATTTGTGTCTACAACAGGCGAAACATTTTTCAGGTCGATATCCATTTTGATTTTGCCAAAAACGAATGCAATTTGAACAGCTGATTTTGTTGTCAATTAACGCACAATCCATTTACAAAAGCAGGGGTCGAATCGCATCATCCGTGTACGAGCATTACGTGACGGATTTTGTTTTTGTTTCACATGTAAAATCGACTTAATTCCGTGAAGTGGCGATTCGACCCCAGATCAATTTCGTTGCCGGTTCCATGAGCACCGTAAAATCTGAAATCTAAAAAGATTTCAGGTGGTCCCAATGGAAGATTTAAGTTACTGACATTTGTTAATACGAATTTCTGTGTAATAATACTAACGCACTTAGCATGTGCCACCCCATAACAATCCTAGCTTGTGTAGGCAAGTAACGGAAAATCGGTCAAAGTTGAAGGTCTCAGTATTGTCTCTGGTGGCCATCCCGTTAAAATATTGCTTGTAGGCAAAGTAACGGGAAATCGGCCGAAGTTGGTCGTCCGAGGTACCGAGCGAGGGATCTCAGCTTCGTTCTCTGAAAAACCCAAATCACATCTCAAGGCTTTTTCCACTGCTCCAACGCCTAACAAAAGGCCCTTTTTATTATGCTCACATAATCCATATAGATCATTGATTTCCATGGTTTTCAACAACAGTTGGATCTCGTACTATTGTTGTAAACCGTGGAAATCAATGATCTGCATATAGATCATGTTAGCATAATAAAGAAGGCCTAAACATCCGATAGTATGTACCTATAATACTGTCCCCGAAAAGTTTCTTAATTCATCAGTTCGGAGTTTGATTCCTTCCAAAAATAAAAGCACAAACGAGTATATGGAACCAAATATTAATTTTAACGGAACAAAATGCACTTTAAAAAATAGATAAAACTATCGGTCATCCCCCATTTTTACACTTCTTGATTAATTGTTATCCACCCAAATCATTAGTAGAATATCACAATTTGTTAAATGAGTGAAAATTACAGATTTTACTAAAAATCAACAATTGTGACTAACACGATGTCATTTAAATAAATTTCTTAACAATAAAGTCTTCAAGTACTGCGGTCAGATTCCAATGCAATAGTCAATTTACAACAACAATCAATACTAATACATAAATACCATACCATAGCTCAAATACTGTGCTTAAATGATTTGAATAAAAGCCAACCGAAAGGAAGTTCGTGTACTTCATTATTTGATAAAGAATTAATCTTTGACAAGTTTTCTCGATGTTGCGTTCTAACCTACAAATCTAAAAACGAAAACTCGTTACTGGTTGAAAAGAATCAAAATAGAAGTAAAACACACGGTTAATTACTTATTTGTACATGGTTTTATTATTAAATACGATTTATGAAATTATATGGAGTGAAGACATTACTTTTCGCTGCCGATAGTAAATTTGGATAAGTTTTCCAAAAAGCCAATATACGATGCATGCTCGTATGATGTGCTAAAGTCGGATAACTTCTCAGCAAAATCATTGCTAATACCCTTCTCCTCAAGTAAGTTCATCAAGAGATCGTACAAGTAACCATCTAGAACGTCTCCAGCAACGGCATAGACTTTCTCGTTCCACTCTCCGTTGAAAATGCAGATTTCATCGATGGCAAAGACATCGTTATATTCACCTTCCTGGGCTGCCCCTTGTAAAAACGAGCAGGTAAATGACAATGTGGTATTTCCATTAATAATATCGACTTCGAAATTGGGTTTGCTGCGCATTTCGGCGATATCAGGCTTTTCAGAACCGCCAACATCAACTTCAGGATTTTCATCTTCTGCATCTACAGTATGATTAACATTGAAGCTGACTATAATCTTCTCACCACCTATCTGTTTAACCAATTCCACATCAGCGCCGTACAAGTTCACATTAAATCCATCCACAGAAGTTGGAACAGTTTTAATGGCCTGTGCTTTCTTTTCGGCAAGAATTTCCTCTGTTAGGAACTCAACTAATTCCTTTGCACTTTTTGTGTGAGCAAACTTTGGTCCGGCCACAGCGACTTCAGCGGTATTTGCCTGACTGTGTAATGTAAACGAGTTGTGTAATTGCTTTGGCAATAGACAGAGATTCCTCACTTCCCGGTAGGAAATATTTTTAAGTGAGTTATATGAAATCGCACCGAGTTTTGAAATACCCTTAAAAACTCCCAACATTTTTACAGATTTTTACGTAAGTTCTTTTGATCGACCGGCCTGACTGAGTTTTTTCTTTTAACAATTTACACGTGGGAGTGACAGATGTCAAGCCCAAGAGACGATGAGATGATGAGCATGAAATTATTGGAATTGGAACTAAAACATGAAAAATGAGCCATATTTGTGAAATTGTTTTGAAGGTGTGTTCGAAAACAATAAAGATGATTGATTATTGAGCTAGTTCGGATTTTTTGTGTGGTAAAACAGGTGTGCTATGGTGAGAGTAGGTCGTTCGTCACATATATTTATGTAAATATTATAACTTGACGTTTAATCAATAAAATTGTAGTATTTAGATTCTTCCTAGGTAAGTCAAGGGTAAACGCCAAAAATCAAACAAAGGTAAAGGGGGAAAATAATCCTAAGAACAATGCCATCGTCGGTCGGTTCAGAAAATAATTTAAAATTTTAGACTCAACATTTTCAGTTTGATAAATGTCATGTGTGTTAGGAAAAAAGATCAATTTGTTTGAGAAAAAATATTTTTTTTTTTTTTGTTGATCATGATTGTTTTTTATGTTCGATTTGCCAAAAAAACAATTTTTTTTTTGATCTAATTCAGTTTTGAGAAATTTCGATTTTTATTTCAGATAAACACATACCTACTTTCACCAATGTTTATGACAGACAGGTCGTAAAGACTTGTTTATCGTTAGAATGATTGCTTTTTAGCTGAATTATTCATTTCACGCGTATGGTAGCGAGTTTTTAAAAATAAAATTATTTCGAAATGCGTTGTTACAAATGTGTTAAAATCAATTGGAATAGATTTCCAGTGCAAGTGAAAATGCTTTTTTTTTGCGGTCAATTCAATACATACAAGAACTAATCAAATTCGGATTTCATGTTCGATTTGGCAGCAGAAATCTCAAATGAAAAACCAAATCAAAAACGAAACAGTAAACAGAAGATCTATTCTTCGAACGTACCTACATATTTGTTTCTTTTCTACTTTGTTCCATGGTAGTTTTTGACAGTTCACACCAGTGTTCTTAGCACTCTCTCTTCATTTATCCCACGAAGCGTGGTCATTTTTCCTTTTTTCCCTTTTCAGTGTACTCAAAATCCTTTTTAAAAACCCACAATACTTTTTTGCCTCAAAAACCAGTTTTTAAAAGTAAAATTTGTATAACAAGGAAAGAAATCAAGGTTAATTAAACTTAAGTATAAAAATCAAAGTTTGTAACATTATCACGATTATTTTTTTGTAGGTACTAGAAAATTTTGATAGAAGACGATTTATATGAGCAATTTTTTATACACATTCATTGTGTTGATAATCATGGTGAAATGAAGGTGTTTATGAAATTTCAGCAAAAATATACCTATAGTTTTTTGTTGGATTCCTCATAATCCCACGTTTTGGTGCTTTTTCCCTTTATCCCACGAAAGGCTTTTCGGACATCGAAACTCCCACAAAAAGGGATAAGTCCCACGATATTATAACACTGATTCAAACTTTACTTCAATTTTAACATTCGGGCAACGTCATTTGTGGAATCAAAGAACAAAGCTTTGCTTTTAAGCGATGGTAGATAAATTGAATTTTTGTCTTCCCGTAGAATCAAAACAATAAAGAAAATATGAAAACACGATTCAATACATATGACATCGTGTGCGGTGTCACCGAATTACAAAAGTAAGCTTGAAACTAACTCGATTCATACCATATCAAAACTTTTTCTTTTGCAGGCTCGTCGGTCTTCGTGTCCATCAAATTTACGATATTGATAACAAAACTTACTTAATCCGCCTGCAACAAGGCGAGACAAAATGTGTCCTATTACTTGAGTCAGGAATTCGATTCCATACGACTGCCTTCGAATGGCCAAAGAATATGGCACCGTCCGGTTTCAGTATGAAACTTAGGAAACATTTAAAGAACAAACGTTTGGAAAAGCTTCAACAACTTGGCGTCGATCGTATAGTTGATTTTCAGTTTGGAATGGGCGAAGCAGCATATCACATTATCATCGAATTGTATGATCGCGGTAACGTAATACTCACCGACTATGAGCTAACCATTCTGTATATCTTGCGTCCGCACTACGAGGGCGAAGAAGTCCGTTTCGCGGTGCGCGAAAAATATCCTACTAATAGAGCAAAAGAAGCTTCGTCGGAACTTACCGAAGACACTGTTCGGGAATTGATTTCCAGTGCAAAAGACGGAGACAATATACGAAGGTTATTAATGCCAGTGTTGGACTGCGGGCCAACAGTGATAGAGCATGTTCTTCTAAATCATGGCATTGCCGACTGTATCATTAAGTCGTCTACGGATCCCATTGAGTCAGAACAGGCTTCAGACAAGCAGGATCAAAAGAAGACTCGCAAGCAAAAGAAAAAGGATGGTGGTGGTGCAAATGCTCGTCCATTTGAAATCGACACTGATTTGCCTAAGCTTATGAGTGCGATAAGAGAAGCCAACGACCTTCTTATTCAGGCTCGTACCTCTGAACCTAGGGGTTATCTCATCCAAAAGAAAGAAGAGAAGCCCTCTGAATCAGGCGAAATTCAGGAATACTTCTATCAGAACATCGAGTATCATCCGTACCAGTTTGTGCAGTACAAGGATCAACCATGTGCCGAGTACGATTCCTTTATGTTGGCCGTTGATGAGTTTTATTCAACGCTGGAGGGTCAAAAGATCGACATGAAGACTATGCACCAAGAGAGGGAAGCTCTTAAGAAACTCTCCAACGTAAAGAAAGATCATGCCAAACGTCTAGAAGAGCTTATGAAAGTACAAGAAGTAGATAAACAGAGGGCAGAATTAATTACTCGGAACCAAGCGTTGGTAGATAACGCGATTTTGGCTATCCGTAGTGCTATTGCGAATCAGATGTCTTGGCCTGACATTCACGAACTGGTCAAAGCAGCGCAGACAAATGGTGATCCAGTTGCGAGCACTATTAAGCAGTTAAAGCTGGAGATCAATCATATTGCTTTGACACTAACCGATCCATATCGTGTACAAACGTATGATGAAGAGAACGAAGACGGCGATGATGATGGCATACCTACTATGATAGTGGACGTGGACTTAGCTTTATCTGCTTGGGCTAATGCTAGAAAATTCTACGACATGAAGCGCAATGCCGCAAAGAAAGAACAGAAAACAATCGATGCATCACAGAAAGCATTAAAATCAGCCGAAAGAAAGACACAGCAAACCCTCAAAGATGTCCGAACGATTTCGACAATTTCGAAGGCAAGAAAGGTATACTGGTTTGAGAAGTTCTACTGGTTTATCAGTTCGGAAAATTACCTCGTCATTGGCGGACGAGATGCCCAGCAGAACGAGTTGATTGTGAAGAGGTGAGTGGCTTAGCTTCTCTGTCATTTTATTTTTGATTAGAACGACACTTAATATTATTACGCCATAGTGCTTGGGAACAGTAAATAAAAGGTACAGTAGGGATACATCTATTCATTAGCTATCCAAGATAGGTAATCTCTACCAGCCTCAGAAATATCTTAGCGAAAAGGCCAAGGCATAATAATCGAGTCTCATATAACCTTTCATTTGTTCAATTTATTTTAATCAAACCAGGTATATGCGTCCATCAGATATTTACGTGCATGCCGAAATCCAGGGGGCTTCCAGTGTAGTAATACGCAACCCTACAGACGCTGAAATTCCGCCGAAGACCCTCCTTGAAGCTGGTACTATGGCCATCTCATACAGTGTCGCCTGGGATGCTAAGGTCGTAACCAACGCCTACTGGGTGAAGAGTGACCAAGTCAGTAAAACAGCACCCACCGGTGAGTACCTGGGTACCGGTAGCTTCATGATTCGTGGCAAGAAGAACTTTCTACCACCATGCCATTTGATATTGGGTCTGAGTCTTCTGTACAAGCTGGAAGATAGTTTCATTGAAAAGCACAAAGGCGAACGCAAAGTGCGTACATTCGAAGATGAAGGTAGCGCTACTACAAAGCTCAATGAATTGACAATCGAAAACGAGCAACTAGAACCGGTTGTCGAAGATGTTGAAATCGAATTAGAAGCTTCCGACAACGAGGACTCAAAGCAAAATGACGATGAGCGAAACATTGAGCGGGAAGACAATGAAATAACTTTTCCAGATACCCAAGTGAAAATTGAGCACGACACTGGTAAAGTCACATTGCGTAGCAATTCGACAACAGAACCTCAGTCCGTTGAAACGATTTCGAGCATTAAGCAAGATGATACCGAAACGCCGTACATTATCCCAGCGATTGCTCCGCGAAAGAAACAACAGCAAAACGCAAAAAAACGCAAGGAAGAGAAGCAAAACCAGCTACATCAAAAACATCAACAACAGCAGCAGAATCAAAAGGAAGATGCTCAGTCAAATGCACAATTGAAACGCGGGCAGCGCGGCAAGTTGAAGAAAATCAAATCAAAGTATAGGGATCAAGATGAGGAAGAACGGCAATTGCGCATGAATATCCTTAAATCTGCTGGCACGGACAAAATGAAGACGGATGTGGAAAAGATCGAAGAAGTGGCGGCCAAGTTCAACCAGACAAAGCGTCAGTTTGAGCCAAAGCAACCGAACATCGAAGCGGATGATGATGGTGAAGATGTAACCGCAAATGCAGACGTTGATATGCTGGACTCGCTCACTGGAACTCCATTCGAAGAAGACGAGCTGCTGTTTGCCATACCCGTGGTGGCTCCATATCAGTCGCTACAGAATTATAAGTGAGTTGTGATATTTTTGTGTTGCTGGTTAAAATGCTCTGACACACATTGCGTTGTTACTTTTGTAGATTCAAAGTCAAGCTGACACCGGGAACAGGTAAGCGCGGTCGTGCGGCCAAGACGGCTTTGTTAATGTTTTCGAAAGATAAAAGCTGTTCGATTCGAGAGAAAGATTTACTGAAGGGCATCAAAGACGAAGCATTGGCTCGCAATATACCTGGCAAGGTGAAGTTATCTGCCCCGCAACTGCAAAAGTTTAAGAAGTAGTGGGCTGCGTGATTGATGTTTTGCATTTTTTAATTGCCTACATATGTGAATTTGGAAAGAGAATGTTTTCAATAAAATATATTCTATATTCTGTTATATGGTCGGTTAACTTTTAAGGATTACTGTAGATATTAACCCCTATCGGGAATAAGATTTCCCCGGGAATCTTTTCTGTTCAGCAATCTGACTTACATTGCTGACAAGGGAAACATTTCCCACGGAATTTATTCGCGATAACCCCTATTACCTAATCGAGCGGAAACGTGTATGGAATCTAGTGCGTAGTGGACTATTAATAGAAATAACAGAATTTAGCGTGCTGATGCTGTCGCAGTTTTATTACATAATGGTGTTTTTCTTTGAAGTTCCGAGAGAATTGCCCCGAAATTCAGAATTGCTCTTTTCAATGAAATTCGTTGGAGCACTATTCTAATATTGGTTGACACCATGTGTGAGAGTTGGTATTCTGTTACTACTTTACTACAAGTGTTACTACAAGATGGTAGGACATTTTTCAGTACTTGCAATCATCATCGGAACGATTCTACTTATTAACCCCTATCGGGAATAAGATTTCCCCGGGAACCTTTTCTATTCAGCAATCTGACTTACATTGCTGACAAGGGAAACATTTCCCACGGAATTTATTCGCGATAACCCCTATTGTATTGTCGTTTCTAAGGCAACATTGGAAAAAAAGGTCTATGAGCAGCGAACAGCTTGTTTAATCGAGCCTTAAGTCATATGCTCCCAATATGCGAGAAAATGCGAGAAATAGGGTGAGTTCATAATTGCAACATTGTTGCACATGCCATGCAAAAAATATTGATTCAATGCAATTATGAACAAAAATACTGCTCCAAGTTTGCAGCAGTTTTGCGTCTCCAAAAAATAGTTCATATATGCAGTACTTTTTTTTTTTACTTTCATTCCTATAAAACACAAATAACATATTTTAACTTTTTAATAAAAAACAACCTTCACTTATTTTGGATAAATCTATTAAATTTTCATTTATTTTACTTACATATTTTTTTCTGCCATATTCCTGCAACTCGGCAACAAAATAAAATTCAATGCAGAGTTGATCGCAGTTTGACTGCCATGCTATGAAATATAAGTTTAAGCCGCCAATTACTGCAAACTACTCTTAGTTTTACAAACAGTATGCACACTATTGATACAATAGATCTTTTAGGTCGCAGTGTCAGCCATTAGGTAGGGAATTACAAAAAAAAAAAAAAAAAATCTGTACACTAGGTGCTTGGTTAAAAATATGATCAGTACCGAGGAGTGATATTCTAGTACGGAATACGACAGTTGCGCTGCAATCAGTTTCCATAATCGAATACCTCAATAATGCATTGAAATGCATAATTATGTAGGTATATTTTTCAACCAAATAGTTAAACCCGTACCTTTTTCGTGTGACTCAGATTTTACAAGAATTTTGTTGTCCAAGTTCGAGTTTTCCTTGGCATTATTGGAAATATTTTGATAACCTTAAACCGCCACGCCAATATTTTTTGAAATAATCACCCCTGTCGAGGTATCCGTTCGGAGAAAATTCCGATACGAAAGTGAAATCCGATCGGAACTCACATTGCGTTCGAAGTATCCGTTTCAGAATCAAATAAATGAAACATACAAACGCGTTCATTTCACATGAAAATATTCCGCAGCAATTCATTGTTGGAGAGCTTGGGAAAAAATTGCCGTGTGACTATCAAAAATAAGTAACGCGGTTCCACGCAATGCGACAAGGTGCGCTATATGCCATCGGAGATTTTTTTTGGAAAGTTGTATCGGAACGGATACGTCGAATGGAATTTCTCCGATTTCGTACAGATCGGAGAAAATTCCTTTCCGAACGGATACCTCGATAGGGGTGAATACATAGGGTCGTATGGATAAAACCTAGCATTTGTTTTAGCAAAGTAAAAGCCCTTAGCAATTGCTTTGAATCGGTATGAATAAAAACCTAGTTTGTTAAAGTAAATTCAAAAATTCGAACATAGCCTTTACTTCGCTGCACGTGTACATACTTGCCTTGCAATTTCTGTCAAACCTGACCAGTAAATTTGAATTTTTGAATTTTCCTTGAGATTCTAACGACTTTTGTGGAAATTGAAATTAAAAAAATTTAATTCAGAAATATGCATGCAATCTATGGGCTATTATTAAAATTGCACCTGGAAATATGATTTTTGTTTGCCAAATGGTTGTTCAGTTGTTGATGTTTTATTTCTTCTTCAGGTGCCCATGACAAGAAATAATTGATTTTTTCACAGGTATTTTGATGATTTTCCTGCACGAACAAAACGTAATTTAACTATTTATAGACGAAAATTCACTTTTTTTTTTTTGTAAAAAATGTGCATACCAAAAATATTTAGCGAAAGGTCTGATTCAACTAAATAGCAGACTCAGAATTTGCAAAGCATTTGCTTTGTTTATTCATACCGATCTGAGTAAAAGGTCAGTGCCGCCGATTTTCAAATGTCAAAAGTTGAAACTAACTCAAATTGGTTTTTATTTATGTCGTTTTCCATTGGGCAAAAAGAAGCGTCCGGAAGAGTCCGGAATCGAAAGATTCGCTTCTGAAACTGTTCCATTGGCACAAAAAATACTTTTCTGCTGATTCTGAGAAGAGAATTTCGCTTCTCGATTTGAAGTCAGAATCCACTCAAGAAGCACTCACACAAGTGCAATTTATGTATTTTATACAAGTCAGATGACAGCTGCCGTAGATTATTTTTTGGCATTTCACCAATACTTCTGTGGATTCAGCCAGAAGCAGTTTTCTTGTTCCATTGGATTACAGATTGAGTCGATCCCCGAGTGAAACCAATGGAAAACGACATTATTGTAGCAAATGCTTCGACTTTGACATTTCTCTTGAGTAAAAGCAATTGCTTCGCTTTATTCATACGACCCATACTCATGTGGTTTTCCATTGGGACCAAAAATCAATCTTTTTTTTTTATCTAAATCACTTTTCGCGTTCCATTGGGCAGAAAAGTCAATCTTTTTTTTCGATTCGGATCACTTTTTGCAAATCTCGATATTTTTTCAGATCCACACACACCAATATAATTTGCACAGCTGTTTTACGTCAGTTTAAGAAGTTTGCTTTCGAGAGAAATGCGCAAAGTTTCGTGAAAACCAAAATAGCAAAATACATAAATTGCCATGGATATGATTTCGGAGGAATAATTATCTTCATTATCTCCTTCGTCATCTGAAGACTACAAACTACCAATAATACTTCATTTGTATCTAAAGGGTTATTTTTTAAGAGGCTTAGAACTTAAAAAAAAAAAAAACACAAAAAATTCGAAAAAATGAATGAAATATTTATTTGAATCGATAGTTTGAACCTTGCAATTTAATGTTTAAAGATAATTTCATGCAAATGTTGACCGCGGCTGCGTCTCAGGTAGTCCATCCGCTGAGTCCAATTTTGGCATACTCTTTCACACATATCGGCCGGTATCTCACGAATGAATGCATGGATGTTGGCTTCCAGTGCGTCAATCGAAGCTGGCTTGTCCCTATACACATTAGCCTTGACATACCCCAAAAAAAAAATAATCTAATGGTGTCAAATCGCACGATCTAGGCGGCCAATTGACCGGCCCGAAACGTGAAATTAACTGTTCACCAAACTCGCCTCGCAATTGCGCCATTGTTTCGCGTGAACATTTCGAACCGAGCACGAATTTTGATAGTAAAATTCAATAATTTGCAAGCGTTGTTCATTTGTAAGACGATCCATGGTTAAATTGCAAACCAAACTGAAGCTGTTTGACAGTGACACAAGGTACTAAACACACGTCAGCTGTCAAAACCAGTGTTGCCAAAACCAAACCAGCTAAAAAATCACCCGTTACAACAAGGAAAACATTTTTGAGGTCGATATCCATTTGCGATTTTACCAGAAACGAATTCAATTCGAACAGCTGATATTGTTGTCAAGTAACGCACTAATCCATTTACAAAAGCAGATCAATTTCGTTGCGCGTTCCATGAGCACCGGAAAATCTGAAAAAGATTTCTGGTGGTCCCAATGCATTAATTGGTCGGGACAACCTCGATTAAAATATTAGGGAATTCCCCTGTTAGTTTTCCAGTATTGGCAAATTGCGTTTAGTGAAGTGCAAACCATAATTTATAATAATTTAAAAAATGTACTAAAAGTTAAAATTGTAGTTGAAATTTTAATACAACTCTTTCGTGGTAGGTAAGTATTCTACATACATTGCATTGATAATATATTTTCACCCTTCGATCTAATTAGATACTTTTTTACGGTCAGAAAGCATTGCTGCGCGGGGCTCCCAAACGCGCGCGGCCTGTAGCATTTGCTACTTTTGCTACGTGGCTAATCCGCCACCGAAAACACCTAGAGGAAGTGCACCGATTATGGAATACCTAACGAAAAACTCGTCCTTCAAGACTTAAAAACATTTTTGTTCTCAGTATTTTTAATATACATATATGAATAAAAATAGTATTTGTTAATTAAAAAAAACAAAAACAGAACTTAAAAACATATTACACTTCATTAAATTAACAAAAACGAAAAATAACACAAATGGAACATATTGAAAAAAGTGGTCCTAATATGGACTACTTATGATTTTGATCTCTACACTGTATCCACTCATCCCCAGTCAGGATCACGTGTTTGCAATGTAGATGGCAAGTCAGTTGAAGAATCTGATTGAAACGAAAAGTCATCAGAATCATATTCCTTTTTCTTTTTTTTTAAGCCAATTTCTTTTGACTTGACGGCTGCGATAGCTACCATGTTCGATTTGTCCCAGGCCTTACGCTTTTTTTTTTTATTTGGCTTCATCTGAAAATTGTTAAATTACCTAAAAACAAAATTTCAATAAACTTTTTAGCGGGTTACCAATATGGAACACTATTCCATATTAGGAACACACTGATATTCCATATTAGGAACAAGGCAGCACCAAATAAAGTAAAAATTACCTTCACTTTTTAACTAAGCTAACTTCAATATTCACACTTATTCAAAAGTTTGTTATTTTTTCTAATAATGGGTAAAAACATGATGGGATAAAGTTAAATTGAACTTGAAATATAGCGAATACACAATTTGCAAAAAATAGTACGCACTTAACCAATAAACTTGTTTTTTTAACTACTCACGTCTGCATTGATCGCAATGCACAAGGGTTCTGACAATAAATATGCGCATGAAAGAAAAGCCTTTCGTGAAATTTATGGACACATACGTTACGTTTGTTCTTAGATATTGCACTATTCCATATTAGGAGCGTATTCCATAATCGGTACACTTCCTCTAATAGTTCGATCTTGGAAGTGAGTACTCAGTCAAGAAAGTCTTAACTATAAACGCCAACTGGAAAAACTGTTCTAATCACCAATCTAGGTCAATAGAAAATGAAATATGTACACAAATTCAACCAGCTATCAGACTAACTAAACTAGAGTCTGGAATAACCGCACTTTTCATTCCAAAAGTGACGAAATGTATTTTGGAATATCACTTTTATTCCCTTCGAAAGTGAAACATTCAAATTCTTTTCAAAAAGCTATCCATAACGCTTTAAGCTTTCGGAATTAACATAGGGCCCCTATTTTTATATTATTATTATTATATATCCTTGGTAGAGGCCCAGATCCGTGCGGACTGTAGAGGCTAATCTAAAGCTTATGGATTTGACAAAAGTATAAGGGATTCATTAAAGTAAGTGATTAAACTGATTCTTTCCTTTGAGAATTGTTAAAAATCACAATAATGGACAATTAATCTATTGCCAAACATGGAAGGCTACCAATTTGTGTATCAAGTTAGAAAGTTTTAGCTACGAATTTTTTTTAAATAGTACCTACCCTTGATTCGTTTCGACACATATCCTCATATCCAATTACAGCCATTGTTTTCAGATCACCCCGTTCGAGTGTCGATTATTCGGTTAGCCTTAGCATTCGAATGTCCCGCTCAATAAATTTCAACCCAATATAAGGACTACATTGAATTCCAACCGAAGGACTTTTGGAACTCCACCAGCATCGGCCATTACCGAAAAAGGCACAATAATACAACCATCTGAGTTCTAAGCATGCGTCCTGCGTATCGGAATTCGAATTCATTTTTTTTTTGCCAATTCGAGCTCAACCAATCTAGATGTAAATGGCTGCCTGTTTTGACAACTGTTCGGGAAACGTTCGTTGGTCCTGAAAACGGGAAAAAGTGAAAAAAAAGCTATTGAACGGGCAATCATTTTATTTATCTCAAAACGGGCGCAGTCAATATTCTAATTTGTCGTTAAATCTTAATTCCGCGATATCCTCTCTACTCAAAGTTAATGTTTTTTCGCAGTTTTTCCGAAACCTGAATGGTAATTTTCGAGATTTCGTCCCAGTGTTTTTCCCGTTCCATAGTTATTTTTTTTTTCATCATGGCCATTGGGAGATGGCAAAACAACGAAAAAATGAAATAAAACCCCAAAAAGGATATACCTACGCAGCTGATATCATACGACGATATATGAAAAATAAGAAAATATACCTATATAGAAACGGATTACAATTAAAACAAAACAAATCGATTACCAAAATGGAATACATATACGAGGAAAATTCGACATAAGGATATGTGCAAAAAAAAAAAAGTTTTCTAAAAGCAATGTATACAACAAATTCAAGTGAAAAGGGGGACATTTTCGTGTCCTTTGGTGTACAAATAAATATCAAATGAGATGTGCATTTGAGTGAAACATTTCATTGTAAATAAGTTTTTCTCTTTTGTGGAATGGGAAAGAAAAGTGTGCAAAAATGTGGATTTGTGTTTGTGCGGAATGTGGATACAATTAGGGAGACGAATTCGAAATTGAAGTGGAGTTTATTTAGGTGCATTTGCACTCCACCCAAAACACCTATACAACTATACCATGACTTTGGGAAATTCGTATCCTTAACGCAAAAGATCAGGATAAATATTAACACTTTCAACTGGCTCGTTGCTAAGGAGCTGACAGTTGGAAGCTGCATAGCTTTTTTTTTGTTTCAGTTTACCTAAATGAGAAAATAGTACTTCATCAAAGAAAAACGGTCGTCCTTACCTACCCCATAAATTGTTAGGGAAATTCACCCCCAAAGCACACACAGAACAGCAAAAATATGAACAAACATAATTTTATGTTGAATAAATAGGAATTCACCACGCAGCGCCATCTCGTGTAGGGAAGTATTTCGCGCTGTTTCCTTTACCATCTACACGAGAATACACACCCACTCACATATTGTGCAGGAAGCAAGGAACAATTATTTTCTTCTCTCGGAAAATATAAAGTCACCGTCACCGCCACCCATGCCTACCACCTTTTGACGCCACTTGAGAAAAAAAAGAGGAAAATATGTCATAAGCACGAAGACGATATATCGCACGCATGCATCAACATTCTTTTCGCTGATGTTTGTCTGATGGTTAGATGTGTGCGTTAGTGTTTGGGAGTGTGAGCGGTATGTTGTTTTTACGGCAAAATTGTCCCTACCGACCGACCCCGCGTAGCGACATCGTCAAGTCAAAAAAAACTCCTCTGGTAATCATTATCCTACACCAACCCTTATATTTGTCGTTGGGTGGGAGCTCTGTTATGTTGTTGTTATATGAAAACGTTGTTCATTTGCAATATTTCTCTGTACACATATACGACAGGCTAAACATTATTTTTTAATTCAATTTCACCCACGCCTCCCGGAATATTCTCTACCAACTACCACCCTGCCGAATACCCCAATCCAGGTTTTTAACTCCCCGAAGTGGGTGTGTGTGTTTTGGTTTCGTTTTTAAATGGAGATAGCTAGCTAAATACAACATATATATATTTATTCATTCGTGTGTTGTATCCTCAATGCCGTTTGTGACAACGCGGGGCAACAAACAAATTTGTGTGTTCTGTGCGCGAAATATTTATGTTTAAATGAGTTTTCCTGAGACTTGGAATAGGGGATGATTTTGGTTTACCTGTCTATTTTCGTTGAGAACATTTATAACTACAGTAGAAAAATGCGGATTGCTTATTATGATACGAGTACGAGCATGAACTTTATTTTTGTTTTTGTAGCCAGAGAGATTTCTATTTTGTTTATTATATTGTTTGGTACTCCCCACACTATGGTGATGGATAGTACCAGTAGCGATAAGTCGATTTTTACAGGCTTTTGACTGTTTTCATATTATTTTATATAAATTATGTAATAAGTGTTCCGGTGTGCTTAATTTCCTATAAGGTGGCTTTGACCAGAAGTCACTTCATGCAAGACATATTGCACAAACACCTTCCTCAAGGCGTGACGATACACGAACGCTAGCGCTGTCAATTAAAATAAAAAGTGTAACCCACTTCAAATATTCTCGCACAAAAGGGAACTGCGTTAAGGACATTGCCTTCTTAAAAACAATTTTCTCAAATGTGTCGTGAGCAATCAGCTTGTTGTTTCTTTACATGCACCTACATGAATAATAATTAAGAACTTGTGTAATAACTAATAAGGATAAACCGATAGTGGTCGAATGAAAAAAACAGGTGGTATCGGGGAGGGAGGGATACTTAAGTGGTAAAGTTTGTTGTTTAAAATGTCGAAGTACCTAGATCCTTTTGCCTTTCCGCTCATTGAAAAAACGCAGAAAATAGTTTTATAGCTCTCCACTTTTACATCGGAGGTTGGTTATTAAATTGGACAACATTGCCCCGTTCTATTGTCCACTAGATGACTATGGACATGTAATTTATGTGAATGGTAAGGTATTGACAAAAATTGGACATCCAACCGTTTGCACTAGAGGTCTTTCCATTTGTGTGGAGTTCTACCTACTAATGTTTGGCAGGCAGCTTTCCCGCGATGGTTTATGCCCGCATACCTACCTATCTAATTATTGGAATAAGTCCGAAGGGATATTAATGTCGTTTTCCACTGGGACAGAAAAAGCACTTTTTTTCAGAGTCAGAGCAGTTTTTCGCTCTCGAAATCAGCTGGCTGTCAGATTTCATGTTCCATTGGGCGCAAAAAAAGCAATTTTGCGAATCTCGATATCCGAGCGAGATTCACACCTATTTGCACTAACACCAAAACATTTGTCGTTTGTCAAACTTGAAAGTGTGTTTACTTACGTTTTTAGACGAGAAGTCTGTGAAAAATAGAGAAAAAAATACATTTGGCCGCTGTAATGTATATTAGCATAAATTGAATGGATTCTTATAAACAAAAATTACAATTTAGAACAGCTGACTTTTAAATCACGCACCACCACAAAGGCAAAGGAAGAAAAATCTCGTTTTATGTTCCATTGGGCACGAAAAATCTGAAATCTGAGAGCAAAATCTCGAAATCCCAATGGAAATCGACATAAGTTTCTTATTGAATAAAGTGCTCCTTTCAAAAAATTTCGTACTTTGGGTAGTGAGTGAGTGAGTGAGGTATGTACCTACAGGCGTATGATTGTATCAGTATAATGACAGCTTTTATTTTGCTGCAGTTTTTTTTAATACGAAATGTATTTATTGGAATGACAGTAGCTATTTGCACTCCTTTTTAGGATCACATAGCACAAGGCACAACAAAAAATATAATTGTACTCGTATCCGACATTTGAAAACAATTTTTTTGTTTGTTTTAAGAGCAATGCAATCTTGTATTAAGATTTGATCTTTTGAAGAGAGTTAATTATCGTCGGCGAGAATTAGACGAACCGTCTTATTGACATGCACGTATTATTACTCGCTCATTTTGTCGCTTCATAACTCTAAGAATTTCTGAGCAAAGTGCGGTGTGCAGTGTTCCCTTTGAAAGTTTTCGGAAAGGGTCCGAAAAGGTGTCCTTGCCTTTCAAAAAGGGTCCCACATGAAATTAAAGAAAAACAACAGTATCCCAAATGTAAATTATATAGGTAGGTACATTACGTTATATAGAATATTCTATATTAGTAAATTCAATTAATAAAAACAAAACAAATATTTTGTTTGTTTGTTATAAAAACTTGAATTTGAAAATGAGACGGGGCCTGTTTCATAGACCATACATCACATACATCACATACAACATACATTAAAATTTTGTTTATACATCACATACAATTTTCTGTTTCATAAATTTCACTGGAAGTAATGTATGAAATATTATTTTGTTGTATGTGATGTATTATTTTGACACTTCATATTAATGAGTTTTTATTCGAATTAAAGCGAATTTATTTTTGAAATTGAAAAAAAATAAAAAAACTTGAAATAGTTATAAATATATATTAAATAATATCTGAAAATGGATGTAATTTTTGGTGAAGATGATTTACTTTTTGGTGGTGTGGAATATCGTAGAGTAGTTGTTAGACGTCCAAGAAAATTTTTTGAACGAGTAAATTTTAACTTGAATGATCCTTATTTCGTGGAGAAATTTAGGATGCCCCCGACGTGTGTTCAATTTTTATTAGGGCGTTTTACCCAAACCCTTTATTGCACATCCAACAAATTCCAATGAAGCTTTAACACCATTGCACCAAATTTTGGTCACACTTCATTGGCTTGGCAACGGGTGTCAATATCACGGTATCGGCACGATGCATGGGGTTTCAAAAGCAACTATTTGTCGTTGTGTTAATAGAGTTTGTTCACTCATTTCACAAAATTTATTAGGTAAATAGTTTCTACATTTAATTAGTAATATAAAAATATAACAATTAGTACTGTTTTTAGGTGAAGAAGTGGTTTGGCCTGAAAATACTAACGCTGTAGCTGAAACATTTTTCCGCATAGCGGGAATGCCACGTATTGCTGGAGCTATTGACGGTACTTTAATTCCTATTGAAGCGCCATCCGTTAATGAACAAGCGTTTGTTGATCGAAAAGGTTGTCATTCCATCAACGTAATGCTAGTTGCTGGTGCTGATTATCGCTTCTATGCTATCAACAGTAACTACCCTGGTTCAGTACCTACATGATAGCCGTGTTTTACAGTACAGTCAATTTTATGAAAAATGGAACAATGAACAGTGGCGTCCATTCCCTGGTGCGATTATTATTGGCGATTCGGCCTATCCATTGAGAAAGTGGCTTTTTAAACCCAACGTTCCAGTTAGCATTGAAGAAGGAAGAGCTAAAAACCGTTTTCTATGCAAGCTTAAGAAAACACGACAGGTTGTAGAATGCAGTCTAGGTCAATTGAAGGAAATATTTCCTTGTTTGAACGGACTACGTTTAAAATCGGCACTTAGTTGTGCAAAAGTTGTAAATGCTTGCGTAACAATATACAACATACGAAAGAGAATGACTTACAGCAAAACCGATTGCTGTATGAAATGTATGAAAAATTTAAATTTTGTTGTATCAAAACAATTTATGATAAAGTTCTATGAAACAGAATCATACATTATTCTAATACTTCCAGTCGATTCTCCTCATATACATTGATGTATGACTGTTGATCATACAACATTTCTATGAAACAGAAATAATACAGCAGAAATGACCAAATCATACATTGTATGTAATGTATGTTCTATGAAATAGGCCCCAGATAGCATACAAAAATTGGACATAACTGCTGAGTAACAAGTTGATAACTTTCACACAGTGTTTATTAATACGGGGGCTTGTGTTTCAAAAGCAAATTATGGATATATGTAATAGATTTAGCGTTGACTCAAACACCATACCAGAGACAAACCATACTGAGACCCGTAACTCGCAATCCTGCCGCTGGCCCCCTCAATTTTTTTTTTCAAATTCGCCATTTTGTTTACCTATTGATGTACGGTGTAGGCGCAGTGGCTTAGTGGTTAGTGTGTTGGACTACTACGCTAGGGGTCGAGGTTCGAATCCCGCAAAAATCCAAATTCCAACATATGGTTTTTTCACTGCGTCACCTCTCGCGAACGTCTGACAAACATCCGAGAGTATAACTGTCTTGAAAGAGTTTCTCAATTAGCCGTTTGGAGTCGGCATAAAATTGTAGATCCCTTCCATTCGTTCCAAAAATGAAAAACTCACACAAAACGAATGGTTGTGAGAAGCTAGGCCTAGGGTCCCTTCGGACCTGTTGCGCCAACTACTTACTTACTTACTTATTGATGTACGGTGTTCTGTCAATTAAGAATCCGTGTGACATGCAAAAACATACAAAAAATATCAAATCAATGCTGCCAATCGCTGCGAACCGTGGGAGAATGTGATAGAGTTCGGGAATACCACATTTTAACATAACTGAATGGGAATGCTATTGGTTGGTTATTATATATTTTGAAAAGACGATTAATATAATTTGTTTGGTTAATAAAACTATCTAAATGAGATGTTTTCTATACTAGAAATATATATTATGACAAACATGGTTGTGTATTTTCCGCTTTTGAATATCATTAACTTCGATTTCATGTGTACATTTTTCTTAAATAACTGAAAAATTACTAAAAATGTTTTTATTTTCCTAAAACCATTGTGCAGTAATCATTTTTCAGAAATAATTTCAGCAAAATTGCACTTATTCCTAAAATAAAATACTATTTATACGTACCGAATAATTTCAAATTTAACGGACAAAATTCCGACAGCGGAAGTGGGAAGGTGCGAGTGTGTTGGTGAGCCGGAGTTTTTGAAGTTACGTGACATTTGTCAATACGAATTTCTATGTAACAATACTAACGCACTTAGCATGTACCACCCCATAAAAATATATCTTGTACGCAAGTAACGGAAAATCGGCCGAAGATGGGTGTCTCAGTATTGTCTCTGCACAATACCTTATATCCAGGCTTGCCAACTTGAAACATAACTTTGGACAAATATACCGAAAGAGTGGGACGGAGAAATCAACGTTGGGACAAAGATTTAATTTTCCAACTGAAATAACAAATTTTAAAAGTTTTATAAATTGCTCACCCAACTCGTATTTTAGTACACTTCAAAACGTACTACCTTAAAATAACATAAAAAATATGTTTTCCATAACCAAGGTTATTTGTGTTATTTGTTGAATTAAATTAACTTTCGGACTGAGAAATCGCCGGGAAGGACTAAGGGCAAAGAAACATTGGGAAAGACAAATACTTTGTCCCAAATGTACCGTGTTGGCAACCGTGCTTATATCTACAAATAGTAGGTTTGTGTTCTGTCTATGTGAATGTGAAAACAAGATTTGTGTCGATAGTTGATGGCTATGTAAGGAGAGAATTATAATGTTTTGCGTCTTGTAAATAGCAAATTCTGAAAAAAGGACTTTGAAACGTGTCTTGAATATTGGTAGGGGGTCCGTTTCGGACTATTTTGTACAAGGCGGGTCCTGGGGTCGTAGTTTGGAAGAAAGGTCTAATTGGAACCTAAGGGGTCCTTAATGCTTCTGATAGACACAAGGCGATGTTCGGATTATTATATTGATGTAAATACTTTTTTTTCATATAGTTAGACATTTATTATTTACCTGTCGAGACATAGCTTGCTAGCAGCATATTATAAACAGCCCTCAGACATCGAAAGTCGGAAGGTTAGGTTAGGTTAGGTAAGGTGGCTGTCTAGAAAGACACACTTAGGCCGCATAAAATTACGGCCCTTTGTGATACCACATGAGTTAAGGGAAGGGAAGGTAAGGTAAGGCCAGAGTTTTCTAGGCCGGACATACTAGTGGGCGTAAATGCTCTCTTTGTGCCTGTGACTTTTGTCTTCTTTGTCCAAAAAAGAACAATTCTAACGTCTCGTGTAGAGAGTTGGGGCAGTTTGACCTCGGATAGGGGAGGGGTGACCGAAACAGTCGTCCCCTCGCCTGTAATCCTCAGTCAACATGTTAAAGGGAGAGATTGGGGGATAACTAACTGGACGATATGTCTTCGGATACAAGCGCCGGGCAAACCGAAGCAGTGTACCCTTCGCCTGTAATCCTACAACGTCTCGTCCGATTCTTATGTCTCGTGTAGAGAGTTGGGGCAGTTTGACCTCGGATAGGAGAGGGGTGACCGAAACAGTCGTCCCCTCGCCTGTAATCCTCAGTCAACATGTTAAAGGGAGAGATTGGGGGATAACTAACTGGACGATATGTCTTCGGATACAAGCGCCGGGCAAACCGAAGCAGTGTACCCTTCGCCTGTAATCCTACAACGTCTCGTCCGATTCTTATGTCTCGTGTAGAGAGTTGGGGCAGTTTGACCTCGGATAGGGGAGGGGTGACCGAAACAGTCATCCCCTCGCCTATAATCCTCAGACAACTCCTTGAAGGGAGAGATTGGGGATAACTAACTAGACGATATGTCTTCGGATACAAGCGCCGGGTAAACCGAAGCAGTGTACCCTTCGCCTGTAGTCCTATAACGTCTCGTCATGGTGGCGCAGCCGTGTGCGCCATTGGTTATTAACAAATCGGCCCTTTCATTGTGTCCCCCACTTGGGAGATTTGTTGAGGCTGGTCAAGGAGTAGGTGACCGGTCGACAGTATGCCCTCGGATAGGCGAGTGGTGACCGTATCAGTACAACCCTCGCTTGTGTCCTCTGGCAACTTATCGAATAGGGCGGATGCAGCAAAAAGCGCGGTATTTGTGGTGATTATACTCATCAGCCTACAAAACGCATGCTGCGGGGTTATTGCAGCTTGGTCAAAAGGTGAGTTTGACCGAGTGACGGTTTGTTTCGAATGTGCGAAAAGGGACGACCGAAACAGTCTGTCCCTCGGTAGCAATCCACAGACAGCCCGTCTAAGAGAGGGTAGATAATATGTGAGATCATTGAAGCCATTTGGTCTTTGTAATGTATTTGCTGATACAGCGTATGTCTGTGTTAGACAAGTCGCTGAGGTCATCGAAGAAGTAGTCTCCTAAGTTTGCCCTGCGCAAATTTGCAAGGGCTGGACAGTTGCAGAGAAGATGAAGAACGGTCTCCTCCTCCTCCTCATCCATGCAGCTCCTACAAAAGTCATTGTAGGGTGTACCCAGTCTACGGGCGTGCCTACCTATTAAGCAATGTCCTGTTAATGCCCCCACAACGGAGCTGATTCTGTTTCTGCCTACAGAGAGAAGTCTTTGAGTCCTTTTAGCGTCTAGTTTTGGCCAGATTTGCTTGGATATGACGCAGGTATCAATGCTGTTCCACCTATTATTTGCAGCCTTTATTGCCTCTTTGAATAGAAGGAATTTGATAGATTGCATAGGAGCGTGCGGTTCACTAATGTTGTTTGAGTGAAGGTTGCTTCCTTGTCTGGCTAGTTCATCCGCTTTGCAGTTGCCCGGAATGTCACTGTGACCTGGAACCCAGCACAGGGTTACTGAACATCTGTCCGCAATCTCATTGAGAGATTCCCGGCATTGTTTTACCAACTTTGATCTGGTTGTTGGTGTATTCAGGGCTTTTATAGCTGCCTGACTGTCTATGTAGAGGGCGATAGCTTTACCGTTTATCGCCAACAAGGCAAGTCTGCAGGCTGCCTCGCGTATAGCCGTTATTTCAGCTTGAAAGACGCTACAGTGGTCTGGGAGACGCAAGGCAATGTTCAACTCGGGTGATTGAGAGAAGACTCCCGCTCCCGTGCCTTCCGCCATTTTTGATCCATCTGTATAGATTTCAAGTGCATAGTTCTTATCGATTGTGCCATTTTCCCATTCGGAACGTTCTGGGATTATTGCTTTGTATTTAATATTAAAGTCCTCGAAAGGGATAATGTAATCCGTTTTGTTTGGGATTATGCTAGGAAGAATATTCGTATGGCCCGTCAAAGAGTTGGTCCATTTCTGACATTCTCTAAGTCTTAAAGCTGCCATGGACGCAATCATTTTCCCGTATATATCGACGGGAAGAAGGTGTAAGATTGTGTCTAAGGCGGCCGAAGGTGTGGATCTGAGTGCCCCTGTGATACACATACTGGCTGATCTTTGTATGCGTTCCAGGGATCTGGAGTTGCATTTTTTCTCTAGTGCCGGCCACCAGACCAGGATTCCGTAAAACAGAATAGGTCTGACCACCGCAGTATAGAGCCAATTTGTTACCTTGGGCTGAAGGCCCCATCTTGGACCTAGGGCCTTCCTACAGGTATGCATAGCGACCGCGGCCTTTCTTGTACGATCCTGAATATTTAGCTTCCAATTAAGCTTGCTGTCTAGAATTAGACCTAGATATTTTGCGTGATTAGTAAATTTTAGCTCTTTATTTTTAAGTTTTGGAGGAGCTATGCTAGGAATTTTATATCTGTTAGTGAACAAGATTAGCTCTGTCTTTGATGGATTGACGTCAAGTCCAACCGTCTCGGTCCATTTAACTAACTTGTGCAGAGCAGATTCCATGAGATCCCTAATTGTATTGGGAAATTTGCCAGGTATGGCGATAGCGATGTCATCTTCGTAGGCTATGACTTTACACCCCATATTTCTCAGGATGATGAGTGCTTCGTTGACTACTAGGATCCAAAGTAGTGGCGACAGCACCCCCCCTTGGGGTGTACCTCTGTGCACTGACCGTTTGGTTTGACAGCTCCCCAGCTCGGATAAGATTACTCTGCTGCTAAGCATGTTTTCTATCCAGACGCGTAGACAGTTGTCAACCTTTAGCCTTCGGAGTGCGTTAGAAATACCTTCTGTTTTGACATTATTGAAGGCGCCTTCGATGTCTAGAAAAGATACCATCACAAACTCTTTGGTTGAGAGTGATTTTTCGATGGTACCTACTAGTGAATGTAGAGCTGTCTCCACAGAGAAACCCTTACGATAGGCGTGTTGGGAATCGGACAGGGAGTTAGCTATCAAGTTCTTTCGAATGTATGTGTCAATGAGTCTTTCCAGGGTCTTCAGAAAGAAGGAGGAGAGACTGATTGGCCTGAGATCCTTAGCGGAAACATGTGAGGTCTTGCCACACTTTGGTATGAAGACTACCTTGACCCTTTTCCATGAGGCAGGAGTGTATCCAAATTTTAGACAATTACGGAAAATCACCTCGAGCCAGGGGGTCAATATATCCAGAGGTTTCTGGATCTCTACTGGTGTTATTTTATCTGGTCCAGGAGATTTATATGGAAGGAAACTGTCAACGGCCCATTGAATATTGCGGCCGTTGACAATCCCAACCGGTATCTCGTGGGTCAGATAGTGGGGTGATGTTGATGATGTGACATCTATTGAATTTCCCGGAAAGTGAGTGTTTATGAGGATATCCAGAGTCTCCTCGTTTGATGAGGTCCATTCCCCATTTGATTTTTGAATATAACTAGGCATGGGTGGAGATTTAGAGATAATTTTTCTCAGCCTGCTCGAGTCGGAACTGCTTTCTATGCTACCACAGAAGAGTCTCCATGACTGCCGTTGAGCTTTAGTAATCTCTGCCTTATATTGTCTTAGGCTGTTTTTGTATCTGTCCCAGTCCTCCTGAAGGCGAGAGGACTTGGCTGAATTAAAACATTTCCTGCTATCTTTGCGTAACTTTGCTAGGTGAGTATTCCACCACGGTGGTTTACTCCCTTTTTGGTGCCGGCTGATCGGACAAGCTTTTATAAAAGCCTCGTTCATTGATTTGGTTACTTTGTCCACCATATAATCAATATCCGATGGAGAATTCGGTTGATTAACCGCATGCCCAAGCTTATGCTTTAGGAGAGAGTTATATACCTGCCAGTTGGCTTTCCTGGGATTTCGGAAGGTTTCCAGTGGAGGCTTACTAAGGTCAATATCAAATTGAATATAGCGATGGTCCGAGAATGAAACATCTCTTGAGACCATCCACTTATTAATTATTAGTTTTGGAGAGTTAGTAGCTAGAGTTATATCTAAAACCTCCTGTCTAATCCTATTGATAAAGGTAGGTTCTGAACCTTTGTTACATAAAACGAGATTAGTAGTCATAATGTAATCAAAAAGACACTCACCCCTGTTATTTATGCCGCTGCTTCCCCAGAGGGTGTGGTGAGCGTTGGCATCTGCGCCCACCACAAGGGGAATGTTGTCTCTCTCAGCCGTCTCTATCGTCCGACGCACGATTGCTGCTGGAACAGGCCCCGTGTCATCGTAGGGCATGTATGCGGACGATAACCTCAGCTTGCTGCTGCACATATCCGTTTCTATGCAGACGAAATCTGGACCACTGAAATTGGATATAATACGAGCTTTTAAACTGTTCTTTGCCAAAATACACGATCTTGGTTTACCTTCGTTTTTTGTATAGAATAACGTGTAGTTTTTTGCCCTTAGTCCAAGAATGTTATTTTTACCATCCACCCATGGTTCTTGGATAAGGACAACGTCTTCTCCGCCCGTTAGCAGGCGAAGCAATAAATTAGCTGATGCTATTTTGGAATGATGGAGATTAATCTGTAGCAGTCTTAGCATCATTGCTGACCGATACAGACGCCTCTATCACCGTTCTGTTGCTTTCCTCCGAATCAGAGGAAAGCTCGTCACTGAGGTTGATGGTGGAAGGAGGTTCATCCGAAACAGCTGACTGCACGACTGCGACACTGTCTCTAACCTCTATGGAGACTGTAGAGGGCCCGTCCACCCCGGCAGCCAGACCAAGGCTGTTCAGTGTGGATACCACCCCCGACATAAGTCTCTCTTCCTTTTCCTGGACCCTTATGACAAGTTCGTCCATGCCATAGGAGAACTTGTAACCTCTTCTGCTGAGCAGGTCTAGCGATTCCTTATTCATAAGGAATGAGACCAGCCTGCCTCTTTCTTCTGGTTCACCGGCTTTAATGATCTTCCAGTTGGATGTTGGAAGATCGGGATTTTGTAGGCGAATGAGCCTGAGGATGTCAGCTTCCGTTGTAGGTCCTGGGGGCAGCCAGACACGTCCTTTCGGGCGAACTGGTATATCGCTCCAGTGCATTACCTGAAGCTCCGCGTTGTTCCACAGGGGATTTATTTTCGGGACCGTTGTTCTCAGGAAGTCGACCGCACTCTTGTTCTTGCATTTAACAAGTTTTACCCCGCTTGAGAACCATCCTCCATCCACGAAGGACGGCGGATCTGCTGAGGGGTTGCTATCCAGGAACTGTAGCACTTCTCCGGCTAGGATAGCTTTGAGCGCTAGCCAGTTGTCACCGCTCATTTTGCCCTCGTCGTTACCATTGTCGTATAGACCATAGAGCATGCTGTCTTTTGCGACCTCATTGAAGGGTCTGTGTGCCGTATCAGCACTCTTCGCTTTCTTTGAGGTCGCGGAAATTTCTTCGAAAGACCTGGGTCGTTTGGTCGTTGAGACCTTTTTGGCAGGAACTACCGATGATCTTCCCGAAGCAGGAAGATTTCTCGGGTTGCTGCTAGCGGCGTTGGGGACTCCTGAAGCAGGAGTTGAGTGTTTTGTAAGTCCTTCCCTGCGAAGGGGTCTCTTGTTAGGGTTGGACTTACAAGGGCCGTTTGGAGGTAAGGACGGTTGGGTGGCGCTGCTGGTGGAGGTATGCTGACTACCCGTAGCAGGTTGAATAGCGTCTCCTTGCAGCACCTCGCCAGCCCAACGAATCGTGTCCCTGTCCTTTTGATCCCAGGAACTATCTGGTTTCGCCAGGACTGCGGCCAATTTATGTCTTGCAGCGCGTATCTGCTTCTGTTTTACTGCGCTCGGAGAGGTATTCTTTCCGCGCCAGCCAAACGTCGGTGCAACTTTCCGTTGCCTAAATTCTGCGTCCGAAACAGACGCATCTACGGATCTTGAATCCGAGTCAGACGGGATTGTTGAGTCATCGTCATTGTCGGAAGTCTGTTTTCTGTAGTTTGTAGTAGTTGTCAGTTCGTTGTCCTTGTTACTTGCTTGAAAGTCGTCTTTGTTTTCGTTTTTGTTTGATTTTTTGTTTTGAAAGTTCATAAATTCCCACGAGTAAGCCGGTGAAGAATGGTCCGCCCCAACATAGCCGGTTCTGCTGGGGTAAGGCACTTGGATACGACAGGCCCTGCCAAGGCACCTGAAGGAGCTCGTAAACGACTGAATAGAAACCCTCAGCCTTTCATCCCTGGGCACGGTTTGAATAAAACGCTCACACCACCACTGGAATTGGGTTGACTATACTTTAGCTTCGGAAAACCCTCCTCCGGAGACCTTACAGTATGGGAAGCCCTGCTGCAATCGCCCTCCGGTATCAAAAGGTACCTACTAAGCATCCACACCACGTCAAGGTAAATAGTCGAAGATGGATGTCGAAAGTCGGAAAGTCTTTAATAATCTTAGTATGGTTTGACGGTTAGGTACTTTATACTAGTTTCGTCTTGTGGTTGAAAATCGGCTTTTAGTAGTAAGTAATATACTATACTTTTTTTATGAGCAAAAAGCATCTATATTTCGGAAACATAAACACTCCTTGGAAAAAAATTTTACTTTTTATTTTTTAAAGTCACTTTGAAAATTTATAGCAAAAAATTGATGTCGAAAATTGTTCGTTTCCATAGTAACATCAATGAAAACTAACCGTGAAGGTGAACACCTAGCTAGCTATATAGCTATAACGAACCAGCGTACAGCGTTGTTCCGAAGACTGAACCCAACTGTTGGAAATCGTTTTCGATATCTTATCGTGGAAAACGACTTTAAACGACTCGTTTTGAAAACTGAAATATTTATGGGAAAGCTTATGTTTTCGATGAAGTTTTCGAGTGTTTTCGCGAAAACACGGTTTTCGTCTCGGTGGGAATAGGCTATAAGATAAGTGGTGATGACAAATTGAGTGTTACCAAAACGATTTCATTTAACTGAGAAGCATTTTGTATGGGGAATTGTTAACCTAATTTTATCAGCCTTAATGATGACATGTACCCACAATTTTTTGTTTGTGCACATCTATGGCACAGTACCTTTCGAATGATATAAATTTTAAAATTTAAATTTTATTTAAATTTTATATAAATTTTAAAGCGCTCGGCATATAGGAATAAGATTGGACGAAACTATAAAAAAAAAAAAAAAATACCTAAAGACCGATGGCCCATACTCTGAGAAGTCTGCAATTTAACTCTTACTTCATCCGTGATCCTGATCTGGCCACACATCGCTACTAAAAACATGATCTAAATATGTAGTCATTTCTCCTCCAATTATTTCACCTGTATAATCACAAAGTGCTTATGACAGTAACATGATAGAAATTCAAATTGACGACAACTTCCTGCAGGCCATGGAATGTTCATCAAAGTTATACTTCGGTACAACAGTTTCCGTTTGCAGACTCTTTACGAAGGGTGGTGCGTCCGTCCAATCACCGTTAATAAATTTAACAAAAGTTTTCATTTCAAGTTTGACAGCAAAGAGATATATTCTCCGAGGGAACAAGATAAATGATAAAGAAGCACACAATACTTCCTGCTGATGGAATCGAAATAAAGCTGCTGCTATGTAGCTGTGTATGGTATCGTGGACTTTTTGCCAGTATTCGTTAGTTCTTGAAAGAGCTATCTGCAATTTTACGTATCTACATGTTGACGACACTTTCTCCGAGGAAAAGATACACGAAACCGTGTTAATTGCTAGTCATTAGAAAATTAGACAGATACTGCTTAGCGCAAATATATGTTATTTTCTCTGCTATTAAATATTATATTAAGTTCAATTTGTTTTGAAGGCTATACACATACAGTATACACACTCATAAAAGTAGTGCGACACTTTCGATTAATAGGTACACTTGTTTTCATTAACATTTTGTTCAGCCTTTATTTAAAATTATTATGTTTGGCTTTGGCAGGCAACTGGCAACCATATCATAAGACGGATTGTTAGAGTTTGAGCTTAACCAGGTTCTTTTGACACCACAGAGACTTATTAGTTAAGTAAGGTGATGCTATCCGTGTGATGATAAAAATATGTATATGTATTGTTATGGGCATTTTGATACTGCGTTGGCAGGCTTTGGTTGTCATTCCTATTTCTTAGTAGGTCTCCAAAGTTGGTGTAAAGATGCCTTGGAATACATAAACTCTGCATAAAATTGTAGGTCCCTTCCATTCGTCGCAAAAATAAAAACTTCCACAAATAGAATGGTTGAGAGAAGCTAGGTCTTAGGGTACCTATACGAACTTGTCCCGCCAATTTTATTTTAATTTTTTTGATATGGTTAGAGTTAGATATTGTATAACCTTGGTAGTGCCATTATCGATCGGAATTGCGCATTATAGAATCCTGCAATATTATTAATTACCCAAACTCCACGGGACGGTTTTTGGACAGTCAGTATGGTTTGTCTCTGCACTACCTATGTACGGTGACATTCTAGCGGAGTTCGATTACCAACAGCATAGAAGTTGACATCATTCAGAGCCATGTATTTGCGAGTTATAAAACTGTGATAGCTACCTACACAATTTTTGTTTATGAAAACATACGTCTACATTATATGCGGCAACTTTCAGTGTGATTAGTCAAACGGGTTCGAAGTCTATTAATCACAAACAGATAATATGAAAACATCTAATTTATATAAATAACTAGCTGACCCGGCGAACTCCGTTCCGCCCAAATTCATAAATGTAATGAAAATAATATTTCCAAGCATGCACAGCGCATGCTACTTTATGTACCTAATTTAAAGTTATATATAATAAACACAGTAGAAGTAACTGAAGTATAGCAATATCAATGTATTTCAATAAAACTGCAATGATTGAGCTGCTGGCCAACCTTCCGCTTTTGTACTAAAGTGGTTTTCCCACAGGTGAGCACGCCACATACAATTGGACCATGTGAAAAACAAGGGAATTCAAGATTGATGCTACAAATATCCAGCGATTATCCTTGCGACTTATTATTTGTCATAGACGCTTAGACTCAAAATCGTCCTTGCATGACATTTGATTTGAGATTCTTCACAATCATATCAAACGCGATCCGATACAAAGTTTCGGTGCACTAAGGTTGCTTAACAAAATAATAATTGAGCCGACTTTTAATTTCAAATTGTAAAGCGGTAGGTCCGGAACATCCGAATCAAAAAATTAAAAATTTTAAATAATATTTCTTGTATTGGAAGTGATGCTACCCGTTTCCTATCCATTCTATTTTTTCCAAAGTGCGGTTCTATTATCAGGTTTGAAAAGAAATCTGCGATCTTCAAAGTTCATTTTCTCTATCGCCGTTTTAAACATTGTAATTGAAAGCGTTGATTGCATTTATAATGGTTGCAATTGTCAAATGACGTTTTTTGTCACTCCTGTTTGCCCCCTGTACAGGCTATCGACTTGATCATCCGCCGACAAAATGAAGTACACCTGCGAATATTGCTGTACGTCCTCATTTACTGGCAAGAAGACACCCATCCGATGGTAAATTTGGCCTTGAATCTGTTAATCCGAATTTTGCGGCGTAGAATCCTGTGCCATTGTTAGAAAATGTGTGTTTGCATGATGTATAAGAGAACATTTTTTGAATGATTTTTGTTTCCAATGAAGTATACGAAAACAGTTGTTGTACTGTCAAATGTTCTTTAGAAAATCCTCCGATTCAAATGGCTCCGCAGGTGCTAATTTGACTTTGCCACCCGCACAGCAGTTTTTTTTTAGCGCGTTTTAATGGTGGCACACAATTACAGTCATCGCTCCAATATCGAAATCGCATCACCGACATAGTTTTCTGTTCGTTCTACTGAAATGCCAGTCGTTCGAATGTCAGCAACGACGCTCATCTTGCCACTCCGATTTGATCTTGTTCCCATCCCAGCAGCAGTAAGATTTGACGCAGGTTTCATTACTTGCACTCTCAATTTTCCTGACTGTTGATCCGGTCCTATGCCATGTGATGTCCCACTTATCGCTTTCTTCTGTAGTTTGGCTTCGTTGATATTGACTTGCTTGCCTTGTTCATTTGCCAATATGTGCGCGCATTCGTCTTGGCATTTTTTCACTGAATTTTGCTTTTCAATAATTATTTTGTCCGCGTTTAAACTTTTTACATTTAATTTTTACCTTATCAAGTGTGTGAAAGAAATTTAACTGTTGGAGCGATGCACAAAATCAAAAACAAATCATCACTGTTGACCAACGTATAATACATTAAATTTATCTCGATTTTATCAATCTACTTTAAAAAAAAAAAAAAAATCCGCACATAGTTTGTAGGTAGGTACGTAGTTTTCTAATTAATTTTTGATATAGAAAAGTCAAAATAAATAGTGCAGAAAATCAAAAAAATCTAAAATGGAAAAGTTAAAAAATAAAGTAGCCTATCACAATACTCTATCCCGTAGCTTTATATTAGTAAAAGAATTTTTGAAATCGGTTCGGTAGTTCCGGAGATTACCTTCCTCAAACAAACATTACCTCTTTATATAATAGTGTGATTTCGCGGACTGCCAGTTAAACTGTGTGCAGGTTGCTTAATATTTTTGCAAACTCCATGAATCAAGAGTAGGAGGGCAATTTAATCACAATCCATCACAACAAGAAAGTCTCATTAAACTTTGCGTAAATATAAGAATGACGTAATCAAAAGAAGAAAAATTCCAACTAAAAGTACTGCTAAGAGCGTTGGCAGAAGTACAAATTAAATGTCACTCCACTCTTTTCCACGTTTCCACCTTCGACAAATAAGCAATGTCCTCTTCAGCGCAATTCCGGAAAGTCCTATTGCAAAAAAAAAAAGTAAGACAAGTGCGAGTCGGACTCGCTCATGAAGGGTTCCGAAACAGCAAGTAACATAACATAAAAGTTCTTGTAGTTCGTTGTAACTTTGATCGATACCTATTTTAATAATAGTGTATTTTTATATCATTTATTATTAGGAAATAATGGTTCATGGCTTATGTATAAGGTTTATGTTTATGAAATTAAATGTTTTTTTTTTTTTTTTGAGTTGATTGTATTAAAGGTAAATTGAGGTCTACAATTTATGACGTATAAAAAAAAAACTACTCGCTAGATCTCGTTCAAAAAATTTTCATTTGAAGTTTACATGGTAATGTACATCATATATTTTTTTTAGTTTTATCGTTCTCTTATTTTAGAAGTTAGGGGGGGGGGGACCAACATTTTACGACTTTGGAAGTGTCTCTCGCGCAAACTATTCACTTTAGAAAAAAATGATATTAGAAACCTAAGTATCATTTTTGAAGACCTATCCATAGATACCCCACACGTATAGGTTTGATGAAAAAATTTTTTTTGAGTTTCGGTTTTATGTATGGGGACCCCCAAAATTTACTGTTTTTTTTTTCTATTTTTGTGTAAAATCTTAATGCGGTTCACAGAATACATCTACTTACCAAGTTTCAACGGTATAGCTCTTATAGTTTCGGAGAAAAGTGGCTGTGACATACGGACGGACAGACAGACAGACAGACAGACATGACGAATCTAATAGGGTTCCGATTTTTGCCATTTGGCTACGGAACCCTAAAAATCGGTCACACAGTTCTCCGAATGTTCAGAAAATTACAGTGATAAATTTTGTTAGTAGGTATCCGACAAAAATTAATTTATAACAAAGGGTTGTTTTCTTTGTCTCCATATCCCAGTATAGGTTTCCACAGGGTTTTATCCATTTTAGACCGAAACATTACCGTCTTTCATGTAAATAGAAAATTCAATGTCGCACTCAATGTAGTTGACCTTTGTGGTTGTCAAACGTCTGGCGAATTAAAGTGTTTAATTGAGATTTTTTGTTTAATACTGACTGCGTTTGATCGCTTGAAACTGTCTAAACTTTTTCTAACACGTAAGAAGGTTCATGACGGTATACCAAATGCTATTCTATTCGTTTACAGATATTTTAACCAGTGCTAATTGCAAGTGCTTACAATAAATCAATGCAAACACTTACATATTATATCAAATAATCTGCAGAACGACACAAAACATGTAAGGAATGGAAAATTAAGGGAATAAAGGAGAAAAACACTTCTTACAACCGTTTGATCTCATTTTATTTTATTTCGTATAACCTAATGCCCAAGGCCCAACCTAACCTACCAATCTATCACCATTTTTAGAACATGTGTTTGTGTATATGCGTCAAGCTGGGGCAAAAGTTGTCATACAGTTAGGATGCTTTCTATGTGAGCATGCCATCCGAGTTCCACGTAGTTATCTATTTACTATACGAAAGTTTCGCGCATTCACTTTGTGTAATTTTTTAATCAAATAGTTTAGAAAATTTGCTTAAAATATTTATGAAAAAATGATGAATTTAGAATGGTTGTAGTAAAATAAACATATTTTGAGCAAACTTCCATCAGTTTAAAGAAAAATGTGTACATGAATTCGAAGGCAATGATATCCAAAAGCGGAAAATATAAAGGGTGATTTTTTAAGAGGTTTAGAACTTTAAAAAAAAAAAAAAAACACAAAAAATTCGAAAAAATGAATGAAATATTTATTTGAATCGATAGTTTGAACCTTGCAATTTAATGTTTAAAGATAATTTCATGCAAATGTTGACCGCGGCTGCGTCTCAGGTAGTCCATCCGCTGAGTCCAATTTTGGCATACTCTTTCACACATATCGGCCGGTATCTCACGAATGAATGCATGGATGTTGGCTTCCAGTGCGTCAATCGAAGCGGGCTTGTCCCTATACACATTAGCCTTGACATACCCCCACAAAAAATAATCTAATGGTGTCAAATCGCACGATCTAGGCGGCCAATTGACCGGCCCGAAACGTGAAATTAACTGTTCACCAAACTCGCCTCGCAATTGCGCCATTGTTTCGCGTGCTGTGTGGCATGTGGCACCGTCTTGTTGAAACCACATATCATGCAAGTCAAGAACTTCCATTTCGGGCAAAAAAAAGTTTGTTATCATCGCTCGGTAGCGAAATATGGCCCAATAATGCCGCCGGCCCATAAACCGCACCAAACAGTGGCTTTTTCGGGATGCATTGGTAGCTGTTGCAATGCTTCTGGCTGATCTTCACTCCAAATGCGGCAATTTTGCTTATTTACGTACCCATTCAACCAAAAATGAGCCTCATCGCTGAACACAATTTTTCGATAAAAAAGCGGATCCTCGGCCAGCTTTCCAAGAGCCCATTCACCAAAAATTCGGCGTTGTGGTAGGTCGGCTGGCTTTAGTTCTTGCACAAGCTGTATCTTAAAAGGCTTTACGCACAAATCCTTCCGCAAAATTTTCCACGTAGTGCTGTAACAAAGGCCTAACTGCTGGGAACGGCGCCGAATCGACATTTCGCGGTCTTCTGTCACACTAGCTGATACGGCCGCAATATTTTCTTCACTACGCACAGTACGTAAACGTGTTGGTGGTTTAATGTCCAACAAAGTAAATTTGGTGCGAAATTTGGTCACAATCTTCCGAATAGACTGCTCAGAAGGTCGAGAATGCCGATCATAAAATGGAAGCAGCGCGCGATGAACATTTCGAACCGAGCACGAATTTTGATATTAAAATTCAATAATTTGCAAGCGTTGTTCATCTGTAAGACGATCCATGGTTAAATTGCAAACCAAACTGAAGCTTTTTGACAGTGACACAAGGTACTAAACACACGTCAGCTGTCAAAACCAGTGTTGCCAAAACCAAACCAACTAAAAAATCACCCTTTACAACAATATTTGTCCTGATTTGTTTATAGTGTACTAGCTGACCCGGCGAACTTCGTTCCGCCCAAATTCATTAATGTAGGTAATGAAATTAATAATTCCGAGCTTTCGCTTCATTCTGCTTCATGTAATTCGGTCAATTCAAATTTTTTATTCAAAAGGTATATTAAAATTAAATAAATAAATAAAATCAAATACTTGTCGGCCAAACTACCGCTTTTTCACTTAAGTGCTTTATGGTACACCACATTTTTTGTTTTATTTCTATTATCGGGTGCGTTCACGTACAAAGCGAGAGCTTTGCCGACACGTGAAATTCAAGATTTATGCCACACACATCCAGCAATTATCCTTGCGACTTATTAATTGTCATAGCAAAAGCGAGGCGTAGTGGAATCCGCAGAATAAGAACATCTTCGCCTTTGAGTTTTCCAATAAAAATCGTAGCTTGAATAATATTTGATATTAAATTCTTCACAATCAAACGCGTTTCGTTACAAAGTTTTGGTTCAGTTAGGTTGCGCAACAAAGTGGGGTAGTTGGTGGCTTCCTTTTCATCCATCAGGGAGTCGACTGATTTGTATGAATGCAACTCACCAGCGATTTGGTTTTGAATGACGAAATTCAAATGATGGACGTTCTTGTTTTTCGCAGCCAAAATCATTCTTACACTCAGTCAATCATGGTCAACAAATTCTGAGCGATATTCGGCAAAATATTCATGATCAGTTCTTCCGGTGTCGTTATAAAGTTGAAAAAATTTTGTGGAAACTCAATCAGGCCGGTGATTAAGTTTGCTGGAATCACACCATTGCCCATCGCCAACAATTGCCTGGAAAACTCTGCAGCTGACTGGTCATTTTGTAAAGAAACTCGCATGTTTGTTGTCAAATGCCATTTCTTGACGTATCGCCATAAAACAGACGCCTTCAGGCAAGCATTCAATTCATCTGCCGGAGTTGATCTCGAAATGACAGGCAGCGTTTGACGAAAATCTGATAGCAAGATCATTGCTCCACCGAAAGGTCGCTTATCATTACGTAAACGATTCCGGCTTCCAATGCGCGTTTGTAAGCCATTGTGCATTCGTCCCATATAATAATCTTATATTGCTGCAGTACTTTCGCCATCGCAGTGTTCTTTGAAATGTTGCATGTAGGTCCTTCTTCCACTTGCAGATTCAATGGCAATTTCAATGCGGGATGAGCTGTTCGACCGCCTTCTAACAAAGTAGCCGCTATCCCAGAAGAGGCTAGGGCCAAAGCGATCTCAGATCTCGAACGAATTGTATCCAAAATCAGTGAAATCATAAATCTATTTCCAGTTCCGCAATTTTCGTTATCGACTGCTTGCATCAATTCATCGTACACTTTCTTTTATGCTTGATTCAACATTGGCACATTTGTTCGAACAGTTTGACTCAATGCGACTCGATCGAAGTCCATTTCTCGCTCCAATTCTCGATTAAAGGCGTCTTGCATTGAACGATTTGGCTGTGGCATCCCCAATTTGCACAACAAATTGCCACTCATGAGCAGACACATATCCTCGATCAAAATCAAAGCTTTGTTGCGCATTTCATCTGACATCTCCAGTTCATTACCCGATGTCACAGCGCGAATTCGATGCAAAATATCGTCGGCCATAATAATCATCTTTGTATAATCAAAGTATCTACTTCATTTCAAAAAGTTACTTAATGTAACATAGTAAACATTATTTATTAGAACAAACTTTTTAGGTATATTTAATTTTTTTTTTTTTTCAAAATTGTTGAAAACAACAATTTGCTTGGAAAATACCTAATTAAAATAATTGACAACAACAATTGCTTTTAAAATTTAAAATATTTTTTTTTATTTGAAGTGTCACTACTTGATTTCTATCCAGTTTCTTTCTTTTTTTTAAGTATATTTGCCCATACGAAAATGAATTTATTAGAATGGCGGTGCGCCTTCTTTCAAAAATGTATCATACTACATAATATAAAAACCTTCTCTGCATGGTCTATTAACCAACAAAAAAAACTAAATCAAAATCGGTTTGTGTGGCAGTCGGTAGGCAGTCACAAACACATTTAGTAAGTTATTTTTATATATATAGATATAGATAAAACATCTCATTTTGATAGTTTTACCAACCCAACAAATTATATTGTTCGCCTTTTAAAAATATATAACTGACCAATAGCATTCTTACTTACTTACTTACTTAGGTGGCGCTACAGTCCGGGGTGGACCTGGGCCTCAACCAATACGCCTCTCCAGTTAGCGCGATCTTTGGCTAACTGCCTCCAGTTGCGCACTCCAAGTTGGTTGAGGTCCCCTTCCACTTGCGCGCGCCACCTAAGGCGAGGTCTTCCTCTACTGCGTTGTCCCTCTGGGTTAGACCAATAGCATTCAGTAATGTTAAAATGTGGTACTCCCGAACTCTATCACATTCCCCATGGTTGGCAGCATTTTTTTTTGTATTGTTTGTTTATTTTTCCGTGTCACACCGTCACACGGATTCTAGTTGACATTACATCGATAACAAACCAAATGGTGGAATTTGAAACAAATGTTAGGGGGCCAGCGGCAAGAAGATTGTGAGTTGGAGTTTTTACTGTTTCAGTATGATTTATTGATTTGTCTATTATTAGTCTGTTCCATGTATTGAGTGCGTTCCTAATTTTGTCTGTAGTGACCAGTGTTGCCATAAGAATATTTTTACATCTGCAATTATGAAAAAAAAAAAAAAAAATGCAATGCAGATTTCTATAGAAAAAATTACTTCACAAAGTTTTTTTTATTTATGAAGGTAGCAATAAAAAAGAAAAAAGCTGAATACGAAAATGAAAGCGAAATCAAATGTGCAATAAATGTTAACATTTTTAAAAAAATAACGAAATATATTATTGCGGATGCAGACAAAATCTGAGGATTTTTTTTTTAAAGTCTATGTTGACAATGTGCAGTAATGCAAATCGAGTTTTCTCAATTGTATACTTAAAACTGACAAGAAATACTATCTAATAAAACTTACAAAATAGTAAATAATTTTTTTAATGACATACCTAACGTAAATATTGAATTCAAGTAAAAAAAAAGAAGAAGATATTTCAATGAATTTAGCAACCATATTATTCACTCCGATTAATTAGGTTTAAGTTAATTTTACTCCCGACCATTTTATCCGCATTTTTTAAACCCAATCATTGGGTTAAAAATGAATTCTATATTTAAAATAATCACTCAAAAACATGCATTAAGCCAACTGGATAAAGATGCATTTAAACGCCGAGTTGGAACCGATCTTAGGCCGATTTAAACCTACGTAGTGTCAAATTTCACATAATTTTACATTTATTTTTTGCTGTTTGTCACTTAAAAATCGATTTGATTCGCTGTGTGCTGAGTTTCATTTCTATTGTATAAATTATGAATTTAGCCTCCAAAATGATTCATTTTTTTAGCGGGAAATATTTCCGAAAACCCAAGAAATCGTTATAAACGCAAGCCTGTCTGTACATTCGATGTAGTCGAAGACGAGGACGAGGACGACGTTGATTCACAATCTGCTGTTCCATTAGCTCGATAAATAAATTCGTTTTCTGACGACGAATTTTATCCACTTACCAAATGAAATCCATTTTTTTTAGCTTATCGCAACTTTTTATATTCTTTTTTTTACTTATTTCCTGTCTACTGCGTACGAAGAAATGTCAATATTATGAAATTGAGTTTTTACCCGAGTTAAGATACTTAAACTGATCTCTGGAGTGCAGTTTAAATTTAATCGGATTTTAGCCGAAGAGTTCAAAAAACCCAGTTTATTTTCGGGTTTAATGACTGAATATTTTGGACTTGGGTTTAATTTTTGGAGTGAATAATATGGCCGTAGTTCATATACATACGAGGGGAGTTCAATATATTCGCGATATCGACATGAAGGAAAACAAGAATTAAATTAAAAATATTTTTATTTTTCAATATAACCTCCTCTTACATTAATGCATTTATTACATCTTGAGATTAACTTTTCTATACCCTCAAAAAAATAGTTTTCATCCTACTCTCCAAAATGTTCATTTATTGCAGTTTTGAGCTCCTCATCATCGCCATCGGTAAGTCGCTTACCATGAAGTTTTTATTTTTAAATCTGGGAACAAAAAATAATCACTAGGGGCAAGGTCCGGACTATAGGGTGGATGTTAAATCTCTTCGAAACCACAATTCCGTACAGCAGCCTTAGAAATCCGTGCCGTGTGCACCGGAGCATTGTCGTGAAGGAGCAACACGCCAGCAGCCAGTTTCCCCCGTCTTTTTTTCTTTATTTCTTCCCGTAAATGATGCAAAGTCGATGCGTAGGATGTGGCGTTTATGGTTTTACCTTTTTTTGTATTCTATTAGCAAAATTCCCTTTGAGTCCCAAAACACTGTAGCCATCATCTTTCCGGCAGACGGAGTGACCTTGAACTTCTTCGGGGGGCCTGTGTCTTTCTTGTGCCACTGCATGGACTCCTGCTTGCTTTCAGGATCATAGTGATGGACCCATGTTTCGTCCCCAGTAACAATTCTATTAATAATCCTCACCGGGTCTTTGCTACACAGCTCCAAAAAATCCTTAGAACACTCACCTGTTTCTGATGCGATGTGAGCATTCTAGGCACCCATCTTGCACTGACTTTTGAAAGATTTAGACACTCATGAAGAATGGTGTATATGGTACCAATAGAAAGGTTAATCTTCGTAGCTATCATTTTAACCTTTACTCGGGCATCCTCAAGTACAAGTTTCTCGACTTGTGTAATGTTTTCTCCGGTGCAGCCAGTTAGTGGACAGCCTGAGCGAGGGCCGTTTTCAATGCTCTCCCTGTCCCTTTGAAATAAACTAGACCACTTTTGAACAGTTGACAACGAAGGTGCAGAATCTCGAAAAACAGCCACCATCTCTTCGTGAATAATTTTTTGACTTTTTCCTTGTTTAGTAGGAAATTTTATCACAGCGCAGTTCTCAATTTTAGTGATCATCGCGACACCAGCCATTTCACCTTTGTTCAACGCAAGATACAAAGCAAACTTATAATCACAGCCAAATGAAATTTTACAGTAAAACACTTAAATAACGGGGCTGCTTAAATCACGAAATAATTTATTTCACATCTTTGGAGTAAGTATCCCCCCTATACAGCGAATATATTGAACTCCCCTCGTATGTTCGATTTATTTCAAAAATTAAAAATAGTACAAATAGTACCCAAAATTGAGAAGAGTTACTTGCGTAAACGGAAAAAGTCAAATAGTACTGAGATCTATACAATAGTAACCCTTTTTTCAACAGAGGTCCACAGCGATATTCCACAGAATCAATTTTATTGGTTTGGTTACGCAAAACGCAACTTATAATATGATTTATCTCTCATCAATTGTCTACCGCTAAGGGTATATTTCTCTCATTTGAAGTGCGAGGTTTTCAATCGTTCCACAGTGTAGACCAATACCTTGGACAACTTATTCGCATGCCTGTTTCAGACTTTCAAAGCATGTCCTACCGAAGGCACCTTCAATGCCCATAGTTATATCTTCAGTATTTAACTCTTCCTCGCAAAGCATACGACTTGCTGCAGAGCTGTTTCTGCTCTGTATGTATCTATGCTGTCTACTATTTAAAGGTTACATCTTAATCGCGGTACTCTCCATGTAATCCACCACTATCCTTTCCATCGTTTTGAACAGAAAAAATGATAGCCCGATCGGTCTAAATGACTTCACTTTGATTTTATCAGTTTAATCATTTTTACCAGGTTTCAGAAGGAAGGCCACATTCGCCTCCCTCCTTGCCACCGGTATATAGCCTATTCCTAAGCATGTTTTGTATATGCGGTTGAGCGTTGAGGTAATATTGTCCAATACTGTCCTCACTTGACGTCTATCTCTTAACGAAATGTTAAAATTTAGCCCATGGTGGAAATGGAACTGATGCACTCCATCAGTTTAGTTTAGTAATGTTTATTTAGTAAAGAATACCATTTTACAAAAAATAAATGTTTATGTTATAAAATGTTAATAATTATTTCTTACAAAACTTAAAATTTCTTTTTTGTATTGGTTATAATTAGTTTCCATTTTAACACTATTCGGGAGTTGATTATATATGTTTAACCCTTTATAAAATAATACATTTTGTGATTTCTTGTTTCTATAAAAGTTTAAATGAAAATTATTGTTTGATCTCAAATCATGTGGCTGTATATTTGATCTTAGAATTAGTTTTTTGTTCAAGTATTGCGGCAACAGATTATTTTTAATTTTATATATAAAATTTAATGTACAGTATATTATTCTTTGTTTAATATTTAGCCACTTTAATGTTGTTAACATAAATCTTACAGAAGTATATCTGCTACAAAGTAATATAGACCGCATCGCTTTATTTTGGACTTTTTGTAATTTTTCCAACATTCCATCAGCACCCAATAATAATATTGTTGGGCAATATTCAAAGTGGGGCTTTATAATGGTATTATAAATTTTAATTGCCATGCCAATGCATATTTTCTTTCTTAATCTACGAAAGAAACCGATTTTTGTGGCAACTTTCTTTAACACATAATCAAGATGTTTTTTAAAGCTTAGCTTGCTGTCTACAATTATACCTAAATACTTTGTTTCATCGACACATTCAAATTCATTAAAATGATTACCTACATTATTTTCATTTAGAAACATCACTTTAGTCTTGTCAACATTTAATTTTAATTTATTCATGTTTAAATAATTTGTTATATTTTTTAGATCTTCCCTTAATTTTCTTTTACAGTCTTCCATTTTTGTGTCTTCTATAAATAAAAGACCATCATCGGCGAACAAAATTATCCTACAATATTTTAGGACTTTCTTAATATCATTGATATAAATAATAAACAACAATGCAGCTAACACTGATCCCTGTGGCACTCCTAGATCTACTTCCATCGGTTCTGATTTTACGTTATTAAATTTAACTATCTGCTTCCTATTCTGAAGATATGTTTTAAACCAATTGTATTCTGTTCCACGTACTCCATAGCTCTCCATCTTCTGTAGAAGTATTTGACGATCCACTGTCTCAAAAGCTCTTTTTAGATCCAGAAACACTGCAGCAATTTTAGTATTCGAATGCAATTTCTCTTTCCATTCGGAAATAACATAATTTATAGCGGATTCACACGAGTTCTTCTTTCGGAAACCAGATTGTTCTTCTATTAGTACACTATTGTTTTCAAGATAGTTTTCTAATTGAATTTGCACAACTTTTTCTAATATTTTTTCTTGCAATGGAAGCATATTAACAGGTCTAAAATTATCGCACTTGTTAGATTTGGCTATTTTTTGTACATGGACAATCACAGATGTTTTCCAACTATTTGGAAATACTCCACTTGTCATAGAGTGATTTATTATGTTCATTAGAGCTATTCCCAAATAATTGGAACAGTCTTTAATCATTTCTTTATTTAAATAGTTGTAGTCACTTTTATTTGGCATCATATCCACTATTTTCATAAACTCGTCTATTGATTCCAATTGTTTGAATTTAAATCTGGTTTGTCTGCTTGTAACATAATTTATCCACTGCACATTTGGTATTGAATTGTTAATTTCTTGAACACTTTTGACAAAATAGCTATTAAATTTACTCGCTATGGTATTATTGCACTTAATTATTTTTTCATTAAAACATATACTCCGAATTTCAGTTCTCTCTTGACGTAACACTAAACATTTTATTGACTTCCACATTGACTTTTGGTCTATTGCACTATTTATTTTATTTTTAATGTAGTCACGCTCTGCCTTATTGAGGTTGTTTTTATAATTATTTCTTAATCTTTTATAATTTCTCCAGTCTTCATTATGTCCTGTCATAACAAATTTGATGTGATTTTGTACTTTCTCCAATCTTTGTCTCTTCAACTCTGGTGTAAACCATTTATTTGTTACTCTATTTATCACAGTTCTTTCATACATAAAACAATTAATAACACTCAATATTTCGGACTCAAATATTTCACACATATGGGCGTCAAAATTTACCATTGTACTTAGGTTATTTATTGCACTTCTTCTTATTGCCTGGTTAAATTTAAATTTGTCGTATTTGAAACTTTTCACAACCCTAATAGTATCACAGATTTTTCTTTTTTTAAGTTTAAGCCTTATCACAACTGTTTCATGGTCACTAATTTTAAGATTATTTTGCACTCTAACTTCACAATCTTCAATGTTCGTAATTACATGGTCTATAATTGTTTTTGACTCTGGCGTTATCCTTGTAGGCTCCGTCACCAGTTGTTTGCACAATATTTGTTTATATGCAATGTCAAGCTCATTTTTATATATACTATCTTTTGTCCAGTCCAAGTTAAAATCACCTAGTATTAATAATTCGTTATAGCTTGAATATTGATTCATTAAGTCAATCATATAATTGCAGAATTCACGAATAGAAGAGCTTGGCGATCTATATACTACTATTAATAAAATGGGGTTTTTGCACGCATGAATTTCAACGATTAGTAACCACAGATTCAAATGTATTTGTTCTTTTCTCTTTACTACATACTTCCAGTTTTCTTTTAAATATATTAAAACTCCACCTGTTCTAGCTGATGTGGTTACACAAGGTATCGGGGTATAATTGGGAATACTTATTTCACATTCTAACACATCGGAAGTCATATGGGTTTCCGTAACAATAATCATATCACAGTTCTTTTCAATTATCACATTTTTAAGTTCATAAAAGTTATTTGTCAATCCTTGTATATTCAACATAATGCATTCAAAATTATCTAATTGCTAATACGATATTCTCGCTTTTTCTCGTTCAATCCTACGTAAATACACTGGACATTGAACATCCCTTGCATCATGTTGAGAATTAATTACGATATTTAGCTTTTCTATTGATAATACACAATTTTTACATTTATTTATTGTACTAGTACACTCATCTAGTTTATGTTCACCACTACATTTTGGACAACATACTTTATTCGTACAAATCTTAGCTTGGTGGTTAAATCCCCAGCATTTGTAACATCTTTTTACACTCACTTTATCAAATACTGCACATTTATTCCATCCAACATTTACACATGGTTTTTCGACATCTAAAATTTGCTTAAATAGCTTATTTTCTACTTCTATGATAGCATTATATTTATTTGTGTCATTATATTTGCTATAGCACTTTATAATATTCATGTAACCATATAATTTATTTTGTTTTTGTATTGTATCTACTAGATCTTCATGTTTAATTTCATTTTCTATACCTATCACAATAATTTTTGGATTAATTAGTGTCGGGACATTAACTTCATATTTTCCTTTTAATTTATCTTTTACTTGATCTTCTATTTTTTTGATTGAATCCTCACTTGCACATTGAATCACAATCGAACCATTATCTCTTTTCGAAACGCTACTGACTTGAAGACCCAGGTCTGCTGCATTGATATTTTTCTTTATTTCGCATTTGGTTGTTTCACTGTTTTGTTTATTATTTGGTTTTATCACTATTGGAGCTATATTTTTAACCGCGATTTCAGCATATGTTTTCTTCTTATTCACTCTTTGTATTTCTTTGTTTACCTCTTTTTGATTATTAACTATCTGTACATTCTTTAATATTTCTTTAATTTCTTCTTCTTGTTTACTCAATGCTGCTTTGTTTTCATTTACCACTTTTAGCATATTATCCATTTTGTCCACTATATTCTTTAAGTATGTTTGACATTCGTCACATATATAAAGAATATTCTTGTGTTTCAGCACTGTATTGATCTCATATTCACCAATATTAGCACACTTTTTACAGAACACTTTTGTACAGAACGATGAGCATGTAATACCACTCTCATTTCTCCCTATTAACTTATTACACTCAGCACACGCCTCACTCATTTTGATTAACTCACTCTAACCACTCTCTTAAATTGATATTATTTACTTGGTCTCTATCCACTCAATAACGGCGGACACTGCTGCCGCTATTAACACAATAAATCAATTTCGTCTTTTTAGGGTTCCGTAGCCAAATGGCAAAAATCGGAACCCTATTAGATTCGTCATGTCTGTCTGTCTGTCTGTCTGTCTGTCCGTCCGTATGTCACAGCCACTTTTCTCCGAAACTATAAGAGCTATACCGTTGAAACTTGGTAAGTAGATGTATTCTGTGAACCGCATCAAGATTTTACACAAAAATAGAAAAAAAAACAGTAAATTTTGGGGGTCCCCATACATAAAACTGAAACTCAAAAAAATTTTTTTCATCAAACCCATACGTGTGGGGTATCTATGGATAGGTCTTCAAAAATGATATTTAGGTTTCTAATATCATTTTTTTCTAAAGTTAATAGTTTGCGCGAGAGACACTTCCAAAGTGGTAAAATGTTGGTCCCCCCCCCCCTAACTTCAAAAATAAGCGAACGATAAAACTTAAAAAAATATATGATATACATTACCATGTAAACTACAAACGATAATTTTTTGAACGAGATCTAGCGAGTAGTTTTTAAAATATCGATCAAAGTTACAACGAACTACAAGAACTTTTATGTTATGTTACTTGCTGTTTCGGAACCCTTCATGAGCGAGTCCGACTCGCACTTGTCTTACTTTTTTAGGGTTCCGTAGCCAAATGGCAAAAATCGGAACCCTATTAGATTCGTCATGTCTGTCTGTCTGTCTGTCTGTCTGTCCGTCCGTATGTCACAGCCACTTTTCTCCGAAACTATAAGAGCTATACCGTTGAAACTTGGTAAGTAGATGTATTCTGTGAACCGCATCAAGATTTTACACAAAAATAGAAAAAAAAACAGTAAATTTTGGGGGTCCCCATACATAAAACTGAAACTCAAAAAAATTTTTTTCATCAAACCCATACGTGTGGGGTATCTATGGATAGGTCTTCAAAAATGATATTTAGGTTTCTAATATCATTTTTTTCTAAAGTTAATAGTTTGCGCGAGAGACACTTCCAAAGTGGTAAAATGTTGGTCCCCCCCCCCCTAACTTCTAAAATAAGCGAACGATAAAACTTAAAAAAATATATGATATACATTACCATGTAAACTACAAACGATAATTTTTTGAACGAGATCTAGCGAGTAGTTTTTAAAATATCGATCAAAGTTACAACGAACTACAAGAACTTTTATGTTATGTTACTTGCTGTTTCGGAACCCTTCATGAGCGAGTCCGACTCGCACTTGTCTTACTTTTTTTTATATTGGTTTCAAAAGATAAGTCCAAATTAAATCAACTGTGCACTGGTTGGTTATTACAACCTTCACCTTAAAAAAAAAAAAAATGCTGCCACTATCTATATTACGACAAATAATTTTATTTCCGATTATTTTCGATTTGGTAGTAAGCCACTCAACTATATACGTCTTCTCTCTACAAGAGTCAACTTGATCACTTCTAAAAAGACTTAAGAGATCCGTCTTGACCACAATAGTATCTATCATTACGGGACAATGCATCTCTGCGAGCTAGCATTAACCGCCTCCGGCACTTTATAAAAAGCCGCTGTTGCCTGCGGATAGCAGATCCTATTGCATCACAATGGATATAACGTGGAGTATGTGAATCTGCTACTGATGATATACATTCTTGTGCATAATTATTTACATATAGGTATCTACAAAAGTTTTAAATATACACGAACTTCCTCTTATCACTTTACACATTTAAAGGGTAATTTTCCAGTTTCACAAATTTGCATTCTTTCCGCTAGTGAAAGCGGAAAAATATGCTAATGAAAACGATTTAAATTCAGCATAGAGCACAAATAATAATAATCTCATAATATAACTGATAAGCTGGGTTGCCAGATTTTAGTTTGCTTTGCCCAGAAAGAAGCCCAAAAAATCGTAGGAAATTTTGGTATTATTCACACTTATCTCACTTTTGCGCGACGCTGATTTTCTATTTTCTGCAATTGGCTTTTGTGGCTTGTGTCCAATTAAAAGGCATGTAAAATAAATTGGTGTGAGTGCATGTTGAACGACTTTTCGATATCACTTCACTGCAAGTTGTAAAGTGCTGCCAAGTTGTGAAAGTGCGTGTTCGAAAGAAAATGTTTTTTTTTTAGTTTTGTGAAGAAATAAAACGAATAAAATGAACACAACATTTCTAAATCTATATGTAGCCCAAAATTATGTTTTGAATGCTCATTTTTCCATTTCTATCTCTTTTAAGAAAAAAGATAGCGCACAATACGACAAAACATCCAATATGGCAACCCTACTGATAAGATGAGGTAGATAGCGAGAAAAAGCGAAAGAAATATACCAAGACGAGTGGCGCCCTTGCACGCTTAATGAAATGGATCGATCATCAATATGAATCTATACTGAATGTTTTATGTACCAGAACACATCACGAGGAATGGGGCATAAAATATAAGGCCCTGTCATTTTTTATTCACACAAATTATAATGATAGGATTCCGACTCATGTTTCATGTATACGTATATGCTGGTCGGTTTATTTTTTGTCTGCTGTACCCAATATTGCTTTTGCTCGGCTACCGCCTTCGGTCCCTGCTGCAGTGGCAAATATTTTAACTTTGATCAGCTCAACTCCAGACACTCAGGGCTCAGAAGCGGTTAAATGGTGAATGGAAATTGCCAAATTGAAGTCACATTTAATTTTGAATGAGTGTGCGTGTATTCATGGTAATTTATTTCAGTGATGGCAAAAAGGATAGTTGCTCGCCTACTGCCTACGATGACGGTGTCCTTCTATATATGTGTTGGTTGGTACTGCTTCGATGGTGGTATTTTTAGAACATAATCCATTTTAAATGATATCTAAGTGTATTAGGCGGAAGAGTGATGGTCTCAGATGGTATTGGGTTGTCTAATAAATTGTATTCAACAAGGGGAACAAATTTTGATATAAGAACCTCAAGAAGTCGTTATGTGGGAGTATTAATGGGAATGCTTGCTTTATTGGTTGATACAATCAGTTTAATCCAGATTGGGAGGCTTTTGCATTTTATTTTTACGACATCTCTACCAGCCTTGACTTTATGGGTATAAGCGCTATGAATTGCAGTAGTGCGGTTAACACAATTCAAGTGGACTTGAGATATATAGCCTTACCCGCGATGATAGATATATATGATACTGGCAACTTCCATTTGGTAAGAGAAGAGGCTTCAAATCTTCAATTTCAAGTCAGTTCGTTAGTGGTGGTTTCAGGTTGTCAGCCCAGTGAAACCCTCTTAATCAAACCGATTAAATTAGCGTTGAACAGCTTATTCTTGGAAAAATGTGGGTTGCCAGAATTTGTTTTGCTTAAACGTTAAAAATAAAATTTAGCACTTTTTGGCGTAATTTCAGGCAGCCACCTAAAATCAATTCAGACAGCTGCTAAAGTTTCGAACTGAGAGCTTCGAACAGCACAGCCTGGCTAATATCTAATATATAAAATTATCGTGTCACGGGGTGCGTAGTTGAACTCCTCCGAAACGGCTCAACCGATTTTCGTGAAAATTAGTGTGTATATGGGATAGGGTTGAGAATCGGACAACATCTATTTTTCATATCCATGAATGTTAACGGTGGTCCACCACTAAATTTTTTATTTTTTTTATGGGGAAATACACTTTGAAAAAAAAAAAAAAAAAAAAAATGGATAACATAAAGTAGTGACACTTCAAATAAAAAGAAAATTTTAATTTAAATTTTAAAAGAAATTGTTGTTGTCAATTATTTTAATTATTTTCCAGGCAAATTGTTGTTGTCAACAATTTTGAATTTTTAATATACCTAAAAAGTTTGTTCTTATAAGTTATGTTTACTATGTTACATTAAGTAACTTTTTGAAATGAAGTAGATAGGTACTTTGATTATACAAAGATGATATTATGACCGACGATATTTTGCATCGAATTCGCACTGTGACATCGGATAATGAACTGGAGATGTCAGATGAAATGCGCAACAAAGCTTTGATTTTGATCGAGGATACATATATTATGTGTCTGCTCATGAGTGGCGATTTGTTGTGCAAATTGGGGATGCCACAGCCAAATCATTCAATTCAAGACGCATTTAATCGAGAATTGGAGCGAGAAATGGACTTCGATCGAATCGCATTGAGTCAAACTGTTCAAACAAATGTGCCAATGTTGAATCAAGAATAACAGAAAGTGTACGATGAATTGATGCAAGCAGTCGATAACGAAAATTGCGGAAGTGGAAATAGATTTATGATTTCACTGATTTTGGATACAATTCGTTCGAGATCTGAGATCGCTTTGGCCCTAGCCTCTTCTGGGATAGCGGCTACTTTGTTAGAAGGCGGTCGTACAGCTCATCCTGCATTGAAATTGCCATTGAATCTGCAAGTGGAAGAAGAACCTACATGCAACATTTCAAAGAACACTGCGATGGCGAAAGTACCTACGGCAGCAATGTAAGATTATGATATGGGACGAATGCACAATGGCTCACAAACGTGCGTTGGAGGCCCTGAATCGTACTTTGAAGGATTTACGTCATGTTAAGCGACTTTTCGGTGGAGCAACGATCTTGCTTTCAGCCGATTTTCGTCAAACGCTACCTGTCATTTCGAGATCAACTCCGGCAGATGAATTGAATGCTTGAAGGCGTCTGCTTTATGGCGATACGTCAAGAAATTGCATTTGACAACAAACATGCGAGTTTGTTTACAAAATGACCAGTCCGCTGCAGAGTTCTCCAGGCAATTGTTGGCGATGGCAATGGTGTGATTCCAGCAAACTTAATCACCGGCCTGATTGAGTTTCCACAAAATTTTTGCAACTTTACAACGACACCGAAAGAATTAATCATGAATGTTTTCCCGAATATCGCTCAGGATTATATTGACCATGATTGGCTGAGTGTAAGAGTGATTTTGGCTGCGAAAAACAAGAACGTCGATCATTTGAATTTCGCCATTCAAAACCAAATCGCTGGTGAGTTGCATTCATACAAATGAAATCAGTCGACTCCGTGATGGAAAACGAAGCCACCAACTATCCCATTATGTTGCGGAACCTAAATGAACCAAAACTTTGTAACGGTACGCGTTTGATTGTGAAGAATTTAATATCAAATATTATGCAAGCAACGATTTTTATTGGAAAATTCAAAGTCGAAGATGTTCCTTTCCGCGGATTCCACTTATTCAGAACGATTTGCCTTTCGTATTTAAGCGTCTTCAATTCCCGTACGTCTCGCTTTTGCTATGACAACTAATAAGTCGCAAGGACAATCGCTGGATGTGTGTGGCATAAATCTTGAATTTCACTCTCGCTCTCGCTTTGTACGTGTACGAACCCGATAAAAGGAATAGAACAACAAATTTTGTGTAGATAGGGTAAATGTGTCAACAGTGGATCAGAGTACACAGTGAATAACTTGCTCTCATAATGTCGCTTTTTATTTTAAAATGTATCTTGAAATTAGAAAAGAACACATTTTGACTTCCCCTCGCAACAGACTATCAGTCTGCGCGATCACTTTTTCGAAGGTGGTTCTCATGACTTTGTGTTTTCTGCAAATGTAAGTATTTTTTTTCTGTTTTATTTTTGATCTTTTTAAAAATGTGTGCACAACATCAATGTACCGAAACTTTGTAATGAATCGCATCTGATTTAGTGAGAAGGATCTCAAATATATTGTCATGCAAGTGATGATTTTGAGGGGAAAATCCAAAAGCAAACACTCTCATTCCACAGATTCCGCTAATTCAGAACGATTTGCCATTCGTACGTAAGCGACTTAAATTTCCCGTGCGTCTCGCTTTCACCATGGCAAATAATTTGTTGCAAGTATAATCGATGGATGTTTGTGCATTTGTAGAATCAATCTTAAATTCCCATGTTTCTCACATGGATTTAGTGAAAAGCCGAAGGTTGGCCGATACGTCAAAATCATTGCGGTTTGATTGAAACAAATCAACATTGCTATTCGTCATTTAGTTCTAAGGCATTTAATATAAGTTTTAAAAAATTTAGAATTTTAGTTGGCCGAATTACATAAAGTAGCAAGAGTGCATTGTGCATACTTGGAATTATTATTTTCATTACAATAACAAATTTGGGCGGAACGAAGTTTGCCGGGACAGCTAGTTAAAATATATAAATAAATTATTTGTTGGCGCAACAGGTCCATTTTTGAGTCTCCGCACTCGGCCTAGCTTCTTACAATTTTTTTTCGACGAAGACAAGCTGCTGAATTGAGAAGGTTTCTCAATACGGGTGCGTCTTAAAAACTGAAAAAAACCTCATGTACAATTTATACCTTCCGGCGGTTCAGCCTTAAGCCTCTTCGTCGGCAGTCCAAGTGAAAACACGACTACATCCATTTCTTGGTACAAATCCTGCGGATCGGACTTTCAAAAGTTGATAACACTTTCCTTGATAGAGTGCAATATGGACCCCCCTCCCCTCCCATAGTAAAAAATGTTTGTTTTTGACCCCTCTATAAAAAACCGCTATGAATTTTTGGCGGCAAAGTTATCGTACTCGTGCCCAAAAAAACGTCCTTAAGTACCATTTTGAAAAAAAAAGATGTTTATTAGCACCTTTCCTTCTCACGGTTCAACTAGAATTTAACTTAAAATTTTTAAATTCCTGAACATGGTGCAATGGCTTCGTTGTTAGTATATTGGACTACTAAGCAACGGGTCTTAGCTTCGATCCCCGAAAAAACACGAGTTCCAGCATAAGGTTTTTTTTTCCACTGCGGAACGTGTGAAAAACATCCGAGAGTATAATTTTCATGAAGGAGCTCCTCGTCTGGATCGGCATGAAAATATATATCCCTTCCATTCGTCTCAAAAATGAAACGCTCATACAAAACGAATGGATGGAGGAGCTAGGCCTAGGGTCCCCATACTGGGGCCAGATTCTGTAAGGCGAAACGATCAAACGTTTTCGTGCGCAGGAATATCTTGCCCTATGTTACACAAGCAAATTTCTTCGTGTAAACGAAAGCGTTTTTCGTTTCGTTTTTTACAGAATCCCACCCCTGTTGCGCCGACTATTCATTAATTTTTGTAAACATAAGCTCCACCTGTGTACACGCGTACAATATCATATTTCCATGCGACGGATGTTTGATTTCCGTTCTCACGTTCAAGGTTTTCGTGTTGGAACTTTTTGATGACCAAACATAGCGTCAGCTTTAAGTTTGTGATGGAATTATTATTTGTGGTGTAAACTTATATAAAAGAGGGGTCGGTGAATGATGCATGCGAAGCGACTGCCAACTGCCTCCGTTTGCACACATCACGAAGGTTGTGTGGAAAATGGTTAAGGTTAAGGTTATCAAAATTTGTAGGTTTGATAGTACGAAATACCTTGGTCTATGAAAAAAAATACATCAATATCAGCGTTGCCAGTTGAGAACTACGACAAATGCATTTTTTCGAAATTTAAATCTACTACCAAAAAATGTATGTATCTTTACATTTTAGCAGAAAACATAAACCAAAACAAAATAATTAAATATTGAAATTTTTCGTTTATTAAGAGGCGAAGAACGTGAAAAAACGATAATAAACAAAAAAACACCTCGTAGCAAAAACAACGCACAGAGGTTGGTCTTCTCCATCGTTTGAATCACCAGTTGGCGGGCTTTTACTCGTCGCTCAGTTGGCGCAAGTCGAAGTCACTTGGTCAATTGACAAAAAATCGAAATGCAATTTCATTTCCTGACAGGGGAAATCAGAAATATCTTCACAAGTGGATTATATACGGAGAATTGACTGTCAGAATTCAAACTATTCAAACAAAAAAAAAAATCACTTAAGGAGTCTAATGATTAGTGGTTTAGTTCGAAATAACTGTCATTTCTACCAAAGTGACTGTGTCTACGAGTTGTTGTTAAAAAGTTATTATCTCAGAAAATAACTATTTTATTTTTTGTTATTTATATTGGTTTTGTTTGAAAAAAAAAAGAAAAAATCTAGTTTACAAAAATCAATCTACTGAATTTTTTTAGGGAATCTACCTACCGTGAACAAATAGTCTTAAAGTGGGAACCATGATCAAGACAACCAGTTATAGAATTTGTAGTAGAATTCTTGCATATTTGCATATTTCTTATCGCTGAAAGATAGTCTTAAGGAGAAAAATAGGACATTTGGAGCAATTTGGAGATTATCATCATAAAAATAGGACAATGCAATGTTTTCTTTTAACAAAATTGGAGAGGACATAGTAGGGTAAAAGATAAAAAGTCTCGTCATTTCGGCTTATTAGTTTGAATCGCATTGACTAGCTCTACAGCCCATATCTATATCTATATAGCTACTCTATCCACTTCTCTGTTGTACCTTCTCCTACATGTTTTCTCCCTGCGAAAACTTTCCGCTGTAAGTAGTTGAGTGCAACGGGTCCGTAGGGACCCTATGCGCTAGGCCTAGTTTCTCACAATCATTCGTTTTGTGTGAGTTTTTCATTTTTGGAACGAATGGAAGGGATATACAATTTTATGCCGACTCCAAACGGCTGATTGAGAAGCTCTTTTAAGACAGTTATACTCTTGGATGTTTTTTGCGGGATTCGAACCTGGGATCCCTCGTTTAGAAGTCCAACACACTAACTACTAAGCCACTGCGCCTTCTATGTACATCCTATAACTATAGTAAATAATGTCTTATTGAACTTCTGCTTATTAGCTCGTGAGAGGGCTTTGCTACTTAATTGTCCGCACAAACAGCGGTTGGCAGGAGAAGTCTTTGTTTAGTACCTTCCTCAAAATTACAGGGTGGGCCAAATACAAGTTTCTTTTTAAAAATGCAATAAAATTAACAAACATTTTTTTTTCTTATATGTTTTATGGCTTAAGTAAGAGCAAACATTCCCATTAATTATGGAACCCAACGTCGTTTAGTGGCTGTCTCGGCTGGCTTCGCAGTAGCGCATTCTGTCATTCCAATTTTCCAAGAGCTTGCTGATGGCTTCGGGCTGTTGCTCTCGGATTGCTTGGATGATATTGGCTTTAAGTACTTGAATCGTTTCCGAATTTTTGCCATAATATCGGTCCTTCACGGTTCCCCACAAAAAAAAAAAAAAAACCAAAGCGGTAAAATCGCAGCTCCGAGGCGGCCAATTGACATCGCCAATACGGATGATACATTAGGAATTTGGTGCGCAAAGGATCGATTGTGGCATGGCGCGCCATCCTGCATGAACCAGAGGTCGTCCAAATCCATGTCTTCAATTTCAGTAAAAAAAAGGTTGGTTAACATAGCTCTGTAACGCCCACCGTTGACCGAAGCGTTATTCCTAGCCCCATTTTCGAAGAAGAAATTGAGTCTTACACTCTCGGCTACAGCAGCCAAATTCTCGCCTGTGTGCACTGTACAACGAAGGGGACCATGAGTGTTGTCCATTAGCATACCAGTCTTACGAACTTTTTGCACAAACTTGCGTACAGCAGGCGCGATGGGTGCTTCATTTAGGCAAAACATTCTTTTCAAAAAACGCACTTTTTGGGCTACACAGCACTCACTTTGGAAATAAATAAAATAATATTTCCCAACGTTGCTTAAGCGTAAGCGATTCATTTCGTTCCGCGGAGGTATGATGCAGCTATCAGTGTCGAAATAACCTATAATTTTAAAAGAAACCACTAGATGGCCCACCCTTTAAATGTCTCCCTGGGACATTCGCGATGGGTTTGTCTTTTAAATTAAAATTCGGTTTCGTAGCCGGAACCTCGAGAATTTTCTCCATTCTTTTCAACAGGGCGAATTCAATACAACTAGACAAAAAAAAAAAAAAAAAACAATTTTAATTTAGCTGATTTTTCGGTGTTAGTCGCTCTTAGCCCAACATTACCCTCCATCATCCATCTCCCACATGAAGCAAATATTTTTCTACCCAAATCCTTGGGTCATAAAATATGTGCACGCATACCCAGGTATTCATGCTCATACGAGTACGATTTCATGAAGCGTTCCCTGCATAATTCCTAATCCGCATTGCCCTGATGCACATCATAATCCTTGCTAAACCGTTGAAAAAAAAAAAAACACACACACAATTTTCAGTTTATTTATCTTATAGTCACCCACTTGCACTCGTCATGCGAATGCTTATCACCCAGATAGCGCACTCAACCCCCATAAAACTATTAAAATTTTCAACTTTTGTATCGGGCCTGCAGAGGCTAGCTAGTGCTACATCGAAAGAGAACGAGAGCGCGAACGATAGAGAGACTATCGCATCACATCATCATAACCCAGAAAGTAGAGTGAATGACTTAAAGTTGTGGAAAAACTGTTGGAACCGGCGCGGCAAGAAAACTATGCCATTGCCGTTGTGAGCGAAAGTCAAAAACTTTCAACGTTGTCAAACATAATTGAATAAATTGCATCCTTAGCAGAAAAGGATAAAATAGAATACTACATCCGAAACTCACTCGCACAAAACTGGGTCAGATAACGCAGAGTTTTTTTTTTTTTTTTTTTTTCGTATTTCTCTACTGTCTGTTTGTGTTCTTTTGATTGTGTGCTACTGTGAACTGTGCTCCTGTCTATTCACATGGTTGCATTTTTAACCTTAACGGCTTGTGACAAAAAGTAACTTTTTGCTTAAACTCACTTTGACATGAAACGGTTGATCCTTTCGCAGGAAGTGCTAGTAATTCACCTTGACTCCTGCGATGTGTGCATGAATAAGCGCATTTGGCGATGCCGTATGAGGATCTGCTTAATTGGTGTGTTATTCACGGTAAAACTAGCTGCAAGGACATTGTATGCCAATTCTAGTGGAAAATAAAATGAAATATAATATTGTCCGTGCTCCGTGCACGACGTGCTGTTACTTTATGGGTGTACTGCATTTGCAACTGCAGTAGGTATGTAATCCTTGCTCTTAACAAAAGTTAGACTCGTGTACCAGAGTGTTGAAGAACAACATGTTGTTATGCTCGCTCTGTGGCAATGGGGAGGGGACGAAAAAGTAAATTTTGCGAAATAAATGCAAACTATTTGACCAAAAGCAACGGCCCTTTCAATGTTGTGTCCTTAATATATGTGTATGTTGAATAATTAAGAATCATTCGTTCTCTCCTTACAACGACGTGTGTGTGTGTGTGGTGTGGCCTCCGTAGAGCAGTATCACTGTTGCATGGCTTTCTGATGATGGCGGCGGTGGTGGTGGTGAGTCGCTTTCGCTTCTGGGACAAGGATGTGGAATTCTTCTTCACTACACTGGTATGCTGCATATGAATAATGTACGACGATGATGTGGAAGGATATAGTGGAAAGGATGCATGTGGTACATGCAAATATACTCTAGAGTTCAGAGTTCCTCCCGTCAGCCCACCCTCCACTTTTCGCTGCAACTACTTCTCCTGGTTGTTCGTCATGTTAGTTTGAACGAAGTAAAGTTGGATGCATTTTTCTTGTTTCATCGACTAAATGGGCACAAGGATGAGTGCGGTCCGGGATGAGTCCTTATTTTTTTTTTGCACTTTTCGCGCTTTTTTTCATACTTAAGAGATGTACACAGGAACTATTACGTGCATGTCCTTTGTGAGGATATAAATTGAAAATCTATATTGTGGCAGTATGGAGAAGGATGACTGTAGTCCTATATACTCCCATTTACAGATGGTGATGGTGAAGAGAATTGAAAATTAAAGCATATGCCTCTTTTGTGTGTGTTCAGCTTCAGCGTGTTTCTCACTAGAGTAATGTGTCAGGGTGCGGAGATAAAATGTTATTAATTCTGACAGGGATGCAATAAAGTGGTATTTACAATTTCATTGTATTAAAAGTTAATAAAGGAATACGGATGCTGCAGTGTGTGACGGTATTTTGAAAGCGAGAACACCGAATTTAGGCCATTGTACGGTAGCATTAATGAATTATTTCGTTTTCGAGGATGTAAGTAAGGAGCGGACTTTTAAAAGAACTGATGGAGATCTTTTAATGAAATTTCGTACGTTCGGTAATTTATATCCTTTAGCACTGCAGCGACAGTGGACATCTTGATGCAATGAATATTTATTTTTGTCGTGCAGCCACAATGGGTAGAGGGTATAGTGGTGGACTTGTTAAAGGGAGTTATAGCCGAATATGTATCCTATTTATATGGTTGGTTTTGCTGGAAAGATGTTGAGTTCAGGCGTATATGACGGCATTCGTATGAGCTTCTTGGAAATATGTTATCAGTACATAGCTGAGGTTGATTATTTTTTACAGCAGTTTTTGATGTGTAAACATCTAAGCGCGCGTTGTTGGAATCTGGTGGAGTAATTCCACACATTTAACTTGCGGGGACAGGGAATGCGTCACTGTGTTTAATCATTGCATACATTTTATCATTGCATACGTTTTTATCATTGCATACATTTATGAGCTGGGGCATATTGATTTCAGCTTTTTGTTGATGTGAAATAAAATTTCTCCATTTCGTCCTTGCACCGTACTCAGAAGAAATTTCAAGCATTCTGCAGGGAGATTATCATCTTTTACCAATGATCATAAGCGGAGACTTCAATATCAATTTTGCAACTCCAGAAGCTCAACCATTTATTGATTTTATGCAAGATAAATTAAATCTTCAAATGAACTCCAACCGGAAAATTTCAACAACACGATATGGAACAATCATCGATGCTGTCTTCCAGCGTAATCTAGATAGATTACAGTCTCGAATGTATAATTGTACATATCTTACTTCAGCTACCAAAATCCGATTGTATCTATTCTACCGAAACTAGCATAGAACGAATAAATTATTGTTATTTCATAATATATCAAGAATACGGTTATTACAATTCCCTCTTTTCTCAATGACGTATATCAAGGCACACACATACCGCACGCACGGTTTTTACACATACACATATTTCGGGACTGCTGGATACAGTCGCACCAATTTTTTACAACTAGGCTAATAGACTTCTAATGTAAAAAAACTACACTAAGAAAAAAAAAAATTGTTAAACGACAAATTTTGAGATTGACACGCATTTTGATCGACCATCTTGTTTACGTGGTAGGAATTATTGAAAAGCTTCGCATGCTGATTTTTTATAGCGATGGTTAATGAAATTCCGTAGTAAATTTTATTCCTTCAAAAATAAGTTTTAATTTTAAATGATTCATAGTAATACGTTAGATAATAATGGCCTTAATGGCGAAATTAACTTATAATGACATAAGTTTCATTCTACTTATTTCATAATAAATACTAAAAAAGTGTAGGTACAGAAACTTTGGATGTTCACGTATTAATATAATGATGATTGTAAGCTAAAAGTACTTGATTAAACTGTTATTTTTGATTACAAGAACTCGTTTTTATGTTTCAAGAATCAAGCATATTCAGCATAGGAATAATATACTCTCCTTTTGCCAACGATTTCGCTCTTAAATCAACAATTTTGATAATATGTTCATTTTTACCAACGAGCATTTATGGCATTACAATGCTATTTTTCTGAGGGTATAATTTTGCAGTTGTGAAGTTTTGAGTAAGAAAACTCTTTCAATATAACCCCGATCCAAACCTCATGTATGGCTAGTCCCTTCAGCTGAAAAAAAAAGTATTTTTTTTAAACTTTTACAAACAACCAGATTTGTATCTTTTTTCAATTTAAAAACTCCTGCCTGCGGTGACTTGTTTTCATGTTTTCGGTAGAAATTTCCTCGCTCAACTTCTGTTGAATTATTTTTGTCCTTATTTCAGCCTGTAGAGATGGTAGTCCACTACAGCAAAACACATTAGAAAAAAAAAAAAAAAAAAAAACGGCGAAATAGAGGAAAATCACACAACCGGGGACTTGAATAACTGTGGGGGCTCACTTCCAAATCTAACGATAAATTCTTTAAAGAAAAAACTCCCTAGATAATATTCCAATTCATTGATTTTATTAGTTTTTAAATCGTATGTGCTTGTCAGCTGCCGGAGATCATTTTTTGGCATTTCACCAATACTTTTGTGGATTCAATCAGAAGCAGTTTTCTTGTTTCATTGGATTACAGAATGAGTGGACCTTCGAGTAAACCCAATGGAAAACGACATAAATACACTACCAGTTGTAGCACGATTCTGTTCGCAGCATTGAAACCGTTAACATATATTATGTATTAAATGATTGAAAAATCGTATGTTTGCAACTATGGGTTGCGTTTGCAGCACTACTGTGTTCAGCCAGTAACTGAATTCATATCTTCATAATATCGAATAAGTATCTACACAACTGTAATGGAGGTGGAACAAACCAATACTGCGATCAGTCTCCCACATCCAAAGCTTTTCTTTAACACAAGTGCACGTAGGAAAAATCAGTTCTCAACTTTGTAAAAAAAAAAATCTTTCTCCTGTCGCCGTGATGTGTACGTGAGGTCGTGGGACAAAAAATTCTCGCAAAAAAATATTTGGAAAATTTGTCCCAAACAACCAAAAATTGTTTATAGCACAAAACAATTCTACAAAAATTTGATTTTGGTGGCTATGGGACAAAAACGATGTTCGATATCTCGGGATTGGAAAGGCATAAAGCAAATCAAATTACAGATTTAAAAAGAGCACACAAAATTCCCATAGAATCCGGTCCCAACTCAAAAACGACAAAAGTGGCGAACCTATGGAAAAACAAAACAATTCTCAGGCGACGAAATATCATCAACTTAACTTGGTAAAGATTCCGAATGTGCCCTTTTGGTCAATTGCAACAACTACACTCTACTCGACTTGTTTTGCAGTAGGCGTTTTTCTTTTATAATTTAGAGCTGAGCACTGAACTCAGCTCGAGGGGCGTGCTTTGAAAGTCTGAACCGAGCGTGCTCAGAGCGTTCTAATGTTTTTCCTTTTTATTTAATTTTCTCCATTACGTTTTCGTACAAAATTTCGAACTCGAGGTGTTAATCGATTCTGACATTACATACTATGATACACGAACTCAAAAAAGTGGGTCTCAAAATTCTGTCCGGTCTGTCCATCTGTCTGTCTGTCTGTCTGTCTGTCCGTCCCACAAGCCTACAGCCTAAACGGCTAACCGGATTTCGTTCAAACTTCGGATTTGGATTTTGTGGCTTAGGGCTCGGGGCTGTTTTTTATTTTGCAAAGTAACCTCAATATTAATGGTTCTTTTCGTACCAGTTTGATTTGCTCGAAAACAGCTCTAATGATTTCAACCAAAATTGATATTGAAGTGGGTGAGGTTACCATGACTACATACACAGTTTTTGGCTAAAAATTAGAGTTACGGTACTTTTCAAATTTGGACATAATGTCGAAAACGGTCAAAAATTGTAACAAAAAATTAATTTCTATGGTAATATGACCATTTCCAACTTAATCGCTAACTCAGTTTTTCTCGGTATTATCGTAAAATGGATTTTTAAAAAAATAATTTTTTTTTTAATTTAGTTTTCCTTAGTTTACCGGAAAACGGCAATAACGATTTTGACCGAAGTGCAAACTTAGAGTAATATTCAATTCAATTCAATTCACTTAATTCTTTATTCAAGTATGTATAAAATATGAAAAATTTACAAGAATACAAAGCAAGATTTAAAAATAGCTAGTACATACAGAATAGTTAGTGACATCTATATTTGAGAAAAATAGAGATGATGTCACATTAGATATATTTAACTTTGTGGGGTGTACAAAGATGGATAAAAAGAAAGGACGAAAGTTAATATTATGGAATTACAGTAAATTAAGAAAGAAAGAAAAACAGCAATTCAAGAAAAAAAGAAAAAGCAATCAATAACAAGTGACAAAAGTAAATAAAAGAGGATAAATTCAAACAGTATCTTAATCAACTAAAATTTAGCAATTTAGCAAAATAGGCAATTCTTTTTTATATATGTATAGTATATATTATTATTCCTATGCAGTATAGCGTAACAGCGTTTTGATTTCATCATGGTTGAATCCAAGGAGCCAAATTTTCGTTAGTTTTGTAAACGTGCGGAAATTTCTTATGGAACGAATGTCAAATGGCAAGGAGTTAAAAAGTTTGCGAGAAACAATGGAGTAGAAGTTTCTGTAACTTGTTGTACGAAACGAAGGTAAATTCACAATAAAGTTCGAATAGCTTCGTAAGCAGCGAAAGTCAGAAATCGGACTTTCCAGATACCCGCCTCTCATAAAAAACACCTTTAGAACTTTGAAATAATATAGATGACGCAAAGGAAGAATTTTCAACGACCTAAACAGGTCCATAGTGTGAGCTAAGCGACGAGAGCTGCAAACTTTCCGTATAGCAGATTTTTGAATAACTGTTAATGTCTGGAGCTTATTAAAATAGGCGCCACCCCAACTACAGAGTCTTTAAGATATGACTCAAACCAATTGTAAATGAATCCTCTGAAACCGGCCTTATATAATTTATCTAGTAGAATTGTATGATCAACCATATCAAACGCCTTGGTAATGTCGACAAATAGGCCAGCGCAAAAAAGTTTGTCATCTAAACCCTTATATAAAATAGAGCAGAAGTCCAGTAGAGCATCCTCAGTGGAATGACCAGCCCGAAAACCAAACTGTAGAGGACTAAAAAAATTTAAATTATTGATATAGGCTAAGATTCTCGTTTTAACTACTTTTTCAAAATCTTTGGAAATAGTAGACAACAACGAAATTGGTCTATAATTGGATGTGTCTGATTTATTACCTTTTTTATGTAATGGAATTACTATGGCACATTTCAGATCAGTGGGAAAAGTTCCAGACATAATGCTGAAATTAAAAAGGTAAGACAAGATATCTACTAAATTCAGACCGATATTCTTTAGAACCAAGTTCGAGATCTCATCACTACCACACGAATTAGAGTTAGGCAGAGAATTTATAGTTTTCAGCAATTCAAATCCTGTGATAGGCTCAAAAACGAAGCTATTACCGATGCCATTACATATAGTAATAGGCTTAGTGGAACAATTACATGAAGTTTGCGAGCTATCTGAAAAAGATGATTCTCCAATGGAGGCGAAGTAATTGTTAAACTCGTTGGATATTTCCAAAGGATTTAAAATGTCAGTACCTCCGATATTCAGTACGATAGGATCAGTGTTATTAGAAACTTTTCGACACATAATACTGTTAACGACTTGCCACTCTTTCCTAAGATTTCCATTTGCCTTTAGCATTTTGGAACGATAATACATATCCCGCGCATTAATCACTTCCTTATTCACTTTTTTACATAAATTTCTGAAGCGACTTTTTAAGCTGTTATTCATTGGATGTTGCCAACATTTTTTTCTCAATTTATGTTTTATATTTATTTTTTGGATAAGGGAGCGAGTAATCCAGGGTTTTAAACGAAATTCTGATTTTTTACGGGATAAGGTAAAGGTAGAAGAACCAATGTATCTTTTTAATATCTTAAGAAAAATTTCATATGCTGTAGAAGCATTTTGTGCCGCATAAACACTATCCCAACTTTCATATAAAAGCTTGTTGTTTAATATAATAAAATTAATTTTATTATAAGAGGTTGGTGAAGAATCGTATGCCCTACTACATTTTATGTTTTCAAAAAAGATTCCTGTCATACAATGGTCAGTTATATTAAGCTCCATGTTGATTCCAGCAAGATGATCAACAGCAAAATTCTCAAGACGAGCAAAAACATGGTCGAGGCAGGTCCCTGCAGTTGGCCTGGTAGGTTCCTCAATGAAGGAAAAGAGACCGTGTTCAGCCATGAGTGTTTGATACGAATCAGAAACTGAGTTAGAAACTAAAATATCTAAGTTGAAGTCACCTAAGATGATAAGATTTCTAGATCGTTCATTTGCCAAAAAGATAGAAAATTCATCTAAAAAACATGTAGGTGATAATGAATGAAGTCTATATACACAGACAAAACAAAATACTTCATTTTGGATATTGCAACACACTTTGATGACGTCTGCGCTTCTTAGCTTAACAACATTAATAACAGGCTCATATAAGTTCGAAACAAAAACTCCCACTCCACCGGCAGCGTACGTATCATTAGTATTAGCAAAAAAAGTGTAATTAGGAATAAGATAATCGTCAACTTCGCAGGAATAAATCCAAATTTCAGAGACAAATATTATTTCTGGCAGGTTTACAAAAGTTTCTAGATGACCAATCAGTAAATCAAAGTTTTGACGCAAACTGCGAATATTTTGATGTAAAACAAAAAAAGAATTGCCACAGCTAAAAATTCTATCGGAATTAAATCTAATGGTTCTTATAGTAAGGTTGTCGCGCACAAGATCAAAGAAATCATTCATATCATTGCCCATGAAGCGCAGTTAAATCTTCAGAGGATCTTACGACAACAACCTCACTATTATCAGATTTCCTCATTAAAATCTGAGAGTTTCTGAACCATACGTATTTGAATTTATTCTCCTTTTTATATCTTTTAGCTGCCATAAATAAAGCTCTAGAATATTTTGTTAAGCTATCATTGATGAAAATATTTAAACTACTACTACTACTACTACTACCAGCAATAAAGAGCGATGAGTTCAGCTTTTTCCTTGCATTTTTTTTGCTTTCCATCACTTTCCGCTTCGCATTGAGTGAAGAGAAATGCACACAGAGAATACCACCGTCCTCATTTGAAGTAGATGTTGTAGTTGTACTCGTACGATTTACTTTTTTAGCGTGCTTAACATAAAATTTCTGTATGTCATCATTCGAAACTGATATATTTAGAGCTTTTTCAAAGATCACATTTAATCTCTCTCTTGCATTTGAATTATTTAAGTGAGGAACACCAACAATTTCAACAACATTCTCCAGTTGCTTCTGCTCTCTCCAGTTCACCCTTCCCTCCAAACTCGCCACCTTCATACGCAACGATTGGTTTTCCTCTTTAAGCTGCTGTATTGTGCTGAGAAAATTACTGTTGATTTTCTTCAAATCGAGAATTTCGGAATATAGCAGTTGCAAGGTTAATGAACTTTCGGTCAAAGTAGAGAGAACTGTTGACATACTGACGTCCACTGGGCCAGGTGAAGATTCTGCTACACATTGCGACGAAAGTGATGCAATATTTGCATGGGCGGCCGGCGTTTTAGTTGTTGTTGTTGTTGCTTGGGCAGCTGGCAATTTCGGTGTTGTTGTTTTTTTAGGAGGCACTTCTTCAGTTTGCGAAGAAAGTGACGTACACTTTACTGGAACTGATGCTGACTTTGATGTTGTAGGTTTTTGCTGCTTATGTTGTGAAACAGATGTTGGTGTTATTGGTTGTTGTAGTGATTTGCGACGCAAAACAGAACATTTGTCACAGCGATGAGCAAGATTATTGCTTGTGAGATAATCTAAATCTGCCGGTTGAATATTAGCGCACGAACCGTGGAACAGACTTTTACAATCACCGCACTGAATTTTTGTTGCATCGTTGCGATCTATCCTGTCATTGCAAACCGGGCAGTTCATTTTAAAAGAAAGGTAGTTAGGTAACTTAACTTTGGAAGAAAAATAAAAAATTAAAGCTTCGCACCCCACGACACTTTAATAAGCACGTCTGCTCTTGACGACGTCCGAACAGCATGTGTGATGTTCTTAAAATTTTTGTGTCCTTAATTTTCAATTCGAATCATCGAAAACGCTTATTATAAAAACTGCTCATATCTCGAAAACCCCATTTTTGACTTTGATAAAACTTGAATAACCAAGTAATGCTAATATCGCGAACAATAATTTGTAATCGTTTTTTAGCTACATAGTTAACAAATAGTTTTTTTTCAAAATTTTATAAAAACCGCTCTAACGATTTTGATCCAAATATATATTAACGATTATTTATCAGTATTCTTAATAAGATCCCGTACTTGGTTTTTATCAAAAAATTCGAAGAAATCTGTATTTTAATTATTTTTGAAAAATGGATAGCCAAAAAACGATCTCTGTTCATATATAATTTTAAAACTCAATACCGCACTTTAAAATTAAAATTTGCAACAGCCATTAGAAATGCAATAACAGCAACGCAAGACTTATTTTCAACAAATATTACCTACTTCTATTTTTATTTTTCGATTGCTCGTTTCTAGAGCTTCAACGTTTAAGAACTAAAAGTGAATTTTATTTAACGCTTTGTATTCCTTTTTCTATATTTCTTTTACCTAGCATTGCTTCTAAGATCTTGATCTATCTATCTAATAAAATAAGAAAACAACCAACAAAACTTTTGATGAAAGAGAAAGTTTTGTTCGTTTTTTTTTTGTTTGTGCACTTTATTTTTTCTTAGAGCGTGCTCTGATTATGCTCTGAAAGAACAAATAAACACAAACTCGAGCTCTGAACTCTGGTGCTAAAGAAACACGAACTTTTTGTATAACAGTTTAGGCTCTTTTTTGGTATTTATCACAATTAGAAGTAACTTGCCAGCAGCAGTTCATGTTAGAACTTTTCTGGTGATTTGTTCAAGAAATTGCTAGTAAACTGCTTACCTCGCAATTTACTTTCGAGAGGGAACTAGGAGATCGTAAAATAAAGGAAATGTTGAGACAAACAACAAATTCAGCAGTTTATACCACTTTGCCCCAAATGTGACTGTAAACTGTTTCATTGCGCATTCGTTTACTTTATTTGGATGAGTGATGTGATATATCCATGATTCATAAAACTTGGCGACTGTGTCAAAATGATACCCGTGCGGCGTATGAATCCCACACACTATAAAAACCTACACAAACCTATACGAATTGGCAAGCCATTCTAAAGCTTTTACAAATTCGCTTATTTTATTGTGCTTTGCTTTACACAACTGAAATATGCATTTGGTGAAACAGTCCCAGTATCGAGTACGTGAATCGTCTTCGATTTCTCACAGAAAACAAAAAAAGTTTTAAAATTGCACAACGAGCACGATGCGTTATATTTAATAAAATATAAGAAATAGGGTAAAAATAATTGCAAAATCAAAGGCTTTAAAAAAAAAAAATACATCCCGCCTCACAAATAAAAATCTGCGATTCGACGTAAGGATATGAAAAAATAATTCCTCTGACAAACAGCACGAGTAACTTATCAATGGACTTTCTTTGCCTTACCAGTTCACAAATTACCCGGTCAACAGGAAGATTTCTCGCACCCTTCGCCAATCCAAAGGCACTCGCTCCCTGTGCACAAGCATTAACTGCACACACATGGTGAGGCACCACACTGAGGAAAGATGTTAGCAATCCGTTCGACAAATGATTATAACAAGCGATTGTTGCACGTGCATGTTCTTAGACTGTAGTCCTGGGCGCACCCACCAACCATTTGTTAGCCACTTTGACCTCATATGTCTAAACATTTTACTCCTACTCGCAGTACCTATTCCATACCACGTCTTCGAAGTTACCCTTAACTAGATTAATGATGTAGGTACCATCCTTTTGGATTTTCCACCCTCCCACCGTGTGGCCGCCGCGCTGCTACATTTCATTTTCCAAAGAAAGTTGAAAAGTTCCTGCGGTGCAAAATGTCAGAAAAATTACGAAAAGAAGAAAACCAAAATATACACGAACGCGCTGTAACCGTAGCGTAAGCAGGAAACGTCCATTAGTTTTCCTGTCCTGACTTAACCAACCCCGGAATGGCCTTTTGACAGAGTAACTCTGATCAAATGCGAACAAAACTTTACGCCACAATTTTCCGAAACAAGTTACTGCACTACAAGTGGACATGGGGTGAGTTTTGGTCTATTGAACTGTAAATTTACAGTGAAAAAGCAAAACAGGATAACTAAGCCGGGGTCGCATCGGGGCACGGAATAAAGAGATAGTCCGAGTTAGCTCCTTTCTGTCCACTTCCATGTGATTAATCACTGTGAAATAATATTTTCGTACACACATAAACGTTGTTTAGAGTTGGGAAATTCCGGTGCATGGTTGGAGTTCGCTACAATTTTCGTTGCTAGCATCGATGCAGCAGCAGCACAATTCGCAGTAAGTTATCCGTGTGCAGAAAACAGAGAGATCCAGTGTTGTTGCAGTTCTCGTTCCGTTGCAATAACTTTGGATGATGAGTTGTTATGTTTCGTGCTCACCCGGAGGCTAGTGTATAGTTAACTAAATTGTGGTAGTATGTTTCGGGGCGTATATTTAATATGCACAGTGAAACAGAATTCCCAATGGGCGTGCAGATTGTATCATAAATATGTTGGCGACCGGGAGCAAATGTAACACAGTGATTACAAGAGCCACAGGATCTGTGCCCTGCAACTGCTGTTCGACCATTGCAACTGGTCAGATGAACTGGTTTATGTTACATGGCACACGGGTATATACAGTGAGCACATGATTTGATATTTTCATGGGAACTAAATTGAATGTAAACACGACCGAGATTGAATGGGCAAAAATAATTGAGTTTTGTGGAAATTGGAAAACGACGGCACTGGGAATCATTTTCTGGTGGTAATGGCGATTATTTTACTGCAGTCGTTGTACCTATAGATTTTACGAAAGTAAGCAAATCGATATTTTCTATGATTCAAAAATAATTTGGACTACTGACGAAACAGACCGAGAACTTCAATTTCATAATCTAATCTACCCTTACATGTAATAAACACTTTTGACGGTTCTATGTTTGTGTGGGGAAGCGAGGAGTAACAACGATTCTCGCTTGTTTGGGGGTTGCCCTGACAATTTCTGTTTGGAAATTATCTCGAATTTCAGTTTGTGAATTGTTTGAGAGAAACAACTCTTAACAACAATTCGCAGACACAGTCACTTTTGGTAGGAATGATAGCTATTTCGAACTACACCACTAATTCATCATCAGACTCCTTTAAAGTGATTGTTTGAATAGTTTTGAATTCTGACAGTCAATTCTCCGTATATAATTCCATTTGGAAAGACATTTCTGTTTTTCCCCTGTCAGGAAATGAACTTGCATTTCGATTTTTCTTCAATTGACCAAGTGACTACCACTTGCGCCACGAGTAAAAGCCCGACAACTGGTGATTAGAACGGAGGGGAAGACCTACCTCTGTGCGTTGTTGTTGCTACGAGGTCTTTATTTGTCAATTCTATTTTTGTTTACTAACAAATTTGTATGGAACTGTTTTTTTAGAAATTATCCTGAAGAATCCTGTGAAGGCTGCAAGCTTTTGCGTTTATTGCAAGGCAGCATATTTGTGAGTCGTTTTCACCAAAATGCATTATTTTTCTGAGCTTATTCAAGTTATTCTTATTCAATAAAAAAGCCGTTCAACACTTTTTGTTAACGTTTTCAATCGGCTTTCTGGCTTTATTCAAAAGCTGAGCTACAGACAAAATCTTTTATGAACAAATAAAATTTATTTTATAAATACCAATATCAGCCAGTTGTTGATCGTGGAACTTGGAAATGAATAAAAAAAAAAAATAATTTATGCACAGTTTGTTTACTTAATTAACATTTCATAGGCAATTTTTATTTTTAAATGCATTAAATACAAAATTTGGGGGCTTACAGTTGGGGCCGTTGTTTTTTTTTTTATTTTTTGCATGGTAGCCTCAATATTAATGGTTGTAATGGTGGTCTAAATTTAAGCTTAGGTAGGTGAGGGTAACATAGCTATATAGTGCATACTCATACTTTCGATAGTAAATCGAATAACGGTATTTTTGAAAGTTGAACATATCTCGAAAACTGTCCATACGATTGTAACAAAAATGCATTTCTAAGGTAGTATGGTTATTTCTAACTTAAAAGCAAACTTACTTTTTCTCTGTATTATCGTTCAATGGATTTTTGAAAAAAAAAAAACATTTTTTTTAAATTTAGTTTTATTTAGCTTACATGAAAACGGCAAAAACGATTTTGACCAAAATGCAAACTTAGAGTAAAATTAATGTTTTCAAAATTACTGCGTCCTTCACTTTCAATTCGAATCACCGAAAGCGCTAATTTAAAATAAACAAATATATAAAAACTGCGCATATCTCGAAAACCCCTTTTTCGATTTCGATAAAGCTTTAAAAACCAAGTAATGCTTATATCCTTATATCCTTATATATGTGTACTAGCGACCCGCCCCGGCTTCGCACGTAGGGTTCAGCCTGCGTTTGCAATGTAAGCGGAAAAAATGTAATTATTTATAACATATAAACCTTCCTCTTCAATCACTCTATCTATTAAAAAAACCGCATCAAAATCCGTTGCGTAGTTTTAAGGATTTAAGCAAATATAGGGACATAAGGACATAGGGACCGAGAAAGCGACTTTGTTTTATACTATCTATGTAGTTATGCTTGTTAGTATTTTCCAAACTAAACATTTCAATATTTGGTACTGTTTTGTCAGCCAAATTTAACAAAAACCGATCTAACGATTTTGATCAAAATACATATTAAAGATAATATCAGTATTCTAAATAAGATCCCGTACCTACTTAGTTTTTCTCAAAAAAATCGAATAAATCCGTTTTTTAATTATTTCTCAATACCACACATTAGAATTCAATTTGCAACAGCCATTAAAAATGCAATAACAGCAACGCAAAACTATTTTTAGCTAATATTACCCACTTCTAATTTTTTCAACCATTTTGAGTATGCACCTTAAAATAATTCCAACCACTCGGAGTTTACACAGAATATCCCACTTCATTAGCACACATACACGTTTATCGTGATATTCAGTTTATAACTGCTAATGACAACTAAAAAACAAATCTCTCAATTCTTGCATATAGCGGAAAAGTGCTAACAGTGAGACAACTCATTTTTCTCTTTTGTTAAACCATGCACAGATATGCCGGTATTGGTATAAGCGTTTATTTCCCCCTCCACGTGTTTTGATTCTGGTGCACACGAGTTTCCTATCACGATCTTCCGTCGGATTTTCTTCAGGAACTCGCATATATAACCTTGACGAAACCTTTATTTATTTAATAAAATACTAATTACCTAGTTATTTAACGTTTCATTACTTTTTTTTGTGTTTTTTTTTTCGTTCGTCTCACTGTTCGCCTTACACTGTCCCATTGATCGCACTGCTCGCAAAGAGTGAGACAGTTTGACTTTTGTTTGTTTCTAGAGTTTCAACGTTTAAAAACTAAAAGTGAATTTTACTTAACACTATGTATTCCTTTTTCTATATTTCATGAACCGTTTCTTTTACCTAGTATTGCTTCTCAGATCTTTACCTACCTATCTAATAAAATAAGAAAAAAAGTTAAGAACCAACAAAACTTTTGATGAACGAGAAAGTTTTGTTCGACCCAGTCGTGCACTTCATTTTTCTCACAACTATTCGCGAGTGTGAATTAATGTTTAAAAAATCCATCGGCAAAAATATACCATGAGGTTAATAGTAGCCGTATTTTATTATCAGCCATGATCTATATAGATCATCGATTTACATGCAATTACAACAACAGCACATGATCCTGCTTCTCATCGAGATCATGAATGATGATCTGAAAATTATTTCTACTATTTCTCGCTGCGTTGTTTGGCGCTGTTTGTTTCATTTTTATATGTTGGTGTGCCTGTAAACGATAGCCAAGCCACACGTTGCCAGACTAAAATATTCAACACCATTCAGAACAAGCAATCAACAAGCATATTTTTCACATGCGAATAAATTTCCCGTCCGTATTTCGAGCAAAATATTTCATAAACATTTAAATAAATGTTTCATAACCATTTATTAACAAAAAAATGTTTATGCAATATTTCGCATTTTCCCAATCGTAAATAATTATTGTTTCACAAGTTTTCCTGTAGAAAGGTGAAAGTTGTTTTTTGTTGTTTTCTTTTATCGTAAAATACGAATTTCCAAAAAATCTTGGAATAATGAAAAATGGAAACTAGCAGGCTGTATAAATTTAAATTATTTTCAAAGCTAATTATTGGGAAACACATTTCTTTTTTATCACAAAATAGTACAAAGAAATAATGTAATTGCAACAGTTTTCGTCGATTTTTTTGTAACTAACTTCAGTTTGTTCATTTGGGTTTTCGTGTTTAACCCGCTGTCATTTACTTCATCTTAGAATTCCAATTACGGACAAGAAGTGCAAACTGCGGTAAGATTTTCATTACCTACATTTCGAACTGATTGTAAACCATTTTCTTTTAAAAACAAAACGCACCGTATAAGGTATAACGGAAGCGGTGTTGTTGTTTTCGAGCCCCTGGCCGTGATAATTATAATGAAAAACATTTTCATAAATATTTAATAAGTACTTCATCGGCGTTTTCAACGGCAAAAACATTTCCGAAATGTTTGACAAAAAAATGTTTCTGAACAAATCTTTCGCTGGTCTGGATACACCTAAATATGTCAAGAAAAACCGAAAAGGCACAAAACATTGTTTATTTGTTGCATATTTGATGAACATAAAATTTTAATTTTAGTTTTTAGTTTTTAAAAAACAATATCGAAAACCAAAACTATGCAAATTTGACTCAAATGGTAACACCTTCGACAAGCAAGTGAAATGTCATGTCCATTGAAATCATGTTGTGACGTCACGCTGCACCGAATGCTTGCAATATGGCTGGTGGCAGTATGAAGTTTGTCTTCACGTTGCACCGAATGCTTGCAATATGGCCCGGTGGCAAAATGAGGTTTGCCATACTCATAGCAACTGTAGCCACAACTTAAAAATAAAATTCTTCAATGATCCGTATTGTTTTAATATCGTGATCTGATCCGGATCAGATCACACTGATAATAAAATACGGCTAGTGTTAAACATAAATATAAAATCAACCGCCAAATTAAGACTATCAGTAAATTAGTGCTTAAAGGAATGATATTAATTTTGGAGAATTTTTCACGATTAAAAATCCAGTTGTTTCGAATACTTTGCTGGTTTTACCTCTTCTGTATTATATGTAGGTGAATATTGATAGCCAATTGCAAAACTTTTATACATCCCCCCATCCCCAGGGTTTGAAGAGCTTTATTATAAAAATCATTGTACATATTTACATAGCTGCTACGCTTGGAAAACTCATATACATAAAAAACGGTACAACTCAAAATGAGTCCTTATTATTTAATGATATTGAATATTTTATGTATAGGCAAACGGATTCGGGAAATTTATTGAATATTCGGCTGTTTGTATATAGCTGTGGAATATAATTATGTAAATGAATACGCTAAAAACCACGTCGGCAAATTGAATATCTACAACTTGAAACGAGGCAAATTGGACTTTGGACATCACAGCCGTAGAACTCAGTATAGTATAGAATTATATTAATGGTGTGCTGTGTAGGTTGCAGCCTATTAGCGCTAAAAAAAAACTTTCCTTAGAAAATGTATGGAAAATCAATTTTCACAAACTTTCCAATTTAACGTTGAAATTTTCCAATTTTGCGCCGTATGAACCTTCCTTAGGCGTAGACAAACGCAACAAAGAAGATTAACGTGTCAGCCAACCTTCCACTTTTTGACTAAAATGGTTTACCTACAGTACACGACGACGTACAAATTCGTTCTCAATAAGCGGATTCCGTGGAATGAGATGTTTGTCTTTGAATTTTTTTCCTCAAAACCGTCGCTTGCATGACATTTGATTTGAGATCCTTCACCACCAAATCAAACGCGTTTTGTTACAAAGTCTCGGTGCATTGAGGTTGCGTAACAAAATTATAATTTTGTTATATACAGGGTGTCCGCCGGGAAGGTATACTACTTTGTTTGTTTATAATTTTTTATTAAATGAAAGAGCCATACAAAAGAAGTCCAGAGCAGTCAAATCAGGCGACCGTGGAGGCCAATCAACATCACTATTTCTTGAAATAACTTGTTGTTGAAAGAGGTCTCGCAGTAATTCCATTGTAATCCTGGCTGTATGCGATGTGGCACCGTCTTGTTGATACCAAATTTAAATCAAGCCCAAAGCATGAAGTTGTGGCGTGACAAAGTTTTCAATTAAGGCCAAGCTTCTGAGCACGGTGTCGAATTGAGGTTGATGGATTGTTTTGAACACTTTCTTGAGCAGCAGTAATGTTTTCAGCCGATCTTGCAATACGTTGTGGTTCATGCTTGGGCCTATCACCTACAGACCCTCTTTCTTCGAAATCATTCACTACACGATAAATAGTGCGTTTTGTTGGCACGTTGTTTCTCCCAAAAATTTCACGTAACTTTCTCATCATCACAGTATCAGTAATCGATGATTGATTTTGATAAAATGTTTTAACGATTAAAACACGTTGGTTTATCGAATATTTTTCAATAATAAATTTGCCACATGTCTACTTCACGACTGCCAAATATGAACTGTCAAGACTAATGTTTAGCAAAATGGCGGCAAAACAAAGTAGTATACCTTCCCGGCGGACACCCTGTATAACTGAGTCGACTTTCGATTGTATAGATGTAAGCCCGGAACATCCAAAGAATTAAAAAATGCAACTAATCTCCATAAAGTTTTGTTTTCACGACAAAAAGTAGCATATGTCCTTTCTTGGGCCCATGCGAATTTAAACCAAAAATCATAAAAATTGAAGGATTGGTTCCCGAGTTATGAGTGGTCCAAAAGTATCCTATCCTTCAAGCGGAAACGAAGAATATACATCCACAAAATTGCATTGAAATCGGTTGAGCAGTTTCGGAGATCGACAGCAACGCCACCTATCGGGTCAAAAATTTTATCTTTTAAGACTGCCTAAGCCTTGAATACACCAATGCGAACAAAACAAAAGAAGAATCATAAAATTTGTCCCAGTAAGAACATTTTCCTAGGTTATGTTATTTGTAACGGAAATCGAATGGAAATGTTATTTACCTATTTAAAATTGACTAATTTGGAGTTTTCGTCGAACAATTGTACAGCTAAATGAAATATGAATTACTGAAATGTCAAATTATAAAAAGTATAGACAACAAACGCCAATTATATTATTACAATTAAATTTAATGTTATTGACACAATATTGATATGCAGGGATATCTCTCCCAGCGCCACCTATCGGATCCTTTCTATTTTTTGAAGTGTATGGTGTAAATTTAAGCCAAATCGGTCCATAGATAAGATATTTTAAAAAAAGGGACCCCAGCGCCCCCTATAGGGTCTAAAATAAACATAAACCATCCGGAGCACCACACAAACATATGGTGTGAATATAAGGGGGAAAGCTTCAGTGGTTCAGCCGTTATGGTCGATCATACATACGCAAAACAAAACAAAACGCAAAACATACACTCAAAATCTCATGATTATTTTTTTTTTCTAAATCCAATTATCGTATTTTGGTCCTGTTTTTGTCTTTTTCTGATGCAGGACATAATACTCGCATGTCTCAGATTTAAAAGCGAACAACCGATTTTGTAGCATAAGCAAAATGTTGATCTTTTTAAAGGACTTGATAGAATTGAAAAGGCCGCTGTTGTGTGTGCTATAGGTAGGGGCAAATAAAATATCCTCTTATGCTTAATTCTGATGAATAGCGGTCATTCCTTCTCCAATAAGCTCCACTTCAATTTGAGATTCGTTTTTGAATATCTCCTTAGATTCGTTTTCAGGTTAAGTGGATGCAACATATTAATCGTTTTTACATAATATTTCTCTGCTAATTAATCAATAACGTATTTAAAAAAATATTCTTTTCCAGTGCAAAATGATGCGACGAAATAAAGTAACTGACCCGCATGTCAAAAAAATATGTAAATGCAAATAAAAAGTAAATCAATACTTTACATTTAATTTCTCGAAATATGCTTAAATAAAATGATATATTAATAAAAATGCTGTTATAGTGAATCAAATTAAAATAATATCAAAATATTAAGAAGTTAAGAATGTCGAACTAAATTCAAAATGGTCACTTGCAGCTAAGAGTGACTACCAAAGATTTTATGTGTGCGAGTGCGTGACGTACGAGAGCGTGCCATAAGGACGCGGTCGAAGGAGAAGACGACGACGACGACGTAGACGGTGACGGAGACGAAGACGAAGACGCAGACGACGAAGACGACCAGAGTAGTAAATCGTGTTCATCGTGTGTGCGTGTCTGTGCGCGTGCTTACGTATATTTACTATCCATTATCTGTATATGTCCAAGAGTCTGTCCATTTTAATGCATAACACCAAACAAAGCCGTGACTCGTTGCCAAGAAATGGATCCAAATAAATTCTATTGTCGGAACAACATTAACACCAACAACAACAACGGCTCACAATCGCAAACATCACCAGCGGCTTCTTCCTCGTCCTCGATATCATCGTCTGCGGCCGCGGCAATAGCAGCAGCAACTGCTGCGGCAGCAGCGGCAACAGCGGCCTCATCCAACATCGGACAAGATATCGTACCAAAAGGCAAATCTCAGCAACTGAATCGGGGGACCAATACAGGAAATTACATAAATGTCGTGCCGGTACCCATTGGAGTGCAATACCATCGTCGGAAATTAACGCCACAGGAATACCAGTAAGTTATGCTTGCTAAATGTATAATTATCAATTTTTCAGCATCACCCAGCTTTTGTGTATGCCTCCCACTCGTTATGTGTTTTTTTTTTTCTTTTTAATGTCTGCAGGGACTCATATTTTTATTAACATAACGTAGTACACCATTACACACTTCAATAAATAATCATTATTTTTAATTTAAATATATGTAATTCTTTTTTTGTTCAATAAATATTTGCATAAAAGGACAGAGTGATCCTGGGGTTATTTTGCTCAATGCAAATGCGAATGAGGCGAGTTGCAATCATGTATCAATTGTATTAAATAGCTAATTGTTCATGCAGTGTCGGTTTGAGAGTGTGCTCAACAAACTGATACTGATAATTTGTTATAGAGCTCCCGGAGTAGGAGTATTTTTAAACAATTTTCTTACAAATAAATCGTTCGAAAATAAAAAAGCTAGATAGTGCTTGCAAGCGATTTCACACTTGATTTGCAATAGCAATTGCGATGTAGTACACTCAACTAGCTTTTACCTACGACTTCGTCCATATGGGACTGTACAGTGTACACATGTGAAATGGTTGTCACAATGACGAAATTTGCCATTGAAAATCATCCACTGGATCTTTTAAAAAGTGTCGTTAGTAACACCCATTGTTTGAGGCTTTCTTTTCATAGATCTTATGACGTAAAATGGTGGCAGTTTGTGAAAATATTTAATTGTTTTTATTTTATTTTTTTTGTTAACAAGGGATTTTGTTGTAAGCAAAATATTGTGTTTGTCTTTTTATTGCGGGTGAGCTTACGCGAAAGCAAGCTACGTATAATTGACCGTGAGAGAAACATTCTTCCTTTAAATCTATACATTAAACACGCGAATCCTTATGTTTGATCCGACTCAGCGTTACCGATGGGCGACATTGGCCATTTAATCACTTTTTACGACTTTTAAAAAAGATCTCTGTTTTCGACCCAACATTGGTGACTATTGGACCACTACAGTTAAAAATCCTGGCCTTAAGTTTAATATTTTTGGGGTTGTGTATACATCAACGCAGAGGAAATATTAAAATTTAATATTTTGCGTATGTGTATTAAGATTAGAAAACTAATACAGGATTTATTAATTTTAAATAATTTCTGCTGTTACAAAATATTAAATTTGAGTATTAATGGAGATCAGTTTCAATGCAAAAGTATTTAAATTAAATCCTTATTTATATTTAAAAAAAAGTAATACATTTCTATTCGAATTAAATAAACTGCAGATTGAAATGCAATACTTTTACCTCAAAATCAAACTTCTCTTGTTTTTTATAAGCCCATGGAATATTAAAATATAGTAAGATTTTATTGTATTGTAGTCGCAGTGGCTTAGTGTTAGTGTGTTGAACTACTAAGCGAGGGGTCTCAGGTTCGAATCCCGCAAAAACCCAAATTCCAACTTATGGTTTTTTCTAGAGATGCCACGAATATTCGGCAACTATTCGGTATTCGGCTATTCGGCCACATTTTTCACTATTCGGTATTCGGCCGAATAGTTTGCAACATTCGGCCGAATACCGAATAGTGAAAAGTTAATAGAAAATCATGAAAAAAAAGAAACACTCAGTACGTAAAGAAGCACCAACAGACATACAAATAACAACAAATAATAAGTGTTATGACACGACCGCGACCTAATCGCAAATGAAACAAAACTGGCCGCGCCTACCTACATACGTACAACTTCAGCGATACAAGTTTAAACTCGTAAGTGACGAGTTGTGACTTGAAACTCACGGAAATTACTACAAAGTGTCGCCGAATATTCGGCGGCCGAATATTCGGCGCTTCGGCCACGAGCCTCGCCGAATATTCGGTATTCGGTATTCGGCCAAATTACTATTCGTGGCATCTCTATTTTTTCCACTGCGCTACCTCTCGGAAACGTCTGACAAACATCCGAGAGTATAAGTATGAAAAAGCTTCTCAATTGGCCGTTTGGAGTCGGCATAAAATTGTAGATCCCTTCCATTCGTTCCAAAAATGAAGAACTCACACAAAACGAATGGTTGTGAGAAGCTAGGCCTAGGGTCCCTCCGGACCTGTTCCGCCAACTATTTATTTTTTATTAATAAGATTGTATTCTTTATTTGATTTAAATAGGTATGAGATATATTTCAACACCAAAAATATTTTATTTTAATACTAAGTTTTATTGGGTATACTCGTATAGAAAAAATATATATAGAAAATTGTCAAACATAGGCAAATTCACGTTGTCTTTTATAACCTTTGAAAATAATCCTAGAGAGTGACGCTGTGCTTCCTTTAGTAAGTATTTTTTTCTAAACCTTTAAAAAACGGGGAACGCTTGTATGCCCACTTATTTTATGAATAGCTACATTTGAGGCAATGAACTGGAATCTTTAGACCGCCATTATCCTTAAAAGAAAATTCACTAGAAGCATTTCTGTGCTTCAAAACCTAAAGAAAAAATGCAAATATTATAACCTCTTACATGAATAAAGTTACTTACTTGTAGGAATAATATTCTCATTGGATATCAATGTAGATGCCCTTTTAAGCATGACCTTAACTTGTTTGTATTTTTAAAACGTTTTTCTTTGGAAAAACTTTATCCAAATCTTTCACTCCATTGAGTAGGACGCTCGAACTAACTCTAAATTCTTAATCAAGCGACAAAATAATATATTGGGGCTCAAAAGTAATACCGATATATTTGAATCTAATCACTTTGGTTCAGATTATGTATTCAAACTAAATACAAATGTATTTAGTGATGCCTTTAATAAGGTCGTATTAAGATCCGAATTCGAAAAGAATGGTATATTTCAGGTCAATTATAACTTAATTGTAATAAATTCTTTATTGAAATATTATTTTAAAATAGACCGGGTTAGATTGCAGAACAAAAATACTCGATTTTAATCTTTCTAGATAAAAGTTCAAAAAATTATTATTAGAATGAGCAGTTTAATGAAAAAATATTAAATTTAAATAAAAAAATATTACAGAAAACGTTTAATAAATTGGAAATATTGAAAACTAATTTTTTCTTGATCTACCAATTCTGTGCAATATCTGTAATATGAAAGTAAGGAAAGATATTCTGCACTTTCTTGCAATATGTCCAATTTTAAGGGAATTTCGGAAACAATTCTTCGGTTCTTATCTTCTGGATGAAGAAGCTACAATAGATATCATAAAGGGAGAACAAGGTATGGGATCTTCTAAAACATAAACGTATAAATTAAAAAAAGAAAGTAAATCATAGACAAAATTATATTTATTTAAATGTCAATCTGGTAGACGGCCTTCGGCCAAACCAAATAGACTTAGACACTTTTTTTTGTAACATTTATATTAAAATAAAGTCAACTACTACTACTACTACTACTGTTAAACAACTCCCATCACCCTCACCCATACAAGTTGAACACATTTAAGGAAATATTCTCTGTAAAGCAGTTTCTGTGGTTTTAAGTTTCAAGGGAGCATTACTGATGTATGTTTCTAGGCATCTGATCTCCCTCGATTAGAAGCATATCAGTGCTACAATAGGCGTCATCACGGGACACTGTCTCATAGGTGGGCATGAACAAAATCTTGGCGTATTCTCTAACGATTCGAAAACTCTTACGCTTCATCAGACGCTCCAACTAGTTCAACGAGTAGGAAGCATAACTATAGATTCATGTGGTATCACAAGGGAGCTTATAATAGTCTAATTGTGTCGGCTAGCGACCCACTACAACCTAACCTAACCTATTACTGATGTGCCATTCGGGGGAATAAGCTTATGGTTTGGAATCTCCGCCAATTTAGCGAAATCTTAAAAAACTACCGGACAGCTAACGGTTTCCAGCTTCACCTACAGTGTCTATTGACTTGAAGACCAATTGTTTCTCGGCTAAAGACTTTAGCAAAAGGTCAATTATTGCAGCTTGATTGTTCGTTGGAGTTTTTGTAGCTAGCTCGTCACATAAATAACAAAGTACCCCCACAACTTCCGATTTTCAGGTAGGAATACATGTATCCGATATACGAAAAACGCGGACAACGAGGAGAGAAAGGACTGAGGTGTGATTCTACATGCTATCTCCAAACTAAATAAAAAACAAAATACGAAATTTACTACAGAAGACATTTAGTCGTTGCCAACAGCACCCTCAGGCGAATGACCGCTATATTAAGAAAGCAAAATAAAATCGCCTGCATTGCCTCTCTTTATGCAGGGTATAGTTTGCAAAGCCAATCCGCAACAGTGGGGTCGTATTAAAAAGATCCCTTAGTCCCGCAGATCGCGGTGGACCTAGATCGCAACTAACACGTTTCTCCAGTTAGCGGGTTCTTTGATTAAACACCTCCAGTTGCGAAGTCCAAGTTTATTGCATATTATTATTATTTATTTATTTAGCAGATCTCTGCTATTAAAATGCAATATTACAAATTAAACTTAATCTAAAAGAAGGTTAGTTAAAAGAAGGTATATGGATTCAGGTATTGGGAAGGTTACATTTAATAAATTCAATTGTACTTATTTTAAAACTATTTTTTTTTTCTCAGTTTTTATGCCGTTCGGTAGTGTGCTAAATAAACGGCATGCTCTGTACACAATGCTATTTTGAGATTTATATCTAGGTAGGAAGGTAGTAGTAGGTATATAAAGTCTCTTCCGTTTTTTTTTAAATTATAAGGTTGTATGTCTTTTATATACTCAGAGAAAACCCTGTGTAAATTTAGCCTAAATCGCGGTATAAGTAAACTTAGTCCTAAGGCCATTTTGAACTTGGTAAGCTCTAAGATAACTTACCTTATATTCCTTAGGTATCCGAACTTTTTTAAACATGTGCAAAATTAACCTAGTTTTTGGTAACGGTATGCCAAGTTGTCTAAGGAGTTTTACCTTAAATCTTGTATGAATTTAGCCTAACATCTTAACTTAGGAATGCATAACTTTACCTATTTTAATTTTTTTAAATGTGTAAAATCTACCTGGTTTTTGGTAAAGGTATGCCAGAATATGTAGGCGCAGTAGCTTAATTGTTAGTGTGTTGGACTACTAATATGATAATGACGGACCCTAGGCCTAGCTTCTCACAACCATTCGTTTTGTGTGAGTTTTTCATTTTTGGAACGAAAAATCTACAATTTTATGCCGACTCCAAACGGCTTATAGCTCTTTCAAGACAGTTATACTCTCGAATGTTTAACAGACGATCGCGGGAGGTGGCGCAGTGGAAAAAACCCTAATTTGGAATTTGGGTTTTTGCGGGATTCGAACCTCAACCCCTCCCTTAGTAGTGTCGATCGGGGAGTTAAAGTAAATAAAAACAGATTTGTTATTTTGTAACTTCAAAGCCTGCTGTCTATAGCTGGGCTGCGACTTTGAGTTATCTTTATTGAGTATGTTAATATTTGTTTGGTTCTTATGGTCCACCGTCTTTAGCTTCGCTGCGACCGTATATGCACCTAAGTTAACTCTGCGTCTAATAACCAATAAATAACAAATTTTAATGCCTTTCAAGAAAAGTTATAACCTCGACTAAAGTTGGATCATTGGATTTAACTAATGAACAGTGGAGATAGGAGATGTTTGTGTCTATTAAATGTTGTACATATTTGACTCAGAATTAAGGAAGCCTTGTGGAATATCACCTTAGGCTTAAGATACGTTGATGAATGGTGATGAGATGAGCATTTAGGCGAAATTGCATCTATTGAGACAACCGGAGGTAAAGTCACCTTAGGTTTAAGAAGAGTTACGTATATCCTTAGGTGGATAACACTTATTTGTATCTAGGTTAAAATACCTAGGTAATTTAACCTATTATTCATAATATTTATTGGCAGATTTATGCGTGTCCAAAACATTTCATATAAAAATGTTTACTTATTAATATAATTTTACACTGTATTTTTCTCTGGGTGTAAAGTGGCCCATAGACATCACACTTGTGCGCACACTGGTGTACTGACACCGGTGTGGCATTCCGCCACACACGCCACACCAAATCATATACACTTTAGTTAAGCAAGTGGTCTCAACCAGGAAAGTTTAAACCATGAGTGATGCGGACGATGAGGTTTGCGCATTAATTGCAATCGCTGTCTATGTTGCGTGGCTTTCATTTTCTTTATATTTCTGCAGCAAGGTTTCCCATGCTTCTTTTTTTTTATCGCGGTTTTTATATTCAGTTGACTTTATTTGCCAGAGCTCCGGAAACTCTTTGTACACATCTAAAGGGTTTTTCAATAAGAGGTGTTATTGTGAAAGGATATGGTCCTGTATGCGTGCTCGTGGTGGCCATTTGACTGATGTTGTTTTTCATTGTTATTAACGGCATACCTTCCTCTTTATTATGAAATAAACATCCGATAATTTATCTCAAAAAATGGCATTTTTCTTTGAATACCAAAAAAACACCTCTTATTGGAAAACCTTTTTTTTTTTATATACTTCTCCCGAGAAAGGCGAACCTATAACGCTTCAACAGCGCCCCGAGATGCTTGCAGATGTATGTTTGTTCTGCCAAAATTGATCGCCAAAATTCGCAATCACGAATTGCCATTCCAAAAAACGGCCGAATGCCGACGTTCCTCGCATATCAACGATTCGGATACAACTGAGAACTGAAAGAGCGCGTGCATCCCCACACACATCACACCGATCGAGACACCGACACCAAAAATCAAAAAGTTTTGATTTTTACTCGCACCGTGTGTGACACCAAAAATCGGTGTGCACACCAGCCCACAGACGGCACACATTTCCGCCACTTAAGGTATTTCTATAAATAGTTAGGTAACATATTCCTTATTTGATCTGGCCTCTTTTGAAAAAATTCAGCAGCAACGCTCCCTCGGAGCTATACCTACTTATGTGATGTTCTGTATTTATTTCGTCAATGTCAATGCTTCCCTTCCTCTTGACTGCATACAATTGGTCTCGAGTTCATTCATGCCCTAAACCTATTTTGCCGATTCAATAATTTGCAAACGCACCAGTGACAGCTTATCAGCGTATAAACGTAAAAAATATATCCCCTACCCTGGTGTATAAGTCTTTCATAATATCAAGTTCTTCATGAACAAGTCACATGATACCGTACGTACGCATATCGATCTGATCTTTTTTTTTCTCCCCAGGATATATTATTGGAGTCTAAATATTTTGGCAGTTCTGTGATTTACCCATTTTCAGGTGTTGACGAATTACCGTAGACATAATTATTTATGCAATGTTAAAAGAACACAGGCCTCCTTTGGATTTGATTGATACATTCTTTTTACTATTTGGTGAAACAAAATTTGGAGATAGTTAACTCATTCTCAAACAAAAAAATAGGAAATTTATTCACTCTACAATCTTGGTAATTTATTTGGCAATTATCGATAACGGAAATCCAAAGTCGATAACAAATCCGATACGTCAGTTGCTCGGCTTGTGCATTTGGTATTCGTTTCAGTGGAAGGGCGGTGCGTTCAAATTAATAAAAAATTGAAAATGAGTTTACAACAGTGATGCAAATCGACTTTTCTCAATTGTACTAAAAACTGAAAAGAAATAGTCGGAAATTTACGTTTTTACATTAAGAAAAGTCATATTTTATTGAATCTATAACGGCCATATTATTCACTCCGAGTGCAAATTAGGTTTGAGTTCATTTAACACCCTAATCCGAATTTTTTGAACCCGATGGTTTAAATATATATTCATAATATTCACTTAAAAACATGCACTAAGCCCGCTAGATACAGATGTATGTAAAAGCGGAGCTTAAATTGATTTTAGATCGATTTCACACCTACGTAATGTTAAATTTCACATAAAACTACATTTATTTTTTGTTATTTTATTTGTTAAATTTTGATTTGCTGTGTGCTGAGTTTATTTTTTATTGTATTCGTTATAAATTTAGTCTCCAATATGCCTCTTTTTTGGCCGGAAATATTTCTGAAAATAAACGACATCGTTATCATCGACTCAGGCCCTAGTTCTGTCGGAGGTTGTTACTATCCGATGGAGCACTCAGACACAACTACTGGTCCATTGTACTGCCAATCAGACACCTTACATTAATATACTTAGTTTTGACGTCTTTCGAAGAAAGATGAGAAGGAACTTCAGTGATGAAGAGCTTAGATGTTCGGCACTCACCACGTCAGCCCCAAAGATCCGCCACCTGATGCGAGCAAAGGCAGGACAGCTACAGAGGAAGTGCTCCGCTGTATCGTCATCCTCTCCACAGGCAGGACAGATGGTGGAGATGCTCAAGCCCAAAACATTTAAGTGTTTGGCAAAAGCTTGGTGGCCGAAAGGACGCCCACAAGCAGTCTACAGTCGCTTCTTCTGAGAGACAGAAGGAAGGCCGCCGACCTTTTGCAGATGTCCGGACGCAGTCGTTTGGTCTGTCTACACCCAACACAGCTACGCCACCGACACTCGTGTTCGCGAGAAACCCAAGTATCAATGGATGACTTAACCACCGATGAAGGCAGACCCAATGCAGGTTCAGGTCCTAAGAATTCTTCCTCTGAACCCAGCCTGGCAAGCTCATCAGCTATCTCATTTCCAAGGATACCAGTGTGACCTGGGACCCAAACAAGATACACTGTATTTAGCCTTCCGACCAAGTTCAGAGAAAGCTTGAGTTCGAGCACTAATTCAGACGAGGTAAGAGGGTTAAGCAGCGCTTTTAATGCAGCTTGGCTGTCGCTGCAAACGCATATACTCCTAGCCACCTGTTTGTCACAATATAGCGCATAGCCATAAGGATAGCGAAAATCTCCGCTTGGAAGACAGACGCATGGTTTCCTAAGGGGTAGTGAAGTCTAATGTTCTCGCTTTCCACGAAGACTCCAGAACCAGACCCCTGTCCGGTTTTGGAGCCATCCGTAAAAATACGATGGCATTCTTTCCCTGGCTCTGAGTCTGGCCTAAGCCATTTCGTTGCCTGAGGAAAGTTGACGTGGTAGTTTTTTCGCAGTAGGACTTCTGGAGTCATTGCGTCAGAGGGCATATCCATAAAACAGGGGTCAAAGGATAATTCTCGCACAAGTTCTTCAAAACTCCAATGTGCGTGGTACCAAAAGCCACCTCTCTTTAACCGAGAGATGGTTTTCAGCGTACACCCCATGATAAAAATATCAAGGGGGGGGGGGAGGGTTTCATCATAGCGTCTAGAGCGGAGCCCGGTGTGCTGGGGAAGGCCCCTGTGCAGCCGAGACAAACCGTTCTTTGAAGTCTGGCAAAAGTGGCAGTAACACGTTTCCGTGAAAGCCTGTTCCACCATACAACCGACGCGTATGAGAGGAGTGGTCTTACCATTGCCGTATAGATCCAAAGGACCCTTTTAGGAGATAAGCCCCATGTCTTGCCAAAAGCACCTTTACACTGCCCAAGTTCGCTTGTGTATTCGATATACTCGAAGACGAGGACGACGTTAATTCACCATCTGCTGTTCCGTCAGATATTCGGTAAATTCACTAACTACGAAGCCTTAAAAACTTCATCCACTTTACAAATGAAATCTTTTTTTTTAGCTTCTTTTTTATTTCAAAAATTAAAAATAGTAAAAATAATACCCAAAATTGAGAAGTGGTACTCGGGAAAGTCAAATAGTACAGAAATCAGTACAATAGTAAGCCTTTTTGCAACAGTGGTTTACAACCAAGCTGTATTGTCTGTGTGTTTATGTTTTGTTTTAACTCATTAGTCGACAATAAAGTTATTAGCCTATGAGCGGCTTAGTGAATCCAAAGTCAAAGGTCCTCGCTCAAACGGGGTAGAGGCTGATGTGTTGTAACGCCATCTAGTGGAGAGTAATAGAAATGAATATACAGTGGATGTCCAGTACAACGACTGATATCATCTTTGATAACATTCACTGTATCGATCGACTTTTTATACTATTTAAACAAAAATTAATTAAAAAACGGTTTTATTTAATGTTAAATTGAATAGATGATGGTCCCGCCATTTAAATTTTAAACCAACTTTTGTATACATTCCTCCACATATCGGGTAGCAAATCGTGCGGCGGGCACTATTCGCTATACAGAGATACTAATACAGGCCACTGTACTTCTATACCTTCTTGATGTAAGATTCCAACATACAACTTCATGTGTATAGATGGATTATTTTATTTATTTAGTTCCGTGCATGTATTTGTTCTGTTTCATTAAGTGTTTCACCCTATTATATTTGCAATTAAATTGTGCACTAACTCAATTTGCGCACTTTTATGAATTAATGTTTGTTTGTTTTTTTTTTTTTTTTTTGCAGGTCACGTTTGTACTACAATGGCACGGACTATCGATGTCGGGAGGACTATTACAACCTAGCAGCGGGTGGTCGACTGAGTACAGCATCCCCATCGCCTTCATTGCAACAGCAACAGCAACAACAACAACAACAAACACAACAACAACAACAGCAGCAGCAGCATCATCAACAGCAGCACCATCAGTCACAGCAACATCACCACCATCATCTCCACCAGCAACAACAGCAGCAACACCATCATCAGCAACATCAACAACAACATCAGCAATTAGTGAATCAACACCAACAACAGCAACAGCATCACACGGATATTGTTGATGAGGTGTTGAACAGCAGTCGCGTTGTAGCCACTCAAACTAGTAACGGTAATTGTGAACAAATAGTGTCGACAGGTTTTGGTGCCGGCACCAATGGTGGAGGTGGTGGGGGTGGTAGTGCATCATCGTTACCCCCACCACCAGTGTTGTACACGGTGCATCGGGTAGTGACAACAGCCCAAATACAAACGGCCGGTGGCAATACGTTTGCCTCGTCGTCGAGTGTATCGAGTGTTGTTAGTGCGGTGCGAGGTGAAGCGGACTGTTTAACGGCCTCGGGCAATGGTGTGGGGGTTGGTGGTACAGCGGTAGCAGCAGCAGCGGCGATTGCCTCAGCGGGAGGTCTCCGAAGTTCACCTGGTGAGTAAATAATAATTGATGATCATTTTCGTAGTATACATTTTCGTCCTTGTTATTCGATATTTTGTGGCTACCGAGGATGACATTCAATTTTATAATATCAGACTGATTAAAACACATGTCTGTAAATTAACATGACAGATGACAATATTGCGTATTTTAAGTTCTCAGTGCCATAGGGCATTTTTATTGGTTGGATTCATTTAACTGATAATGAGAACAGTCCTTCGAAAGGATGTTAAAATAAATTCCATAAAACTCGGTCCTCTATAAATACGAATAGTAATAAATAAACACAGACACAGGCATCTCGGACCTTATCCATGAAAAGGTCCAAGGTGATTCGGAGGTGATGTGGAGGTGGGCTATAGAAGGTGACCTTTTTAATATTGAGATAAGGACGACGTTTAAAATGTTATGGCCGTTCAGTAGTATTTCACAAATTTCGATCAGAAGATTGGACGGCTGTGTTTATATATTGAAAGGTAGAAACGACGAGAGTCCTTGTACTTTTTTTTTTTATTTCAACTGGAAGGAAGGAGTAGCAGAAAACAGAAACCATTAAATTTTGTCATATTGAGTGCGCGTTTCAAATCTGAACATATTTCCCTGAACAGACGTTTAATATTTACAGCAAATTACTTGCGTCGATAAAACTTTACAGAAATAACTTAACGGTATTTGGTACTTGACTGCGGAGCTTAATAGCATGGTAATTTGCTAATGAAAATCTATAGGTATAGGTATACACTAAGTATACGTATTGGAGGACTGAGATGATATAAATTGTAATTAAAGACTCTATATATATTTTTTTTATATACTTCTCCCGGGAAAGGCGAACCTATAACGCTTCAACAGCGCCCCGAGATGCCTGCAGATGTATGTTTGCTCTGCACTTAAATTGCTGCAAATTGTAGTCTTCTGGAAATATATCCCCAGGAAGCGAGCTCCAAAGTTTGCTTGTCCTGTAACAGAAGGAGTTTTGGAAAGTTGATGTCCTCGCGGTTGTCAAGTGTACTGTATGGTCATGAGCATTAGCAGCCTGTCTTGTTGGACGCCCAAAAGATACATTTCGAGGGATAATGTCTTTGAGTTCCTCGGAACATCTACCATGGAAGTACCTATAGAACAAGCATAGGTCAGCGACTTGTCTTCTGTGCACCAACGGTTGTAGATTCGATGTGAGTGTAGGGTCTCCAATGAGTCGAACTGCTCGTCTCTGTATGCTATCAAGCAGGTTAAGTGAATGTTTTGGGGCCGAGCTCCATATATGGGAACAATATTCCAAGCCTGGTCTAACCTGTGCTTTGTAGCGAAGGAGAAATTGCTTGGTGCTAAAGTACCTCTTTGCTCTAAATAGGTAGCTCAACTTTGCGGACGCCGATTTTGCGATATAGGATATGTGGTTCTGCCATGTGATTCCTGAATTGACTGTGACTCCTAGAAGGTGCATTGAGTCCTTGTGATGGATTGGATGGTCATCCATTTGGATCTGAGGAACTGTTGATGCATTTTTTCCGGGAAATGTTGTGAGCTGTGTCTTGTTTGCATTAAATACAACCAAGTTGTCCTTTCCCCACTTCAATATTTTGTCCAGATCATCATTTAGAGAATTAATTTGTTCACATCTCTGACTGTGTGATGTAGCCGTATTCACAGGCCCATTGTTCGAGATGGAGGATATGAGAGTGCTGTCATTTGCAAAGCTGTAGATATTATTATTTGTTGATCCAAGCAAATCGTTGATGTGGAGAAGAAACAGAGTTGGAGAAAGAATAGATCCTTGGGGCACTCTTGCATTTATAGCAAACGAATTGGATGATACACCATCTACAACAACTTGGATCGATCTTTCCAGAAGAAAATTTTGCATCCATCCGCAGAGTTGTTGTGGTAATCTGTAAGACGCTAACTTGCCTAATAGGGCTCTATGCCAGACTCGGTCAAATGCCTTTGATATGTCCAAGGCTACGGCTCTGGATTCGCCGTGATGTTCAATTGATTGTGTCCATAAGTGCGTTACGTAGCTTAACAGGTCACCAGTGGAACGACGGCTCCGAAATCCGTATTGCCTGTCGCTTATTAATCGATGGCCTTCTAGATATTTTATTATTTCGACATTTATTGCCTTTTCCATTACTTTAGAGAGCATTGAAAGTAACGCTATTGGACGATAGTTTTGTGGCAGACATTTCTTCCCTTTCTTTGGAATAGGTTGAATGCGAGCGGTCTTCCAGCAAGAAGGAAACGTCTTCTGGGAGTACGACATGCTAAACAGCTTACAGAGTACAGGTGCAAGTTCTGGTGCACAGTTCTTGAGTACTATAGCCGGGATTCCATCGGGTCCCGTTGCCTTATTGCAATCTAGTTCTTTAAGGATGCGTTGAATTATTCGAGGCCGAAATTTCACTTCTGCCATCGATGATTGTATCCTCGGGATATTTGGTGGCTCTAGCTGTGCAGAATCTAGGGTGGAATTCTTTGAAAACATGCTAGCGAAAAGATCTGCCTTTTCTTTAGGTGTTGTTGCTAGCGTGCCGTCTCCTTTTACAAGAGTTGGAAAAGAAGAGCAACTAAAGTTATTACTGATTGCCTTTGCCATGGACCAGAATGCACGTGAGCCGCTAGGACATCCAATCACTTTGTTAGTGACTCTTTCGCTGTAAGTTGTCTTCGCCGATTCAATAATTAGGTTGCATCTATTTCGAAGAATTGTAAATTCAGATCTTTTTAGTTCTGAAGGGTTTGACCGCCATTCACGGAAAGCCTTGTTTTTCGCTGCGGTAGCTCGCTTGCATTCTTTGTTAAACCACGGTTTATTTGAAGCTAATTTTTTGACGCAATGTGGAATATAAAGTTCCATACCGAGTAAAATAATTTCGGTTACGGCTTCTGCGCACATATTGACATCAGTATCTCTAAAGCACATATCAGCCCATGGCAACGAAGCGAAGAAATTACGCAGCTCGTCCCAGTTAGATTTACTATAATTCCAAATCGAACGATAACGATCCTTTTTCGCTCCTATTGGTATCGGTATAGAGAGGATAGCAGATATTAGAGCATGATCCGAATTCCCTAAGGGAGCAGACACTTTTGTTTCATAATTATCTGGTTCTGTTTGAGAAACAGATCGAGAGTGTATCCATAATTTGTTGGATTGTCTGGAATTCGCGTGGGCTCATCATCGAGCTGAGTGAAATTGCAGCAAATGGCGAAGTCTTCAGCTTGTTTCCCTGCCTCGTCCGTTCGGTTAGAATATCGTAGCCAATCCATGTTATGGGCATTGAAGTCACCACGTATAATAACTTCAGCGGTTGGATGATGAATTTGTATCCAGTCTACCTTATCGGATAAATGACGAAATAATTTAGATGGTTCGTTATCGTTTGGTGAGCGGTACAGGCAGCAAACGAATTTGGTACAACTTTGTAGAACGACCTTTAGCCATATTATGTCGAGATCCGTAGGTTCCATCTCTTCTTCTCTTACACACGCCAGATCTTCTCGGGCAAACACACATAGTCCCCCCTTATATCGAAAACGAGGATGTAGTTCGTATTCTGGACATTGAAGATATGTGTAATCAGTTGTTGAGTTTATTTGAGTCTCTGTTAAAACTAGGACGTCTGGCTTTTTTTCTTGCAGATGCTGGTGCACACAGCTGACGTTGACATTGTTGAGTCCTAGACCTCGAATGTTGCAGAAATCTGTTGCAAGCTTTCTTCTGTTAGTGTTTAGTCTCTTTTGTCTTTGTGTTCGTTGATGTCTGATGTCATGCAAGTCTTGTGGGTGATTATTTGCATGTTGAACCCTCTGAGGTAGTCCCCCCCGGAGATCCGAATGGGAGACTAGTTTACCTCCGGAATTCTTTATCTCAGGAAGTTGCATCATGGCTTTTGTGTCCCACCCGTGTTGCACCGGCCCATCTGCCAAACTCCGAAACGTAGTCAAGACTACTTCACAATTTTGATCATTATATAAAAACGAGTCAAACGAAGTAGAAATAAGTTGCTACGTAGCAGGTGCATACAAAAAATAAATAAATAAATGAAATAGATCTACTACCAATAAAGTATATTGGTAGTCCTGCACAGAAACTCGCCAGGCATTTCAATGTCCACCCACCTACAGAAATATCATCCAATAAGGCAACATAATACTAATTAGTCAAAAATCGCTCCGGTTCGGCACTACTCATTGTCGTAAATCATTCGAGGCGTTCAGCATACAAATCGCAATCATCTATTTACCTGGATTGATGTCATTATATGCTTTTCGGACAATCCATGTTAATCGTCCAAAATTATACTAATTACCGTAAAATAGTAAGTATACGCCCCCGGTCCGTGAAATCACATGGTTGAATGACAAAACGGAAATGAGTTTCGTGTCATAATGTTAACAAAAAATAGCCTATACATTTGTGTCAACATAATGGGTGATTAAAAGTGACAAAATGACATCTCTCAGCGCGGAAAGTGCTTATCTGTCGGAAAACATTTCGATTTTGGTTTTCGCCGCGTCAAAACAGTGAGCGTTGTGATACACTATGCGGTTTGTGGGTTGCTAATGACACACAGGAGCTTATATGGAATTATGTTGACACATAGAGGATTCATTTCAGAATCAGTTTTTATTTGGCTCTTTATTTTTTTTTTGTACAGGCACAGGAAAAATATAAAAGAAACGGATGCCGCATGACATAATATGACGTGGGAGGCACTCAGAGGGAATTTAAATTTAAATTCATGTTTCCAGTGATTGTCGACGAAAAACGAATTTATTTGTTTTATGTACAGAGAGAAAAAAATGTAGTTAATTAGGACGCATGTAAGGCACTTGAGTGGTATTATGCGATATAACGTGCGCCCAATTTTATAGACGTTTATCCTTTCGATATAGGCCCTTGAGAATATTACGGCTGCGAATCGACTCAACCTAATGCTTATCTTAACGATGTATGCCACCGTCGTTAAATTCGTCAGTTAATTGTGCGTGGAATATAAGAAGAAAACGAACATTTTTATTAACATTGCGTGATGAACAACAATGTATGTGTGTGTTGGCTGTTTCACATAACCCAGCAGTAAAAAATTCATTACGTTAACGTATGTGTGGGAGGAAAAATCCACTCATTTTTAAATAGCAACTTATTGAAAACACTTTAAGTTTTAAAAACAGTAGGATGCTAAGAAAAAAATATTTTGCAAGCACACTCCGACGGATGGCCATAGAGCAATTCTTACAAAAGGTATGGCATTAGCAGTGATGCCACTCTGGCATTTTAAATTCTAGCATTTTCGAAGACTTGGAAAATTTTTTTTTAAAAAGGACAAATGCCTTATGCTTTTTTTCAGCATTTTCTGATTTTTTTTTTTTGGATTTTTTCAAATATTGGCTCTTTTTTACTTGAATTTTGGTAATTCGTGTACATTAAGCTTATATAAAGTGCATCGAAGTTTTAGATGTTTCCTACCACTTTTTCACGCATCAGATGGAATGTGAAATTTGAGTGGGTGAAGTGTGAGTGCGAAGGACTTATATGTAGGTTGTCTATGATGGATCTTACATAGGTACGTCAAAAAAAAAAAAAAAAATGCAACCACTGTAGTTAGATTTCTCTCATTGAAAGACGTAATTAGGGTTCCGTAGCCAAATGGCAAGAATCGGAACCCTATTAGATTCGTCATGTCTGTCTGTCTGTCCGTCCGTATGTCATAGCCACTTTTCTCCGAAACTATAAGACCTATAGCGTTGAAACTTGGTAATTAGATGTATTTTGTGAACCGTATTAAGATTTAAAAAAAAAAACAGTAAATTTTGGGGGTCCCCATACATAGAACTGAAACTCAAAAATGTTTTTTTCATCAAACCCATACGGGTATCTATGGATAGGTCTTCAAAAATGATATTTAGGTGTCTAATACCATTTTTTTCTAAAGTGAATAGTTTGCGCGAGAGACACTTCCAAAGTGGTAAAATGTTGGTCCCCCCCCGCCCCCTAACTTCTAAAATAAGTGAACAATAAAACTAAAAAAAAAATATATGATGTAAATTACCACCGTAAACTTCAAACAAAAATTGGTTGAACGAGATCTAGTGAGTATCTTTTTTTAAACGTCATAAATCGTAAACCTCAATTTACCTTTAATACAATCAACTCAAAAAAAACAAAACATTTAATTTCATAAACATAAACCTTATATTATGTATGTATAACCCTGAACCATTATTTCCTAATAATAAATGATATAAAAATACACTATTAATAAAATATCGATCAAAGTTACAACGAACTACAAGAACTTTTATGTTATGTTACTTGCTGTTTCGGAACCCTTCATGAGCGAGTCCGACTCGCACTTGTCTTACTTTTTTTCGTTATGTTTGCGCATCAGTTTGATCAACTCTGCAATAATGAACACTTGACGTTGAAAGTGATGCCAATTGTTTGCATTAATGAACTTTTTGCAAAGCATCACTAGCATCATGATGCGTTAATGAACTTACCCTACATAAAATGATTATTTGTTGGTACTATACACATTTTTGATACAGGCAAATCTCCTTTTTATGGATATTTGGTGCGTATTATGATATTCAAGGTGAAGTTATTAAATATATTAAATCACACTATTATATAAAGAGGTAATGTTTGTTTGGGGAAGGTAATCTCCGGAACTACCGAACCGATTTCAAAAATTCTTTTACTAATAGAAAGCTACGGGATAGAGTATTGCGATAGGCTACTTTATTTACTTTATTTAATTTTTCCATTTTAGATTTTTTTGATTTTCTGCGCTATTTATTTTGACTTTTCTATATCAAAAATTAATTAGAAAGCTACGTAGGTACCAACTATGTGCGGATTTTGTATGTATGTATTATACGTTGGTCAACAGTGATGGTTTGTTTTTGATTTTGTGCATCGCTCCAACAGTTTTATTTCTTTTACACAGTTGATAAGTTAAAAATTAAACGCGGACAAAATAGTTACTGAAAAGCAAATTTCAGTTATTTTTTAAAAATGCCAAGACGTATGCGCACAAATATTGGCCGCCGAACAAGGCAAGCAAGTCAACAACAAATATCAACGAAGCCAAACTACAGAAGAAAGCGAAAAGTGGGACATCGCATGGCATAAGACCAGATCAACAGTCAAGAAAATTGAGAGTGCAAGTAATGAGAACTGCGTCAAATCCTACTATTGCTGGGATGGGAGCAAGTTCAAATCGGAGTGGCAAGATTGCACGTCGTTTCTGACATTCGAAGGACTGGCATTTCAGTAGAAAGAACAGAAAACTATGTCGGTGATGCGATTTTCGATATTGAAGCGATGACTATAATTGTGTGCCACCATTAAAACGCGCTAGAAAACTGCTGTGCGAGTGGCAAAGTAAAAGTAGCACCTGCGGAGCAATTTGAATCGGAGGATTTTCTAAAGAACATTTGACAGTACAACTAATGTTTTCGTATGACTAAATTGGGAACAAAAATTATTAAAAAAACTGGTTTCATGCCGACTGGCAGGGCAATATTTTCTCTTATACATCATGCACAAATTTTCTAACAACGGCACGGGATTCTACGCCGCAAAATTCGGATTAACAGATTCAAGGCCAAACTTACCATCGGATGGGTGCCTTTTTGCCAGTAAATGAGGACTTATAGCAAAATTCGCAGGTGTACTTCGTTTTGTCGGGGGTTGATCAAGTCGATAGTCGTTACAGAGGGCAAACAGGAGTGACAAAAAACATAACTCGACAATTGCAACCATTATTATAATGCAATCAACGCTTTCATTACAATGTTTAAAACGGCGTAGAGAAAATGAACTTAGAAGATCGCAGATTTGTCTTCAATCCTGATAAAGGAACCGCACTTTGGAAAAAATAGAATGGATAGGAAACGGGTGGTATCACTTCCAATACAAGAAAAATTATTTAAAATTTTTAATTTTCTAATTCGGATGTTCCGGACTTACCGCTTCACAATTTGAAATTAAAATTCGGCTCAATTATCATTTTGTTGAACAACCTAAGGGCATGGGGATTTTTATACATATATCAAACTCCTCAAGTTGTGTTCAACTTCGAGTGAATAAAACGGCCCTTAATGCACCGGAACTTTGTATCGGATCGCGTTTGATATGATTGTGAAGAATCTCAAATCAAATGTCATGTAATCACGATTTTGAGTTTAAAAGGCAAACATTGTCATATCGCGGACTCCGCTTACTCAGAACGGCATTTAAGTGTCTATGACAAAATAATAAGTCGCAAGGATAATCGCTGGATATTTGTAGCATCAATCTTGAATTCCCATGTTTTTCACATGGTCCAATTGTATGTGGCGTGCTCAGCTGTGGGCAAACCACTTTAGTACAAAAGCGGAAGGTTGGCCGGCACGTCAATCATTGCGGTTTTATTGAAACACATCGATATTGCTATACTTCAGTTATTTCTATTGTATTCAATATAACTTTTGAATAAAGAATTTGAATTGACGGAATTACGTAAAGTAGCATGCGCTGTGCATGCTTGGAAATATTATTTTCATTACATTTATGAATTTGGGCGGAACGGAGTTCGCCGGGTCTGCTAGTATATTAAATAAGTTTCTTTACAAACAGTATGTTCTTTCTGTCGAATCTGATTTAACGACAAATAGTAAACGCTTTTGGAGCTTTATTAATAGCAAAAAACAATCTAATGGTATTCCTAACTGTATGAGTCTAAATAACGTATCTTCGTCTGACCTTTCAACCATCTGTAATATGTTCGCTAACCACTTCCAGTCTGTATATTCTTGTGGTACTGCAACACCGGTAGTTCCTAGTAATACCTCAACGTCCTGTGATTACTTTAATATCGGGAACTTAGAGCGTTCAATCCCTGAATTTCAAAATGCTCTTTCTTTATTAAATTTAGATAAAAATCCTGGTATAGATGGCATCCCGCCAATCTTACTTCAAAAGTGATCAAAAAAAAAAAGTGCTCCCTTGCATTTTCTGTACCTCTGTGTTTTCTGTTTAATTTGTCTCTCCGGTCTGGAAATTTTTCGACAAATTGGAAGAGCTCATTTTTAACGCCCATAAATAAATCTGGATCGAGACATGATATTACTAACTATCGTCCTATCTGCAAGATTTCTACTTGTCTACGACAACAAAGGCATTCGCCCAAAATTAACGAAAACACATCAGCGATCATCCTCGCTAACAGCAGCTGCAACGATGGAAAATGCTATCGTCTGGCTAGCGGTTGTTGCGACCGATACTTACATACATACGAGCATACGAGCAAGCACCATCCGATGATGGAGCAACGACGATGGACAACAACATCGGCTGTGTAGCGGTAGTTGCGACCGATGTGCAGCAAGCACTGCCAGCGATATACCATTCGTTTGTCAACCTTCAACTCGTCAACTTAACTTCACCTTTTAGAGCAGCATTGAGCAGAGCAGTAGAGCATCGAACAGTTTTTCCTCAACAGTAAAATAAAATACAGTCCACCCTTTTAACAATGTATTGATGTCAATTATTCATAATAAATAAAATCTTTTTTAAAAGGAAAACTTTGCTATCGAAAACACTACTATTCCTAAGTTGTTTGAAAAAATAGTTTGTGACAAACTTTCACCTCTCTTGAAGAGATTTATCTCTCCGTTCCAACATGGCTTCGTTGCAGGCAGATCTACTGCCACAAATCTCTCAATTATTTGTAATTCTGCCTTGAAATACCTTGAGAATGGCTTGCAATGTGATGTAATATATACGGACTTTGCTAAAGCGTTTGATCGCGTTAACCACAATATATTAGTTTCCAAATTAATTGGCTTAGGACTTCACTCCGATTTCCTAAAGTGGATTCATTCCTACTTAACTGATCGTATCCAGTATGTTCGCATAAATGACACGTTCTCGTCACCAGTTTATGTTACCTCTGGAGTACCTCAAGGAAGTCATTTAGGCCCTCTGCTCTTCCTTTTATTTGTTAATGACATTCCTGACTTATTTTTGAGCTCCCAGTGTCTTATGTTTGCCGACGATTTGAAGGTGTTTCGACCTATACGTTCAGTTCACGACTGTATTCTTTTACAAGCGGATCTTGAACAACTTTCCATATGGTGTCACAATAATGACCTTCATCTCAATGTCTCTAAATGTCAAAGCCTTTCTTTTTATCGCAACCTCTCTCCAATTCACTTTACGTACGTAATTGATAATACCCCTCTGTCCAATATTTCATCGAAAAAAGATCTTAGAGTAGTTTTTGACGTAAAACTTAGCTTTTGCAAACACATTGAGTCTTTGGTTGTGAAAGCTAATCAGATGCTGGGTTTTTGGCTTTTCCACATACCTACTCTTAACTGTTTATTTTTTGCTTTTGTTCGATCTCATCTTGAGTACTGCAGTATAGTATGGAATCCATTTTATGAAGTGCATTCTATTAGAATAGAGAAAATCCAAAAGCGTCTTACTAGAGTATCCGTTCGTAGACTGCGATGGGATATTGAAATGCCATCTTACGAGACGAGGTGCAAATTATTTGGTATCGTACCTCTTTTTAAGCTTAGGCAATATTTTTCAATTATGTTTATTCGTGATTTGATAAATGGACATATCGATTGCCCTTTCCTATTATCATTAATTGGATTTTATGCTCCTTCGAGAGCTCTTAGAAATCATCTTTTATTTTATATACCTTATCATAGAGTTAATTATGGATACAATGAACCAATTTCCAGATGTCTTAGGGAATCCAATAAATATTGTAGTATATTCGATTTTCATTTTACTAGGGATTCATTCAAGATTAAATTAATTCTATTATTAGGCTTTGGTGGTCGTTTTTAAGTATATTCTTTGTTAAGTAATCTAGCGAGAACAGTTGATGTACTCATTTGATTGATTGAAAAATAAATAAATTATTTTTATTTTTTTCCCACATTTATTCCCACAATTTTGATGTTTTTTTTCCTTGACCCATGGAAAGTTTTCCGAAAATCGAAATTCCCACAAACAGCTAGTGTCAATAGTTCATTATACCTCCCTTCATTTAGAATTTAATTTTTAATTTTTTGTTTGCTGTTTCACACGTATTCACAATGGAAGGGAGGTGGTATTATTAAGAACATTTGCGGGGAAATCGTGGTGTCATATCAAAGCTGCCAGTCCATTTCTACTTTGTTTATGTCATGCTCATGACTGATACTTTAATATTCAACGAAGAAGAGATACAAATAAAATTAGTTGGTTTAAAAACATTTTTTTCCCGTTATTATTTTCTACGTAATTTTCAGGCACAGAGTTCCTTACTTTAGAGAGAGAGTTTTATGTTATATTATGCAGACAGGTACGCGGGAAAAATATATTTAGATGAATGTGTAAGTAGTATAAAAGATAAAATAACTTTTCGTTTTTTTTTTAAAAGCTGATATGAAAACATAATTATTTTGTTTGTTTTTTTGATAAATTCTATTATTTCTTTTTGCATTTCTTTTTTCTTTTTGAAATTATGAAAACTCTGGTCATTAGTTATTTGTAAAAAATCTATTGGAAAAAATCTATTTTCATTTTCAATGCAAGGTTCCTTTTATTTTTTTAAAACTAACAGACATTCCATGTAACGCTTGATAAACTTAAATCAAAATCACTGCAAGCTTTATTGAAAGATATTATTGCACTATAAAGTATTAGTTCTGTATACGTATTAAAAAAGAAAAACTCTATTTCCAAGTGATCAGGTACATAATGTAGATATAGGCACCTTTAAAAGCTGACTTATTAGAAAAAAAAAAAAAAAGAAAATTGAAAAGCGGATAGGTGTAATTTGATTTGAATCCAGATGTCTAATTTTGACTAGTTTTCTGAATTGATGGGGCCGTGTCTGACCAGTCTATATGTCTTAGTGCGCATGGTGAAATGACAAACTAAAGTGCGTGAAACGAGACATAGTTTTCACTCTTCCACTTTTCGTGCATTCTAAACCAATGTCTGTCGCAACCTCAGCTCCTGAATCAGACAGAATGTGAAATATGTAATCTCTCTGAGATCGGCAGCCTTTCATGTACGACATTTCTCCTCATACATCTGAACCAATTATTCTTAATCAAAAGCTCAAAAACTCTCTTCAACGATACAATTACAAATTGCACTATATTTTGACAGCACATTCCATTTTGAAGATAAGTCATTCTGAGTTTACATACACCTTCAGCAAAATCCAAACTAATAAATAACATTTGCTTGACATGTCATGTCACGTTGACATTTGTTTCCTGCAATTAAACACGGTACTAAAGCGTTTAATTAAATTAATCATAATCTCCAAGGAATGCGGCATATATTTTCTTTGCAACGACTATTCTGAGCACGTTTAAGTACTCATATGCATATTGCAGTTCTCCAACCAATTCTTGTCATGAGAATGAAACGCCTGGACCAAGGAGCTACTTTCTCATATATTTACTCAAAGCAGTTAGCATTTATTGCAATAAATCACACAGCAACTGCCCATCTATGGGTGGGTAAGCAAACTCTTGTTCATGCCGCCAATTTCAACTCCAAATTGGAATCGAAGTTTATTAATTCATTTAGAGGCAAAGTCCAGTCCATTATGAAAAAAATGGATACTTGGCAAAAATAAATACGTAAATAAATTAATTGCTATCTGTGTTAATTTTCAAAGTATTTATGCGCCAGAACCTGTCAGTATCTATTCATTATTCACGTCCACAGCCGCATGGTATGTCGACCAGAAATAACAGAAACTAATCCGTTTTTTTAGCTAACATCAGGCCTTGTTCACGGAACTGCACAATATGCAATCGTTATTTATCCAATAATAAAATATTTGTTTATTTAATGCAGAGCAACAACGGCCGTAATCCGTTGCAAACAAGTGCACGAACAGCGAGAGCTAGAGAGAGAAAATAAATGTGAAATAAAATATTTATAGATAAAACGTCAATCGGAGGAGTTTCGTTTTAATTTCAATTTATTTTACCCAACAATCGTTTGGCCAAGTTCATTTAAAAGGAATGAACAATGCAATGCAAATAGGATGCATCCATATGGAAAAGGATTTAAACAAAGCCAAATGAAAAATAGCAAAACACGTCAGAATTTATTTACGATTTTCAATCTTTGGTGAGTTGTTGTGTGCTATGAATTAAAAAGGAATATGTAGAAAAACTCCATTTTCCAGCAGTGGTGGTACACGTAGGGAAAATCCCTGTAGGTATTTTTGAATAAATAACTCTGTAGGGGAAAAGCACAGATTATTAAAAAGCTGTAAACGTAAGTATTTTGAATATTTAAGAAAAATCATGGTAAACTAGAACTTGTATTTCTTTTTCAGTTTACCAAAGTTTTCTTCTGCCTATAGTGGAAATAGATTTGAGATTCTTGCTACATGTCTCTTACCCTGAATTCACAACTCTATTTCTACCTTAACTTTGTTTTTCCAAGAATAATAATAATTTAAATGTTTGCATTTATTTATCTTACTTACTTACTTAAGGTGGCGCTACAGTCCGGGGTAGACCTGGGCCTCAACCAATACGCCTCTCCAGTTAGCGCGATCTTTGGCTAACTGCTTCCAGTTGCGTACTCTAAGTTGGTTGAGGTCCCCTTCCACTTGCGCGCGCCACCTAAGGCGAGGTCTTCCTCTACTGCGTTGTCCCTCCGGGTTGGAATCGAAGACTCTCCGGGCCGGAGCGTTGGTGTCCATTCGCTCTACATGTCCTAACCATCTTAGGCGACTAATGCGTACTTTTCAAACCAGGTCGATGTCGCTGTACAGCGCGTAGAGTTCGGTGTTAAATCTTCTCTTCCAAAGGCCGTCAACGCAAACGGGACCAAAAATCACTCGAAGAGTTTTCCGTTTTTGCTAGGGTCTACGCTTCTGCACCATAGAGCAGGACAGGGATGATGAGAGTCTATATAGAATCTCCCTGGTGCTTCTTGACAAGGCCTTACTAATCAATTGCCGTCTTAGGCCAAAGAAACAGCGGTTTGCAAGAGTGATTCTTCGCTTGATCTCTGAGGTGATGTCATTTTCAGAGTTAATAGCGGATCCGAGGTAGACAAAGTCCCTACCTACCTCAAAGTTATAGCTGTCTATCGTGACGTTCTGCCCGATTCGTCGATGTTGTGTGTCCCTTCTTGTTGACAGCATATATTTTGTTTTACCCTCATTCACCACTAAACCCATTTTTGCCGCTTCTGTACTAATACTTGCAAACGCACCAGTGACAGCTCGCTGTGTTCTGCCAACAATGTCAATGTCGTCAGCGTATGCAAGCAGTTGCACAGACTTATGGAAAATTTTGCCTCTGGTGTTGGCTTGTGAATTTCGCAAAATTTTCTCAAGAATGATGTTGAAGAAGTCACATGACAGCGCGTCACCTTGTCTAAATCCTTTTTTGACATCAAAGGTCTCGGTGAGATTGTTTCCGACCTTTACGGAGCAGCGAGCGTTCTCCATCGTCATTCTGCACAATCTGACAAGTTTGACAGGGATGCCAAAACTAGACATGGCTCTGTATAGCTCGTCTCTATAAATGCTGTCATATGCGGCCTTAAAATCGATAAAAAGATGGTGAGTATCGATCTGGACTTCTTGGGTTTTCTCCAGGATCTGCCGTAGTGTGAATATTTGATCGGTCGTGGACTTACCGGGTCTAAAACCGCACTGATGGGGACCAATCAGATCGTTGACGAAAGGTTTCAGGCGTTCACACAGTACGGCAGATAGGATCTTATATGCGATGTCAAGGAGACTGATGCCTCTATAGTTGGCGCAGTTTAGGGTCTCCTTTCTTGTGGATCGGGCAAACAATGCTGAGGTTCCATTCATCAGGCATACTTTCCTCTAACCAAATTTTGGAGACGAGTTGGTGTATGCACTCTACCAATTCATCTCCGGCTGCCTTGAAGAGCTCGGCAGGTAAGCCGTCTGGTCCAGCAGCCTTGTTGGACTTCAGCTTGGATATTGCTATCCTCACTTCATTTTGGTCAGGTGGACGGAAGTCTTGGCTTTCATCGTCCAGGTTGAATGGTTCGTTCTGCCTGACAGCGGAATGTGTGTCGTATTCGCCGTTTAGCAGTCTGCAGAAATGGTTTTTCCATGTCCTCAGCACCGACTGTGACTCTACTATAAGGTTTCCTTGTTCGTCTCTACAGGTCTCCGTTCGGGTCTTGTTGGCATGACACGTTCTTTTTACCTTTTGGTAAAACTTCCGAACATTGTTCCTGGAGTAACACCTCTCTATATCCTCGATCGCGCGCTTCTCATGCTCTCTCTTTTTTCTCCGGAGAAACCGATGTTCTTCCCTCCTTTTTTGCTCGTAGAGCTGACGAGCTGCTGTCGTCCTTCTATGCAGCGACGCTTCGTAGGCACTTTGTTTTGCTGCATGTGCTTGCCGGCACTCTTCGTCAAACCAGGGGTTTCGGGGGGTGGGCTGGTGAAACCGAGCACATCAGTTGCGGCGTTTTTGATGGCTTCCTAGCATCGGCGCCACTGGTCTTCGGCTCTTGATGTTGGCAGCATAGGACTTCTCGAGAGGTTGAGGGATACGCGATCGGCATAGGTTCTGGCGGTTTGTTGCGTTTGTAGTCGTCCAACGTTAAATCTCCTCACAGTATTTTCTCGTTGTTGTGGCGTCTTGGATATCCGCATCCGTACCTTGGCTACAACAAGGTAGTGGTCCGAGTCTATGTTGGCCGCTCGGAAAAAAAGAATCCCGAAAACGAAATCCCTAAGAATTATATAAAATGAAAAATTTGCGCAAATTTCATTTCATTTTCATTTTCGGGATTTCGTTTTCGTTATTCCTTATTTTATTTTAAATGTAAAATAGACAAGTGTTAGTCCATTCCATTTATAATGTTTTGCAATTTTGTACGTTTTAATGTTTTGCAATTCGCATTATGGATTCAGTTGTGTTCTGAAATAAGTTTTCTCTCAGGGATTACGTACAATACGAACTTGTATTAGATATTGTTTTGTCATGGGTCGTTTTTGATATGTTTTTGTTATTAGACTCGAACTGTTTTCGTTATGTTTTATTTATTTGAAGTTTCATTTATTTTGTTAAATAAATTTGCCTAATTTCTTTGTTGCTACAATCAAATTTTTAGATTCACTTTCGGGATTTTAAACTAGGTATCGGGATTGTGGTTTTTCGGGATTTTAGGTTTTCGGGATTTTGGATTTTCAGGATTTTGGGCTTTCGGGATTACGTTTTTCGGGATTCTGTCCGACTCCCTATCTTCTTTCATGAACGAATCACTAAAAACTTGCGCAAGATTTTTGCATTTAGCAGTCAGCTGTCAGATTCTTCATATTAGTTCTTTTCAAACTTTTCCAATCTTCATAATGACAGCTCCGTTGGCTGTTGCAAAAATGTACGAAAATTTCCTTTGGAAAACAACGCTAACCTAAATCCATGTAGATACTAACCAAGAGCAACTCCTGTAAAATCTTTGGATATTTTGACATTTACTTCTCATGTCAGGTGACATATAAATATCGTCGCTTTAAAAGGAAAATGACATATGTAGAAATCTACAGTTTATCAAAAAAGCCAACTACTTAAATTTAAAGTCAAAACTAAAAAATTATTGGTAAGGCCCATTCAAATTATTTGTGGAAAAAAATTCATTGTGAATTTAAATGAAAACCTTCGTTTATTAAAAAAACAAAAAATGTTTTCGTTAGTTTTACCAAACTAATGAAAAAAAAAAACGAAAAAAAAAAAAAACAATAATTAAATTGGTACCTAACTTGAACTTATATCATTTACCAAAAAGACGGCCAACATTTTTAATAATTTTTTAAGAAGCTACATATCAGCAAAAAGAAGAATGGGTCGATTTATATGGCGGTTTCCGACTTCTCGAAACCAAAGAACATGCAAACTGGCGGTGATATCTAACGATTGTACGAGTATAGCCATTTTATAGAGCGGAACAAAAGTCATTGCTCCCTTATGGTCTTTGCTAAGGTGCTGAAAACGCGTTACAGAGTTGTGGCAAAGCCTGATTATTAAATTAGAGTCCAATTGAGAAACTCTTTCATGACAGTTATACTCTTGGATGTCATCTTTGCCAGATGTTCGCAAGAGGTGGCGCAGTGGAGAAAAAAAAAACATTTAGATAGAATTTGGGTTTTTTCGAGAATCAAACCGGAGACCTCTCGCTTAGAAGTCCAACACAGTGACCAATAAGCCACTGAGCCTATGGTTTAAAAGTAGGAAATTTGAATTTGAAACGCGGACATGTAAGTTTGGTTTTCCGAATGCTAAAAATGTGCGGCAAATAAATAAAACAGCCCTTACGCTAGGGATTATTAAAGGAACTTTTACTTTTACAACATTTTTCGTCAACCACAGCAAAGACTAGCTGCAGCACCTCGACGAACGAGATAGATTTTTTCGGCCGCTCGTCCCCAGCGAAGACTGCCTGAAGGTTTCTATACTGCATTTGTCAGATCAGATCATCTACATATTTATAAGTATTATCCTATTTTTTCAACCAGATAACCCATTTAAACCTTTCCTTGCGTCAAAAGCCTTATAGTTCAATTCCTAGGGCATAGGACCCTGATTTTACCGAATAGCCAATACAGCGATACCTTCAGTATATGGTATTTGTTAGGACGACGTAAAATTAACAACTCAAGCCCCCCTCTACATGTTTATACCGGTCTTAGTGGAAGCTGAACGTTTGATTCACCATAAGTCTCATCACAGCTGATATTTTCTTGCCGGTGAACTTGAATTATAAAATTATAATTATATGACCAACAAATTTGAATATTAAAACAATACAGCTGCAGGTTTCTGTTTGCGTCTGTGCATTTAAAAGACAACCAATTTAACCGCTCCGAGGATCTGAGAAATTCCTAAAACCTGCCATCATTGTTAGTACTTACTCTGCTGTCAAGAAAGTACTCTTTGGCTTCAAAAAGGCTTATTTCTGACAGGGAATTCTGCACTTCAATACTGGTTCGCAAAGACCGCCGTCCAAAGCAGGAACTTTTTTGCTTTTAAAATTGAATTGAGTTTTCTGCTTAGCAAAATTACACAATAGTTTGTTGTCGCCTGCGGAACATAAAAAGTTCCCTGAGCAAATTAAATATTTGTGGCGCTATGCTGGAATAATTTCCTGTTCACTTTCTTGTCATTCGGTTCGAATGTGAAACGAAGTGGTTTTATGCAAATTTCTCCACTACCAAATCACGAGATTTGTAGGTACATTAAAACATAAACTTTAAGCAGTCTTTAACATCCGCATGCGGGCTAACAGAGCCAGTCGTTCATATCGTTTGATTTGTGTTTGATTGTGTATCGGTATGCACATACCTATGTGACTGACAAAACTATTTCCTCCAATTCTTATCCACAGCTATAACTGATGAAAATTCCTGTTCCAAGTAAAATAAAGCCTTTCTTGCCAAACAGGAAAATCCTTTCTATTCATTGAATAAATTTGGAATCTCTCACACCAGCTGATGCGGTTTTCGAAAAAAGAGGTAGTAGATGGGAAATCGATTTTGCCAGACGTGACATCAAATATTGACCAACTCCACCCTCACATCTCGTTTCAATGACTAATTGTCGACCTACGCCAACCCCTTTCAAAGCCAATTATGTATATGCACACACGAACGAGACGAGGAGCAAAATCGAACAAAAAATTCGCACAAAAGAAAAGAAAACACCTCCGCAAAGAACTCAATTTAGACTTCAAAAACAAATTGGATACCAAATTTTCACACAGACAAATGGGTGTGGCACTTGCAGCCAAAAAGGACTAGTTAGGAACTCATCCCTCCCTTATATAGTAGACCGTCAAACAAAACCTCATGCCTTTCAAGGGAATTTCCACAAAGGAAGGAACAAAAAAAGATCTAGGACTCGCACTCTCATTCACTATGCGAACTAATATCAGCTTTGCTTCTTTGCAGCATCCATCTAGCTAGGCCGCAAAAATGTTCCTTAACCATTCTCTAGCCTTTATAGCAATCGCAAGCCCACAACCCTCCTCTGTCTGTTGTACTGCCTGTTTTGGGTTGCAATAGTATTGGTTGCAATATTCACGGTGCATAAGTCAAGCAGTTTCCGAGAATGCATGACATGTTGTGCTCTGTGCGCTACATCTCCCGACCCCGCAGCCCACTGCCAAGTGTTCAATTTCGAAATGAAGATTAGATAAAGGACTTTATCCTGGCTTCCGTTACTGCGGCGGCATTGAACGGTCTGAACACAGACAGATTTTCATCTCGTCTATCCCGCTTCCCACCCATTCTCGGTGGCTTAGAAATAGACAGAGAGAGAGGGAGAGATAGAGAATACTCTCTTTCGCCAGCCACACCAACTCTGAGATAGCTGTTGTCTTTCATTTGCATGTATGCTATTGCTAACGGGACCAAAGGGGGGAGAGAAAAAAGGAAATTGATTACAGTTCAATGGAGCATAACTAGAGAATTGTAACTACTGTGTGTGGGTGCGTTATGTTGGGTGTGGGTGTGCCTCTTAGTGGCATTTTCAAGGATATGGAGTGGTATTTGGGGCGTTAAATAGTTTGCTAGATGAGTTTTTACCATCCAGCTGGGGTGAAGGCAAGCACCGAGGACGACTGTCCATCCTATTTGACTGTTTGTTTTACAAAATGATTATTTTTTTTCCTGTTGTTGTTGTTTTTGTTGTCTGTTAGTCTTCTGCTCATCCATCACACTAATTGACTTGTGTAGTAGGCGGTAGATCCTTTCTGAACAGTTGGATTAAGCCCAAGTCCTTGCTGGCACTTTTGACTCTTCATTGACACTGAAGCAAAACAAGAAGATCTTACGTATACAATGCACTTTGATGATGATGATGCTCTATGCTGCCGATGTATGATATTATATGAAGGATGTTAAGGTTATCTTGTTGCAAGGTTAGCAATCACTCAGCCTAATAGGAGTACACCAAGGGTATTTCCCCTAGAGGATATTACAAATATTTTGTTCATGGTTCTCTTAACTGAAGAGCTCTCTACATCCTACACTATTTCGGTTAGGACCTCGTGGTTACGAATTGTTTGGATTGCACTATTGGTACAATTTGCAAATTCATTACAATGAAGCCCTTCCTTTGCTTCGGCGTTTTCTTCTTATGACTGCTTCACTGCTCATAGCTGCCTGAAGGGCAAATGTATATGTTATTGTACCTTGTATTTATATCCAGCTATGACTTATCTGACCTTAAACAATAATAAGAAAGACTCTTTGAAAGTAAAAATATTTAAAAGAGAGTGCTAAGGGAAAAATGGAATAATAAATGGGAGCGAACCTGTTGGTTGCGATTTAGTCGCGTAGAGAAAACAAAAAAAAAAAATTGGTGCGACTGTATCCAACAGTCCGGAAATATGTGTATGTGTAAACACCGTGCGTGCGGTATGTGTGTGACTTGATACACGTAATTGAGAAAAGAGGGAATTGTAATAACCGTATTCTTGATATATTATGAAATAACAATAATTTATTCGTTCTGTGCTAGTTTCAGTAGAATAGATACAATCGGATTGTGGTAGCTGAAGTAAGATATGTACATTCGAGACTGTAATCTGTCTAGATTATGCTGGAAGACAGCATCGATGGCTGTTCAATATCGTGTTGTTGAAATTTTCCGGTTGAAATTCATTTGAAGATTGACGAATACGGTGCAAGGACGAAATGGAGAAATTTTATTTCACATCAACAAAAAGCTGAAATTAATATGCCCCAGCTCATAAATGTATGCAATGATAAAAACGTATGCAATGATAAAATGTATGCAATGATAAAACACAGTGACGCATTTCCGTCCCCGCAAGTTAAATGTGTGGAATTACTCCACCAGATTCCAAAAAATGTATGCAATGATAAAACACAGTGACGCATTTCCGTCCCCGCAAGTTAAATGTGTGGAATTATACCACCAGATTCCGACAACGCGCGCTTAGATGTTTACACATCAATAATCAAAAATAAAGCTGTGTTTTTTCTGGTATATAGAAAGGGAAATTTCAAAGGGAAATTTACGTACATTAATATTTTTTTTTTCTGAAATGAATTTTAATATAATTCACACTTGCAACGATATTTAGGATTTAAATTTTTATGTATAGTTTTAAGTTTTGCGAAAAAGAATGCAATTTACCTAACACTAAAATTAAGCAATTGTGGTATTGTGGACCTAATTTTAATTCAGGGGCATACTATATGTGCGAGGTGTTGCCGACGGTTGGTTTCAATGATGTTACTATGGAAACGAACATTTTTAGACATAAACTTTGTGCTCTAAATTGCCATAGTGACTTATTAAAATATTAATCATGAGTAAAACTATTTGCAGAGAAGCGTATTTTTTCAGACTGTCGATGCAGTGGCTTAGTGGTTAGTGTGTTGGACTACTTAACGAGGTGTCGAGTCCCGCAAAAGCCCAAAATCCAACTTAGAGGTTTTTTTTTTTGGCACTGCGTCACCTCTCGCGAATGTCTGACAACCATCCGAGAGTATAACTGTCTTGAAAGAGCTTCTCAATTAGCCGTTTAGAATCGGCATACAATTGTGGATCCCTTCCATTCGTTCCAAAAATGAAAAACTCACATAAACCGAATGGTTGGTTGTGAGAAGGTAGGCGTAGGGTCCCTACGGACCAGTTGCGCCAGAAAATGTTGGCCCGTTTTGTAGTATTGCACCTCAAACCGTTTACTGGAAAATATTTTGCTGGTAATGTAGTAGTCAGTTGAGGGTGGTACGATGGGATATAGAGAAAGATACATTTTGCAATGGCCGTAAGCTATCGCGGACCAGCACCCCGACTCTCTGAGTCTGATCGCGCCATCTGCTGTAATGTTTGGGACTAACGACTGTTCAATTGAAGGTTCATTAGCAGAATGAAAAATAGTACAACATAGAAGAAAAAGGAGTGAAAACAATTAACAAAACTTTCGAACGAATAAAAACATGCATGTTGTTGGTTATTTTTTCAAATATGAAGGTCTAAAGTTAAAAAGTGCAGAAGGACTGTGAGGGCGTTTGATGGTATTAACTGTTTTTACTTCTGCGTTGATTTGTGATCTGTCCCACAAATGCCATTATATCATTTCTAAGGCAATACATATACTTTTTTCTTATTTGTCAGGTGTTTGACTCGGACAAACGATATGTTTTGGATTTTTTCCGCATTTAATTGGCTTAAAGTTTATTTCAGATTGTAAAAAAAGAAATACAAACTGATAAATCTTTGTACCTACCAACATTTAAAGGTCTCAAATACAATTCGTACACATTAGTTATAAGTAAAAATATGTAACAACAACAACCCATCTCAATCCAATCGCAAATAAATTGACATAATACACCCGTACCCTCGACGTTGACCCAATTCCAGAAATCAGTTCGCTATGTCATGACCCAACGAAATATCTATGCACATCCAAAATGTTATGTCAACCCTTCAAGCAATTTATACTCGAGTAATCAAGACACAAATACACAAACAAACTCAAAAATTTGCGACAACGTTTAGCTTTTATTCGTATTAGATACGAAAGTGCGGATAAATTGAAAAGCAAATGTATAGATGGATCCTACCTACCCGATTGCGACAAATCTAATGTAATAAGACCATGCAAATCGTTACTCAGTCTCAGCCCTCTGTCCCGCATGATACACATAACACACACAAAACCTCTAGCTATACATTGTCCATTGTTAAGACAATCGACCAATGGGCAACAACAACAGGACGATATATATATATATAATACTAAATAAAAATATGTCAGATCAGGGTTGCCAAAATTTGGTTTGCTTTAAGCGCCCACACCTTAAAAAAAATTGGTGCGACTAACAGTCCCGAAATATGTGTATGTGTAAACACCGTGCGTGCGGTATGTGTGTGGCTTGATACACGTCATTGAGAAAAGAGGGAATTGTAATAACCGTATTCTTGATATATTATGAAATAACAATAATTTATTTTCAAACTCTGCGTGAGTCTTAACATGTCTGGGGTACTCTTCGTAGGGCGGAGTGACTACCTGTGGTTGTAAAACTTCATTGATGTCCGTTCTTCTTCTTTTGGCTCGAACTGACGATAAATCCACGTCTTTTATCGTCAGAACATCATTGACAGTTGATCGTGATGTCGTCGGTTCATTGTCAGTAATTGTCGCTCCAGTTTGGTTTGCGAGACGAGTTCTTCATTCACACGAGCGTTCAGTACTCGTTTTCCCAACCTTTTTTCCGACTTTCAGAGGTTTACTTGCACGTAAACGCGCCCTGTAATCTTTTGCACGTTCTGCATCTGTCTTTCCCATATCTGGAAATATTTTAATGCATCTTCAATGACGGCTTTCATCTTTCATTGCATTATTGTCAGAAATATGGAATTGTACCAATTACGTATTTTCCTGTATTTTTCTGCGTTTTACTATTGAAACGCATGTAGGTACCTACAAATGCGAGTTGGATAACAGTTGAGGTTAAGGAGTCACAACTGAATGAATTATAAGCAGTGTATTAAACATTGAAATCGAACAGTGAAACAACGCGAACTTAGATGTTTGCACATCAACAAACACTCCTAACATATGCAGTGGAAAATACCCGTTTGCATTTCCGTCCCCGCAAGTTAAATGACATCAACTGTTATACAGTAAATGAAAGTGTCATTGGAATTTCATTCGGCTTGCATTGCATATTGTAGAGGTGCTGGTCTACGACATTTTTGTTAGTTGTTGTCCAGCTGTGATTTCTGCGTGCCTGGTAATTCACGAAAGATTTCGCACCGAATTTCCTTGAGATATCCGTCACAGGGAAGAAATGTGAGAACATCATATATGAAAAACATGCTTTATTTCACATCAACAAAAAGCTGAAATTAATATGCCCCAGCTCATAAATGTATGCAATGATAAGACACAGTGACGCATTCTCTGTCCCCGGAAGTTAAATGTGTGAAATTACTCGACCAGATTTCAAAAAACGTATGCAATGATAAAACACCGTGACGCATATCCGTCCCCGCAAGTTAAATGTGTGGAATTACTACACCAGATTCCAATAACGCGCGAGTTACGTATGCATCAGCATCCCATACGGCCGACAGATATGATACACTCATATCTGAAATAGCCATTGCCCTTCACGGGAAATAAGATATCACATAACAAAAAGTGCATTCAGTTGTGTCCTCCCACAACATCAGATCATTGAATTGAACTGATAAACATGCCGAAGATAAAGTGTCAAATTGACACTTTATGAATACGAAAAATTAATATCTTCGTAAGTGGAAGTATTCTGGAAGTTTGATTATTGCATCCAATCCATTTGGACGGTTTCTCGCCACGTTTTGTAACCCAGTAGCTTTACATTTGTTAATTCTTTTGTTCTTAGTCTACAAATTGAAATAAACTGATTGAAAATAAAAAAAAACACAAAAGAAACAAAAATAAAAAAAAAAGAAATGTTTTTTTATTGATCCTGAATTTATAAATCAGATAACTCGCGCTTAGATGTTTACACATCAAAAATTTAGCCCAAAATCGTTGCCCAGAAAGAATGGTGGAAATTTTGTATTTTTCCCACTTACCCATCTCACTATTTTCTGCGATCGGTTTGTGTCAAATCAAAAGGCCTGCAAAATAAATTGATGCGCGTGCAAGTTTAACGACTGTTCTTTGTCATTTCACTGCAAGAGTGCTGCCAAGTTTGCAGCGTGTTTGTTCGAAAATATTTTTTTTTTTTTAATTTTGTGAAGGAATAAGACGAACAAAATTAACACAAAATTTGTAAATCGTCCAAAATGTCCAAAATTGTGTTGGGCGTTTATTTTTTTTTTTATTTCTATTATTTAAAAAAAAAAAAAAAAAAAGCCATAGCAAAACACGACAAAGCTCCCAATCTAGCAACCCTGTGTCAGATACTCATACAGCAGCAGATTTCAAATTTTCAGTGGTAAGTTCGCCAGGACTAAACAAACCAGAAAATTTTCAAATATATCCACCGGCAATTGACTGCAGTTGATTTGTGTGGTGATGTTTTTAGACCGAAGCACCCTGAAGACATCGCATGCCATAGGCATTCTCGTATATATTACCAGATACAATAACCATCCACCCGCACAATGTCATGACCAGTTCTACGCTTACATTACGTACCTAGTACATTATTTTAAGCGGTTAAATGGAAGCCACCCAATTGAGGAATGCTTATCCTTATAGTTATACAGGGTAAATGTCGAAGGTTTGTCGTCCTAGTCGTCGTCGCTCTGTTCCTGTCGTGCCTGTTGTCAGCTTAACGAGCTAACGACAGCAGAAATAACGAAAGTACAAGATAAATTGTTGAAAAAGTAAATGTATCGAAAAAATATACATAAAACGAGAAAACCAGGGCATCAGGATTTAGGACATACCGTGATGGTGTTGTGTTTGTGTTTGCGTGGCATTAGAATGGACGTTGTGCGACTGGCAAGCTCTCTATTCGCGTGTGTGTCCGTGCAATGGAATACTGAGGATAATTGGAATGTGACGATGACGATATATTCATATGCCCGCTGGCATAGTTCCACAATTCAGATTTGGCTTATCTTTTCTTTTCATGTGGATTTTTCTATTGCCAGGATGCGCTGTGCTTGGCTTTATTGTTTTCAGTATCCTTTATTCATAATTGAATTTATTCGCATTCTTACACATTCAGATGCCAAGAGATGAATGCTAGCTTTTGAATTGCGTTTGGAACGCGCACGGCTGGTAGATGCCTAATTATGCGAGAGGTAACATTCAAACCAACTAAAAAAACTAAGGCATTCAGTCTGCAGTCACTTTAGCGATGTTCCTGAGGGGAAGTAGCAAGTAGATGTGTAGGATAGGTAAGGTGGACAGACAGAGTAATTCACTTAAGCAACGTGCGAGGACCATTACATAATAGAGGCAGTTATGTACGCTACCCTTGATACTTTTTTGGATTTTGGGAACAATTTCGCTTTTTATATTATCTTTAGCTGATATATTATCAGCGGCTTGAATATGTGTGAGAAAAGAATCTGCCACACTGAAAAGACAGCTCCTTCCTTCCTTAAGGTGGCTCTACAGTCCAGGGTGGACCTGGGCCTCAACCAACAAGCGTCTCCAGCCAGCCCGATCTTTGGCCTGCTAGAAAGATATATTTTTCAACTGGTTTACGGAATCTTGCACAAGGCGGCTAAACGCACTAGGGGCTTACGTAAGAATTTGACACTGATGAACTTCTAACTTTGCAGGGTTTTTACTTTTCACGGCTTGAATATGGCACCTAAATCAGTGAAATTGATAACTATATGCTGGGAAAGGCAATATAATATGCCATATCCCTACAGCAGATAACCTTACAGGTCGCTTGACATCATCTTTTAAACTTTTAACGCCTCAACCCACTGGAAAACTGCTGGTCAACCCAAGCTTTTGGCCGAAGGATATTCTTGTAAAAGAATTCATGAGCAGACCTAGCCATTCTTCTGGACTCTTTCCGAGTAGGTGGTAAACAGCATTTGTCCAGCCCGTCCCTTAAAAAGGCGAATCTTCTTCTACCACCAATTACCGACCCATAGCACTTACGTCCATTCTTTCTAAGGTCATGGAAACGCTGATAAACCGTCAGCTTATGAAATATCTTGAATCACGGAAACTCCTCAATGACCGGCAGTACGGTTTTCGTGGCAACAGGTCCACTGGCTCTATATTTCAAAGGCATTTGACAGAGTTTGGCATCAAGCTCTTTTGTCGAAAATGTGCTTATGGGATCGATGCGTCTCTTATTCAAATGATTAGAAACTACCTTTCTGGCCGTTCAATTCAAGTTGTTTTGGATGGTTTCAGTTCTGAAACTCACCATATAAATGCTGGTGTTCCCCAAGGCTCAGTTTTGTCTCCGACTCTCTTTCTCATTTTTATAAATGATCTCTTGTCTGCAACTTCTAATCCAATCCATAACTTCGCTGATGACAGCACTCTTAGCTTTTCATATTCTTTCCAGGACGCACGTCCCTGCTCTTCGGCCGTAGAACTGGAGCGGCAAGGTATGTTAAGCTCATTAAATTTCGACCTTGACAGCATTTCAAAATGGGGTTCAGAAAATAGAGTGGAATTTAGTGCTTCAAAAACACAATGCTGTCTGCTGTCTCTAAAGCGAAACCCGAATCAACAGCCATTATCCATGAATGGCACGAAAGACTTTCTATTCTCGGTATGTGCGTTCATGACAACCTTCGTTGAAATGACCATGTACATGAAGTCGCCAAGAATGCAGCGAAATGTCTAGGTTTCCTCAAGCGGTGCAAGAAATATTTTACCCCTTCTGATCTGGCTACAATATACAAGGCGTTCATTCGCCCAAAGCTTGAGTACAATTCCCACATCTGGTCTGGTGCACCGAAAACTACACTGAAAAAAAAAGTCGGCGTCGTATTGATGAATGGCGTTCATCAACATGATATTCATTGTTATGACGTAATTTTCATAAATATGATGAACAAATTCATGAAAACTTTTTGACAATTGATGAACGGTTTTTCAATATGATGAAAATGAATTCATCAATTTTTTCAACAGGATTCTGAAGAGAATTTAGCGTATGTTTTTATGAACTACGTTCATTATTTCATCAAAACATTTCATCAATATGACGAAAACACTTATTTTGATGAATTTAGTCATTTGTTCATCCAGTTGATGATTTATTCGTCTTATTGATGAATGGAATCATCATATTCAAGTACGATTGCCAAGTTTTGAATTTTTATCATATTGATAACGACGTTCATCGTTTTGATGACGGCTTTTATTATATTGATGACAGCGTTCGTCAAAAAACAGACATTAATTTTTATTAAGGAGCAAGCTGATGTAAATCTTCATAATATAGATGAACTTATTCGTTATATTGATGAAAAAAATTAAATTCACCGTTATATTCATCATATTGATGAATGGAATCCTCATATTGATGAACTTTTTTCATCGGTTTCTTCAATGTGATGCACAGATTGTTAATATTTCTAATCTCCCTTTTTATGAGATTACTTTCGTATGATAAATTCCGAGATTTATGCGGGATTTACGGAAATTTTTCTAAATCTCGCAGTTATTCTCCGGTGGAAACTTAGCAGTAGGGTCGATTTTTGACGTTAAATAAATATGTCGTTAAAATAAAACTACAATTATCATGAATTTTCTACAACGATTTTCGTTTGGTAAAAAAAAAGAGCTCGCTATATAATTATAACGTTGTGATTTCATTACACACATAAATGATGGTTGAATTCAATCTTCGTCTAAAAATATTTCTTATGAAGCAAAGACACCAGAAAAAAATCAGAAAAAATTAAAACAAATCAACTTATTTTTGGTAAAAAATGTTTAAGACTGCATAAACAACCAGTGTTGTTAGTACTCTCTCTTCAATTATACCACGAAGAGTGGTAATTTTTCCCTTTTTTCCCTTTTCACCGTACTCAAATTCCCTTTTAAAATCCCACGATACTTTTTTGCCTCAAAATCCAGTTTTTAAAAGTACATTTTGTATTACAAGGAAAGAAAATCACGGTCCTCACCTTAAGTATAAAAATCACAGTTTGTAACATTATTACGATTATTTTTTGGTACTAGAAAATGTTGATAAGAGACAATTTAGATAAACAGTTTTTTTTATGCACATTCAGTGTGTTAATAATCATCGTGAAATGTAGGAGTTTTCATGAAATTTTAGCAAAAATTTATAATTTTAATGTTTTTTGTTAGATTCCTCAAAATCCCTCGATTTGGTGCTTTTCGGACATCGAAATTCCCACAAAAAGGGATAAATCTCACGATATAATAACACTGTAAGCAACCGTTGAAGATTTTTCAAAGATCGAAAAATGAATTCAGAGCTAGTATCGAAAATAGAAACACAATGGCATCATTGAAATTTAAATGTTGGACCTTGGACGGATTTGTTTTAAATTTCTGATTTGGAGTTTGTGCCGAAGCCAATTTTTTTTGCAGGTTATCCATATTTTTACGCTACTTCCCACATAACGGTTTTAAAAATGTTTGATTTTTTTAAGACGGCTAAAATTTATATTTCAGCTTAAGTAGGTGGGGACGAATTCACTGTTGACGACCCTGCAAAACGAAAAAAGGACAATGACGTTCGGATCTGCACGTGGAATGTTCGAACTCTAAACAGACCGCGTGCAGCCGAACAACTAGCGGAGGCCCTAGACTGCTACAAAGCAGGTATCACCGCCATCCAGGAAGTGCGGTGGGATGGGCCGGGCAAAAGGAGGATGAAAAACTGTGACATTTACTACGGTGACTGCTACAGAGAACAAAAGCAGCGTCTATTTGGATGCGGATTTGTTGTAAGCGGCAGACTTAGGCAAGAAGTCTTGAGCTTTCGACACGTTAGTGAACGCCTTACAACTATCCGCATCAAGGCTAAATTCGCCAACATCAGCCTGATATGCGCTCACGCCCCCACAGAAGATAAAGACGATGCTACCAAAGAATGTTTCTACGAGCTCCTCGACAAAACATATGAGCAATGTCCTAAGCATGACGTTAAAATCGTCTTGGGTGATTTTAACGCCAAAATAGGAAAGGAGGACATCTTTGGTAGCACAATCGGAAAACACAGCCTACACGACACCACGTCTGGAAACGGACTTAGGCTGATTGATTTTGCTGCGGGACGTAATGTTACCATAGCTAGTTCACGGTTTCCTCACCTCAATATACACAAAGGAACATGGCGGTCACCTGATCATCAAACCGTCAACCAAATTGATCACGTTGCGATCGACGCAAGGCACTCCTCCAGTATTCTAGATGTCCGAACTTTCCGAGCGGCCAACATAGACTCGGACCACTACCTTGTTGTAGCTGTTGTGATCCGCACAACCATACCCTACTCATGACCTACCCTATCAATCCATTCCATACACCATACACCATACACCAAATACATTACCAGAGCGCACGGCTATTAATAGGTCATTCGCTTCGTTTTCATCTGTTTTTCCATTTACCCAAACGCCACCCAAGCGCAATGAGTCAAGTGCATACCTACCCATAACGATACACACGTAACCCAAATCCGATCCGATTGCACAGCGGCACGCCAACATATGGCAAAAATGCAATAGTTGCATATCGGAGGAATACTACGTTGTGGTATCGGGGAAATAATAATAATTTATGAATGGATGACACTTGACACCAGCGTAAGGCAAATGACACCCAAGATGTCATTTGGGTACTTTTTAATGGGAACGGAAAACAATTAAGCAATGCCTAAAATAGCGCGTGTGCACATATGGTAATTGGTAAGGAAACCATGGTGCTTGGAGGGGGAAGATAGGAGGCAGGTCATGACTTAAAATTAAGTATAAAAGGGCATGGTTTTGAAAGGAACGAACAGAGTTAAGTAACCATCCTAATAGATCGCAGCCATTGCTTAAGACAGCGGGTCTAATTAGTGAAATAAAATAAAAGAATAATTAAATAAAATAACTCAGAGTCGCAGCCTTGCTATAGACAGCGGGCTCTGCAGTACAAAATTTAAATAAGTCTTTTAATCTTAACCTCTCCGTCCAATACTCTTCTCCCTTTTGGGAAAGCACGGTATTGACCGTACAACATTGGTGGCAGCGGTGGGATACCCAAAAGGTCCCAACTACCGAACCAAGAACGAGTCTACTTCGAACTCGATGCGTACTGGGGCTATACACCAGTAAGTGAGTGCACAAATAAATTTTATTAAAAAGTGATATTAGTGACATTGTGAGCGTATCTGTGGCCTACAACAGAAAAGTGTTAAAGGAAGTTTTTGTGATAGCGTCTCTGGGGCTTACACCAGATATAGTGCAAGTAAAAAGAAAAGGTAACGAGAGTGAAAAAGGAGCAGCAACCCAACACCACCAACCACTACGGTATCACGGCAGCAGCAACATTAAGTTAATAAGGTATTCTAAATAAAATAAGAACATTTAAAAAAAAAAAAAAACAATTTTGTACACACAATACCTACACTAAAAGTTGCATGTAAATTACATATTAAATAAGTACATTTTATAAACATTTTTTTTTTACACATTGTTGTTGTTATCTGCTCCCACTCTTTTAACCCCTGCAAAGTCTTTTTTTTGAGTTCGTGTTCAGTCCGTTTATATTTTTTTTTTTTTTCAACATTAAGCGCGTCACTCGACAGACACATAGGCAAGCAGAAATCATTGCTGGTCTGTTTAGAAATCTCCCGTTCAATATTCTTTCTGACGAAGTAATACCCGAGCCAGAGATGGACATTAAAATCGGAATTACGGATGTTTTTAACATCATCCCGACCTTTGATGGAAAACCTTCTGAGCTAAATAAATTCATTTCCTGTGGAAATATTTTATTCAAGGCAGTAAGAGATTCAGATCAGCCGACGTTTCTCGAAATTGTCAAGACTCGTTTAGAAGGTCCTGCCTTCGAGCTGATCCGATATCACACACTGACCACTTGGGCTGCCCTAAGAGAAAAACTCGAGTCAGAATACAAAGAGGAAAAATCTCGGAATTCTGCTCACAATGAGATGCTTTCGATAAAACAAAATGTCAAAGAAACTGTCAGGGAATTCGGCAGCAGGTTGAATGACTCCTTAAAAAATTTAAACTCTGCCACTTATGCCTTTACCCGCGACGAGGCAGTTAGGGCTTTTCTCATTGAGGAAAACAATAAGTTGGCAATTCAAGTATTCGAGGATGGTCTGAAAAACGATCAGCTCAGATTGATAGCCAAGGCCCATGGTGAAACAGACCTTAAAAAGGCTATCGCCTTCGTAGAAGACCACGCTGTAAGGTTGGAAAGGCTAACCACTTCACAACAACCACCCACGAGACTCCCTCATGCACCAAAACCAATTTGCGAAATATGCGGTATACCAGGTCATACCAAACAATCTTGTTACCGAAACAAGTCCCCCCAAGTCCGAAATTTCCCGCCTAACCAAATCAAAAGGGAAGTACAGTTCCTAATATGCAATTACTGCAATAAAAGAAACCATTCATTAGAGGAATGCCGACTCCGCCAATCGCATATACATATGCAAAATAATCCCCAAGGCTCAAATCAAACACGAGTCCCCCAAAATTCCAATTCTGCGCCACAGCATTACCCACCTAGGGGTAATAATAGAAATAATGGTCATGACCCAAGGCGGCAGGTAAATTATCAACACATTCCGCCTAATCAGCCATTAAACTTAACGGGAAACGACCGCAGTCGGGAGGAGGAGAACGGCTTCCCTTCCCGGCTACAGGTAGAAGCCGTAGTTCATCAGGAGATGGTTTAAAACTGGTTACATCCATTTTAATCGAACTCCTGCCCAACAACAACCTCAGCATGATCAGGATCCCATCCGAAAATGGAAAGCTACGAAACTTAGTGATTGATACTGGTTCCGAAATCAGTATAATAAAAAACCCTAGTAACCTACCAGCTAATAGTAATGCTAGCAACATGATCGTTTCCACCATGAATGGAGATAAAACCATGAGCGCTAGTCTTACTACTGAAACTTTCCATCTCAGATCGGGAAATGATCTTTTTAAAATAGAACACCCGTTCCACATCCTCCACGGAAACACCTCCTTCAACTTTGACGGAATCATCGGAAATGATTTTCTCAAAAGATATTCTTGTGTGATCAACTATGTTCACAATACTTTAAGACTGTACCCTTCCTCTAAAGTACCAACAAGAAATCCAGCAACACGTAAGACTGAGGACAAGAGTGCCTCAGCAGAAAGTAAGCCTGAGATGGCAAACAAAGACACAGCAATAGTCAATAAGACTGAGCAACCAAACAAAGACTCAGCAATAGTCAATAAGACTGAGCAACCAAACAAAGACTCAGCAATAGTCAATAAGACTGAGCAACCAAACAAAGACTCAGCAATAGTCAATAAGACTGAGCAACCAAACAAAGACTCAGCAATGGTCAATAAGACTGAGCAACCAAACAAAGACTCAGCAATAGTCAATAAGACTGAGCAACCAAACAAAGACTCAGCAATAGTCAATAAGACTGAGCAACCAAACAAAGACTCAGCAATAGTCAATAAGACTGAGCAACCAAACAAAGACTCAGCAATGGTCAATAAGACTGAGCAACCAAACAAAGACTCAGCAATAGTCAATAAGACTGAGCAACCAAACAAAGACTCAGCAATAGTCAATAAGACTGAGCAACCAAACAAAGACTCAGCAATAGTCAATAAGACTGAGCAACCAAACAAAGACTCAGCAATAGTCAATAAGCCTGAGCAACTAAACAAAGACTCAGCAATAGTCAATAAGCCTGAGCAACTAAAGAAAGACCCAGCACATATAAAGTCTGAGGCAACAACAAAAATCATTAACAAACAGAACATGGTAACACTTCAACCCCGAACACAACAAGTAGTGGATATCCCTGTTCCCCTCAAAACTAATCTTGATATAATAATACACAAACAAATGATCCAGCCAGGAATTTTCCTTGGCGAATCTCTAACCAAACCCACAAACTCCAAAGTCAGGGTCATGATGATGAATACCTCAGAAACTGAACAAGAAGTTCGGTACGAGGATATCGATCTTAAGTGGGACAAGTTAGACAATTTCAACTTCATAACAGGAAAGACCCAAGATATAATTAAAGAAAGGTTATCCAAGCTAGAGTCAGAAATAGATCTTGGTCACTGCAATCAGGAAGAAAAGAATTCAATATTAGGGATTTGCCGACAATACAACGACCTATTCTACCTAGAAGGTGACCAACTGTCCTTTACTGACACAACGAAACACCCTATTATTACTGATCCCCATCAACCACCTCTATTCGTGAAACCTTATAGGCTTCCAGAATCTCAAAAAAACGAGATTCACAAACAAGTGAATGAAATGCTACAGGAAGGCATAATCACTCCCAGCGCTAGTCCATGGAACTCTCCGTTGCTTCTGGTTCCCAAGAAACCAGACAAGGAAGGCAACAAAAGGTGGAGAGTAGTAGTCGACTTCAGACGGTTGAATGAATTAACAGTTGGAGATGCATATCCCCTGCCAAACATTACTGATATTCTGGATCAACTAGGAAAAGCCAAGTACTTTAGTACCTTGGACTTGGCCAAAGGATTCCACCAAATCCTCATGGACGACGAAGGAAAATGCAAAACTGGTTTCAGCACACCCTATGGACACTACGAGTATACCCGTATGCCATTTGGTCTCAAAAATGCACCAGCTACTTTCCAGCGACTGATGAATACAGTGTTGATAGGATTACAGGGTTTAGATTGTTTTGTGTATGTCGACGACATAGTCTTATACGGCTATGATCTCGAGGAACATAATAAAAAATTAATACGAGTCCTAAGCAGATTACGAGAACACAACCTCAAGCTTCAGCCTGACAAGTGCAACTTCCTAAAAAAGGAATTAATGTATCTCGGACATATTATCACTAAGGATGGTCTTAAACCAGATCCTGAAAAAATAAAAGTTGTTAAAACCTATCCCACACCAAAAAATATAAAGGGAATTAAATCATTTTTAGGTTTCGTTGGTTATTATAGGCGATTTATAAGTAATTTTTCAACCATAGCTAAACCTTTAACTAAATTATTAAAAAAGGACGTCGAATTCAAATGGGACGCGTTTGCCGACGAAGCATTTCATACGCTCAAAAATCTACTCATAGAGCCACCACTTCTGGCATACCCCAACTTCGACCAGCCCTTTATAATTACAACAGACGCTAGTGACATCGGTTTAGGAGCCATTCTTTCGCAGGGTAAAATAGGAGAGGACAAGCCAATATGCTATGCCAGCCGCACTCTAAATGATGCGGAAACAAGGTACACAACTACGGAAAAGGAACTTTTAGCCATTACTTACGCAGTAAAACAATTCCGACCGTACGTGTATGGTACAAAGTTCATTATATGTACCGACCACAGGCCGCTTCAGTGGCTTATGAATCTGAAAGACCCAACATCAAGGCTAGCTCGTTGGAGGATCCTCTTGGACGAATACGAATATCAAATAATGTATAAACCTGGTAAGATCAACTCAAATGCTGATGCACTAAGTCGAATTCCTGAAAATACTAACTGTCAAGAAAAAGAAAGTAAGGTATTAGTCACCACTAGAAGTAAAGCCTTGTTTGGCACTTTAAGTGAAGAAGACGCCGACTTTTACAATAGGCAAATAGGGAAATTAGAATCGAACGAAAAACATCTTTTAACGCTTGTAAGGAATCAAACCATAATTCTTGAAACCACGGCCAACATCTTCAATAAATCAGAATTAGCAATGGAAAACCAAATTATAGCAATAAATTCTAAGCTAAATATCATAAGGGAATTAACAAACAAATTAAACAACTTAAATCACGAACAGCAACTACTGTCAGAAGTAGAATCCTTAACTTCACTAATTACACTGTCAATAATACGTTATCAGAACACAATAGATGAAATTATCGACCTAGTAAGCAACGCCAATCATGGTAAACCTCACCCATCCATAGTCACCCCAGATCAACTCAGAACTGTGTTGGCAAAAATCCGGCAAGATCTTCCAATTGGTACTAAAATTTCATCTATTATCACTAATGATATCTTGACCCTGTATCAAATCAGTACAATTAGCGCAAGAATAAACCAGCAAAAAGTAATTTACGAAATTAAAATCCCTCTCCCAGATCTAGAAAACTTTCATGTGTTTAAAATTATTCCATTACCTACGAATTACAATGGTCATTTTATATTTGTACAACCAACGACCGAGTATTTAATAATAGATTACAACAAGGAATACTACAGTAGTATTAATGCAAATGATTTGGCAAGTTGTAAAAGTCAAAAAACTACATTTTTATGCCCATTGATACACCCTCTGTTTAATTCAAATTCCAAGTTATCCAACTGCGAGGTAGAATTGCTGCGACGAGCCGAAACCTTACCACCCTCGTGTGAACTGAAGCAGGCTAACATTTCAACCGTATGGTTACAGTTATCTACACATAATAAATGGTTGTTCTCTACAACACAAAACTACGATCTAGATGAAATTTGCCAGGAGGATGTAACAACGTACTCCCTCCAAGGAACATCTATGGTCGAAATACGAGGAAACTGCTACATCAAATCTAAAGACCTGATTATACGTTCTTATAACGAACAAACTACGGTTTCACACAATTTTTATATACCACCTATTAATATTTCAAATTCTTTAATCAACATTTCTCTTCCGGCAACAAACGTTACTAATCCTCTGGCATTTATAAAATTCTCTAGCCAAGATGGATTTAAGCTCATTTCAGAGAAAATAAAACATTTTAAAACAGAAGAAAGCGTCCCTCTTTTACCATTAAGCTACCACGACATCCATCACTATACGTTGATTTACATAACACTGTTTTTGATCATTGCCATTTGTTTATACTGGTCGGCTAAGCGCCTACAAACAAAGAGGGAACCACCAAAGAATAATACGGAAATACACGAAATCAAAGAAACACTTCCATCCCAGATCCCACTAAACCCTGAACATCCTACACTCCCAGGTCCAAAACTAGTGTTAACCACAGGTTTTTAACAAATATTAATATGATAATTAAAATAAGTAAAACACCATATAACAATCCATTTTTGTAAACAATACTTAAGCAATCTATACATAAATATCCACTTTCCTATTGAATTTACATCTAAATATTTATATAAGTCAACCCAATGTGACTAGAAGTAAAAATTTATCTTTCTATTCAATTGTATCTAAACATTTATGTATAAGGGAAAAATGTTTTATTCGATTATATCTAAATTTAAGTTTTCTATTCAATTGCATCTTAATAATTATAAAAAAAAAAAAAATGTTTTATTCAATTACATCTAAATTTAAGTTTTCTATTCAATTGCATCTTAATAATTATAAAAAAAAAAAAAAAAATGTTTTATTCAATTACATCTAAATTTAAGTTTTCTATTCAATTGCATCTAAGTAATTATAAAAAAAAAAAAAATGTTTTATTCAATTTAAGTTTTCTATTCAATTGCATCTAAATAATTACAAAAAAAAAAATTTTTATATATTTCATATCAATGTAAATGCAAAATGTATGTATCATACCTAAATAATAATTCATCCAATTCATGTAAACATTCCTTTCACAACCAACCGCCATGCAGAAAATTCTAACCCTTCAGGTAAGAATTTTCTTTTTCTAAGGGGGGTGGGATGTTGTGATCCGCACAACCATACCCTACTCATGACCTACCCTATCAATCCATTCCATACACCATACACCATACACCAAATACATTACCAGAGCGCACGGCTATTAATAGGTCATTCGCTTCGTTTTCATCTGTTTTTCCATTTACCCAAACGCCACCCAAGCGCAATGAGTCAAGTGCATACCTACCCATAACGATACACACGTAACCCAAATCCGATCCGATTGCACAGCGGCACGCCAACATATGGCAAAAATGCAATAGTTGCATATCGGAGGAATACTACGTTGTGGTATCGGGGAAATAATAATAATTTATGAATGGATGACACTTGACACCAGCGTAAGGCAAATGACACCCAAGATGTCATTTGGGTACTTTTTAATGGGAACGGAAAACAATTAAGCAATGCCTAAAATAGCGCGTGTGCACATATGGTAATTGGTAAGGAAACCATGGTGCTTGGAGGGGGAAGATAGGAGGCAGGTCATGACTTAAAATTAAGTATAAAAGGGCATGGTTTTGAAAGGAACGAACAGAGTTAAGTAACCATCCTAATAGATCGCAGCCATTGCTTAAGACAGCGGGTCTAATTAGTGAAATAAAATAAAAGAATAATTAAATAAAATAACTCAGAGTCGCAGCCTTGCTATAGACAGCGGGCTTTGCAGTACAAAATTTAAATAAGTCTTTTAATCTTAACCTCTCCGTCCAATACTCTTCTCCCTTTTGGGAAAGCACGGTATTGACCGTACAACATAGCCAAGGTACGGATGCGGATATCCAAGACGCCACAACAACGAGAAAATACTGTGAGGAGATTTAACGTTGGACGACTACAAACGCAACAAACCGCCAGAACCTTTGCCGATCGCGTATCCCTCAACCTCTCGAGAAGTCCTATGCTGCCAGCATCAAGTGCCGAAGACCAGTGGCGCCGATGCCAAGAAGCCATCAAAAACGCCGCAACTGATGTGCTCGGTTTCACCAGCCCACCCCCCCGAAACCCCTGGTTTGACGAAGAGTGCCGGCAAGCACATGCAGCAAAACAAAGTGCCTACGAAGCGTCGCTGCATAGAAGGACGAGAGCAGCTCGTCAGCTCTACGAGCAAAAAAGGAGGGAAGAACATCGGCTTCTCCGGAGAAAAAAGAGAGAGCATGAGAAGCGCGCGATCGAGGATATAGAGAGGTGTTACTCCAGGAACAATGTTCGGAAGTTTTACCAAAAGGTAAAAAGAACGTGTCATGGCAACAAGACCCGAACGGAGACCTGTAGAGACGAGCAAGGAAACCTTGTAGTAGAGTCACAGTCGGTGCTGAGGACATGGAAAAACCATTTCTGCAGACTGCTAAACGGCGAAGACGACACAAATTCCGCTGTTAGGCAGAACGATCCATTCAACCTGGACGATGACAGCCAAGATTTCCGTCCACCTGACCAAAATGAAGTGAGGATAGCAATATCTAAGCTTAAATCCAACAAGGCTGCTGGTCCAGACGGCTTACCTGCCGAGCTCTTCAAGGCAGCCGGAGATGACTTGGTAGAGTGCATACACCAACTCATCTCCAAGATTTGGTTAGAGGAAAGTATGCCTGATGAATGGAACCTCAGCATTGTTTGCCCGATCCACAAGAAAGGAGACCCTCTAAACTGCGCCAACTACAGAGGCATCAGTCTCCTGAACACTGCGTATAAGATCATGTCTGCTGTATTGTGTGAACGCCTGAAACCATTCGTCAACGATCTGATAGGTCCCTATCAGTGCGGTTTTAGGCCCGGTAAGTCCACGACCGATCAAATATTCACACTACGGCAGATCCTGGAAAAAACCCAAGAATACCAGATCGATACTCACCATCTTTTTATCGATTTTAAGGCCGCATATGACAGCGTTTATAGAGACGAGCTATACAGAGCCATGTCTAGTTTTGGCATCCCTGCCAAACTTGTCAGATTGTGCAGAATGACGATGGAGAACGCTCGCTGCTCCGTAAAGGTCGGAAACAATCTCACCGAGACCTTTGATGTCAAAAAAGGATTTAGACAAGGTGATGCGCTGTCATGTGACTTCTTCAACATCATTCTTGAGAAGATTGTGCGAAACTCACAAGCCAACACCAGAGGCACAATTTTCTATAAATCTGTGCAACTGCTTGCATACGCTGACGACATTGACATTGTTGGTACAACACAGCGAGCTGTCACTGGTGCGTTTGCAAGTATTAGTACAGAAGCGGCAAAAATGGGTTTAGTGGTGAATGAGGGTAAAACAAAATATATGCTGTCAACAAGAAGGGACACACGACATCGACGAATCGGGCAGAACGTCACGATAGACAGCTATAACTTTGAGGTAGTTAGGGACTTTGTCTACCTCGGCTCCGCTATAAACTCTGATAACGACATCACATCAGAAATCAAACGAAGAATCACACTTGCCAACCGCTGTTTCTTTGGCCTAAGACGGCAATTGATTAGTAAGGCCTTGTCAAGAAGCACTAAGGAGATTCTATATAAGACTCTCATCATCCCTGTCCTGCTCTATGGCGCAGAAGCATGGGCCCTAGCAAAAACGGATGAGGATCTTCTTGGTCGCTTCGAACGCAAAATTCTTCGAGTGATTTTTGGTCCCGTTTGCGTTGACGGGCTTTGGAGGAGAAGATTTAACAGCGAACTCTACGAGCTGTACAGCGACATCGACCTAGTCAGAAAAGTACGCATCAGTCGTCTAAGATGGCTGGGACATGTAGAGCGAATGGACACCAACGCTCCGGCCCGAAGAGTCTTCGATTCTAACCCGGAGGGACAACGCAGTAGAGGAAGACCTCGCCTTAGGTGGCGCGCGCAAGTGGAAGGGGACCTCAACCAACTTGGAGTGCGCAACTGGAGGCAGTTAGCCAAAGATCGCGCTAACTGGAGAGGCGTATTGGTTGAGGCCCAGGTCCACCCCGGACTGTAGCGCCACCTAAGTAAGTAAGTAAGTAGGTGGGGCTTACATTGCTGAATACTCAGTTTCTCGCTAAAAAAAAAAAAAAAAAAACGAAAAACGTTACTTTTGGAAATCGGCCTCAACTCAAAAACGGTCTGTGATGAAAAGATGAAATTCAATAAAACAAAAGAATAAAATACTAAAAGCAAGATTGTTCTATGTATTTTATTGAATTCATACACGTGTAAAAAAGGAACTTCTGCTCGCCGTGCCGGCGCTGTCAAAGAAGAGACCGAAAAAGGCCAATGTGAAAGCTGTTTAACCGATGGTTTACCAAATGGATGGTCGTGTTGTTAACGAAGTGGATGTCTGTTGTGTTGTTTAGAGCTGCATTGCCATATTGTCCATAATATTTTATAAATTTTTGTTATGCATTCTTAATGTAATATGGCCATTCCCAGCATGAAGGCAAACTCAGTGTTTATCTAAACCAATGTCCAACGAACTTATCTTCCAGGATCACCAATAACCTAGAGCTTGCCCTAATAAATCAGAAACTCCTGCTATCCGATTGTCCTTGTAGGTACTGGTACATACTAAAATATCGTGCAAGGTGTAGGAGCATTTGAACAGAATTTTCTTTTTACTGGGAGTTTAAGCCTCACATTATTATAATTAAGCCAAAAGTGCTCTTTATTCTGTATTGTTTGTTTAACTAGACTCGCTTCCGAGATTTTGACCTACATACTAAAACAATAATAATAAAACAAAAAGCAATTAACCAAACTTTTGATATGAGGTATAAAGTTTCGTGCGACCCAGTCGTGCACTTTATTTATTTATTTATTTTTTTTTTTTTTTTTAATAATTTACACGCGCTAAAGAGGTTGTGACTACTCTTATAGTGTTTTTACACAGTGCAGGCATTAAGGAAATTGGGAAAGAGGAGATAGGAGATACCGATGCACATTGGTCTTAAATGTCTGTAAATTGTACTGAGGAGGAAAGACAGAGCTGGGCAGGGCATTCCACATTCGCGTTGCACGGCTTATGAAAGAGTCTCTGTATTTCATTGTACGTCCGAAGATAGGCTGGATGGTAAACTGATGGGCATTCCTAGCATGGCGAGTATTGCGGTTGAATTTCTGAAGGGGAGGAATGCAGTTGGCAATTTCATTTGAGCACTGTTTGTAGAAAAAACGATAAAACAATGAGAGACACGAAACATCTCTACGATGTTCAAGCGAATTGATAGAATTCGCGATATTCGTGTCTCCGATTAGTTTCAACGCACGATTTTGGATCCTATCTAGTAAGTGCAATATAGTTTTCGGTTCACCAGAACAGATGTGGGAATTGTACTCAAGCTTTGGGCGAATGAACGCCTTGTATATTGTAGCCAGATCAGAAGGGGTAAAATATTTCTTGCACCGTTTGAGGAAACCTAGACATTTCGCTGCATTCTTGGGGACTTCGTGTACATGGTCATTGCAACGAAGGTTGTCATGAACGCACATACCGAGAATAGAAAGTCTTTCGTGCCATTCATGGATAATGGCTGTTGATTCGGGTTTCGCTTTAGAGACAGCAGACAGCATTGTGTTTTTGAAGCACTAAATTCCACTATATTTTCTGAACCCCATTTTGAAATGCTGTCAAGGTCGGAATTTAATGAGCTTGACATACCTTGCCGGTGGTTGGGTGCTGTATGAATAGGGTAGGCACTGATTGGCGTCAACTTGGCGATGCCCAGTCGTTGTAACTGTTCATACACATCAATTGTGCTTATTTTACCTCCGCGTGGTAGCCACCGGGTACTGGTCTTGTCCTTCCGGGCATGACTTGCTAAACTTATAAGCGCGAGTGTTGAACACGAAGAAAATAGCAACACTATAATGCTCTGTCGGAATGACTGCCTGATCGAGTCTCAGAGGTCTTACATGAGCCCCTCAGAAAGAGGACGTACGGCGGATGAATTCACATAGTTGAATCAACGGTGGCGTCAACAGTCAACATGGCAGATACCTCAATGAGCTACTTTGACGTATTTGGAGCTGAGGTCATTGAGGATTTTTCAGCACTAGTCAGGGTGTTGAAATAGAGATGGTGGCGGAAGAGCCCTTAATGGGTCAACGGCAGCTCTCACATCCCCGCAGCGGTTTACTGACTCCGGAATATTCCGGCTCCTTTTGCCCAAGGGGTTACAGAAAGGGCCTGGTCCTCCAGGTTGGGGGTTGTGCGTGGGGTTAACGACCCTACCACGGAAAAAAAAAGAATTGTTGCGAAGCAACCAAAAGCCTCGGATAAGGACGGATTCACTGTTGACGACCCTGCAAAACGAAAAAAGGACAATGACGTTCGGATCTGCACGTGGAATGTTCGAACTCTGAACAGACCGCGTGCAGCCGAACAACTAGCGGAGGCCCTAGACTGCTACAAAGCAGGTATCACCGCCATCCAGGAAGTGCGGTGGGATGGGCCGGGCAAAAGGAGGATGAAAAACTGTGACATTTACTACGGTGACTGCTACAGAGAACAAAAGCAGCGTCTATTTGGATGCGGATTTGTCGTTAGCGGCAGACTAAGGCAAGAAGTCTTGAGCTTTCGACACGTTAGTGAACGCCTTACAACTATCCGCATCAAGGCTAAATTCGCCAACATCAGCCTGATATGCGCTCACGCCCCCACAGAAGATAAAGACGATGCTACCAAAGAGTGTTTCTACGAGCTCCTCGACAAAACATATGAGCAATGTCCTAAGCATGACGTTAAAATCGTCTTGGGTGATTTTAACGCCAAAATAGGAAAGGAGGACATCTTTGGTAGCACAATCGGAAAACATAGCCTACACGACACCACGTCTGGAAACGGACTTAGGCTGATTGATTTTGCTGCGGGACGTAATGTTACCATAGCTAGTTCACGGTTTCCTCACCTCAATATACACAAAGGAACTGATATGAATGTTAACCTGTAGCACACACTGTACTCTCACTACGTATAACGTTTATCACTCTCTTTCTAGTATATAGATTTTATGTAATTAGCATAAGTTATTTAGAAATAAAGTTAGTCTTAAGCCGACTGCCGTGCGTTTCATTTCCTTCACCGAATACACAAAACTGGCGACGAGGATAACCGGATAATTTTTTTTGTATTAGACAACTGTTCTGGCATATGTCGATAGCAGTGTGTAGTAATGAGGAAAATACCCGCTAGTGCAAATTGAGAAACTTTTTTTTTTCAATCTAAATGGGCACTGACGATAAAAAAGTGGTTGGACTAAACGAAGAAAGCATTGATACGGACAGAAGAATGGCGAGTTTTATTGGACGCATCGAATATTTCAATCCTGGTGACAATTTTAATAGTTATATAGAAAGATTAAGTCATCTATTAAAACTCAATAAAATCACCATAGATGAGGACAAAGTTTCGTTTTTGATAGGTGTGGGTGGAGGAGAGCTTTACAGCATTTGTAAAACGTTAGTGGCACCAAAAAGTCCAGATGAACTTAGCTATGAACAATTGGTTGCTAAACTAAAATCACATTTTCAACCAAAGAAGAATACTACGGCTGAGCGTTTCAAATTTTTAAATAGAAACCAGGAACTTGATGAAAACATATGTGAGTTCATTGTTGCAATTAAACAGTTAGCAGATAACTGCAAGTACGGTGCTTTCTTGGAAGAGGCTCTCAAGGACAGATTGCTAATGGGTCTGAAAAACAAAAAGATCCAGTCAAAACTCATAGATATTGGAGATTTGACATTTGACAAGGCGTGCGAGACGGCACTGAATATGGAATTGATCGAGTTGGAAATGGTGAATATGAATGCGACATCGTCATCGGGAGCAGTTCACACAATGAAAGAAAGGTATCCAAGTGGAGCAAGAGGGCGTTCGAGGGACAGGAGGAGTTCGGCAGACAGAAGAAAATCCGAAAATCAGGAGGCGCGACATTCAACAAGGTCATCGAGAGGAAATTTCGCAAGCGTACAGTGTCATTTCTGTAACAAATGGGGCCATATACAGCGGTACTGTTTTATGAAAAACAACAACAGAAATAACTCAAGAAGCAGGACTAAAAGCCGGTATAACGGAGGTAGAGGTAATAGAATTAGTGCTATTAAAAAAGAATCTAATTTAGAAAGTAGCGAGACTATTGATTTAGGTTATATTAATAATTTACAGTTGGGAAATAATCCATTATTCATAAATTTGGTTTGTAATGGCAAACGTTTAAGGATGGAAGTCGATTCGGGTGCGTGTACCTCAGTGATGCATATAAAAACATTCCATGATATGTATCCAAATACGGATATTATGAAATGTAGTCGAGTTCTAAATGTAATTTCAGGAGATAAAGTTGATGTTGTTGGGGCTATTAAGGCTAGTGTTTGCTTATCGCCAAATTCTGTGGCGTGGGAGTCTGAATTGGTTATAGTTGATGGACCAAAAGTATTTGTGCCCTTGCTGGGAAGGTCATGGCTCGATAAACTTTTTCCCAACTGGAGAACCATATTGGTAGATGATAATTTATGCGCTAATTTGGAAGGTAACACCAATTATATTAGGGAGATTATGGACAAATATAAAAATGTGTTTTGTGGGAAAAAAACTGACTCCATAATGAATTTTAAAGCAAAGATTTTGCTTAAGGAAGACAGTGTGCCAGTATTTTTCAAACCATACACTGTTCCTTTCGGTGTTAGGGATAAAGTCGAAACAGAAATTGAAAGGTTATTGTCCGAAAACATTATATATCCAGTTCGGTATAGTGAATGGGCTTCCCCAGTCGTGGTGGTAGCAAAACCTAATGGTGATATACGGCTCTGCGTGGATTGCAAAGTTACAATCAATCCATTTGTGCGAACCGATCATTACCCATTGCCGCGGTGTGACGATATTTTTGCTAGTTTAGGTAATTGCTCGTGTTTTTGCGTACTGGATTTGGAAGGAGCATATCAACAGGTAGAAGTTGAGGAAAACTGTCAGGAGCTGCTTACCATTAACACCCATAAAGGACTTTTCAGATTTCGTCGGTTGATTTTTGGAGTCAAGTGTGCTCCTGCTATTTTTCAGTCTATTATGGACGAAATTCTCAAAGGTCTTGTTAAAGTTCAGTGCTATCTGGATGACATTGTTGTCGGAGGGGCGAATTTTGAGGAGTGTAAGAGTAATTTGATACAAGTTTTAGAAAGATTAAACCATTTTAAAGTTCGAGTTAGGTATGAAAAATGTAAATTTTTTCAAACAGAAATTGACTATTTAGGACATGTGATAAACGGCGAAGGTATCAAGCCTAGTAACAAAAAGCTAGAAGCCATCCGAAATGCACCGAAACCCGAAAACGTAACGCAACTAAAATCATACCTAGGGCTTTTAAACTACTACTCGCGGTTCATTCCCAACCTCTCATCAGAACTGAAAGAACTCTATAATTTGTTAAAAAAGGATGTTCGTTTTCTTTGGTCAGGCGAGTGTGATGCGGCTTTTACGAAAAGTAAAGATTTAATTTTGAAAAACAATATTTTAGTGCATTACGATCCTAATAAGGAAATAGTTTTGCATTGCGACGCCAGCCCTTATGGGGTAGGGGGAATTCTTTCTCATATCATTGACGGAGTTGAAAGGCCGGTATTATTTGCTTCAAGTACGTTGAGCGCGGCGGAACAAAAGTATTCCCAGCTGCATAGAGAGGCTTTGGCTATTATTTTCACTGTGAAAAAATTTCACAAATACATTTATGGAAAACCATTCACGATCTACTCAGATCACCAACCGTTAAGGGAAATTTTTAATCCCAAAAAGTCAACCCCAGCAGTGGCGGCTGCTAGAATTCACCGGTGGGCCGTGATACTAAGTATGTATCAATACAAAATTGAGTATAAGAAAGGCACTCAAATGACAAACGCAGATGGGCTCTCACGACTCCCACTAGCAACCCCAACAGGAATCGAAAAGGATAGTGTTAAATCGCTAAGATTCAATAGTTACCTTAACGTTAAATTTGAAGATATTTCGGTAGAAACTGAAAAAGATTGGAAATTGAAAAACATTTTGAGTATGATACAAACAGGATGGCCAAATAGCGTCCCAGAGAATTTAAAGACATTTTTTTATAAACGGTTTTTACTTTCGGAAGAGGAAGGATGTTTATTTTATGGTGTTCGGCTAGTGGTACCAGATACACTACACCAATCGATTTTAGGTCTTCTGCATGAGTCGCATGTTGGTATCGTTCGTATGAAGCAATTGGCCAGAACATATTTCTGGTGGCCTGGTATTGATTATGATATTGAGGCTTTTGCCTCCGAGTGTAGAGCATGTAATTTTGCGAGCAACAAACCATTGTCCAATCATCACGAATCATGGCCAGAATCCAAAGCGTTTTTTGAACGCATACACATAGACTTTTTTTATGTGAAAGGGCTTACTTATCTGATAATAATTGATAGCTGTACCAAATGGATTGATGTCAAATTAATGAAAAAGACAAACGTTGAAAGCCTGATTTCGACTTTAAGACCTCTTTTCGCATACTTTGGATTACCTTCCACATTAGTGTCAGATAACGGCCCTCCTTTTAATGCAGAAATTTTCATGAAGTTTTGTCAGAATAATAACATAAAGTGCATTAAGAGTCCGCCATACCATCCACAGTCAAACGGTGCTGCGGAGAGAGCTGTGCAAACAGTTAAAACGGCGTTAAAGAAAATGCTGATGGATCCTAACTATAATACTCTCCCAATTCAGCTTTTAATAGATAATTTTTTGTTAAAATAAAGGTCAACTCCATCAACAACAACAAATTGTTCCCCAAATGAAATTATATTTAGAGTAAAACCGCGAACGCTTTTAGACGATGCTAATCCCAAAACTCGAAATATTAAACATGAAAATAAAAAAGTTGAAGCGAAGAGAAAAACAGTGAAAAATTCCAAAGAGCGATCCTTAAACGTCAGCCAAATTATTAAGAACAGAGTATTGAAGCCAGGTGATAAAGTGTTGTATAAAATGAAAAACGGTATGAGTTACAAGTGGATTCCTGGAAGTGTAGAGAACCAATTAGGAAACGTTATTTATGTCATAAATGTTGATGGTGTACGTAGATCGGCACATATATCACAATTAAAAAAGGCTAATTTCAAGGTTGTGTCGTTTGCACCCTCGAATATCGTTATAGATGGAGTTAGTAGAAGACGCGTACAATTGAAAGGCTCATATAAGAAAAAAAGATCTATGTCATTATCCAACGTACCGCGCAGATCTGAAAGATTAAAACAAAAAAATAAATCCAATGAATTGTAATATTGGTATTCCAATTATGTAAAGAATTTACAAGCTATTCAAAAAAAAATATATATATATTATTGAAATGTATTACTCATTTGATATTGATTATTTAATATTAGTAGGCATAAGATATCATTGAACTATTGTTTATATTTTTGATTGAATAAGTATTACCTGAAATATTATATAATAAAGTAATTTTCATTAGCATTTGGAAATTTTTTATTTAAGTTCGGGGGAGTGATATGAATGTTAACCTGTAGCACACACTGTACTCTCACTACGTATAACGTTTATCACTCTCTTTCTAGTATATAGATTTTATGTAATTAGCATAAGTTATTTAGAAATAAAGTTAGTCTTAAGCCGACTGCCGTGCGTTTCATTTCCTTCACCGAATACACAAAAGGAACATGGCGGTCACCTGATCATCAAACCGTCAACCAAATTGATCACGTTGCGATCGACGCAAGGCACTCCTCCAGTATTCTAGATGTCCGAACTTTCCGAGCGGCCAACATAGACTCGGACCACTACCTTGTTGTAGCCAAGGTACGGATGCGGATATCCAAGACGCCACAACAACGAGAAAATACTGTGAGGAGATTTAACGTTGGACGACTACAAACGCAACAAACCGCCAGAACCTTTGCCGATCGCGTATCCCTCAACCTCTCGAGAAGTCCTATGCTGCCAGCATCAAGTGCCGAAGACCAGTGGCGCCGATGCCAAGAAGCCATCAAAAACGCCGCAACTGATGTGCTCGGTTTCACCAGTCCACCCCCCCGAAACCCCTGGTTTGACGAAGAGTGCCGGCAAGCACATGCAGCAAAACAAAGTGCCTACGAAGCGTCGCTGCATAGAAGGACGAGAGCAGCTCGTCAGCTCTACGAGCAAAAAAGGAGGGAAGAACATCGGCTTCTCCGGAGAAAAAAGAGAGAGCATGAGAAGCGCGCGATCGAGGATATAGAGAGGTGTTACTCCAGGAACAATGTTCGGAAGTTTTACCAAAAGGTAAAAAGAACGTGTCATGGCAACAAGACCCGAACGGAGACCTGTAGAGACGAGCAAGGAAACCTTGTAGTAGAGTCACAGTCGGTGCTGAGGACATGGAAAAACCATTTCTGCAGACTGCTAAACGGCGAAGACGACACAAATTCCGCTGTTAGGCAGAACGATCTATTCAACCTGGACGATGACAGCCAAGATTTCCGTCCACCTGACCAAAATGAAGTGAGGATAGCAATATCTAAGCTTAAATCCAACAAGGCTGCTGGTCCAGACGGCTTACCTGCCGAGCTCTTCAAGGCAGCCGGAGATGACTTGGTAGAGTGCATACACCAACTCATCTCCAAGATTTGGTTAGAGGAAAGTATGCCTGATGAATGGAACCTCAGCATTGTTTGCCCGATCCACAAGAAAGGAGACCCTCTAAACTGCGCCAACTACAGAGGCATCAGTCTCCTGAACACTGCGTATAAGATCATGTCTGCTGTATTGTGTGAACGCCTGAAACCATTCGTCAACGATCTGATAGGTCCCTATCAGTGCGGTTTTAGGCCCGGTAAGTCCACGACCGACCAAATATTCACACTACGGCAGATCCTGGAAAAAACCCAAGAATACCAGATCGATACTCACCATCTTTTTGTCGATTTTAAGGCCGCATATGACAGCGTTTATAGAGACGAGCTATACAGAGCCATGTCTAGTTTTGGCATCCCTGCCAAACTTGTCAGATTGTGCAGAATGACGATGGAGAACGCTCGCTGCTCCGTAAAGGTCGGAAACAATCTCACCGAGACCTTTGATGTCAAAAAAGGATTTAGACAAGGTGATGCGCTGTCATGTGACTTCTTCAACATCATTCTTGAGAAGATTGTGCGAAACTCACAAGCCAACACTAGAGGCACAATTTTCTATAAGTCTGTGCAACTGCTTGCATACGCTGACGACATTGACATTGTTGGTACAACACAGCGAGCTGTCACTGGTGCGTTTGCAAGTATTAGTGCAGAAGCGGCAAAAATGGGTTTAGTGGTGAATGAGGGTAAAACAAAATATATGCTGTCAACAAGAAGGGACACACGACATCGACGAATCGGGCAGAACGTCACGATAGACAGCTACAACTTTGAGGTAGTTAGGGACTTTGTCTACCTCGGCTCCGCTATAAACTCTGATAACGACATCACATCAGAAATCAAACGAAGAATCACACTTGCCAACCGCTGTTTCTTTGGCCTAAGACGGCAACTGATAAGTAAGGCCTTGTCGAGAAATACTAAGGAAACTCTGTATAAGACCCTCATCATCCCAGTCCTGCTTTATGGTGCAGAAGCATGGGCGCTATCAAAGGCGGATGAAGATCTCCTTGGTCGTTTCGAACGCAAAATTCTTCGAGTGATTTTTGGTCCCGTTTGCGTTGACGGGTTTTGGAGGAGAAGATTTAACAGCGAACTCTACGAGCTGTACAGCGACATCGACCTAGTCAGAAAAGTACGCATCAGTCGTCTAAGATGGCTGGGACATGTAGAGCGAATGGACACCAACGCTCCGGCCCGAAGAGTCTTCGATTCTAACCCGGAGGGACAACGCGGTAGAGGAAGACCTCGCCTTAGGTGGCGCGCGCAAGTGGAAGGGGACCTCAACCAACTTGGAGTGCGCAACTGGAGGCAGTTAGCCAAAGATCGCGCTAACTGGAGAGGCGTATTGGTTGAGGCCCAGGTCCACCCCGGACTGTAGCGCCACCTAAGTAAGTAAGACATACCTTGCCGCTCCAGTTCTACGGCCGAAGAGCAGGGACATGAGTCCCGGAAAGAATATGAAAAGCTAAGAGTGCTGTCATCAGCGAAGTTATGGATTGGATTAGAAGTTGCAGACAAGAGATCATTTATAAAAATGAGAAAGAGAGTCGGAGACAAAACTGAGTCTTGGGGAACACCAGCATTTATATGGTGAGTTTCAGAACTGAAACCATCCAAAACAACTTCAATTGAACGGCCAGAAAGGTAGTTTCTAATCCATTGAATAAGAGACGCATGGATCCCATAAGCACGCATTTTCGAAAAAAGAGCTTGATGCCAAACTCTGTCAAATGCCTTTGAAATATCGAGCGCAACAATCTTCGATTCACCGAGGTGATGAAGAGATTGGTTCCACTTCTCGGTGAGATAAGTCATCAAATCACCAGTGGACCTGTTGCCACGAAAACCGTACTGCCGGTCATTGAGGAGTTTCCGTGATTCAAGATATTTCATAAGCTGACGGTTAATCAGCGTTTCCATGACCTTAGAAAGAATGGACGTAAGTGCTATGCGTTGGTAATTGGTGGGAGAAGAAGATTCGCCTTTTTTAGGGACGGGCTGGACAAATGCTGTTTTCCACCTACTCGAAAAGAGTCCAGAAGAGTAGGACAGATGAAAAAGCTTACGCAGTGGTTTTGCCAGCGTGGAAGAACACCTCTTCAGAACGATGGGGGAGATATGATCTGGACCAGCGGATTTATTTATGTTGAGATCGTAAAGTACTCTTGCGACTGTACGAGTGCGAAAGTGGATTGGTCCCATGGTAAATTCTACGCACTCGAGTACAGGTGTAGACAAACCGCAATCTGGGAGCATAGAGCTGGGTGCAAAGTGTGCAGCGAGCAGATTAGCTTTGTCTAAAGAGCTGACAGCTGGAGTGTCATTGTAAATGAGCGTTGGGATTGCTGACGAGGCCGAATTCTTAATATTTTTTACAAATGACCAAAAGTTTCTACTACCCTTGGGACATTGTAGTATTTTTTGCCTCAACTTTTGGTCATATAAGAATTTGACACGCTTTATGAGGGCATTGCAGTCATTTCTGGCTCGTTTAAACTTCATTTGGTTTTCCTCAGATGGGTTGGCTTTGTTAGACCAAAAACTCAACTCCTTTAATCTACCATCAAGTCTAGGTACGACATGCGTCCCTATCTGCATCTTGGTAGGATTCGTTTCCATTTCAATGCCAAGTAGTGCAAATAGTGGTCGTAACCCAGAGTTTACATCCATTTTGTTCACTCAGATAAACCTACAGCACTGCAAGGCTGCTACCGCTCTTTTAAGTAGGAGGCTTGCTGTAAGTAGAACAAAGAATCGCATAACATCCATCCAGGAACCATGGGTGTGGAAAAATCGCATCTGTGGCCTTGGTGAGTTGAGTGGTTCGCATAACGTTCTTTACGATAGGCTGTCCGATAGACCTAGGACATGTCTTGTTGTATCGAAATCCCTCACGGCAGTTACAATCAAACGCTTCTGTCGCCAAGATTTGGTTGCTGCAACTATTACTTACCATGCAAACGACAGTTGGGAAACCTTTGTCGCCGCATCGGCTTACTTTCCCTATGACTCTTTAACTCCTCCACCACCAAAGGCGGTTGTTGAGCTCGTAGAGTACTGTGAGTCCAAAAAGATAGGTCTTATTCTATGTTGCGATGCTAATGCTCAAAACACTGTTTGGGGCAGCAGCAAATGCAATATACGAGGAGATCGTCTTCTGGACTTCATATTATCGTCTGACATTACCATCAACAATGTGGGTTGTCGACCTACATTTGTTACAGCCAGGAGACAGCAAGTAATTGATGTTACCCTGTCAAACCGGCATTCCAAGACTATCACGAATTGGCGGGTATCACCAGATAGCACTTTGTCAGACCACAGATACATCGAATTTCAAATCTTCTGTGAAGTTTCGCCTTTGCTAGAGAGGAGAAATCCGAGAAAAACGGACTGGGCTCGGTTTGGGGAGGAGCTTGGCAACTCTGTTAAAGTTCCACTCAAACTAAGATCGATACTGGGGGTAGAGAGGTCTGCTCAGGATCTGAGTAGCACCCTATATCGATCGAAACAAAAAGAATTTAAGAGACTAATTCGTAAATCGAAAAATGACTCTTATAGGAAATTTTGTGAGGAGGTCGAATCACTAAGTGCGACCAGTAGGCTTGTTAAAGTCCTCAAAAGGGACAGACCAAGCAAACTGGAATCGCTCCAAAAATCTGATGGTACCTACACTGAGACAAAGGCGGAGACTTTCAGTCTCCTGCTGGAGACTCACTTCCCGGGAAATCAGGTTACTACATGCTCTTCAGTGGTACCGGAAACGGTGGCCACTCCTGATCTGTCAAACACCACGCGGCGTAGCTGGTATGTTGCATCCAGAGTAGTGACGGATGAGACCATCAAATATGCAATTGCATCGTTTGATGGTTTCAAGTCGCCTGGTCCGGATGGCATCTATCCGGTTATGCTGAAACAAGGTTGTAGTCAGCTGATGCCGGCGCTGAAAAGAATTTTCACCGCTAGCTTGGCCTTGGGCTACATACCTTCTCCTTGGCGTATGGTTAAAGTCGTGTTCATACCAAAAATTGGTAAGACTGACTACACTCTCGCCAAAAGTTTCAGACCCATAAGTCTGTCCTCCTTCCTGCTGAAAAGTTTGGAGAGACTGGTTGAGCTGCATGTGCGCAATGTCGCTCTTCGATCGCACCCTCTTTCAGAGATGCAACATGCCTATCAGCGCGGAAAATCCTGTGAAACTGCGCTTCAGAACCTTGTTGGTAGGATTGAAAGTGCTCTTGATCGGAAGGAGTACGCGTTGGGCATTTTCGTCGACAATGAGGGGGCTTTTGATAATGCGACTTTTGATAGCATGTGCACTGCAGCCAGACATCATGGTATAGATGAAACATTAGTGTTGTGGATTAAATCAATGCTAATGTACAGGACGTTGATTGCCGAGGCGGATTGTGGTAAATGCGTCGTGACAGGGGTTAACAGGGGCTGCCCTCAAGGCGGTGTTCTGTCTCCCCTTTTATGGTGTATGGTAGTTGACTCTCTGCTAACGCTTCTCGATCTTCCTGGAACCTATACTCAAGCATACGCGGATGATGTCGCCGTTCTGTCTGTCGGTTCTGACCTAGGGACTGTCTGCTCTCGGGCTCAGAGATCCTTGGGCTTGATCGATGGCTGGTGCACAAGAAATGGGCTTTCAGTGAATCCTCTTAAAACGACTGTTGTTCTCTTCACGAGAAGGAGGAAGGTCACTGGTCTGACTCAGCTTGTGTTAAAAGGTGTCACTATTCCGATCTCCGATGAAGTCAAATATCTGGGAGTAATCCTCGATAGAAAGCTTCTTTGGTCCAAGCATGTCGAATCGAAAACCGATAAAGCGCTGTCAACTTTCTGGCAGTGTAAAGGCGCTTTTGGCAAGACATGGGGCTTATCTCCTAAAAGGGTCCTTTGGATCTATACGGCAATGGTAAGACCACTCCTCTCATACGCGTCGGTTGTATGGTGGAACAGGCTTTCACGGAAACGTGTTACTGCCTCTTTTGCCAGACTTCAAAGAACGGTTTGTCTCGGCTGCACGGGGGCCTTCCCCAGCACACCGGGCTCCGCTCTAGACGCTATGATGAACCTCCCCCCCCTTGATATTTTTATCATCGGGTGTACACTGAAAACCATCTCTCGTTTAAAGAGAGGTGGCTTTTGGTACCACGCGCATTGGAGTTTTGAAGAACTTGTGCGAGAATTATCCTTTGACCCCTGTCTTATGGATATGCCCTCTGACGCAATGACTCCAGAAGTCCTACTGCGACAAAACTACCACGTCAACTTTCCTCAGGCAACTGAATGGCTTAGGCCAGACTCTGAGCCAGGGAAAGAATGCCATCGTATTTTTACGGATGGCTCCAAAACCGGACAGGGGTCTGGTTCTGGAGTCTTCGTGGAAAGCGAGAACATTAGACTTCACTACCCCTTAGGAAACCATGCGTCTGTCTTCCAAGCGGAGATATTCGCTATCCTTATGGCTATGCGCTATATTGTGACAAACAGGTGGAGGGCTAGGAGTATATGCGTTTGCAGCGACAGCCAAGCTGCATTAAAAGCGCTGCTTAACCCTCTTACCTCGTCTAAATTAGTGCTCGAACTCAAGCTTTCTCTGAACTTGGTCGGAAGGCTAAATACAGTGTATCTTGTTTGGGTCCCAGGTCACACTGGTATCCTTGGAAATGAGATAGCTGATGAGCTTGCCAGGCTGGGTTCAGAGGAAGAATTCTTAGGACCTGAACCTGCGTTGGGTCTGCCTTCATCGGTGGTTAAGTCATCCATTGATACTTGGGTTTCTCGCGAACACGATTGTCGGTGGCGTGGCTGTGCTGGGTGTGGGCAGACCAAACGACTGCGTCCGGACATCTGCAAAAGGTCGGCGGCCTTCCTTCTGTCTCTCAGAAGAAGCGACTGTAGACTGCTTGTGGGCGTCCTTTCGGGCCACCAAGCTTTTGCCAAACACTTAAATGTTTTGGGCTTTAGCATCTCCACCATCTGTCCTGCCTGTGGAGAGGATGACGATACAGCGGAGCACTTCCTCTGTAGCTGTCCTGCCTTTGCTCGCATCAGGTGGCGGATCTTTGGGGCTGACGTGGTGAGTGCCGAACATCTAAGCTCTTCATCACTGAAGCTCCTTCTCATCTTTCTTCGAAAGACGGGAAAACTAAGTACATAAATGTAAGGTGTCTGTTTGGCAGTACAATGGACCAGTAGTTGTGTCTGAGTGCTCCATCGGATAGTAACAACCTCCGACAGAAAAAAAAAAAAAAAAAAAAAAAATCTAATAGCTTCTTTACAGAAAAATATCAATATCAAAATATCATAGAGCGCCCACAATGACCGAGTAAGGTCAACAGCAAACGAATTGGAGTGGGACAGGAGGGATTGCCCGACGCTAACTATTTTTGTGTAGGTTTTGTGATGTGGGGTATTTCTTGGTTGCTGTTACAAATGCTCTTGTTAGGTCGCGCACTCTACATATTTGAACTATGTCACGCCCCGCTACCAGTTGGCAAATGTCTGTGGTTTTCAGTTATCCTATCAAATGCCAATGCCCTTAGCATCGATGAACGACCAACCTGTTTCATAGTACCTACGCCATGGATTTTGGCGGTCGGTAAGCTGATTGTTTCCAGTCGAAAGATAAATCCGATATTGTTGACGCACCAGTGGATCCTTTCTTTAGAAATTATAGATATACGATATACCTATTTTTGAAAGAGTGCATTAAGAATGCAGCGGCTTTCATAGGATGTTGATCTTGCACGTCCAACAGACAATCTACTAATAACGACTGATTGTTGTGTTGGAGGTTGTTGGCGTGTCACAAGACCTCCACCTGAATTTGCGTCTAGTTTTGTGACCCAAATATGATCCCTTAGTTTATACACCTAACTGAAATCCTCACATTGAATTTAAATCCAATTATCGCTATAACGTGTTTCCCGATAGCATGTTTGATGCATGCGTTCAAGATCCAAGTCCCTACTCATCGTCAGTTTCCATTATCAAACATTCAATAGAGATAGAGCAAGCACTTGATTGCAAACTTGATTTTTTAGGGCCCCGCACCTGTCCTGTCCGTTCGTAAACCTATTATAAAAAAAAAAGGAATAGCCCGATAAAATCTTTCGTTTGCGAAGGCATCCATGCAAAGTAATACCATCCAGTGACAGAATGGCTTGTGACTGACCTGTAATCGGCATATCAAAGATTCCCCCAATCATTTTGCCTTGTCTCAATTAATTTAGCGTTCATGAAAGCTACTCCCAGTCTCTCCAATATCTCCAGCTCCACCAGTGAGTATGAGTTCCCTAAAAACTTTCAACTATTCGATGGATAGAAAAGTAGAAAGTAAATCTTCTTCCTCCGTCGCATCGACCTATGTATGAGTTGCACATCGGTCACCCTCCTTACGCTGCGGCGTGTATGCTATCCAGCTGCAAGCTGAATACGTAGTCCCCCAGATTCTACGGTTGGTCCATGCCATTAATGTTCGAGATAAATCACACAAACTTAAACTTACCTCAGAAATGTTTATATATAGTATCTGCCTCACTCAAAACTGATTAAAAGCACTAACCAACATGACATAACCAACCCAGCAAATACTTGTGCAAAAGCGTTCTTTCATGTTGACCTTTCAAGGCGAACTTATCGGTCACAGAAAATAAACTTCCAAATAGTGGTATTAGGAAACTTCAATTTGTCACCTACCTATAAAACGAGAGACCTGACAGGAATCTCTATTCATAAAGCCTCATATAAAAGTTTCAATATTTACGCATACTAAATGCTGTCAACTAACACCAACGCAAGACCACGATATCAGGAAAAGTTGTTGTCACTCCATGTGGGAGTGAAACTTATCTAATCCTTCTCCAACATCGCATATGCACGACATGACATCAAATTGATTTTATCGATATCAAAGTGTGCTCCAGTTGCCTGTGTCCATTTTACCATATCTATCGACCACGGTCCCTTGTGAATGTTGTATCACAGTGAAAGAATTAATTTTCTATGCTAAATATAAACAAACAGCAATCGCAATCAGTACACAATCGGCCAAAGTTGACTGTTTGAATCTATTTAACAGCCCAACTCCCAGTTGTGCGAGGTTCTGTCAAAAAGAAAAAAATATTCCGGCCCCCGAAAAGGACAACTTTCTAAACAATCTTTTTTCAATTTATTTGATTTTGCTTTTATCTTATGTATTATTTAAACACTTGCCCTGGTGCCTTGTCTCGTCCGACCCTATCCCTCCCTCCCAACTGTCGCACTCACAAAAGAAACGAGGGGAATCGATAAAATATCTTCCGTCAGGGACGGCTTCCTCTTTTCCAAATGAACTAATTCAACTCCCAGCAAGGAGTAAATAAAGGATGACGAAAGGACGCTGCAGTGCCATTGGAAAATGGATATTTCCAAATGACTCCTCGGAAAAAAGAAAAACCAAACCCCAATCCAACTCGAGAGCAGTCATTTTTAACCGAATAAAGGAGAACACTCATATACACACATAAATAAGTCCTTCTCAGTTCTCAATCGCTAAGGATGAAAAGGTGACTCTGACTAAGTTAAAGCCATCACTTGAATTCAAGGAAGAGCGTTAATCCGATGCGGATACAGAGGTTTCCTACTGTGTTAAGCTTTTCGTCCTGCCAACCACGTGAAACGTCTGTCTAAGGATAAAAGTCTCCCAGCACCGACAGTTATGCTGTGTCCTCCCAGCACCATTAACATAGTTTTGTGTAGAACAGTGGAGAGGTAGCTGACGGTGAATAAATAAAAATGAGATCTCTTGTTATGAGCATACAAAGAAAAAACTGCAAGATATCGTATCGGCAAGAATAAAGTAAAGTTCGCTGCTATAAAGATGTTTGCTGTTTTGTCTCACTCGTTGTGTGACAGAGCGAAGACATGTGTGTGCGTACGCTCTTTGTGCAGGATGTACGGTCCCCGTTTGGCGAAATTGTTTGTCAGTTTCGGGTGGTAGAAACTACCGCTGCACAACTGTGTCAGCGTCAGCGTCAGCGTCAGGTGATAATCTGAAAGTTCTGGTGCATAAAAATTACGATTCTGTTCTGATGCAGGGATAATGGGAATTCTTTGAGAAGAAAGTGTAGCAAGCTGCGCCGCTGTGTCCTGTTGTCTGACATGGCGTGTGTGTACATAAATTTCCATAATTTTACGATGTTACGGTCGTCGTTGCGCTTTTTTTCAATGAAAGTTCGATATTTCTTTTGGAAAGTTATTGCACCAGTTACGTCTGAGATATACTGAATAATGTGCTCAGCTATAAAGTTTCCGTTATATAGTAAAGGATGTAATTTTAGTACCCTTCGCGCGAAACCGAGACTTTGTTGTCGAGCATAAATCATATCCAATATATCCAACATACGAGAATAGCGTATGTACACATTGGGCTAGCGTTTCTGTTGCCTTACTAGCATGAAGGTTGGAGTTTGCTGAAGGACCTACAAAGTAAGATCTTCATTGAATTGCGACACGAGCGTGGATATAAAAGGGTAGCAGAAATGTTTGGCTTTTGTCTGAAATAATCTTCTTGGATGTAAAAATATTTGAAAGCGTTGTCTCATTTGTTTTTTTTTAATCATGTAGAAGTGGACATCATTGTTAAATTATTTTTGGTAATGATGTATGGTTACAGAAAATTGACAACCAGAATTCAAATGGTCAAAGAATAGCTTAAATTTGTACTGTTCGTCAAAGTAGATAATATTAGATTAAAATTAGATTAAATTTATGTACTTGAAATTGTACGCTTTAAGACAAAATTTTACAGAAGATAATATTTTTATTTACAAACTAGCTGGTTCGGCGAACTCCGTGCCGCCTAAAAATGATTAAATTATTAATATTTCTTTCGAAATTCAAGCCTCTCTATTGAAGGAATGCTGCAGAAACATTGAAATGCTCTGCAAATATCTCGAGCAGCTGCAAGCCTTCGTTAACCGTTGTCTGCGGTACATTATGAAGATCCGGTGGCTGCAAACCATATCGAACGATGAACTATGGAATAGGACCGGATAGAAAAAAAAAAAAAAATGGATGCCAACATCATGCATTGGAGGTGGCGTTGGATAGGCCATACTCTAAGGAAACCTAACGACAATATAGCGAAACAATCCTTCAAATAGAATCCTCAGGGAAATAGACACTTTGGAAGATCAAAACAACTTGGAGGTCATCTGTTTTAAAGGAAGCTCGGTCACAAGGTATACAATCGTGGTTACAGCTACGGGCAGTTGCGGCGAATCGGGACAGATGGAAGGAACTTGTTGCTGCCCTATGCTCCAGGAGGAGTGCAAGTGCTGCTTTGTAGCCGAACAACATATATCGGGTTTTTCAATAAGAGCGCTACAAATAAAACGAAAACGGTTTTGGATATCAATGAAATTCTTTATTCCTGTGAAAGTACGTTCGATGCCATTATGTATGGAACTCTATTTCTTTTGCATGGCCACCACGGGCAAGCTTGCAGAAGTCCAGACGCTGAACCCAATTTTCGACGGTTTTCAGGCATAAATCGGCCGATACTGCTGCAATTTCACGTTCGATATTCGTACGTTCATCAATCGTCGCTGACTTGTTGGCATAGACCATAGACTTGACGTAGCCCCACAGGAAATAGTCTAACGGCTCCAAATCGCACGACCGAGGCGGCCAAGCGACTGGACCATTTCGTGAGATAACACGTTCTCCAAACTTGGTTTCCAATAAATTGATTGTGACATTCGCTGTGTGGCTTGTGGCGCCGTCCTGTTGGAACCACATGTCCTCCAAGTCCATATCATCCAATTTGGGCCAAAAATATTCGGTTATCATTGAACGGTAGCGATTCCCATTCACAGTAACGTGCCGGTCCTGATCATCACAGAAGAAGTACGGCCCAATGACGCCGCCGCACAGTGTGTTATTTCAAACATCTAGCGGAACTTTATTTGTTTCGCGAATGAAAATATTGTTTTGTTATATTTATTTGTTCAATTACGTTATATATATATATATCTGTAAGGTTTTTCAGAGTTTTATTAAATTATTTCTTTAATAATTTGGAACTTACCTATAATATGTTACTTGCATTCATTATCTTAATATCTTATAGAATAATTTCGCTCAGATCTTCGCGAACTTGTTTTTATTTTCTTTTAAGTAAACTAATCAGATTCAAATTCGCTTTCATCTGAACTACTTATATCTAAAAGTTCTTCCGGAGCTTTTAACGGGGAAATGCTCTCCAGTGGGAGCGGATTCATCTTTCTATGCAGCTTTGTATTCGTACGTTCGATAGATAGGGATCCGAAGAAATTCTTCAGGGTAGCATTCTTTCTTTGCCTGTTGAACTAAATAATAAGCCGGGTATACATTTGCATTCATTTTATTTATTTATACATATATTTATTTATTTATTTATTTATTTTTTTTTTCTTTATCTTTATCTGTTAGTTATTTATCTGTGTAACTTCTCACACATTAACAATCATTGTATAGTACTCTGAAATCAAGTGTTGAAACCGCTTCTCTCTTCCCCCTGCAAATTTAGTTTTCATGAAGGTTTTTAGTGGCTTTTCCTTCGAATTGTATATTAATCTGTGATATTATTTAGTGAAAAATTGTACAAATATTTTAGTAGTATGGTACCAGACCAAATCTCTGTATCCCTAAAATTGTATTCAACAAATTGTAATTTTCTTGCCACAATAAAATAAAATAATAATAATTTGCATTCATTGTTTTAAGCTGCTGGCGTATATTTTTGTACTCAAAAGTACTTAATTTTGTGTTAACCAACAGCAAAATCGCTTCCTCTGGAGAGATGATTCTTAGGTTTTAAGCCCTTGCAGGAGAAATAAGAACAAGCTCTTTAATCAGATTTGCTGCAACAGCAATTTCGCTTGGCGTTCTAGTGCTTATAAGTTCACATAGTTTTCGTTTTTGCACTGTGGGTACACATTCTCTGAACGACTTTGAAGGTTATTCACGATCTGGCTTCGTACTTGTTGGTGGAACTTGGTTGTAAGAACTCATCCGGCTACTTAATCTCCTCATTCAACTGTTTTTCATTGTCCTTCCGGAATCTTTTCAGATCTCGAACACTACGTTCCCACTTGGCTGAAATTTTGCTATTGAGAGAGCTTACATAAATTTGTAACACTCCAGGAACACTGTCCATGTCCACAAGACCAAAGCTTCCACAAAAAAACCGAAATATCTTTTTTACGGTAAATCGTAATTTTTCATTGTACTATAGGCCTATACAAAACAAAAAAAAAATGTATGGGGTGAGCACCCAAGAGCAAAAACTGTGAATGGATTCTGACAAATAAAACATAGGAGAACATTACACGAGGGATACATGTGGATACATTTTTAAAACTCTTCACAAAGTCACAAGACACACGAAAAGAATCCAGGCGTAAGGCCTCCAAACAAATCGAGGATTTCTTCAAATTTTTAAGTTCGCAGAAAATTCTTACTTACCTTAAATACTTTGAATATATCATAAAATAATAATAAAAATATCATTCATGAACTAACTTCTCATTTCAATAAACACGGAATGGTCAATTGGAAGCGAAAAAATGCAGCTAACTATAAAAAAAATGTTTACTCAAGTTAAGCTTCTGTTTGCGATGTCAGAGAACGGTAAATACCGTTATAATTTTGTTTTGGTTTTTAGCATGTTGTTGTCTGATGTTCTACCTTTCATATCATACCAAAACATTATCATTTGGGAGACTTTGAATTTTGAATTAAATTCCGCTAAATGTGTGAAATAACACACTGTGCGCCGGCCCATAAACCACACCAAACCGTAATTTTTTCGGGATGCAATGATGACTCATGGAGTACGGGTGGATTGCTGCCTGACTAATACCGCATATTTTGTTTATTGACGAAGCCATTCAGCGAGAAATGAGCCTCATCGCTGAAGATGATTTTTCGATGAAAATCCGAATCATTTTCAAGTTGTTGCTCAGCCCAATTCACGAACATACGACGCTTCTGGTGGTCAAGCGGCTTCATTTCTTGCGTCAATTTTATCTTGTAAGGATGTAGGCCAAGATTTTTTCGCAAAATTCGCCACAACGACGTCACAGAGATGCCCAACGCTTGAGAACGACGTGTGAGAGACACAATTGGGCTTTCTTCAACTGAAGCCTCAGCGGCAGCAATATTCTCGACACTACGGGCACTTCTTTGTCTCACTGGTACGGGAACATTTTGTACTGTGCCTGTGGATTAAAATTTTTTCACTAGACGCTCAATTGTTGATCTGCTAGGACGATTATGACGACCATAAATTGGACGTAGCGCTCTTAACGTTGAGGCCACCGACTCCGAATTTCGGTAGTAAATTTTAATAATTTCGACTCGTTTGCTCGTATATCTTTCCATCATGAAATGTCAAACCTTACTGAAAAGAAATGTCAAAAGAGCGGCAAGAAATTCGGCGTCGTTTGCTGTCCCTGTCGCTCTACTTTTGCAGCGTCCCTGTTGAAAAACCCTTTATATATTATGTGTTATATCAGAGCAAACTTGTGAACACACGCTCGATTTCAAATTCAATTAACTGAATACAATGATAGAAAATACATTTAATACAATGATGCGATTTTGAAATACCATAACGAAAAATCAAATGGTAAACAAATACAATGATGCGGCCATTAAAATGCCATAAACTGATCACCAGAGCGTTTAGCCTTCAGCATAAAAGAATCACAACATTAACAAAGTAACACTTTTGCCTCCAGCATATGAATCCGAACAAAAGTATCATTGCATCATGCATAGCCCAACAAGACAGGCAGCTAATGCTCATGACCATACAGTACACTTGACAACCGCGAGGACATCAACTTTTCAAAACTCCTTCTGTTACAGGACAAGCAAACTTTGGAACTCGCTTCCTGGGGATATATTTCCAGAAGACTACAATTTGCAGCAATTTAAGTGCAGAGCAAACATACATCTGCAGGCATCTCGGGGCGCTGTTGAAGCGTTATAGGTTCCCCTTTTCCCGGGAGAAGTATATATATAAAAAAAAAAAAAAAAAAAAAAAAAAAAAAAAAAAAATACGAAGAGTATAAAAATCTCAATAGCTCTCTGCCCATAAAAATGCAGATTACTCGCTATGGAAGGCGGTGAAAGGCTCAAGGAAACCATTGAAACAAGCACCGCCTATAAGGCAGGATAACGGGTCTTGGGCGAAAAATTCCAAAGAAAAGGTAAATACTTTTGCTGATCATCTTGAGGAAACGTTCCAACCATTTCCTATGCAAACTACAGAAGAAGTTTTGACCGTGGTTGAAAAAAACGATCACAAAACCATAGAGAATATAACACTACAAGAGTTAAAAAACGAAATCAAGCACAACTTAAACGCAAAAAAGTCACCAGGTTATGACTTGATAACAGGGCAAATTAAAAGAATTATCTGAAAAAGCTATACGAAAACTATTACATTATTATTAATGCAGCGTTCAGACTTAAGTATGTCCCTAGTCAATGGAAGGTAGCAGAAGTCATTATGATTTTGAAACCGGATAAATCACCAAATGGAAAGAAATCATACAGACCGATTTCTCTACTACCAATAATTTCAAAGTTATTTGAAAAATTATTCTTAAAGAGGCTCAAACCAATAATAGAGGATCGACATTTAGTGCCAGCTCATCAATTTGGGTTTAGAGAGAAACACTCGACAATTCAACAAGTGCATAGAATAGCGAGTATTAATTGAAAAGGCACTGGAAACTAAAAAAGTTTGTTCGGCCATCTTCTTAGATGTAGCTCAAGCATTTGACAAGGTTTGGCACCAAGGACTAGAATGCAAATTGAAAAGGGATCTTCCAGAGGAATTCTATTGCATTCTTAAATCATATATATTTCAGACAGGTATTTCCGTGTAAGACATGAAAATGAATACTCGGATTTAAAAAAAATAACGGCAGGTGTACCACAGGGCAGTGTCCTGGGTCCTATCTTGTATCTTTTATATACAAGAGACTTGCCTGAACTAGAAGCAACTAGCCTTGCCACTTTTGCTGATGACACAGCAATATTGGCAATTGGCGACAATGTGGAAGACGCAGCATAAAACTTCAAAGATCCATAAGATCTATAAGTGACTGGACGAAAAAATGGGGAATAAAACTCCATGAGAATAAATCCATACATATTAACTTCACCAACATGAAAATAAATACGGTAAAAGTTAATATAGATGGAAAAGAAGTACCGTATGCCAATACGGCCAAATACTTAGGTATGACGCTAGATGCTAAACTTAAGTGGAAAGAGCATGTCAAAAAGAAAAAAGAAGAGCTAGGTATTAAACTAAGAAATATGCATTGGCTAATGGGTAGAAGCTCCCAATTATCAATTGAAAACAAACTCCTGATTTATAAGCAGATCCTAAGACCCGTATGGACTTATGGAATTCAGCTTTGGGGTTGTACGAGCAAATCGAATCTACAAATGATTCAAACTTTTCAAAACAAAGTACTAAGAAGCAGTGTTAACGCTCCATGGTACATACGAAATGACAATCTTCACAGATATCTAGGGATAGAATATGTCAAAGATATATTAAGAAAATATGCGGTCAAGCATTATGACCTAATCCACGAACATGCGAATACTGCAATACAGCACATGGTGGAAGAGCATAGAAATTCATTGAGAAGGCTTAAGAGATTAAATCCAAATGATTTAGTTACTAATTAGCTATACAGAATATGAATAACGCTCCCTTTTCCTTTCCTTTTTAACTGCCCATCCTCAATACTTGTAGCTCATTATTCACTAAATCGAAACAGCTTAACTAATTAAGGAAAATAGAGTAAATTTAAATAATTTCGCGACTTTAAATAACTTCGGGACTAGCCAATGGGCTATATCCAGCGCGGCTCCAGCCAAACTAGCGCCCTGTGCAAGATTTACAGAACTCGCCCTTTTTCATATTTGCACACATGCATAGGTCTTTTTCACATCACCAAGGAGGTAGACTTTCAATGCGTTTTTTTTATTGGGTCCTCGGAACTACCTGGCCATTGAATAATGTTAGTTGATAACTTGTAATTGAAAATTTTGTTTTTGGAAAATGATGATCCCGAATTTGCATTGGACCCTTTAAAACTATTCTCTATAAAACTCATCAGATAAATTTTCCCAATCGTTAGAAGAGAACTAAGGATACTTCTACTCCTGGCCTAATGTGTTTCCTACCTGTATCTCATCGATATTATTTAAATTACTTACATTAGTTACATTTACCCCATCTGCATGTTCCTCGCTGCGTTTTAAGAATTTGAGGAAATTTTTGCTTTGTTTTTTATTATCGGATTCACAGATTTCGCCCCCAGACTTTTTTTTGTTCATATTGGAAGAAGGAAAAGAAAAACACTATTATAAAACAATAAATATCTAATAGGGACAGTGAGTATTGGCTACTGGGAAAAGGTAGGGAAATTATTTTACAAAAGTAGTGGTTAGCAATTAATTTTCAAAAAAAAAAAAAGCAAATTCCTTTAGTCAAAAGTCAAAGGTTCCTTATGCAGAGCCGCCTGCGCAAGAAGAATTTCACTAAGCGTTCATCCCTCACAGCTAAAACCTTTCCTTTTTTGACAATAGACTTGCAAGTTTCAACTACAAAGCTACTCATTCTCTTTGGAACTGTAAGTAAGAGAAACTTGTTATACTCTTTTTCGTTGATGACAAAAGAGAAATTAATAAATCCCATACATAATGTGCAGAATCAAAAACCTGCACATTCTACACATACGATTCCGTAGGAATAATTTTTGCTTGTTTGACTTTTTTCCTATGAACATTTTGCGATTGAATGTGCAAGAATAAAACCTGCACATACGAGGTGGAACTTTTTTTGTTTTATGATTTTTGAACTTGATTCTCTTTGAAAATGTAAGTGGAAAGTAAAAGGTAAGTGAACTTGCATAGGATTAGTGGGATTTTTTATTTTACGATATTTTGAGTTAGATTCTCCTTGAAGTTGCAACATTGGAAGTGATATGAGTTAATGTGCAAAAAATAATTCAGCACAGGTGCGATGGATGTTGTTATTTTGGGCTTATTTGAAGAGGCTTTTTTGTTTTGATCGCGCAAGACAAAATTAGTTTTTCTTTCCTAGCAATGCGCCCCCAGAACCTGGCGCCCTGTGCATTTGCACACCTTGCACATATGGTTGGGCCGGCCCTAGCTATATCCCACCTACCGTTCACAATTATATATTAAAGTAGAATTTGGTAAATGAGTTTAACTCAGTCGTAAATAAATAGGGAGGTGGTTTTAGTGGGTGGCGGGTCCCACACTACTAGCTTCACTAGTGTCTTTCAAGATTTCCACCGACCCTCGGAAAAAAGAAAAAAAAAAAGTTAGTTCTAAGAATACTGTCACGACGCATAGCCTAAGATCTCCCCCGACCAACGGTAAGGGATCTGAAGCTTAATAAAATATATTTTAGAAAAGAAAAAAGGAAAATGTTTTATTTTTTTTAATAGACTTAATTTCCTTTAACAAAAATTATGTATATGCATAGTTACGATTATCGCTTTTGCAATTCGAACCAGTATATTTGGCAAAGCGTTTGTCAAAAAAACAAAGAGTGCTTGTGACCACACACCAGATGTGAAACTTCTCTTGCTAAAAGTGGATGTTAAATTCTATTGTGTTGTATTTGAATTGTATTAAGAAATTTAATTTAATATTATAATCTTACTACAGGTGATCCAATATCACCACCATTATTCTCTGCAGTACTCGAAGAGATATTTAAACAACTTAACTGGAATCGATTTGGAATCAATATATGGGGTCAACATTTGAACAAATTGAGATTTGCTGACGATGTTGTCCTAATATCACAAAAAGCGGACAAAATTCAGACAATGGTAACACAGCTGGCTTCAATTTGTAAAAACTACCGGCTATGCATAAATCAGTCTAAAACAAAAGTGATGGCCAACTCTACACATAAGGACATTACACTCGATGGCGTAGATATTGATTATGTTGAGGACCATATTTATTTGGGACGATTAAAATCATTTAAAAATCAAGAAGAAAAGGAGATAGATTAACGAACATCAAACGCGTGGCGACAATTCTGGAACATGGAGGAGATACTCAACGCAAAACTAAATAAACACACAAAAAAAAATATCTAATGGATTCAGCAATTTTCCCAGTTATGAAATATGGACTTCAAACATTGGGCTTAACAGCAAATCTAACCGGGAAATTAAGGATCTGTCAGACAAAAATGGAGAGGAAACTTCTCGATATAAGACTAATACAAAGAGTACGGAACGAAGAAATAAGAAGACAAAAGGACATCTTCGATGTAATAAAAAGGACGAAACAACTTAAATGGAACTGAGGAGGACACATATCAAGAATCACATATAATAGATGAACAAAACTTCTGATTAAATGGACACCACCAGCGACAAGACCAACCGGACGACCACGAACAAGATGGGTTGACGATATTAACCAATTTAAAAGCTATTGGTATCATGACGCAAAAGACACGAATTTATGGACAACTATGGGGGAGGCTTATACTATTTGCAACTAATTTTGAAAACAATGCTTAGGTATTTTATTTAAAAATCGCTTACAAAGTAGGACAAGAGTCTTATAAATTTTTGAAAGCCTTTAAATTAATTTAGGATTAATTTTAGAATTTGAATTTAATATATTTATTAATCTATTTACATCATTATATATTTATTAAAAAGGAAACGAAATTTAAAAAGAGAAAACAAGCAATAACAAAAAAAAATAAAAAATAAAAATTAATAAATAAATAGAAATAATCAATGATTTGCCAAATAGTTGAAAAGTAAACATTTAAATCTTCTTGTGCTCTTTACACTTCTCATACTTATGGGCAGAGAGTTCCAAAGGCGAATAACATGGACGAAAAATTGACGCTCAGTAACAAGAAAATTGTGACGAGGTAATATAAGAGCAAAAGACCTTGTTGAGTGAGGGAAGTTCAGCTTACAGTGTAAATAATCAGGCTGTTTTGTTTGAATGATTTCATGTAGATAGCTAAGTGAGCGAAAATTTAATAAATTGTCTAGACTACAGCCAGAAATGCGAACAGCAAAAGAGGAAACGTGGTCATAGCGGCGTAGATTATAGACATAACGGGCAATGTTGTTATATGCGACATTTAATTTGCGGTTAGTGGCAGAGTCCAAGTTGCAAAAAATTTCACATCCATATAACATAATGGGTAGTAGAAGCGTTTTGGCAAGAAGAAGTTTGGTTTTTGTTGGAATGAAACTTCGAGTGACTTGGAGAACACGGAGACTACCATATACTTTACCAATTACTTTAATTAGGTGGTCGTTCCATGTGAGGGAACGATTGAAAACCATTCCAAGGTTTCTAGCACTGCTAACATATTCGATTCTTTCGTTTTCAAGATTCAGTGGTCTTAACACTGATAAATCAAAGATTTTGCGATAGATGGGGAGAGCTGTTGATTTTACAGGGTTTAGGCACAGATGATTTCTCTTAGACCAGCGAGAAATGAAAAAAAGGTCCTCATTCATTAATGCAACGGCATCATTTTTTTCCCCAAACGGTCGACTTATCAGAAGCTGCACATCATCAGCGTAAAGATGAATTTGACAATGTTTAACAACTTTTGGAAGCTCATTTATGTAAAGTGAGAAGAGAATTGGGCCAAGAATTGATCCCTGTGGCACTCCATTCAAAACATTGAGAAAGGTCGATGATTGACCATTTGCCACCACGCATTGTTGCCTTCCGCTAAGGTACGAGAGAATAAGCTTACAGGATTCTATAGAAAACCCAAAGAAATAACGCAGTTTTTTACATAAAATTGAATGGTTAACGGTATCAAAAGCCTTTGAGAAGTCTAAAAGCGTTAGAAGTGTAATATGATCCTTGTCCATTGCGGTTCTTATTTCGTCAGTAACAAAAAGTAGGGCGGATTTGCAGCTGCGCTTAGGTCTAAAACCAGACTGACAGGTAGTTAACAGGTTGTTAATCGATAGATATGTTTGTATCTGCTTCATAATGGTTTTCTCAAACACCTTTGATAGAAACGGGAGGATAGCAATGGGTCGGAACTCCGTAACAATACCCGTTTGCTTTTTAGGAACGGGAATAATTTTAGCCTTCTTCCATTCTGAAGGGAACTCGGATGTAGTTAAGATACTATTGAATATATAAGCTATAAAGCGCAGTATATGAGGATGCAATAACTTAACGAACTTAGGTTCCATTAGGTCGAGGCCAGTAGCATTCGATTTGATAGATAATATTGCCTCAACTATGTCTTCTTCTCGTATTCTTATAAAGCTCAGGGAACAGTTAACACCTGTTGATTCCTCTTCAATAGGGGAATCAATAGGTGTAACAACGTCAAATGATTGTGGCGTGGAGGTGAACTTTTTGTTGAGAGCATCACAATCGATGTTATCAGCAGACTTCGTAGGTTGCTTCCCAATACCGATTTCTCGCAGGTTTTTCCATAACTTTTTTCCAGATACTAATGGACCAACTTTGTGTTCGTAGTAACGCCTTTTTGTTGTTTTGATCAATACGACGACTTGATTGCGAAGTCTGCAATAAGATTTGTGGAAGTACTCCAATTTGAACCGCCTCCATTGACTGTAAGCGGCATCTCGTTTCAACATTAGAGCAGAGATGTCGCCATTCAGCCAAGGTGGAGACGTATGCTTAATGAGACGGGTTTTTAAAGGAACATGAATATCAAAAAGTTGATTGACGTTATGCCGTAAAAAACAAATTTGTTCATTTACATTTTCCATGAGATATATTGAGTTCCAGTCTATGCAATTAAGGTCGCGTACCAGTTCAGATGTGTTTAAATTTTTATAGTCTCGGTATTGGAAACTTTGTTGATCAACTCGACAAGCTATATCCAGACTTACAAAAATTAAATCATGCTTGGAGAAACCAGGTGCCAAAAGCTGAGTGTAAAGCATTACCCTGCCAACATCGCTAGCAAGATAAAGGTCTAATAGTGAGCTAGACTCTTTAGTAAAGTGGGTAGGGGCGGAGTGGTTAACGGGGCTCAGATTGAGTGTCTTGAATGAACTTAGAAAGTTAGCAGCTAAACGTTTATCCAAGATATTACAGTTAAAATCACCACGCTTAAACTTTTCCAAATTATAAAAAAATATATTTTATGTATTATAACTTAAATAACGACATATAAATACTTCTAATAACAATGTAATAATAGAAAAGAAACATGTACCTATCTAATAATGTGATGAAAAATTTGTAATCCTCATAGTAAATAAAAGCTTATAATAATATAATAATAATAATAATAATAATCCAGCGCAGTACATAAGTGTATTATTTTCGTATCGTTACAACTAAGATTTATTTTAATCAAATGCTTCAGTAGCCTAGTGTCTGTGTAAGGCTTAGCTCTCGGATTTTTTAAGCAGGTCCAGTGTACCCATTTAAGTATTCACTTTAAGAATTAAGTTGGAAAAAATGGAAAAATTGCTTGAATCTCGGAAACAGCGTCACCTATCGGGTCCAAAAAGATCCTATCTTTCAAGTTGCAAGCAGTGTTGTCATAAAAATATTTTTAGAAATCTGCAACTATGACAACACAAAATCGGTAAGTAATGTTATAGAAAAATCCTATTTTAGAAAATTTGTTATTTATGTAACAATAACAAAATACAGCGAATTCAAGTGTGCAACAAATGTTAAAATTTGTTAAAAAGACAAAATATATTATTGCGGATGCAAACAAAATCTGAGGCGCCGATTTCTGTTTTTTTTTATATCTGCAACTAGGTTGAAAATCTGCAAAATGCAGACAAATCTGCACTTATGGCAACTTTGGTTACAACTTACAACTAACTATACACACCGCCACCCACAAAATTTCATTGAAATCGGTTGAGTGGTTTAGGAGTCGAGAGCGGCGACGTAGTTTTGGCGATGACATAGGCTAATTGCCGCCGTCGCCATCACACAGAATTTCCATCTCGGTCGAGTCGATTTTACTCCCAAGTCGCTCCTATAAATGTTTCACACCAAAAAAAATTGACCTCAACGATGAAATCCATAAACGTTTTGAGTGTTTTTAAAAATCGTGGGTTGATGTCTTGGCACTCGTGGCTTCGCTCTAAGTTTGTCCGGGATGTTAGAGCAATTCTTAGTTCGGGAACACGACAACATTTTAAATTCTCGCAGAAAAATATAAAGCCGCGGCGCACATTTTTATGGACAAAAACTGTCGTATTCCCCCTCCATGATTTCACACATTCCTCCAGAAGTTCCTAAATTTGTTCATAGATATTCTTATATTTATATTTTTTTACGTTTAGTCAACCTTTTCAATCTCGGTAAACAACCTCCATTTTTAAAGAGTTTGATAGGGGTTTGGTTACAGCCAAATATCTACCTGAGTCACTTAAGGTATACTGAGAATTGGTGAAAAAACCTATGAGCCGTCCAAACTTAAGTGAGAAGATATTTTATTTTGTTTGCGACGACTGTCAAGAAAGTCTTGGAATTATCCCAAACTTATATTAAATTATATTTTTTAGAAGCATCATCTGGAAACTATTTAAAAAGGAAAACCAATCAAAAAGCAAAAACTTGCGGTTAAACAAGATAAAACACAGAGATATATGCTCAAGTGCAATATTTTTTAAATTTTTTTGCCAATTTGCATTGTTGTATTACAAGGAATAAAATTAGAAAACATTAACAATCAACACCAATTTGAATTGAATTGTTCACGAAATCTAAAAGTAGTTGGGGCGGCAACAATAACCAAATTCTGTAGGGAAATTTTTTAACCGTAATGGCCCACTGGGGATGGCGATGGGCTCGCTTTGGTGTCTGGTCTTTTGTGACGATCTCACAATCCCAATCCCAACCAACCTAACCTAACAATTTACTAAAATTAATTTATAATAGTAAACGGCCGAACAACAGCGTATTTAATTTGCTCCTATTAAGAAATTTAATACCTTTATTTTGGACGATTGGGTAACACTCGTCTTCAAAGTGACATTAAGAGAGGATTTATTTAGCTATTGCCCGAGGTAAACCTGGCTTTCGCAACGTTAACATTTGACGCTACATTTAGCGATATTTTTGCAACTATATTTGTTTATTGGTAAAGCGTTTTGGAAAGTGTAGAGTTTTTGCGTAAAATGCCAGACTAAAGTTGATTATTGGTAAGGCCGAATGTCTATATAATTAATTGTAACTAAACTTTTCGCGAAAAAAAAAAAACAGCAATACAAATATCTGTGCACAACAATTATCAGGAGATGGTGGTCATAAAAAAAGGGGTCATCAATTTAAAGAATTCTTTATACTGACGACGGATGTGAAAAAAAGGGAAAGGGTGTCTTTCCACCAACCCTTGAAAAAAAAAGAAAAAAAAAGTTTTTTTTAACTAAAGGGTTTTCCAATAAGAGGTGTTATTTTGGTATTCAAAGAAAAATGACATTTTTCGAGATAAATTATCGGATGTTTATTTCGTAATAAAGAGAAAGGTATACCGTTAATAATGAAAGACAACATCAGCCAAATGGCCACCACGAGCACGCATACAGGACCATATCCTTTCACAATAACACCTCTTATTGAAAAACCCTTTACAAAACAAACGTCTTGCCCATTGCTTTTCAAAACTCAAAAGAGCGGTCATTTCCAAGCACAACAAAAAACAACAGGCAAAATCCGTGACATTTTATTGGTTATCTATCCCAACAGGATATATATACGTCATAATGACGTCGGCATGTCGAAATTGGCCACGAAAATCTTAGCGCGTGTTGCTTTAGGCTTTCTTTGCAGCGCCAATGCTTTACTTCTCTCTCGTTATTTCCACATTGGTTGGATCTACTGTCGATCTTCACCTCGAATGCCATATACCTACGTATTGGAGTTGCGAGCCATAAACCGTCCAACCCTGAAGGCGGGACATTTTCAAAGACATATAGCCTTAACAATGCAAATATTCACTTTGTACCATACAAGTATACACGGAAATGACGAAGCCGACAAGATGGATGGAAAAAGTAGACAAATTCCTCTGCTTCGTCTGGATTTGGAAAACAACTTAAAACATAGGGTTTGGGTGCAGAAAAAAATATAAGCTCTGAATATCTGAAATAAGTAATCTTTATATGGGAAATTCAAATGTAAACGACAAACATGCTCGAAGAATACGATTGAAGAGATATTCAAAAACAGTTCCAATCTATCGTTATTAACATGCTTTGGGACCGTCATTATAATTACTCAATGAGTCTTAAAGTACTTACCGAGCAAATTTGAAAACGACTCCACTCCAAATTCTGTGTCATGATTTTCAGGTATTTTATTTGTCCCATTCAATTAATTCTTCAGCACAGCACTTCTTCAATAATTCGCTATGTTACATCTAATCTTTGGAAGAGGTTAATAATTCCTGGTTTTTCAAAAACTATTTACAACGTTTAAATACTCGTACTTCTGTGACGTTCGTTCTTTCACAAGTCCCTTGAAATTATAAGAAGACGCAGGCAAGGGCAAACTTTCAATCGCTAGGATTTGAAAGGAACTACGTGTAGTCGTCGAAAGTTCCTCGTGGCTACGAACGACAAGAAACTGGTCTGAACTTTGATTTATTGTAATAACATATCCCAATGATGTAGAGCTCGCAAAGTGTATTAAGAGAACCCTTTGCGAATCCTTGAAAATCTGTATAGCTTAAAAATCCCACAGCTAAATCCTTACATGGGGTAGTTTTATTTTTTGTCTAGCTGAAACAAAAGTCGAGAGGAATTTATTTTGCTTATTGTTGTCTTCTGTTTGTTTTCATTTTCGTTTCTCGTCGTTTTTGGCTAAACTGTTTTAGGAAATTAAAATTGGTTTGATGTTGGTGGCGGTATTTGGGGTCTGTCGGTTATACGTGCATGTCTGTAGTTTTCTATGGAAAATTCATTTTCATTAAAAACACAAACACACAAAGACATTGAATTGGGACTCAATCACAAGGGATGACAATTGAAATTGATGAAACGGATATAGACTGTCTATGGTTGAGAGGGCCATTCAGTAACATAATCTCGGATTATTGCCTTCTAATGAATGGTAGATTACGGGTAGATATGTATCTCGTTTAAATTAACAACAAACTTAGGTCATTTAGAGTAATATTGTCCAAGGAATTTTGGCGCTGGAGGAGGTTTATTTCCCTTTTGTTCCATTCAAAGAAATGATGATATTGTGACAACATGATGTTGGATCTGTGACAAGAAAATGTTGCCATTATAGATTGCCTGTGTGATTTTATCAATTGGATCAACAAGGGTTCGTATATCATTTGGGGGCTTTTGGACGTATCCTTAGACGGAAATTGTGAGAAAAAAGAATACTGCCCGAGTGTATATTGCGTATGAAATGTTGAGGAGCAAAATTAAATATTTTAGTAGGTACACTCATGAACATCAGGGGGTCAACCCCCGATCTTTGAACAGATAAAAGACATCATATTGAGAGAAGGACATTTATAAAAAGCACCAAATCTTCGCTTAAAATTTTGTTTTGTCAGTTTGGCACTCTCCCTTTTGCTTTTGAATATACATTTTGTATGGACGACGATGTCTGATTTTAAAATTCGATGAACTATAAAGGAATAAAGGCACTGCCCCCTTTTAAACGTTGCTACAGATTTTAGGGTCTTTCCTCATGGTTTAGAGTTTATCATTGCTATCTGAATATTCACTGAACTTTCGGAGCTCCATCGGAGGAGCTATTCCTGGATGCGGCAATTAGAATGTGTCCTAAAGAGCCGACGTCACTTTCGGAAATCCGTTGTCATCAGGATGCATTCACTTCTTAACCATCAGCTTAAAAGTGTATTAGGTCGATAGTTCACAACTCATTATCGAAGTCTAATATTTCTTAGGTTTATATTCATGGACACATAAGTCCGCTGTCAGAAGTCGAAATTTAGAATTCGTTAGGCCACTTATTGTTTTTATTTTATATGAAATTTGAACCAATTTTAGCTCAAACGCCAACCTCCAATGTTTAATTAACAAAATCGATAAAATCGATCCATAGTCTCTAGTATAGGTTAGGTACTCTTAAAAGTATTTACTGGGCTTCAAGTTCACCCACTTTGTAAAAACGTATAAAGTTATAATTATAGTCGCACGAAACCTTATCCTTCATATCAAAAGTTTGGTTGATTGCTTTTTTTTTTCTTGTTAGATTGGTGATCCTGGTTTTCAATGACATTATTTCCTTACCTACAGATATTTTAATAGGTATATAAAATCTTCAGTTCGGTTTTTGCGTCGTCCGGTTAGAACGACTTAATGTCGCTGGTCCCTTGACTGTCGCTATATCCGGATTCTACTGTATTTAGATAAAAACTGAGCTTGCTATCAAGTTAGGATGACCATCTTACCTTAGGAATGCGTTTTTGTTACAATCCTTATCTAGGTCTATATGGTTTTTGAGATAAGGCCGATTTTCAAATGTGCTGCTATTCCATCTTTAGCGAAAAATTGGTTATGCATTATGCAACCATGTTAACCGCAAAGACATAAGCTCAAATATTAATTTTGGATAAAATCGCTAAGCCCATTTTCATGTAAGTTATTGCAAACAAAATTTTAGAAAAATGTTTTTTTTTTTGCACTTAGCACAGTGATTTATATAAATAAAGTGCACGACTGGGTCGAACAAAACTTTCTCGTTTATCAAAAGTTTTTTTGGTTGTTTTCTTATTTTATTAGAAAGGTAGGTAAAGATCTGAAGATCTGAGAAGCAATGCTATATAAAAGATGGCAGTAGGTACATAATAACAATGTGAGTTTTTAGAAGTTGAAGCTCTCAGTCGCCAATTCTGGTTAGAGAGTTATAAGCGCCTACTGTACTATTATAAGTTCTTACACTTTACCAGATTTTTGAGTACGAGAGCAAGCACAGTAGGGGTTTCTCATTTTTGATCTGCTAGGGAATGATTTTCTTTTTGACTGGAATATATTAATGACGCTGGCTTAAGTTGTCTATGATTGGAAGTACTGCTCGTTATAGATTGATATCTTTACATATAAATATATATATGTATATGCAAGTATTCAAAGTTTTTTTTTTGAATTTTCATTAGCAGTTATAAACTGAATATCACGATTAACATGTGTGAGGGTGCAAATGCAGTGCAGGATATTTTGATTGTTGGAATCATTTTAAGGTGCATATTCAAAATGGTTGAAAAAAAGTAGAAGTGGGTAATATTTGCTAAAAATAAGTAAAAATTTTAAAGTGCGGTGTTGAGTTATAAAAAGGAGGTGGTCCGGAGGCTGATGAGGGCCTCGGATGCCCGTCCACATCCCAGGACCTCGAGCACAAAACCCAAGAAAAGAGGGACCATGGGTAGGAAGAGAAAGGGACCTGAAAGCAGACCTTGTTGCGGTAAAATTTAACGCAACAAAGTTAATATGTATGAACACAGATCGGCTTTTGGGTAGTTATTTTTGAGAAAAAATTAAAAAAACTGATTTAATCGATTTTTTTGAGAAAAACTAAGTACGGCATCTTATTTAGAATACTGATGTTATCGTTAATATGTATTTGGATCAAAATCGTTAGAGCGGTTTTTGTAAAATTTGGCAGACAAAACAGTACCAAATATTGCAATGTATAGTTTGAAAAATACCTACTATTTGTTAACTATATAGCTGGAAACCGATTATACGTTATTGTTCGCGATATAAGCATTAATTGGTTTTTAAAGTTTTATCGAAGTCAAAAATGGGGTTTTCGAGATACGAGCATTTTTTTAAATTAGCGTGTCCGGCGATTCGAATTAAAAATTAAGAACGCAACAATTTTAAGAACATCAATATTACTCTAAGTTTGCATTTTGGTCAAAATCGTTATTGCCGGTTTCAGGGAAACTACGGAAAACTAGATTTAAAAAAATTGACTTCGGTTGATTCGAATTAAAAATTAAGAACGCAACAATTTTAAGAACATCAATATTACTCTAAGTTTGCATTTTGGTCAAAATCGTTATTGTCGGTCTCAGGAAAACTAGGGAAAACTAAATTTAAAAAAAAATTGACTTTTTTCAAAAATAATACCGAGAAAAACTGAGCTGCCATTAAGTTGGAAATGACCATATAACCTTAGAAATTAATTTTTGTTGCAATCGTATGGACCGTTTTCGAGATATGTCCAAATTTCAAAAGCACCGTTACTCGAATTTTTAGCCAAAAACTGCGTATGTAGTCATGGTAACCTCAACCACATAAGTTTAATATCAATTTTGGTTGAAATCTTTAAAGCCGTTTTTGAGCAAATCAAACTGGTACGAACAGTTTGTATGGGAAGTACCATTAATATTGAGGGTACCTTGCAAAATAAAAAAACCGCCTCGAGTCCTACGCCCACAAACTCCAAATCCTAAGTTTGAACGAAATTCGGTCAGCCGTTTAGGCTGTAGGCCTGCGGGACAGACAGACAGACAGAATTTTGCGACCCACTTTTTTGAGTTCGTGTATCATCGTAATGTCAGAATTGATTAACATCTCGAGTTCGAAATTTTGTACGAAAACAATATCTTTCTCTTACTACGTAATGGAGGAAGTTAAAAATCATTGGTAAACCATCGGTTACTCGCTGTCAGCTTGGCTTTTACTTTGACAGCGACGGCTAGCAGAAGTTCCTTTTTAACACGTTTATGAATTCAATGAAATAGAGCAATCTTGCTTTTAGTAGTTTTTTACTGAATTTCATCTTTTCATTACAGACCGTTTTGGAGTTAAGGCCGATTTCCAAAAGTAGGTACTAACGATTTTGGTTTTCTTTTTTAGCGAAAACTGATTATGCATTAACGTAAACCTCACCTACTTAAGCTCAAATATCAATTTTAGTTGAAATCGTTTTAGCAAATTTAAAAAAAAAATCAAATTTGCTTGAAACCGTTATATGGGATTTAATAATGAGCAAAAAAAAAGTGGCCCCGAACAGTAAGCCCACAAACTCCAAATCCGAAGTTTGAAACAAATTCGTTCAACCGTTAAGGCTGTAGATCTCAAGAGCCGACGGAGAGACCGACAGAATTTCGAGACCCATTTTTTTGAGTTTCTCTATCATCCTAATTTCAGAATCCATAAAAATCTCGAGTTCGAAATTTTGTGCGAATACCCAGGGACCCCAGACTAATAACAAAAAATCCCCTTTTTTAACACCAAAAAGATATTTTTTCCCCTTAAAAAAAAAATGTATTTTTTTCCCCCAAAAACAAAAACGCTTATTTATGTATCCCCATTTTGAATTTTACACACGTCGACATCGTGAATGTGAATAGCCGTCAAAGTCAAAATGTCACACCTACCGATAAACTTTTCCATTGTCCTAGATCCTACCGCCAATAGCCTCATAATCGAGTAAAACAGAAGACGCTGTTCTCTCTACGAGTCCACCAACACGTCCTTACTTAAAGCGGAGCAATACAACCGATACTACCAAATTTGTCGCATTCCCGTTTGTTTTCGTTGCATAGTATCTATATTATTACAAGATAAAAGAACAGAAATGTATTACACGCGCCTCATTAGCGATAGTAGAAGTTCTGAGAAGACACCCCATTTAAAGACAACCTCATTAAAAGCGAGCTTCATTTAATTTACTCGATCTATTCTGCGAGCGAAGAAGCCTCCTGCTTGCGCTACGAGGTATCTATTTCTATTTCCATAACATTCTTAATACAGCCCGTTTGCTCCAAACATCCAGCATCCCGTTCCTATGAACGTGCTCTTTTCACTGTACATGTACTGCGTGAGCTTCACATTTGTAATTAGTAACTGAAACTCGACTTTGCAGGTATAATTTAATTCTTCAAGTTGAAATCATCAAAACGGCAATGAACGTCATGGGCTGGGGTAGATGGGTGGATGGGTGGATGGAGTGGGCAAAGACGAATAGGTGCAAAAAGAGTCAGATATGCTTCGCATTAGCGTATGGGAGTGTTGCCTGCCATGTTAAAGGCAGTCCTGTGTGATAGGCAGAACCCTTCAGATTGGAGCACCCCCATTCGGCATAAATTACTAAAAGTATAAGGGTGGCAGACGACGAGATGTAAGGATGTGAGGCTTGTTATGTCGCCATGACCTGGCATGAGTCAGGTGGATTTATTATCCTCGTGTAATGACATTATTAGGCAAATAAACACACACTGGAGGAGAGATCCTTATGCGATCAACACTAACGTTCGGCTTTCTTCAAGGAACATAATTTGGCCATCCCCCTTCGTCCGAAAAAAAAAAAAAACAACAATGAGTATTAGGTAGGGAAGGCGACAGCCATAATCACATGAGTTGCTGTACTGAATTCCAAAGGGCACACGTTACTTTACATAAGTGTTTCCGCCAACCCTGTGTTCTACAAGTTTTGGGTGTTCGTCTGGAAGGTTATTCGTGTCAATTTGGTAATATCGCATTTGGATTTGATGAATTATTTATACAAAATTGTAACAGAATCCCGTGAAAGCGTTCGCCTGCAAAATTTGTTTTGAGAACAAAATGGTGAGAAAGGAAAATCTTCTATCTTTGAAACTTGGCAAGGCGTAGGTATACAAATCTACGCTCTAAGTGGCTGTTTTGGTAGGCGGGGAACTTTGTGAAGCTTGAGTAATTAAGAGGAGAAGCAAAACGTGTGTGGAATTGAATGAAATCTTTTAGTTTGTTTGGTGATTTTTATGTTTGGCAAATTTATCCTCACCAGTGGTGCCAATTTAGCATTTTTATGCTAAGTCTTGAATATTTAAAATATCAAAAAAATATGCAATATGCAATTAGCTTTACAAATAACGAACGCATCCATAAATAAAATAAATAGTTGGCGCAACAGGCCCGGAGGGACCCTAGGCCTAGCTTCTCACAACCATTCGTTTTGTGTGAGTTTTCATTTTTGGAACGAATGGAAGGGATCAAGGCCGTATCTAGAAAAATATTTCGGGGGGGGGGGGGGGGGGGGGATATGATCTTCAAAAAATAGCTTTTTATTTTATAGGTTGGAAGCAATTGAGGAAAATAAAATAATCCTAAATTTCAAATTTATTATAACAACTAGCTGACCCGGCAAACTTCGTTTCGCCCAAATTTGTTAATTTGTTAATAAATTCCGAGCATGTACCAAGCACTTGCTAATATATGTAATTCGACCAATTAAAATTCTTTATTCAAAAGTTATATTAAATGCAATAGAAATAAATGATGAATAGCAATGTTGATTTTTTTCAATCAAACCGCAATGATTTTGACGTGTCGTCCAACCTTCCACTTTTTCACTAAATTGACAAACATCCATCGATTATTCTTGCAATAAATTATTTGTCATAGCGAAAGCGAGACGCACGGGAAATTGAAGTCGTACGAATGGTAAATCGTTCTTAATAAGCGGAATAAGAATGTTTGCCTTTGAATTTTCCCCTTAAAATCATCACTTGTATGATATTTGATGTGAGATCCTTCACCATAAAACAAATGCGATCCGTTGCAAAGTTTCGGTACATTGATGTTTCGCAACAGAATTTTAACTGAACCAACTTTTAAATCCGAATTATGTAGATAAATATATAAATTATAAAAATTATAAAAATCGAACGATCCGTCCCCGAGTTATGAGTGCAAATCAATGTCTCTAAATGTCAAAGCCTTTCTTTTTATCGCAACCTCTCTCCAGTTCACTTTACGTACGTAATTGATAATACCCCTCTGTCCAATATTTCATCGAAAAAAGATCTTGGAGTAGTTTTTGACGTAACACTTAGCTTTTGCAAACACATTGAGTCTTTGGTTGCGAAAGGTAATCAGATCCTGGGTTTCATATTGCGGAATTCGAAAGACTTTCAAGATCCACATACTCTTAACTGCTTATTTTTTGCTTTTGTTCGATCTCATCTTGAGTACTGCAGTATAGTATGGAATCCATTTTATGAAGAATCCAAAAGCATCTTACTAGAGTATCCGTTCGTAGACTGCGATGGGATATTGAAATGCCATCTTACGAGACGAGGTGCAAATTATTTGGTATCTTACCTCTTTTTAAGCGTAGGCAATATTTTTCAATTATGTTTATTCGTGATTTGATAAATGGACATATCGATTGCCCTTTCCTATTATCATTAATCGGATTTTATGCTCCTTCGAGAGCTCTTAGAAATCATCTTTTATTTTATATACCTTATCATAGAGTTAATTATGGATACAATGAACCAGTTTCCAGATGTCTTAGGGAATCCAATAAATATTGTAGTATATTCGATTTTCATTTAACTAGGGATTCATTCAAGATTAAATTAATTCTATTATTAGGCTTTGGTGGTAGTTTTTAAGTATATTCTTTGTTAAGTAATCTAGCGAGAACAGTTGATGTACTCATTTGATTGATTGAAAATAAAATAAAAAATAAATACGGACGTCAGTCTCTTTTATATGTAACTGTACCCACCCGGCTTTGCCCGTACCTTTCGTATTAAATCTTGCTCACATTTCGCAAATTGCTTTATTTGGACAGCGTCCATTAATAATTTTCATTATACAACTTTAGAAATAGAGTTTGATTTTATTTTTGAATGGGACGTGCCAAAATCCGTTTTCTTATCCCGCTTGTGTTTTTCAAAGTACCACCTATAGAGTCTAAAACTATCCGAAATTTAAAACTGGAAGCAACCATATCCATCTACAAAATTTCAATCAACTTGGTAGAGCTGTTTCGGAGATCGGCAGCAGCGCCACCTATCAGGTCCAAAAGTATCCTATCCTTCAAGCGGAAACGAAGAATATAAATCTATAAAATTTCTTTGAACTCGGGTGAGTGATTTTGGAGATCGTGAAACAACGCCATATAGTGGGTCAAAAATCCTATCTTTTAAGTTTGCGTTAACCTAAAACACAACAATACGAACATAACAAAAGAAGAATCATAAAAATTGACCCAGTGGCTATCGAGTTATATCATCATCATCGAGTTTCTTCCCGAAAGAATTATATGTATAAATTAAGATGATTATTATTAAAGAAAATTTAACTAAACTGAAAAACGACATATACGCCTACAACGCCACATGTTTCAGTTTTTGTTAGAAATAATAAATTAATTATTTTATATGTATATACATATGTATATAATAACTCCGATCGAAGCATCTATTTTAAACGATATTCATTTTTTACATCCTCCTTGACGATATTTATAGCACGCATTATGTCAATGTTATGCCAAGCGCCATAAGGTTACATCAAAAAAGTTTGAATTGTAAAAGCGCTATGGTTACATTAGATATAATTTGGTGGTTAAGTATTCTTAAATTTTCTAATTTTCCGCGCAATTTTCTTAATTTTTTCTTTCATAAGATTTTTCTCCTGGCAATAACAAAAACAACAAAAAAAGAATTAGTGAAATCGGTCCAGCCGTTCACGCGTGATGCCGTGACCAAGGGAAATATGGATTCGTTTTTCGGGAATAGGTAGGAAGGTGGAAAGGTGGGAGACAAACACTTCCTTTTCTTTTTGTGCGTTACCTGAACGCAACAACAGCTTGACTCAATGCGATTCGGTCGAAGTCCATTTCTCGCTCCAATTCTCGATTAAATGCGTCAAATCAAAGCTTTGTTGCGCATTTCATCTGACATCTCCAGTTCATTATCCGATGTCACAGTGCGAATTCGATGCAAAATATCGTCGGCCATAATATCATCTTTGTATAATCAAAGTACCTATCTACTTCATTTCAAAAAGTTACTTAATGTAACATAGTAAACATAATTTATTAGAACAAAGTTTTTAGGTACCTATATTTAAAAAAAAAAAAACAAAAAAAACTTCAAAATTGTTGACAACAACAATTTGCTTGGAAAATAATTAAAATAATTGACAACAACAATTGCTTTTAAAATTCAAAATATTTTTTTCTTATGGGAAGTGTCACTTCTTGATTTCTGTCCAGTTAATTTTTTTTTCAAAGTGTATTTCCCCATACAAACTTTAATTTTCACTTCAATTTTTCTTTTTTCCTAAACCTTCGCGGAGCAATTACGAACAAATCCGCAAAAGGAAGTATCCAATTTGGTCCAGTCGTTTTCGAGTTTTAAGCATCCGAACAAACCAAGATCCATTTTTCTATATATAAGATGATAGTAGTAACAGTTTAAAAAAAATAGCTAATTCAACATAACAAATTATAAAAAATTATAAAAATATAATTGAAAAAAGTCAATGCTATGTTTGATTTGATTTGAACCTTTTTGCATTTAGGTAATTGGCCGAATTGGATAATTTTTGTTTGGATTTGCTCTGTTCTCGTTTTAAAAATGTGCACTTGTTAAGAATTTCGGGGGGGGGGGGGTTCAAACCCCTGTGATCCCCCCCCTAGATACGGCCTTGGAAGGGATCTACAATTTTATGCCGACTCCAAACGGCTAATTGAGAAGCTCTTTCAAGACAGTCATACTCTCGGATGTTTGTCAGACGTTCGCGAGAGGTGGCGCAGTGAAAAAAACCATAAGTTGGAATTTTGGGTTTTTGCGGGACTCGAACCTCGACCCCTAGCGTAGTAGTCCGACACACTAACCACTAAGCCACTGCGCCTACGCATCCATAAAAACTGTCTATATTTGACATTACTGAAAATAAGTATGAGTGGGCACATTCAAGAATCTAATTTTCTTAAATCGACTAAATTGGTCTGGATAAGATGTAACCTGAACGCACCTAGATTGGTCGGGAACGTCACTTTTTCTGCGTCAGCCACATATCCGAATTGTCAGCTTGTTACTCAGTCACAAATTTCTTGACTAGATTCGTCGGCTAACCCTCCATAAACGTCAACTGAAACAGCTGCTAGGAAATAATTGTTGTTGTACTGCAAATAAAGAATTCTAGGAAAACTACAAGCAAGAACTAGGTTTTAGTTCTGGGGAATGGATGTGCAAAAATGAATTTAAGAACTGGGAGGGTATCCTCGAACAAGACATCCTAGGGTAAGAAAAAGTTATCTGCAAAATTTGCAAGACTTAAATAAGGCCGAAGTTAATTTTTTTTAAACTTAAGCATATTTTGTTTTATTCCCCATACTCGTAATCTAGCACTTTTTGGCATATTCCGCTGGAAATTTTCTGGCAATACTGGTCCTCACTCATAAGTGCTTTCAGAGTGCAGACTTAAAAACTGTTCAATTTGACCAAGATTCCGAAAGATAGAGGTACCTACCTACCTATTTTTTTTTTTTTTTTAAATTCGTCGGAATACATTTTTCTCGAGCGAAGCCTTCAAAATTCGTAATCATTCGCCATCGATATTTTTGTCTAATGGGGCTTTAAAAAATTTCGCTCTGTATATCCAGCAATCTTTTGAAATTTGGCGTCTATTGACCTGTCGACATTAAGGTGCATATATGCCAGAATTTCAGCGAGGCCATATGCCTGGGTCAAGTGTTGGAAAAACTTATTCATGTTGGCAAGTCTGACCCCTATCGAAGCCGCTAAGGTTATACTTTACTATCTCGAAATCTAGTACCAGCGTTGCCAAACGGTCAATCGAATTTGAAATGCGAACATGCGGGAAATACCTAAATACATCGAAAATGTTGCAGTTTGAAACCATCCTGAAAGAATTTACACAATTCCTATGCAACTTTGTTGAATTTTTTGTCTATACAGGGTGGCGCAAAAGTAATCCTCCTATCAGAAAATGCTATAAATTTTGCGATTGACCCCTAATGTCAGTTCTGTTTTGACATTTGTGTAGTAAACACATGCGAAATACACGTTAATAAACAATGTTACGCTACACTGCTCCAGAACGCGGAATATTGGTGACTATTTATTTGAGCAATAATCGGTCGGTGACTTTGGCACAACGTGAATTTCGTCGCAGATTTCCTAGCCGTCCAACGCCTACTGGTGAAACACTGCGACGTTTAGCCGCTCGCCTCCAAGAGACTGGCATAACACGAGATGCTGCCAGGCGTGGCAGACCCCGGAGTAGCCGTTCTGCAGAGAATATTGCTGCTGTAGCCGAAGATGTCATGGAAGCGCCGTCGACATCGACTAGACGACGTGCCACGCAAATGGGTATCAGTCGACGGTCTTTACAGCGAATTTTGGTCAAGATTTGAAGATGTTTCCGTACAAAGTCCAGAAGGTGCATCAGCTGTTAGCTGCTGACCGCCAATCGCGTCTAACATACGCTCAAGCCATCCTTAATCACCACCAAGAGGAAGATGATTTTTCACCAAAAATAATCATGAGTGATGAGGCCCATTTCCATCTTAGCGGGTACGTAAATAAGCAAAATTTACGCTTCTGGGGCACTGAAAATCCGCGTGTAACCCACGAAGAGCCATTACACCCGCTCAAAGTCACTGTATGGTGTGCTGTTTTCGCTGGAGGAGTCATCGGACCTTTTTTCTTCGAAGACGTCGCGGGCCAAACGGTTACTGTGAATGGCGAGCGCTACAGAGCAATGATCAACGAGTTCTTTTTGCCGCAACTTGATGAATTGGGATTGGAAAACATGTGGTTCCAACAGGACTGTGCAACGGCACACATGCGCACTGCACGTGCCACAACCGATATGTTGAAGGATGCATTTCTCGGGCGCCTAATCTCTCGTTTTGGCGATTTGCACTGGCCAGCAAGATCGCCTGATTTGACCGCTTCAGACTTCTTTTTGTGAGGCTTTTTGAAGTCGCGGGTTTATGTTAACAAGCCTCAGGCTCTTGCAGCTCTTAAAGACAATATCCGTCAAGAATGTGGTGACCTATCGCCGGAAGTTTTGGCCAAAGTGATGGAAAATGCCATAAAAAGGGCTCAAATGACAATCAACTTTGGCGGCGGCCATTTACATGACATCATATTTTCGACTTGATGTAAAAAAAATTAAAAGACCAAATAAAAATAATCCACAAGAAGAATCAAAGTTTTTAATTTTTTTTTAAATTACAGCCAAAAAACATCGGAAGGTTATTTTTGCGCCACCTGTACATTTTACAGATGAGGTGAGTGATGCTTAAATGCGGGAAAAATATTTAAGGCACTATTACAAAACAAAAAAACTATAACATTTTCGTAATGGCATGAGCTGTTTTTTTAAAGACTTGTTTTGTAAACAAAAGTAGTCCAATATCTTTGGGAAAACAATTAACTTTCACTGCAAATATAGTTTTGGAGGATCGATCTATTGTTTAAAAACATTTTAAAACAACACACACATTAATTATTTCATCCTCGATTGCCATGCTCAATTTTGGTTGTGTACACAACAGAACGAAGAATCTCTAAACTACCTCATTCTTAAGTTTTATTTAGTCAGCGTTTCTCACGTTCGCAGAATGCCTATAGTTTTAATTTATTTTTCCTTGGAGGCACATTTTACGGTTACCAAAAAGGATTATATAACGAAATACAAAGAAAAAAAAATGCATAAAACCCCAGATTTCCCCCTAAACAACTTCTACCCCCAGATTTTCCCATACGTCGACCAAAAAAACCCCTAAATCTTGGGGGAAAATCTCCACTGGCAACGTTGGCCATGAAATTGGCATGTGTACAAGTGTTTCTAAAGGTATTTCCAGAAATATTCGATTTATTCTTTTTCGCCCAATCAAACTTTCCGTTCAAATCCTGCGTTTCTACTTTATACTGCCCTAGTTCGGTTGATTTAGTTATTACAGGCGGGAGATGGTGACTTTCATGAGGCGAATGCTGCTCAATGCAAATTCTCTTAGGATCGGAAATTTATACATTTTTCGGTAGTTGCGTTGCCTGTTTCTGAATGACCACCAGTATTACAACTCAACTCATTCCACTTATGGAAACCTCAACTCTATGATACTGGTAACTGAAGATAATTTGAAAACAAAGTCCAACTAAAATACATATACACCCACCTAACGTTTAATTACATTCACAGATTCGTAGGGGGAAGTTTTCCGAAAAGTTCAGCCACAACCCCACTACAATCATAGTTCGCTAAATAAATTCATAATCTGAACAATCATTCAACCGACTGCAGTGAACCATTCCTATGAGAGTGCCAAATAAAAACACACACACACACAGCCACAAACCCTCTGATCAAAAATATTGCAGCACAATAACCAAGTGAAAAATTAAATTTTCCATTCAAACAATGCACATTCAAATGGCTGAGTTAACAATCGTTTTGGGTCAATGATTTTACATGGTAAATGGACCAAGAGCAAAACCACTTTCCAAACATTTCCAGCTGAGCCAAAGATAGAAAAACCTCCCAGAGCGTATACTTTTTTGTCTACCTACATCTATATGCCAACAGAGTATACATATACAGTCCCTGCGAACCCCTCGGCAACAACTGGTGCTTCCCCAACCGCATTAACCGAGTGTCACTGGGTATTGTGCTGACAAATTCATAATCTTCCAATTTAGTCCTTGATCTGGATACAACTCAAAAATAGAGCATGGCTACGACTACGTACAACTACAAGTGTGTGCGAATGAATTAAAAAGAATTACCACCCCATTCACCGCACACACACACACACATACACCGCCAGAGAAACAAAATGAATTCCTCAATAGGAAAACTATGGAAAATTAGCAAGCAAAGTCACGTAGCTTCCAGCTTTTTGTGTGATTTACGTTGCCTGGCGGCGGAAATTAGGGGCCGCATTGAAAGTACCCGAGTTGCGCGTACACCATACCAGCACAGAGTCATTCGAGCTGCTGCTTCAATTTATTTGGAATTCATTGCACCGTATATCCTCGATTTTCATCTGCAAACTTTGCTGCAAGCATCTCCGACGCGTTATGAATTGTTTCTCTGATAGATTTGGTCATGGTGGCGTATGCGTAGCCGTGTTTTTTTTTTTCGTCGCGAATTAGTGTCAACTGTCAACTAGGGCAAATGTTTTCCCAGTGATTTATCCTTTATCGTCCGTGGGAGGCGTGGCATTTTTAATTAATTTTTTTCTTTTTCTTGTCACTTACTTAGGAATAAATTCACTTCCATCAAAGTTCAGGCACCTTAAACTGCTGGAGAAACTTGAAAGTATGGTCAAATTCCGAACGAACTGCTGGAAGATGATATAGACGCGCGGTATCTATCGCCCAAGTGCCTTGAAGAAGATGAAAGTTAATTGAAAACTTTAAATTGCTATTGGTATACAATTTCGGGACGTGTAATGGAAATTGAGGAACTGATTTCACAACCTTTCGATTCGTCCGCATCACAAAAGGAGTGTTTTACCAGGCGAATTGGCCTCCTTCATGGTCTGAGTTCGGTAGCTTGGGGGCAGAATTAAAATGGAATAGTAATTAAAAAGTCTGCTGGTATCTAACGAAGACTAGAGAAAGGAGAAAATTGGGTGTAGAGTTGGTTCATTGCAGTTGCGAACAGAGGCAGTATAGCCGCGGGTATACGGGAGCTGAATGAAGTACTGTTTGTACTTGATTTCAACAACATTTTCAGAATCACTTTATGGTCGGTTGAACATTTTTTTTTTAATTACTTACATAGTACAGAGTAGGGAGGTATAATTTTAGTGGTTTTGAAGCTGTTAAAAAGGCTTCACCGAAAGTTAATCGTGAAATTATTTCCTCGTGTGGGGATGCAAATGAAGTGGGATTTTCTGATTGTGTATAATCTTCATTCAGAAAATTACACAGCTACGATAGTCCTATTAAGGGCCGGTCTGTTCACAGCTGGTTAAAGCCTTGGTTAGGTTACCACAGATTTAGGTTAACCCATGATTATAAATCAGTGATAACCAATGAGTGTCTGTTGACCGTTTTTTCACTTCGGTCACCAAACCATAGCTTTGCAGCAAATCGTTACATTTTTCCAGTTTATTTGTCATTTAGTGATTGACCGAATCCATGGTTATATTTTTTGTTTTTCGGGTCCGTTTGTTTTTGATAAGCAATTTTTTTAGGTAGGTATTTTATTAAAGTATTTATTTTTAGTAAACTTAATAAACACAAAAATGAATGTCATAACCAAATTATACAGGAATTTTTTAAGAACTAAAGAATGAAACTTTGTATTTGTTAATCAATGATTTTTTGAGAAAAAAACCGAAATAAAGCCAAAAACAATAAAATTTATTCCAAGTTAACAGGCCTCATGTTAATTTATTCAACGACAATCGCAAATTTCTCGTTCTCTCAATATTTTTCCTAATGCGTGTGCTTTATCTCAATTTATGAGAACTGTCAAAGGCCAAAAAATGTTGAAAATAATCTTACTTTATCCTTTGCATCCATTATTTTGGCGTGTTGTGTATTTTATATTTATGTGTCAGTTGAAAACTTCAACAAAACCGATGTGAAGGGTTTTATTGGTTCACTCCATCTTGCGTTACATATTCCTTCGTTTTATTATTTGCATTTTTCTTTTTGTTCAAAAGCTTTTCTATATCAGCTACGTCAAAATGAATACCTACGTAGTCCTTAAAAAATCTTGAACAAAAGGAATTACAGAAAATCAGTGGTTAAATCTCATTAACCGCTCAAAATCGGATGGTTATCGATTTCACTGGTTAACTAACCAAACTACTGATTCTTTGGTTAATATTTTGCTGAACAAACACATTCGATGGTTACCAGCTGGAATAACCGATGATTAAAGATAACCAAGATTGAACAAACCGGGCCTAAATGCGCCACCTCTGTTTATGTAAGCACTTCAACTGCTAAGTTTGTTGCTGCAACAACCAAAAGAAAGGTGTGATGCCTTCAGTTGTATGGGTACAGCACATTTACAGAGCTGCGGTAACCAACAAAGAGTATTTGAAGACATCCAAGTTTGCTAATCAGACCCGCATACAGAGCTGCTAATAGCTCTTAACAGAGCTAATTGGAGACTGCCACAGTCTCTCAACAGATTGATTGTACCCATTTACAGAACTCTCAGAACCTCATGAAAGGCTGTCACAGCCTCAAAAACAATTGTGGTGCCCGTATACAGAGCCGCCACAACCTCATGAAAGGCTGTAACAGCCTTTTTTAAGATTTGTAGTAGCCGCAGAGCCATAAGAACTTCATTAAGAGGTTCCCAATGGGAAGCTGAGATAGCCTAGTAAAAGTATTCTAATACTCTCGTAAAAAGAGCCTACCTTGGTGGATGTTTTAGTCCTTTAGAAGCCTTATTTTTTTTCCTATTGGGGGGTGGAGAAATGCCTTACGCACCATAAGGAGGCCTGTTTGCGTTTACCATCCCCGTGTATCCGGCTCTCTCTGCATGCCTACGGGGCATACGGACTAAAACTCCTCCCAACCCTGTGGTTTCTGACACACACCCCTGGGACCGCTCTTCGCATTACTTCAAGGGGGCTGTAATCATACGCCCTTTCGGGCTCACGTATGCTTTCCCGGTATTGTTCTTCTTCTCTTTTCTTTCTTCTGAGAATATCTTCCACAAACTGACAGATTTTTCTCCAATTCGAGTCGCTCGTCATTATTTTGTCGATTTTGTTTTCTGAATTGAAGGTACCAAAGCTGCTTTCCAAGACTGTGCGTTGTGTTTTACATCTTCTGCAGGCAAAAAATGTGTGCATCCTTGCTCTTAATGACCTCAGAACCGATTTTGAAGTCGATTTGCGTGGGCATTATGTTCTTCGTCAGAAGGACTATCTCATCTTTCTCTGTTGCCAAACTCAGACCGTGCTCATCCATCCAGGAGGTTGTTCTTCGCATGACTAGGTTCAACTTTCTTTGCGCGTTTTCAGAGTCTCTTGCCGTTATCACTGCCGCGAGGTCGTCAGTGTATCCAACGAGGAAGGTGTCTTCGGGCACCTCCATCCGCAGTATGTCGTCATAGGAAATATTCCAGAGATCTGGTCCCAAAATTGATACCTGTGCTGCTCCAGATGTAACTTCCTTCCTTCGTGGGCCTTCTGTGGTCTCGTAGATCAGCTCCCGATCCCTGAGATAGTCCTTCACCATATTTAATAGATAAGCTGGGATGTTGTATCTATTTTCCAATGCATTTAGTATATCCCCCCACCTAGCTGAATTGAATGCATTTCTTACATCCAGGGTTGCCAGGAAAACAATCTTCTTAGAGCGCTGGTTTCCTTCTTGGTCGGTTTGGGCAGCCTTCACCACTTCTTTAATAGCTCCGACCGTAGAGCGACCTTTCCTGAAACTATACTGCCTTTCTGCCAAGTCTCCTGCTCTTTGTACTGCATCTGTGAGTCGTGATTTCAGCAACTTTTCCATGAGTTTCCCCGCATTGTCCAGCATACATAAGAAACTGTACGCCATTGGGGAGTCTGGGTCTCCTTTACCTTTGCTGTTCAGTACCAGTCATTGTTTTTTCCAGTTCTTTGGGAAGGCTCCTTCTTCAAGGCAACTGTTGTACATATTGAGCAGCAGGTTAGGGTATGTTTAGGCAGTCAATTTTATTGCTTCCGCTGGAATTCCGTCTGGGCCGGGTGCTCTTCTGTTTTGCATTGTCTGCACAGCTAATCTCAACTCTTCTTCGCTGAAGCCTGGGGATTCCTGTCGTCGGGCTGTTGTGTTGTCGAGAGGCCTGACCGGATGAGTTGGAAAAAGAGTATTTACAATGCTCTCCATCTTATCTTCGTTTATAGTAGGCGGTGCCGATTGAGCTCCCAGTTTCCGCATTACTACCTTGTAGCCTAGCCCCCAGGGGTCGCTGTTTCGCTCAAATCGATGGCCTTCTTGAGCTCGGATCTTTTGGTTCTGAACTCCGCTAGAGCTTCCTCTATGTTTTCAGCGTGTCTTCTCCTTCCCCTGGTGACTATGCGCCTGAGCTGTAGACATCTCATTCGGAGCTCAGCTATCTCGTCTGACCACCAGTACACTGGGTTTCTGCTTCTGTTGTTGCTTTTCCTGGGCATTGAGGCATCACATGCGAGCCGTATCAGTTGCATTTTGGCTTCAGCTTTTTCTTCTGCGGGTCCCTGTACTTGGAGCACAGCACTTTCTCCTTCTCCAATGACGGATTTAAAGAGCTCTTCGTTTAACCTGTTGATGTTCCATTTCGGTGCTAGTGTACGGTTCCAGAGAGGGGTTCGCTGGTGTTAGAAGCCTTATAAGCATCTTATACTTAGCCTGAAATTTGGAAAGCTCAGAGTATGGCAGTTGTTTCTTGAAACTTGATTCAAAAAAATCGAAATCAATTCTGACATTACGATTATAGATGAACTCAAAAAAGTGGGCCGCGTCTGGCTGTCTGTCCGTTCTTCCATAGGCCTACAGCCTAAACGGTTGCCCGGATTTCGTCCAAAATTCGGATTTAGAATTTGAGGGCTTACAGTTTGGAGCCGTTTTTTTTTTTTTGCAAGGTAACCTCAATATTAATGGTAGGTACTTCCCATCTAAAATGTTCATACCAGTTTGATTTGTTCGAAAACGGTTCTAACGATTTCAGCCGAAATTGGTGTTTAAATAGGTGAGGTTACCATAACTGCTCACCCAGTTTTTGGCTAAAAAATCGAATACCGGTACTTTTGAAATTTTGACATATCTCGAAAACGGGCCATACAATTGTAACAAAAGTTAATTTTTAAGGTAATATCGTCATTTATAACTTAATGAAAAACTCAGTTTTTCTCTGTATTATCGTAAATTGGATTTTTGAAAAAGTAATTTTCTTAAAAATTTTGATTTCTTTAGTTTACCTGAAAAAAACGACAATAACGATTTTGATCAAAATACAAACTTAGAGTAAAATTGATATTCTCAAAACTATCGCGTACTTAGTTTTCAATTCGAATTACCGAAAACGCTTATTTTAAAAACCAAAATAGCAAAAAATTGTTGCAGACTCTCGTAAAAAGTACCAATTGCAATTTTAGTCGCACAACGGTCACGCTGGTTGGCAGAATTTTTTTTTTGTATTGTTTTTCCGTTACACGGATTCTAGTTGACAATACACCGACAGAAAAACAAAATGCCGAGTTAGGGGTCCCAGTATGATTTGTCTACGACAATACTTGCGCATCTTATAATTTTTGAAGACACCAAACTTTAGTTCGTAGGCCAAGAACTCCCATTTTGATGTCTTAATCTACGTTGGCTTTGATTTAGTTATCCATTCCCTGTTCGGACTGAAACGAAAGGGCCCAACCCATAGAATCCGTTGCACCGTCGCGTCGTCGGAATCGTCGATATTGACGTATTCAACGGAACGAGCAGTCCCATAGAATCCGTCGCTTATGGCATATGGTGACAGGAGGCAGTGTTTTAAGTACTCTATCATTATTTGTCCCATGAAACAGGGTAATTTTTCCCTTTCCACTGTACTCAAATTCCGTTTTAAATAATTTTGTGAAAAAATCTTACTTTTAAAAGTTCAATTAATATTATAAGGAAAGACATTAAATTACCTTTGGTACAAAATAGCAGTTTGTTATTATTATGATGATTACCTTTTTGTACTAGAAAATGTTTGTACTAAAAATTCTTCCTAAAAGGCGATTTAAGTCTGTTTTTTTTATGTGTTGATTATTATGGTAAAATGTAGATACATATTTTGATAAAATTAGAAACAAATAAATTTGTTTGAATGTTTTTTGCAGCTTTTTCTTTTTGGCCACGGAAGGCTTTTAGACAACGAAATTCCCTAAAAAAAAAAGAAGAAGAAATCCCACGATACAAGAGCACTGGTGACAACCGATGACAGTTTATGCTCTCAATTTTTCCATCAATGAAAAGGCGTCCTCTCACGCTGTGCCAACTACTGTCAACGGGTGCAACGGACAGAAAAGAAGAAAGTAAACCTATTTTATCCGTCGCATCCGGCACGTGCGCTGCTTATGGGACACCTTCCATAAGCTACTGTGTATTCGCAACGGACGCGACGGATTCTATGGGTTGGGCCCTTAAGTCTCACCCCGTCGAACATAGGTGTCCTTGAGTGTGTAAGAGTTGCATATTAGTTTCTAATTTCTTTTCATTTCTTTTTCATTAAAAATTGCCAAAGTATGATGAAAATGAAAATTGCTTAGCTTTCCACGATTTGCTCAACAGCGGGGACTTTTTTTTTTTGACTGCCGCTTTCATTGTTGTGATTTTGCATATTTTTCCTGTTTCCTTTTTATTTTGTGTTTCTTGAAAGAAAACATTTTTCTTTGTACCTTGTTCGTATTTGGAATTAAATGCGCGTCGGTGGGCTTAAGGCGTCCCCTTGAAGTCTTGACACCATAAATTCGAATAGTTTTATTCGCATTATTATATATAATATCAACCGGGCTCTATCTATTTCATGATATTTCAAAGAAACGGCATAATCCTTTGAAGAACCATATTTCTCTGCTATGCGTTTTCCACGAAAATGTTATAGTCAGCGTCAGCGTTTCGCTTCAATATCATCTTTGCTTACTTTCTGCTCCGATGAACCTTAATCCAATATAAACACATTGGGGAAATAAATATTAATTAAAACTGATTCATTGCTTTCTTCTACTTAAATTTATGATTCGGCAATCCTTCGTGGAAGTCCATTGGCCATGTATTTGAGCAAGGCGCTTCGAACGATATACTACGCACAATAATACGTTCACTTCACTGCTCTCGTGTACTTAATGATTTTGGATTTTGATTTCAGTATAATCCGTAATTTTCACAACCATCCCCATGACATTTTAACGCCCCGCTCACACCAAACGCAATCGGTTCTCAGAAAGGATATCCAGAGTATAGTGCTTGGATTTCAATTTTTAGGTATCTGGAAAGTGAAAACGGAAAAAAGTAAAAGTGATAACAGCGTGAAATACACGGCTGAGAGTGTGTATAATCGTCTGCTCCTCATATCATATCTCATTATAATAATATCCTGGTGTTTCCTCTGGGATTATTCGATTTGTTTATGGGATTTCGCTGCCTGTTTCAGGGGAATTTCTCGCATTTCACACAGCAAAATCCTCTCAAGTGTGGTTCTAGTCTTGAAAAAAAAAAAGGAAAAAAGGAAAACAACTCAAAGCGACAAAAACCCCGGCATCAGCTCTTAACTCAGCGTGCATTGAGGAGGCGTCATATTTTCAGATCAAAATGTAATCCCTAGCTGGCAGGTGTACGAAACTTGTTCACTTTTTAGTTGTAAATCCTTGCGAAGGGTGCTTTCCGTTTCCATTTCCGTTCAATAATACACATCTCTTTCTGTTGATTTTCTGGACTCACCATAATCATGCATATTTTTTTGTACGACGCCTTTTCTTTACATGACCGACCTTACCCCAATATCCTTTGTTTTTTTGCTATACATATTTTGTATTTATATATTTGTGTTTGTCATTGGAAAATCCCTTCGAATATAGAAGAAAGGATTTGCCATTTCCCAGTGATGCGGTTGAAAGAGTGAATTTTGAAAGGAGGACTAAAAAGAAAACAACAAATTATAGGTTCCTACCTATATATGTAGTAGACGAGTTTTCTCTGTGTAGTATAAATAAAAACAACACTTCTGTGGAAATGAAACGAACAAAATAAAATTGGAGCAGAATCGTTTTGCATTTGCAGAACAGGAAACTCCTATACAAAGACCGAAATGCCTTTGCAAAAGGAATATTCGGCTTCCATGTACACTCGTAACTATGTACATTGGTTTTTGCATCTTCATAAATTTTGTTTTTATTTGTTTTCGTATTTTCGGATTCATTACTGCCAGATGTGGAATGAAATCGGTTTCTGAATAATGCTTTGTTAGATGTGTTAATCTCTTTGTGGGCGCAAGGATGTTTGGAATAAAACAGTGATCCTTTGTATTTTTGGTTGTTGTTTTAACATACACAAAAACCGTACCGCATTTTCTGAAAGGATATACAACGTAGGTATGCCGAATTGCAAGGAATACCAGCTGAGCGACAAATACTTTGGAATGTTATTATAAGCACATAGCTATAGCTTCTAAATTTCTCTTCTTTCATTAAATTGTTGAGAGCATCCTACTTACAGCAAGATGTTTGAATTTTTTAAAGGTTCAGTGAAACCTTGCTTGGGCGAACACATCCCTTACCAGAAAAAAATGGTTTAACCTCGCTTTTATATTCCTGATGTCGTATATTTTAAGGGCACTCCCATGACTAGATGCGGACAGTTATATTTGTCGCAAACTATTTTAATTTATTCCATTAGATGGACAAAACAACCCTCCATTGCTTGAAACCAAGTTTGGATTTTTCATTGTTAATAGAACTACTATGTGAACAGTGATTCGAACCCAATGCAATACTTATGTTGTGCTTCAGTTATGATTCAAAAACCGTTTTAGCAAGTAACATTTGAGTCTTAAAAGCACAAAAAGTTCAACAGCAAAATATTTTTCGTGGGTGTTCCATATTTAGTTCATCTTTTAACCCTTAAATCCATATCTGGCACAAACCAATTTCTTGCCGATATATTGGCATACAAACAAAAAATTGATATAAGTGCATTGGGTACCACATGTGGTACATTCAGTTAATACATTGATGCTGTTTTTATTTTGGTTCCGTGAGAATATTCAAATGAAAACGCATTTGCGTAACGGTGATATCAGGTTCAGTCTGTCAGTAGAAATCGATTCAGTGAAGTACATCGTGTGCATCTATATATATAAAAATGGATCTTGGTTTGTTCGGATGCTTAAAACTCGAAAACGACTGGACCAAATTGGATACTTCCTTCTGCGGATTTGTTTGTAATTGCTCCGCGAAGGTTTAGGAAAAAAGAAAAATTAAAAAAATTAAGAAAATTGCGCGGAAAATTAGAAAATTAAAGTTTGTATGGGGAAATACACTTTGAAAAAAAATTAACTGGATAGAAATCAAGAAGTGACACTTCAAATAAAAAAAAAAAATATTTTGAATTTTAAAAGCAATTGTTGTTGTCAATAATTTTAATTTATTTTCCAAGCAAATTGTTGTTGTCAACAATTTTGAAGTTTTTTTTTTTAATATACATATACATACATATGTTACATTAAGTAACTTTTTGAAATGAAGTAGATAGGTACTTTGATTATACAAAGATGATATTATGGCCGACGATATTTTGCATCGAATTCGCACTGTGACATCGGATAATGAACTGGAGATGTCAGTTGAAATGCGCAACAAAGCTTTGATTTGACGCATTTAATCGAGAATTGGAGCGAGAAATGGACTTCGACCGAATCGCATTGAGTCAAGCTGTTGTTGCGTTCAGGTAACGCACAAAAAGAAAAGGAAGTGTTTGTCTCCCACCTTTCCACCTTCCTACCTATTCCCGAAAAACGAATCCATATTTCCCTTGGTCACGGCATCACGCGTGAACGGCTGGACCGATTTCACTAATTCTTTTTTTGTTGTTTTTGTTATTGCCAGGAGAAAAATCTTATGAAAGAAAAAATTAAGAAAATTGCGCGGAAAATTAGAAAATTTAAGAATACTTAACCACCAAATTATATCTAATGTAACCATAGCGCTTTTACAATTCAAACTTTTTTGATGTAACCTTATGGCGCTTGGCATAACATTGACATAATGCGTGCTATAAATATCGTCAAGGAGGATGTAAAAAATGAATATCGTTTAAAATAGATGCTTCGATCGGAGTTATTATATACATATGTATATACATATAAAATAATTAATTTATTATTTCTAACAAAAACTGAAACATGTGGCGTTGTAGGCGTATATGTCGTTTTTCAGTTTAGTTAAATTTTCTTTAATAATAATCATCTTAATTTATACATATAATTCTTTCGGGAAGAAACTCGATGATGATGATATAACTCGATAGCCACTGGGTCAATTTTTATGATTCTTCTTTTGTTATGTTCGTATTGTTGTGTTTTAGGTTAACGCAAACTTAAAAGATAGGATTTTTGACCCACTATATGGCGTTGTTTCACGATCTCCAAAATCACTCACCCGAGTTCAAAGAAATTTTATAGATTTATATTCTTCGTTTCCGCTTGAAGGATAGGATACTTTTGGACCTGATAGGTGGCGCTGCTGCCGATCTCCGAAACAGCTCTACCAAGTTGATTGAAATTTTGTAGATGGATATGGTTGCTTCCAGTTTTAAATTTCGGATAGTTTTAGACTCTATAGGTGGTACTTTGAAAAACACAAGCGGGATAAGAAAACGGATTTTGGCACGTCCCATTCAAAAATAAAATCAAACTCTATTTCTAAAGTTGTATAATGAAAATTATTAATGGACGCTGTCCAAATAAAGCAATTTGCGAAATGTGAGCAAGATTTAATACGAAAGGTACGGGCAAAGCCGGGTGGGTACAGTTACATATAAAAGAGACTGACGTCCGTATGCGCACTCATAACTCGGGGACGGATCGTCCGATTTTTATAATTTTTGGTTGGAAGGAAGGAAATTATGCTACATTACCTCTACATATGTAATTCGGATTTGAAAGTTGGTTCAGTTAAAATTCTGTTGCGAAACATCAATGTACCGAAACTTTGCAACGGATCGCATTTGTTTTATGGTGAAGGATCTCACATCAAATATCATACAAGTGATGATTTTAAGGGGAAAATTCAAAGGCAAACATTCTTATTCCGCAGATTTCGCTTATTAAGAACGATTTACCATTCGTGCGACTTCAATTTCCCGTGCGTCTCGCTTTCCCTATGACAAATAATTTATTGCAAGGATAATCGATGGATGTTTGTCAATTTAGTGAAAAAGTGGAAGGTTGGACGACACGTCAAAATCATTGCGGTTTGATTGAAAAAAATCAACATTGCTATTCATCATTTATTTCTATTGCATTTAATATAACTTTTGAATAAAGAATTTAAATTGGTCGAATTACATAAATTAGCAAGTGCTTGGTGCATGCTCGGAATTTATTAACAAATTAACAAATTTGGGCGAAACGAAGTTTGCCGGGTCAGCTAGTTTATTAATATAATTTGGTGAATTTAAAAATCGTTTTCAGCTAAAATAATATTGTATAATTCAGTAAAAATAATAAAATATTGCACAGTAAGTTTGCATTAGTTATAATGCGAACAAAATTGTTTGTGATATATATGGCACACCATATGCATTAATGTATACTAAAATTTGATTTTAGATGTTCAGTGTTTGTATGGCTTCAGGTAGTTGGAAAACCGTTTCTGAGGAAGAACAAATTTCAAAGAAATCTAAAAAATGGGCGCCTTTCCCATCACTTAATCGATTTAACCGTCATAAATGCTTGGCCTATGTATAAAAAAGTAAGACAAGTGCGAGTCGGACTCGCTCATGAAGGGTTCCGAAACAGTATTTTTTTTTTTTTTTTTGACATTTTACCACTTTGGAAGTGTCTCTCGCGCAAACTATTCACTTTAGAAAAAAGTGATATTAGAAACCTAAATACCATTTTTTAAGACCTATCCATAGATACCCCACACGTATGGGTTTGATGAAAAATAAATTTTTGAGTTTCAGTTCCATGTATGGGGACCCCCAAAATTTACTGTTTTATTTTTTATTTTTGTGTAAAATTAATTTTAATGCGGTTCACAGAATACATCTACTTACCAATTTTCAACGGTATAGCTCTTATAGTTTCGGAGAAAAGTGGCTGTGACATACGGAAGGACAGACAGACAGACAGACAGACATGACGAATCTAATAGGGTTCCGATTCTTGCCATTTGGCTACGGAACCCTAAAAAGCTAGCGGTCAGAAAAAATGCACATGGATAGATTCCGAATTGAATTGTCTTAAGCTTTGTGTAATAGGAACTTCTCTACAAAACGTGGAAGGCCTTCAGGAGGTCCATCTGTTGCAGTTTTACACGCTGCAAAGAAAAGACAAGAACTTGCTACTTCCATACCAAGTAAGGATGTAAGACATGAAGGAATCCATCATTATGCCCATTTGGAACACTGTTAGCTTAGGTTAGGTTAGGTAAGGTCGCTATCTAGAAAGGCACACTTAGACCATATTCATTAAGGTCCTTTGTGATACCACATAAGTTAAGGGAATTCTCCTCGCCTGTAATCCTCAGACAACTCCTTGAAGAGAGGAGACTTGGAATAACTATTGGACGATATGTCTTCGGATATACGACGGGTAACCGAAATAGTGTGCCCTTCGCTTATAATCCTTTGACTACTCGTCATAATGACGTAAACCGTATTCGCCATCGGTTATTAGTAGCTCAGCCCTTGCGTTGTGTACCTTACTTAAGGTTAGGTAAGGCTGCTCAAGGAGGAAGTTAGGATGGACGGGTGGTGACCGTATCGCTTAGATCCCCGCCTGTGTCCTCTGGCAACTTATCAAATAGGGCGGATGTAGCAAAAAGCGTATTAGTAGTGGCGATAGCAGCAATCAGCCTACTACGCAAATTGCGAACACTGTTAGACAAAGATGTAATTTCAAAAACTTTTATAAGTTGTCGTAAATGTGGTAATTTTTCTTTTTTTTTTTTTTCTTTGTAATATTTAAAACAATTGTTTTTGCTTAAATGTACTACATACTTTGATCAAATGTAAATGAAGTATTATTTTTAAAGCAATCTATAATATGTGTATCTTTATATATAAATAATAGGTCTGTTCCCTTACTTTCTGGTTCACTTTTGGCAATATGTCACATTTCTCTCATTGCGAGAGAATATGCTCACTGAAATTAAATATAACCAAAAAGAAAAGGAACGCGTTGAACCACAAATTTGAAAAATGTGAATTTTTCTAGGCGGGAATATTCAAATTTCAGTAGAAAAAATCACAAATTTATATTTAAGACCAGAATTTGAATTGCTTTTATTGCAGAAATTAAAAAGTACTATTCTTTTGTTTCTTACATCGATTTCAATGCTACATAAGCACTAAATATAAATGAAATGAATAAAAAAGAAATAAAAAGTCAGTTAGAATAAGAATTTGAACGATTTGACAACCATCTGTCAGCAATAAACAACTAACCCAAAGAAATTTGTTGGGCTAATATTTGCTGGTTTCTTATGGAGGGGAAATGTTTTGCTCTCTCTTTTTGGCTCTCTTCTGCCCAACTTTTGCGTAAGGGAACCAAGTTTGACTAAATTTGGCGAATGTGTTCGAATGCATTATCGTTCGGGAACAGACCTAATGTGTAAGTATTTATCTTATATATAAAAATCACGTGTCACAGGTTGCTCCGCGATGGATTCCTAAACTACTGAACCGATTTTAATCAAATTTTCCACACTCTGTTCAGTTGTATCCAACTTGAGAGATAGGATAGTTTATAACTCAATTTATAGTCGCTAATTTTATTATTGCAAATTATTTATTTACAATTATCTAAACTAATCAGCAATCGTTGTCCTGCTTTGGGGTGGTTGGGTGGCGCACATCGTATAAGCACATTCATTTGAACAAAAAACTGCGTAAAGTTTTCTGCGACGTGAAATGAAAGAGAAGTAAGCGAGGTTGAGGAAATGCGCAGATGGCGGATGACGTGCGATGATAGACGTGTGATAGTGTAAATACAAATTGAATTTAAGGTTTTTCTTTTAGGTGGTTGTGAATTGTGATATTACCTACGCTGATACTATAAACTAGAATTAAATAAACCGTCAAGTTTCCAGAAGCTATAATAAACAAATTTAGCCGAGTGAAGTGAAAAAAAGAGCTTTTCCTTTGGAATTTCATGATGGGAACATGCTCGAGCTTTCCAGAAAGTGAAAATTTGAAATTGAGAAAAAATGTACAGAGTCCACTATGTGATGGAAGAGTATTAACAATTTTTTTCCATTTTTTTGTACTCTTTTCAACAATCTGTTATTTCGATGTAGTTCAGGCTTTATGCTACAATTTATTTTTCGTAACATTTTCTTAATAAATAAAAATTTGGTGTCACGTTGTTCCTCCGCGATGGAAACCTAAACTAGGTACTGAACTGATTTTTATCAAATTTTGCACACTGTGTGCAGTTTGATCTAACTTGAGAGATACATAGGATAGTTTATAAATAAATTTGTAGGCGCATTATTTTTTATTGCAAATTATTTGTTTATTATTTAACAAAGAGTTATAATAATACGAGAAGGTATATTGTATAATTCCTTCGGGGTGAAATTCGATGGCGTTATAACTCAAAGGCCGCTGGGTCGATTCTCATAATTCTTTTTTTGTTTTGTTCGTATTGATGTATTTCAGGCAGACTCTTAAAATATAAGATACTTTTGGACCCGATAGGTGGCACTGTTTTCGATCCACTTAACCGAAAACAATAATATTTTGTGGATGTATATGATTGTTTCCCGTTTGAAAGATAGACTGCTTTTGGACCCGATAGGTGGAGCTGTTGGCGACTTCCGAAACCACTCAAGCGATTTCAATAGAATTTTGTGGATGTACCTATGTGGTTGGTTCCAGTTTGAAAGATAGGATAGCTTAGGACCCTATAGGTGACACTCTGCAAAAGATAAGCGCGATATGAAAACGGGTTGTCGCACCTCCCAATCAAAAAGAAAAAATTTAAACGACCTTAGCCACAGCAACGCGTGGCTGGGTCTTCTAGTGTATATGTATATAAAACAAAGTGCCAAAAAATAGAAAAAAAAAAAAAAAATCACTGCCTTTCGAAGCCGGCGGGGTTCATCTAGTTTATTTATATTTCTTATTTTCTTTTTCTATTGAAAAGATCACTAATTATTATTATTTGTTTTGTTTTGAAAAATATTGAAAAATATTTTTTGTCCCTAATATACCTTCTTTGATCAAATGAATATTAAACATCAATATTATAAAAATCCTAAACGTTTGTATTTGTATGAATTTCGCAATTTAGATTTCAAATATATTTTAATAATTTCAAACGTGCTTAACCGCATGGTGTGCCATATATGGCACAAACACTTTTTACCAATTTTTTATTATTTAAAACAAATTTGTCAAAAATTATTAATAACAGAATGTTGTACGAGTTGTTTGTTACCATCATTTTTAATTTTTAAAAAGTCATGCATTTAAGGGTTAAAATTTATATATGACAATTCAAAAAATAAAGGGAACGAGTTTAAAAATGCTTCACAAATTAATTCTAGAGAAAGAATTCCGAGGATAGACTTCTTTGGAAATGACGATGTACCAACATTAGCAAGCAAGTCATGCATTCGTTTCATTCAATCTGGTCTTTAAAATTAAATCTGATTATTTCATTTTCCCAACCAGAAGCTTGCTATATTTTTAACTATTCAGAATTGCTGTCATTCGCTAAGCATAACAGGTTTCCTTTGTTGTCGATGCGTATACCATGCGCCGTTTTTTATACCTTCCAGTTTGTCGTATTGGAAACGAATAGCTAGACTGACAATGTGACCATAACCTTAAAGCTTCTGATGTATGGATGACATTAACTTAACAACTAACTGGGTACATGGTTGCCTAGGCGTACTTAGGTACACGTGTGAAAACACCAGATGTGAAAGAGTTCCACTTCAAAGCGAACAGCAAACAACGGCCCTACTTTTTGGAACTATAAACAAAAACATTTCATCCGAAAGGACCCACAACGTAGCTATTAAATTCCTACGAACCGTTTGCAAGGGAGAGCTTATGCTAAACAAAGAAGAAAGTATGGAACGTGAGCGAGAAAAGGTCAACAGATTAATGCAATTAAAAGTTTTCGAACTTTGTCCCCGAATAAACTTGATTAAGAGGGCTAATGGCAGAAGGAATCATTCTAGGGGTTCGATTTGTATCCGTCTTTTTACATCGTTCATAATTAATTAACACTTTGGACCGTTTTTTGTTGTTGGAGATTTTTTTTTCTTTAATCTCCAATTGGAGTGGCATATCCAATAAGTGATCCCCTTCTGCTTCGAAATTGAAATTTTACCGTTGTCCAAGGGATAACCTTGCCTGTTTTTTTTTCCTCCCTTTTTCCCAAAAGGATGCGAGGAGCAGCAGGAAATGCAGAAGGATAATGGGAATAGAACTTTTGCAAATGCACGAATAATCTAAGGATTCTATCTATATCATAGGAATGAAAAAAAAAAAAATACTATTTGTTCAGTTTTTCCGTTTACTCTTTCCCTAACTGACCTAGGCATGTCGCCGTTGGCCACGGCCATCCATATACTTACTGTGGAAGGACGGTTGCTGTGTACAGAGCAGAATGTAGTTCATTTGATTCATTCATCTTTTAATGTGCTTTGTCATCATTTCGATTTCATTTCGTTCTGACTTTTACGTTATTTGCTTTTCTTTTGTCTTCTTTGCCTGTTTCAGGAGCTTTTTTTTTTACATTTTTGGTTCAATTTTTTTTTCTTGTGGCGACAATTCAAAAAAATGACACAGTGACAGGAAATGGGGGTGGTGGGTAGGATCCTTGACCCAAATGGGTTGCTTTGACCGGTGGAAGTTAAGGGGAATGACTGACTGAGGGGCTGCATTAAGCTCGCCAAGGACACACGCGGTACGTAAAACTTTCCATATTTTCCATTGAATGGGATATTTTCGGTATTCTTTTGTTTACTCTTTCTGTCAAGTGTCGACTGGAGACTTGGAGAAAATCAGAAACGACCAAGCGCATCAGGAATAAAATGGAAGAAGCTTATTAAATAATGATGCTGTGTTAAATAATTTTTGTTTTGCTTCGCAAATTTTTATTGAAGGTCATAGAGACGACGGAACACAAATTAAGGTTCGGCCTAGACTCGGGGAAATCAAAAGGCAAATAACAAAGCATGTGAGTAAACAAGGCAAAGGAACATTATTTGACTAGTACACGCGTTTGGTAAATGGCGTGTGCACATACGTGGGCCGCTTATTATGAGGCAGGGTTGTTCCAATAAAATGGTATGAATGCTGAAGTTGTGTAACTTTCTAACTTTCGATGATACTGTATGAAGGAGGAGAGACTGACATTGAAAGTAAAGAATTTTAAATAATATTTGAACTGTAACGCTAGATTTCAAAACGGGGGTATAGGCAGTTATTTGCAAGTTGTTTGGGTTGTTCTTTGTTTCCTATTTACATATTCAAGTTCTTTCGAAGCACATACACTTAGACAACGATAATTCCATTAAAAGCACCACCCCAGTTTTATGTGTAGGTACATTAACTTTGTCATCAGCGGTATGACTAAGGCACATTAAACGGAAACCAACAAACAATATTTTAATACATCAAGGTTAGCTATATACAACTCGTATATGTACAAAGCTGTGAGAACCTCTTCAAAGGGCTAGTGAGTACACATCGGATGCTGTCATAGCGTATAAGTGATTTGCAGTATAGATACCCTTAAAGAGCTCATAAAAACTCATGAAAGAACCTGTAAACCCAAATGCGAAGCTAAAATAGCTTCGTAAAATTGTTGTAGGTAACAAACTCGGACCCATATAAAAGAATCCTACCTTTGTGGATATCATAGTCTCTTAGAAGCTTCTTAAGATCTTAAGCGTGCAATAAATTTAAAGATAGAATAATCTCACATGTACATTTATGTTGAATTTTATCTAATAACTAACGTTTTATGTATACGTACTACGTAGTGGCAAAGTTGAGTTTTAGGTCGTGAACTAAATTCTCGAAGCCAGAGCATTCCCATTCAGGCAATTTGAAAATGTCTCTGATTTCACTTCTTCTCGTTTCATCGCTTTTGGTGTACTTATTCACTTTTAGTTAAATTTTAGAGACTTTTAGAATTTTCTCAATTGTACTGAAAACTGAAAAGAAATAGCACTGAAACGCATAAAACAGTACCTACAGTGGGTGATGAAATTATTACGGCCACAGGGAAAAATATAACCTTTTGAAAGATAGACCAACATAACATTTGTGTTTTATATTTTTTAAGCTTTATTTATTTTTTAATATTAGAAGAGACTTATAAACTAATAAAATAACATAGTTTTATTTAAATAGAGTGCTGTAAAACTAAAAAAAAGTATTTTGTTACATTGCCTTTTGCCGCTATAACTTAATCCTTTTTGGCATACTTTCGATGCATTTTAAGCAATTAGTTTTAATATTTTCGTTCTTATGCCATACTTCGATAAGACGTTCGATCAATGCTCGCTTATTTGTAATTTTTTCCTTGCCTATTTCTTAGAGTTAGAGAGTCTGGAGAGTTTTGCGCCCATTCCTGAACCTCGACATTTTTTTTTCTGCAAAAATGCATTCACTCTTTTTGCCTTGTGGCAAGGTGCAGAGTCATGTATAAAAATAAAATTACCGTTTGGGAACCATTCCTGCACTTGTGGCAACATTTTCGATGATAAGACCTTCCTTCAACAATGTAGAGACGTCCAGTTCCTTGCCCACTGATTCTCCTATGCATTCCTTTTTTCGTTTGCCCTCCTCGTAACAAACTCGAACTTATCCGACAAAATCTGAACCGTTGATCTATTGGAAAAGCAGACCTACAAAAAAAAAAAAAAAACGCGTGCAAGGAAAATCGTGAAAACTTATCTCCGAAAGATAAATAAAAACGGCTCATAGGCGAAAGGGCAGCATTTTCGTCTACGTATTTTTTTTTTGATTTTGTCCACAGAGGACCTAGCCACTCCTGCAATAACTGCTTTTTTCCTCTGCGAATGCTCAGTATTTTATAGCAGGGTCTTGATTTCAGAAACTTTTGCCGGCGAAATGTCTTTTCTTCTACCCATGGCTTGAACGGCGTCTTTACCAAAAGAGCTCTATAATAAATTCCGGACACAAACTGAATGCACACAAATTTAAAAATAAGTAAACACACAGCATTTTTTTATCACATATACCGATTCCGAAACAGCAACCTTTGATTTTTCGTAAAAAAACGTTAAAAAGCCCAAGAAATGAAAAGCTCAGACTATAAAAAAAATGAGGCATCCATTTTGAAAGATGGCTGCCACAAAAATAAGCTAAGTGTTACCACTTATTATTTGTTAAAAGCTTATTAGCCATAAATCTATTTTAAAATAAAATAAGGCTATTCTAAGAGTTACAGAATTCATTTATTTGCAGTAAGTCCTGAAAAAATGTTTTTTTTTTAAGGTGGCCGTAATAATTTGATCACCCACTGTACATAATTTTTCTGAATATCATAAATATTGCATTCAAAAAAAAAAAAAAAAAACATCATCATCACCTTGAGTGCGATTTAGGTTTAAGTTAATTTTACACCCTACCATTTAATTTATATTTTTTAAACTGAATAATTAAAATTTACATTTATAATATTCACTCGAAAACATTCGTGTAACCCATTCATTTAAATTTCAAACTTACGTAATGTTAAATTTTATATATAAATTACATTAATTTTTTGTTGTTTGTCACTTGGAAATTCACACTTGATTTGCTGTGTGTCGAGTTTAATTTTTATTGTATTAACTAGATATCCTGTGCTTGCCAGAGTTCCACTTTGCACATACACACAAAGTTTCCTCCGCTAGCTTCAATCGAACAATTTACTTTTTTCGACTTCAGGATAACGTACAAAGATGATTTATATCTTAAAATCTTTGCCCATAATTGAACTTTATATAAAAATCCTATATCATTTGGATGAGTCATTCCCAAGCTAGGAGCTAGACGGCATTCGAGAATTACAACTTTTCTTAGATATCAGTTTAGATTTCCGCTTCCGGACAGCAGATAATGGTAAAACATATCCTCTAATCTAATTTCGACAAGTTCCAGTGCAACTGTGAAAACCGGAATCAATTTCGAGCAGTACTTTTTTAATCTATTCCGAACAAACATCTTACAGCCGGAATAAAAGTTACAGTTTTATTGTAGTAAGGATGAATGAATTTAGCCTTCAAAATGCCTCTCTTTTTAGTCGGAAATATTTCCGAAAATCCACGACATCGTAATCATTACTTTTCGATATACTAGAATACGAGGACGACGTTGATTCACCATCTGCTGATCAACCAGCTCTTCTATAAGTTCGTCTTCTGACGATGAAGCCAAACAAACTTCATACACTTCACAAATGAAGCTTCTTGCTACATTTTACATTCTATTTCACTTTCACTTATTTCCTGAACCAAGAAATGTCAGTATTATGAAATTGAGTTTCCGTTGCAGTTTAAATTCAATCGGATTCAAGTTAAAAAAAACTGAGTTTATTTATGTTCGGGTTTCGTGACTGAATATGATACACTTGGGTTTAATTTTTGGGGTGAATAATATGGCCGTGCAAAAACTTTATATAGGTTAAATTTTTTTTAAAAACTAAAAATACGTAGTACAAATAGTACTCAAAATTGAGAAGTGAAACCAGTATAATAGTAAGCCTTTTTTCGGTCCAACAGTGCACAGATTGGAGGGGACTTGGTTGGTTGGTTTAGGGGGCTGTATTTCCCCGTCTACCAACGAGGGAAAATACAAATTACGCATTGAGCGCCGTTTGGAGACCACAACTAACGAAACCTGTGCCTTGATTTTGTGCGGTTTTTGCCGCAATTGCGATAGGGAACGTTCCGAATCCGATTTGAATGTGTGAGTGCACCGTGCGCTGGACCAGCGTAACCGTTGTGCGACAATTTGATACTTTTTTCGAGGACCCCAATACAATTTGTTGGTACTTTTTCCCTTTTTTTATTTGAAAAGAGAACTTCGCAAATTCTTTAAACAACTGTGATTTCCAAATAAATATATAAATAAATAAATAAATACCATTATAGCGAGCCAATACTTGTGAAAATATTGTGCGAAAATTGTTAAAATTGCAAAGAATCTTTAGGCCCCAGTTATAGCCATACGTAAAACGGAACCGTACAAATTTTCTTTTGCTTTTTTTGGCCACTTAAACTTGATAGTTGACCTCAATCTTGGTTTTAAAATGTTGCTTATGAATTATAGAGTTAGTTTATCAAATCAAAAATAAGCAAATTATATTTTAAATTTATAGAAAAATGATTTCTTAATTTTTCTGTGATCGGAAAACGTTTTTCGTACGGAAAAAATTATAAATTATAAATAAATACAAATATAAACGAATTTGATAAACTAACTTTATAATTCATAAGCAACATTTTAAGACCAAGATTGAGGTCAACCATCAATTTTAAGTGGTCAAAAAAAGCAAAAGAAAATTGGCACAGTCTCGTTTTACGTATGGCATTTGGACCTTAGTAATATTGCCCTTTATTGTTTCACCGCCTGAGTGTTAGAGAAAGGTTATAAACTTTTGTTTAAAAAAAGAAAAATTGATAATTTTCATAGAAATTTTCATATACCTATAAAAAAAATTAGAGACTTTTTAAGATAGTTCAAAAAATAGATGCAATTAGTTTTCGAATGACAAAAAGTTAAAATGAAAACCTAAACCATTGCTTTTGAATTATTAATATATAATAACTAATCAAATATTGGCTGTATATATATCAACTCGTATTTATATCTAAATTTTAAGATCTCGTTGTTTTAGTTTTGAGAAGTTACAAAAAAAAGAAGATGCAAGAAAAAAGTACCTTTTCTGAAGCTCCTCTGTAAATTTAGAATTTTCTCACAATATTAAACAAGTATTGGCTCGTTTTAACCGAAAATAGTGTTGTGATAGAGAACCGCATTATATTTTAAACATGTTTATTTTGAAATCACAGTTTTTGAAAACTTTCCGAAGTACCTTTTCCAACTAACAAAATGAAACAAAGTAGCAACAAATTGTATCAGGCTCCTCGAAAAAAGTACCAAATTGTCGCACAACGGTCACGCTGTTGTCAGTTGTTCTCATCCGACATCCTTCTCGCAATCTAAATAGGTTGCGTATGGGAATATACTTTGCTGCCAAATACAGGAAAAGGTATTTCTGCGCTTAGTAGCTCCAACATTCAAATGAGAGAAGTTACAACCTTAGGTACGTTGGCTTTCTAAGTTCAACATTTTTGGGTACAAACTTAGTGTTCAGTTTAATCTTAAATTTTTTTAAATACAAAGCTAAAATGCAAAAGGAATATGTTGTTGCAATATTAAAGGAATTGATTGTATCAACGAGTTGCACTTTTTAACTAAATAATGCTGGGCCTTACAAATAAACATTTTTAGTTTCGACTGTAAACTTAAGTAGTTCACTAAGTACTCGCTTACGCTTTTTTGGATGAAAATAGAAATGCAGTCTTAAAAACTCGGGTGCACCCATTTCCTGGTAACAGTTTTGAAACAAATCAATTAACCCAATGTCCCCAATGTAGGTATTTAAAAAGTGCCACCGGTAACCAGGCCAGGAAATAGTCGGAAGATGTCAGCGGTGGCATTCTTAGGTCTTACCAGCTACTTAAATCTACCTTGGAAAGCCCTACACCCCTGAATAACACTAAATATTTTGACCTTGACTCACCGTCACACCATTCACCATCCAATTGGACTCATGGACTGCTGCTGCCTGCAGTGATATTATATCCAATATATTACGCTATACGCTCCCCTGTGATACCTATACCATTGCTAGGCAACTGTCCCTGTTGTCAGCCTTAAATTTATAAATTAAAAAGTGGATTTTGAGTTTCAAGTTTACTCTGCAAGCAGTTGCAACGAGATTAAATGCTTCCAGCAGGAACAAAATCCGGTCAAGGGCTTAAAATCAACCGCCCGCTGTGCGAAATTAATACGACATGATTTAAGGCAGAGGATTCTATATCACCAAACTGCAGAAAATCCAAAAATCAAGTAGACCATTTTAAATAACCACCACCTTAAGCAGTAAACTGTTATGAATAACCCCCCCCCCCCCACACACACACATACACTCCAAGGATTCCAAGGACATGGCGCTCCCATGGCTGGTGCACTGTTTGCCTGAAATTTAAGAGGATTAAAATACATCAATACAAACACTGCGCACTATCGCACGTATTGAAACCCGAGGAAGCTTTTAATAGCTGCATCATAAGCAGAATTGCATATAGTTTATCTGGAAGTTTCTTCAACCCACCATCAACCTTCACCCAAAAGCGGAGCCTAGAAGTCGAAATGTCTTTGTTTATAAGTTATTCGCATCCTCAGATAAATACGCAATAAATTTCCCAATAAAAATGTTATCGCCGTTTTGCTTCTTTGCCACGAAAGAGGTGGAACGGTCCGCTTCGCACACTTTCATTGCGGGTAAGAGTGTGCGGGAGAATGCTTGTAAAGGAAGGAGATTGAAGTGAAATTTTCGGGAACGCCCGATGTGGTAAGTGGTTGGTGAATTAAAAGCTTAGCCAAGCACATACTTGGCACATTGTAAAATGTTAAAACTGTTTCACAAATTCAACTGAGATTTTTCATGGTCACTCTGGGGATGAGCGCTGTTTTGCTGGCTTTAAATTATCTTAAATGCTTTGATTAGTTCGGTCACTGATTCAGGTCTTGGCGATTGGACTGAACTTTTTCTCAGCAAAGACCATGAGATTGTGACAAACATATCGCGTGGTTAAAAGACTGAGAACTCGCGTTCTAAGCCATTTGAAGCAAATTGATTCGCGGATTGACTACCTACACTTACTTTATGACCGCAGGTATACCCACCCAATTTAAACTTAAAGACTTATATGGCTGGCATCGTCTTAAACCTACGGCTCGTAAAGTTAATTAAGTGTGATGACAGTCCTTGAAGTCCGGCTTGGACGTCTGAGCATATAGCCGCATTTTGGCAAGCCTAAGACAGGGCTCCCAGCATCGACAACTCAGGCAAAACGTCACGATAGAAAAATAAAGTAGTTAAAACTTTCTTCAGCTGGACTCCACTTTCACTTTGCAAAGTGACATCAGCGCAGAGATCAAACGAAGAACAAATGTTGGCAATCTGTGTTCCTTCGAGCTAAGAAGCAAATCCCTCTCTCGCAGAACCAAGAGATTTTATAAAATACCTTAATTAACTCGGACTTGTTGTATGTCGTAGAAGCATGGACTCTTTGTCAAAAGCTGATGAAAGCCTATTCGGGTGCTACTCGGTTCAGTTTGTATCGATGGTGTGTGGGAGGATAAGATTCAACAACGAAGTTTACGGGTTATACAGTGACGCTGACCTGGTTAAAAGGCTTATAATACAATGGCTGAGATGTATGAGAGTATGGACAACAACGCACCTGACCGACGAGTCTTTGAGTCCACCCTGAGGGACAACGTATAGCAATGGAAGCCTGACCTTAGGTGGCGAGCACAATTGTAGGCAGCTAAAAAGTTAGAGACCGAGCTGGTTGGAGGGGCTTGAACCTCCTCATTGCTAACCACAAAAATAACGAATGGTTAAGTAAGCGAGCAATTTTAGCGGCTAAGAATAAAAATGTGGATGACTTAAACTTTACGTTATTCAGGATCAAATCCTTGTTACTCTGCATTCTTTCAAATCTATCGACTGTATAAAAAAACGAAGAAGAAGCAGCCAATTATGAAATTGAATTTTTAAAATTTATGTGCCTGGCTTACCACTGCACAATTTACAACTAAAGGCGGGTTTGGTAGTCATCATGCTCCGAAATCCCAACCAACCGGAACAATGCAATGGAACGCATTTGGTGATAAGAAAACGGATGATCAACGTTGTTCACGCGACGATACTCAAAGGAAAATTCAAAGTTGAGGAAGTTCTCATTCCGAGTATTCCGATGATCCCAATCGCTGCCCATTGAGTTTTAACCAACTCAATTTCCGATTCGTATTGCATTCACCATGACAATTAACAAATCACAAGGTCAATAATTGAGTGTTTGTGGTCTGAATTTAGAAAATACAAGTTTTTCTCATGGTCAATTGTATACGTGGCATGTTCAGTTCAGTGTTCACGTGTCGGCAAACCATGCACTTTATTTGTTCCTGCGCCTGATAAGAAGTCGAAAACTATTAGTATATTCGCACTCTAACTTTAAAGCCGGTGCTTAACTTTTTACTCCTTTATAAACGCTTTGTAACCTAGCTACGTCTATATAGTACCAACCTTAGGGTGGGCGCGACGCAAAATGTTTGTCAAACAGACCCAAGAATTGACACTTTGAGTTTGGGGAATTCTCTTTAATGACAGAAAGAAAATACAAAAACAAAAATTAAGTAAAAATGCAGAAATGGAAAACCCGCGATTTCTTATTGACTCTTGAACATTCAATATTCGTACAAAATTTCGAGCTCGAGATGTAATCAATTCTGACAGTACGATGATAGACGAACTCAAAAAAGTGGGTCAGAAATCAGAAACTCCTACTTCGCTTGTTCTCGTTCTCAAAAATCCTGTAAAGTGTAAGAGCTTATAAAGTAACTTAAAACTCTCTAACAAGAACTTGCGACAATTGCCTGTTACTGAGAGCTTCAACTTTAAAAACTCACTGCGATATCAGATGAACAACCCAAGAGTGAATTTTATTTAACTCTATTCATTCGCCTAAATTTTGTGGACCGTTTCTTTTATCTAAATAGCATTGCTTCTCAGATCTTTAACTACCTATCTAATAAATAAGAAAATAACCAACAAAACTTTTGATGAACGAGAAAGTTTTGTTCGACCCAGTCGTGCACTTTATTTTTTATTGAATCGATGTAGTGAGAGTTAAGTTCTTCATCATCAAAAGCTTCAAAGGCATGAGTTTTATTTTTCTTAAAAGCCCACACATTTTTAAACATTTCGAGATTTTCCAAAATATTACTATCTTGGAAACATTTCTTTTAAAATCTTGAAAAATCTTGACAAATGGGAGACGGTTGAGAGTCCACACTAAGGGATAAAGTGTATACTCTTGGTGGTTTCAAATTAAATACCAGTTTAGATCGATAAATTGGGTAAAACCCGACAAGAGTCCCCATAATTAGAGGAATATTAATACGGACATTGTCACGTACCAAAATAATTTTAAAGTGGGCTTTATCCGACTATAATTATGCGCCATTGTGTATCACAAAGTGCTTCAGTGAAGAAAATAAACCCAAGTGTTCCAACTTCCAAGTGAAGTTGAATTTGGAGTCTGTGATTTGGAATATGTGATTCTCAGTCAATTTTATGGATGGTAGCATGGTAGGTAACAAACTGGTCACGTGTCAAAAGAAAACCGTAACTAAATACGCTACAAAATTATTGTTTTATTGTCCAACGGATGGATAAAGATTGAAATATTTTTTTCTAAACCTCTAGCCAATTGTCTTGGTTACTTATATATACGGATCAGCTGTGATCAATTCTGGTCAATGCCCTTTATTATTTTCATAGATTTTACATTATTCAATTGTGTGCTACCCATCTACGATCGGATTATAAACGTCCCCTACTATGAGGCTGTTTTTAGACTTCAATAGACATGTTCGCCCTACACTATCTCTCTCGCCCACTCCGTATTTCGACCATCACTGGGTCGTATGAATAAAACCTAGCATTTGCTTTGAGCAAAAGGTTGTATCAAAGTAAAAGCCCTTAGCAATTGCTTCGAATCGGTATGAATAAAAACCTGGTTTGCTAAATTAAGTTCGAAAATTCGAACATAGCTTTTACTTCGTTGCACGTGTACTTGCCTTGCAATTTCTGTCAAACCTGACCAGTAAATTTGAATTTTTGAATTTTCCTTGAGATTCTAACGACTTTTGTGGAAATTGAAATTTAAAAAATTAAATTCAGAAATATGAATATAGCTTCAATTGCCCCTGGAAATATGATTTTTGTTTGCCAAATAGGTTGTTCAGTTGTTGATGCTTTATTTCTTCTTCAGGTGCCCATGACAAGAAATAATTGATTTTTTCACAGGTATTTTAATGATTTTCCTGCACGAAAAAAGAACTTAATTTAACTATTTATAGACAAACCATCAAAAATTCACATTGCTTTTTTTTTGTAAAAAATGTGCGTACAAAATATTTAGCAAAAGGTCTAAGTCAACTAAATAGCAGACTCAGAATTTGCAAAGCATTTGCTTTGTTTATTCATAACGATCTGAGTAAAAGGTCAGTGCCGCCGCTTTTCGAACATGTCAAAAGTTGGAACTAACTCAAATTAGTTTTTATTCATACGAAACTTGGCAAATGCTTCGATCATAGATAAATTAATATACAGATGTCTCATCCTAATGTAAAAGAATGCTCTACTTTTTGCGATCGTCCAACAAAGATCGTCCAACAAATGGAAGGTGAAAACCAAAACCCACCATACCTCATTTGAGAAGGATTGATTTTCTGTTTAGATGAATTCTACTTTCAGTTGAATTATGACCACAGGCCGGAATGTATGTATGCAGTGTGCTGCCGTATAGGGTATTGGGGGCAGGTAAATTTCCTTGCACACTGATCAGTGGGTTAAAGGGTAAGGAGACAAGGTAATAAGGAAAGCGGAAAGAAAAAAATCGCCTTTATTTCTTTAATCTTTCTTTCTTTCTTTGGTATTGTCAATGCCTTATGATTGTACGCCGGCGGGGGTGTGTGCCGTGAGGAGATCTTCGGTTATGTAATGCATGATGGTTTTTGTTGGGAAGAGCCGCCGATTTACTTTTGGATTTGTTTTGCTGAAAAAAGTATCTCTTTGCGATATGAACAATTTATTGCATTTTGGCGATACAATTTTAATGTTTTTGTTTGGGTAGGTGCATTCGCATTAATTTTACGGTTTTCATTATTCGATACAAATGTATGTCAAATTTTATGCTTTTATAATTTTCTTTTGAAATTAATTAGATTATTCATTAATAGGTACCCTATTATAGGTATCAACAATAATATTTAAACTAAAAACTGTTCTATATCACTTATCTACTTATCTTATTTTTCAAAGACATGCTGTTGGGTTTTCTTCTCTGTTAATAAATAAAGTGGGATAACAAAACAAGAATTCAAACTTTTCAAGTTACTTTTATAGGTAATAGATATCTACGCAAGATTGGCTTGATAGATGACATACCCAAAAGAATTACATTTATGATTTTTAAACGTTAGGTACCTACCTTATGTCGTTTTCGATTTACCTTTTCAGATTTTGATCCGAGATTTCAGATATCTGCTGCCAAATCGATAAAATCCGAATGGCAGTATGTATTAAATAATAGTGTAAGTTTTTAAAAATTGAAGCTCTCAGTAACAGGCAATTGTCGCAAGTTCTGGTTAGAGAGTTAAAAGCGCTTACTGAATTATTTTATAACTCTCACATTTTACCAGTTTTTGAGGATGAGGAAAATCGTAATAGGAATTTCTGTTTTTTTATCATGCATGATTTTATTTTTGGCTGAAATAGATTTGTGATGATCGTCTATGATTACACAAATCAGAGATTTGTTTTTTGAATTTGCATTAGCAGTTATAAACTGAATATCCCGATGGGGTGCAAATAAAGTAAGATTTTCTGGCTGGTTGGTATTATTTAAGGTGCATATTGAATTTGCTTGAAAGAAAGAAGAACTTGCTAATATTTGCTAAAAATAAGTCTTACGTTGCTGTTATTGCATTTTTAAAGGCTATTACAATTTTAATTTTAAAGCGCGGTATTGAGTTTTAAAAATATATGTATCGACACAGATCGGCTTTTGGGTAGTCATTTTGGTGATGATTAAAAACTGTTTTATTCGATTTTTTGAGAAAAACTAAGTAAGGGATCTTATTTAGAATACTGATATTATCGTTAATATGTATTTTCAAAATCGTTAGAGCGGTTTTTGTAAAATTTGGCAGACCAAATACTGCAATGTTTAGTTTGAAAAATGATATTGCTTAACAATTTTGCTGAAAAGGTATTGTTCGGGATGTAAGCATTACCTACTTGGTTTTTAAAGTTTTTTTTTTTAATCGAAATTGGGGTTTTCGAAATATAAGTTTTTCTATTAATAGGGACACAATAATTTTGAAAACATCAATTTTACTCTAAGTATGCATTTTGGTCAAAATCGTTAAGTATCGGCGTTTTCCGGTAAACTAAAGAAAACCAAATTAAAAAAAAGTGTATTTTTTCAAAAATCTATTGTATGAGTTTTCTATTAAGTTAGAAATGATTACATGTATTACAATGTACAATCGTATCTACCGTTTTCGAGATACATATGTTCAAATTTCAAAAGTATCGTTATTAAATTATTTTAGTATGATAAAAACGGCCCCGAACTTAAACTTTAAATCTAAAGCAAAATTATGGCAGCTACTTAGGCCTTAGGCCTCGGGAGCGTACGCACAGACAGGCAAGCAGACAGATAGACATACGGTATACGGACAGCATTTTACGACCCAATTCTTTGAGTTCATCTATCATCGTAATTGATTAACATCTCGAGTTCGAAATTTTGTATATATTTTCTCTTACTACGTACCTACCTAATCGAGAAATCTAAACTACTGATTGTTTTATTATGAATGTTAAAATGTATTCATAATACAAAGTCTGACCCAGTCAACTCAGAGCGTTTTGACAGACATGTAAACTTGAAAAGTTTGAATTCTTGTCTCGTTTTATTTATTAACAGAGAAGAAAACCCAACAGCATGTCTTTGAAAAATAAGATAAGTAGATAAGTGATATAGAACAGTTTTTAGTTTAAATATTATTGTTGATACCTATAATAGGGTACCTATTAATGAATAATCTAATTAATTTCAAAAGAAAATTATAAAAGCATAAAATTTGACATACATTTGTATCGAATAATGAAAACCGTAAAATTAATGCGAATGCACCTACCCAAACAAAAACATTAAAATTGTATCGCCAAAATGCAATAAATTGTTCATATCGCAAAGAGATACTTTTTTCAGCAAAACAAATCCAAAAGTAAATCGGCGGCTCTTCCCAACAAAAACCATCATGCATTACATAACCGAAGATCTCCTCACGGCACACACCCCCGCCGGCGTACAATCATAAGGCATTGACAATACCAAAGAAAGAAAGAAAGATTAAAGAAATAAAGGCGATTTTTTTCTTTCCGCTTTCCTTATTACCTTGTCTCCTTACCCTTTAACCCACTGATCAGTGTGCAAGGAAATTTACCTGCCCCCAATACCCTATACGGCAGCACACTGCATACATACATTCCGGCCTGTGGTCATAATTCAACTGAAAGTAGAATTCATCTAAACAGAAAATCAATCCTTCTCAAATGAGGTATGGTGGGTTTTGGTTTTCACCTTCCATTTGTTGGACGATCTTTGTTGGACGATCGCAAAAAGTAGAGCATTCTTTTACATTAGGATGAGACATCTGTATATTAATTTATCTATGCTTCGATTTTGACATTTCTCTTGAGTTCATACGTTCATACGACCCATTAAATTGTGTTTCGCCATCTTGTGTGCCAGTCTGTTGAGGCATTGACTTGACGCTAGAGAGAGAGCTATAGACCTTTGACGTCTTTGACGTTTGGTTTGTGCTGGATGGAGTTTTCGTTGGTTGCTCGTCGCGTGTTTCTTTTTTGTTATTCCTAAATTGTTGGGTACCTACCAAAATCTATATTAAAATAATAAACTAAGCTTAACTAAAAGATACCTTATATTAAATTCCATTGACCGTTAAGCGGTACGCAGTTCACCGGGTCAGCTAGTTTAGAATAATAAAAGAATTCCAAATAAGATCCCATATTTAGGTTTTCTTAAAAAAATACAAATAAAGCCTTGTTAAAAATATTTCTTAAAAATCACTACCCGAATCCCGATCTGTGTCACATATATTTTTTTTAAATTTCATTGCATCACTTTCAATAAAAATAGACTAACTGCTACGCAAAATTTCATTTTAGCAACAATCATCCTCTTCTAAATAAATTGAAATACCAATTTTGACCAAGGATTTAAAATGCATATTCGCAAGACTCCATGTCCACATCGATAAGATATAAAAATTCCTCCCTACCTACACCTATAGTCAATGAAGGTGAAAACAACTACATGAAAATGTTTGAAGACTTGTTGTTTTTCATGCCAAACATAACATGTTTGAAAATAAACAATCGCATCCGATATTCTTCATTGAACATGATTGAATTCTCCAGCGAATTTAAATAACCAAACAAAATCCATATAGATTATCACCCATCTAGACTACTAATTTCGCACGCCTTTTCTACCACCCGAAACAAAAGCAAAACATAAAATGTCCTTCCATGCGTCTATAACGCATGCCAGAACAAAATTTTCATAAACCTACTCCAATTTTCACATCACGGCTATTTGGAAGGAGAAAAAAAAAAGTTCTTTGCGAAAACATATGCATACCAATCACCATGACATAAGAAAAGGATTTTCCGAAAGAGAAAAGCCCCAAAAGGATACACAGACACTTTTGATTTATACGATATCCGTTTCCCACCGCAACCGCACACATTGCTCCAGCTAGGAAGCTGCTAAATATGATGGGCACATCACTTCCATCCCTGTCGTAAATTTCGATTTTATTTTATTGTGTTTTGCCCCGTTTTTTCCCATATACACATTTTCTAAGTGCATTCCACACCCATAGGGATTAATCGAGTTTTTTTCGGCACAACGTGCTCGCATAAGGGACGAGTATTGCTTTCAGATAAAACCGAAAGTTTAATCGAAAAGGTAGTAGTATAGGCCAACAGTTTTTCTTAAGTAATTTAGAGCGACCCATATAGTTCCCTGTCTGTCCCTTTATTTCTGAATTTGTGATGTGAGTCGATGCAAATAGGTATTCAATAGAAGGGTATAATATGAACAGGTACATGCGACCTACTTCTGGACTTTTTTCGTTGAACCGTGAACTTAATTTCTTTTGTGCCATAATATTTAAAGCTCTTAAAAGGAATTTTATGACACCCAATATAAAATCAACGGAAAAGAGGCGAAAGACCAGAACAAGCATTAGAGCAGACGTGATTTACAGCCAATGTACGATATGTGCTCCAAAAGAGAGGACATGCTGTAACCGCCACTAACAAGACTGGAGGACGAAAAAAAAAAAAAATTAATAACGAGGTCACAATATCGCCCAATTTGGGATCTTTCCTTTATTCATTTTAACGGAGCATCAGCGCTATTTGGTATCCTTTACTATAGGTACCCTTTCCGGGATGAAGTGCTTTAAATACTTAAAAATTAAAGACAACTATACATTTCTTTACATTTACATTTCAGTCCAACAGCTACGGTTATAATGATAAAATGAATCTATTCAACTCCGTATACACATTTAAAATTAGAGAATATAAGGTAAGGTAAGCTTTGAGGGTGGTATTGGTATGAGAGACTTCTCATCCTCAATTCCAGGTGAAGCAATCGAATGAACAGAAATTAAGAGGAAAATACTCTTCGTCAAAAGCACCATATTTCCCCACAGGGTTTGAGTAGACCTTTGTGTAGTAATAAATGTTTAAGGAAAAAAAAAAAAATTTCCGGAGAGCTGTGCCTTAGGTTAGAGCGATAGACAAAAAGTACGCCTTAGGGCTAGTTTTTACTGCCCCACCTTGCAAGTGTCTGACAAAAATCCGAGTGATTATCCTGACAAAGCTTCGTAATTCTGTCGTTCAGAATGGGGATGCAACTCGTAGATCCCTTTTTCAAAAAATTCATAAAAATAAAGTGCATGACTGGGTCGAACAAAACTTTCTCGCTCATCAAAAGTATTGTTGGTTGTTTTCATATTTATATAGGCAGGTAAAGATCTGATGATCTGAGAAGCAATACTTGATAAAAGAAACGGTTCATAAAATATATATTAGAATGAACTAATTCCCGGTTTTCGTTCAAACTTCGGATTTGGAGTTTGTAGGCTTACAGTTCGGGACGTTTTTTTTTTCTTTTTGTACCAGTTTGATTTGTTCGAAAACGGATCTAACGATTTCAATAAAAAATTGTAATTAAGCTTAAGTCAGGTCAATATGACGTTATGTTATGTTAATATGATTTTGGCCTTTTCTCGAAAACGATTAGGTATAACAAAAAATTACTTCTAAAGTAAAGGGTTTTTCAATAAGAGCGCTATAAAAGTTTTTTTTATATATAAAACAAAAACGGTTTTGGATATCAATGAAATTCTTCATTCCTGTGAAAGTACGTTCGATGCCATTATTAATGAACCACCACGGGCACGCTTGCAGAAGTCCAGACGCTGAACCCACAACCAACAACGACGTCACAGAGATGACCAATGCTTGAGAACGACGTGTGAGGAAGTGCGACACATTTGGGCTTTCTTCAACTGAAGCCTCAGCGGCAGCAATATTCTCGACACTACGGGCACTTCTTTGTCTCACTGGTACGGGAACATTTTGTACTGTGTCTGTGGATTCAAATTTTTCCACTAGACGCTCAATTGTTGATCTGCTAGGACGATTATGACGACCATAAATTGGACGTAGCGCTCTTAACGTTGAGGCCACTGACTCCGAATTTCGGTAGTAACTTTTAATAATTTCGACTCGTTGTTGGCTCGTATATCTTTTCATCATGAAATGGCAAACCTTACTGAAGAGAAATGTCAAAAGAGCGGCAAGAAATTCGGCGTCGTTTGCTGTCCCTGTCGCTCTACTTTTGTAGCGTCCCTGTTGAAAATCCCTTTACATAATATGGTCATTTATAACGTAATAGCAAAAAAAGGCAAAGCAAGCAAAAATAGTTTTATATAGTTTAATGCATACTTAGGCAGCTTCCACACCGGATGGAACAAAACGCTTTATTTTGTTTTCTTGCTTTGTTTTGCCTTATTCAGTGCGGGCGCGCTTATTTAAATGTATGTATTTAAATTTCAGAAACACACAGAAAAACAGTTTTGTTTGTCTAAGGCGTTTTGTTCCATCCGGTGTGGAAGAACATTTAGAGTTAAATTGATGTTTTCAAAATTATTGCGTTCTTAATTTTCAATTCGAATCACCGAAAAAGCTAATTTTAAAAACTGCCCATATCTCGAAAACTCTATTTCGATTTCGATAAAATTTTCAAAACCAATGCATTAAATCCCAAACAATACCTAACTTATATTAGGTTTTCAGGTAAATAGTTAAGCAATAGTACTTTTTAAACTAAACATTGCAATATTTAGTAGTGTTTTGACTGCCAAAGTTTACAAAAACCGCTCTTGCGGTCCGATTTTGAGATCAATGCCCACTTCCAATAAAAGTGCAAATCAAGGAATCTCTGAGTTCTTACATTATATACAGGGTGGGCCGACTAAAATCGTTTTCTTTATAAAAATGCAATAAAATGTACAAAATTTTTTTTTTTTTATGTTTTATAGCTTTATTAGTAAGAGCAAATATTCCCATTAACAATTATGGAACATAAGGTCGCTCAAGTGGCTGCTTCGGCTGGCTTCGCACCAGCGCATTCTGTCACTCCAATTTTCCAAGACCCTGTTGATGTTTTGGGTTGTAGCTTACGGTTCTCAAGAAAAAAAAAAAAGTCCAAAGGAGTCAAATCGCAGCTTCGAGGCGGCCAATTAACATCGCCCAATGATGATGATTTTTCGCCCAAACTCATTGTCCAATTTAAGCTGCTCTAAGGTCCACACTACGAAGCGATAATGAAGCGGATGGTCGTGCGCCTTCAATACCTTGCGTAAGAGAATAATCCGAGATCTTTGTGCAGAATTCTCCTCAGTCTAGTGCGTGAAATGTTGAGCTGTTGAGATCGATGGCGAGTTGATGTTCGTCAATTGAGACTCATACTCTTGACTAAAGCAGCCATATTCTCGTATGTGCGTACAGTACTTCGACGAGCACCATGAGTGTTGCTCACTAGCATACCAGTCTTACGAAGTTTTTGCATAAACTTGCGTTCAGCAGGGGCGGTGCTTCATTTCGGCCAAAACTTAATTCAAAAAATAAAACCAACTGTTTGGGGTACACTTTGGAAATGAGCTTTTTATATTTCCCAACGTTGTTTAAGCCTTAATCGACTCATTTCGTTCCGCGGAGGTATGATACTGACTTTCTGTCAATATTTCAAGCGGGAAACAGCTGTCGGTGACAAAATAACCTATGATAGAAAAATAAACCACTAAATGGCCCACCCTTTATTTCTATGTCAAGATATCGGTCTATCACGAACATTTCTTCTAACTATAGACACCTTAAACCTGCGTCACTAATATATTCCAGTTTAAAAATAAAATCATATGCCCTTACAGATCAGAAACTCCTGCTCTGCTTGTCCTTGTACTCAAAAATCTTGTAAAGTGTAAGGGCTTATAGTACAGTAGGTTATAACTCTCTATAACTACAACTTGCGGAAATTGCTTGTTACTGAGAACTCGAACTTGAACAAAACTCATATTGTTATTTTGAATGCACTGCTACTGCCATACTTAATAAATATTAAGTAAATAACCGTCGCAGTGGCTTAGTGTTAGTGTGTTGTACTACTAAGAGAGGGGTCTCAGGTTCGAATCCCGCAAAAGACCAAATTCCAACTTTGGGTTTTTTTCCACTGCGCCACCTCTCGCGAACGTCTGACAAACATCCGAAAGTATGACTGTCTTGAAAGAGCTTCTCAATTAGCCGTTTGGAGTCGGCATAAAATTGTAGATCCCTTCCATTCGTTCCAAAAACGAAAAACTCACACAAACGAATGGTTGTGAGAAGCTAGGCCTAGGGTCCCTCCGGACCTGTTGCGCCAACTATTTTTTTTTTTTTTTTAAGTAAATAACCGAACCAAAAGTGGATTTTACTTGACACTATTCGTATATTTTATGAACCGTTTCTTTTATCAAATAGTTTCGTTTGACCCAGTCGTGCAGTTTATTTTTAAATGTTACCTAACCGAAAACAATAAATATATCTCTTCCACCTACGCTTTGGCATCAGCGAAAAGGCGTCGATATTGATTTTCCTTCACGCGCACGAATTCATTAAGTAATATTCGCCCGATTTCTTGCACAGCAATTATTGCAAAAAACTATAGTGCTCTAAAAATAGGTTAAGAACAAGCTCTTTTATACAAGAACAAACGAACACAAGAAGGTAGAAAGCATATTGAACAATGTCTCGGATACGAAATACGTGCTTCAACGGTTTATGCTTGCTTTTTCCTTCGCTCCATTTCTTACCATTTCAGATTGTTCTCACCTTGTATCCATAAATATCGTTTCGACATAAAATACTTCTAGCACCTCAAGATGGCATCAGTTCGCATTTGCCTCGCTCTCCACCCCCACCCTTTTGAACTGACTATATATGTATGTATATTTAAACTTATTGCTCCACAACTAGGAGGAGGTAGGTGTTCCTTCTTTATGTTCATTGTTTTGCATTAGCAAAATCCTTTTGCAGGTAGGTTCATAAAAATTTCATCTAAAAATGGCAAAGTTATGCAAGTCACAACTCACAGAGTTGACCTATTCATGCTGACGCGTATATACCCACTCTAATGCAGCCCTAATATTCTTCTACTCCAGTCGTCCTCTTCGTCGTAGTCATAGTCGTCTGAAAACGGCATGGTCTTTGCCTGGGAAATGATAAAGGATTGCAAAGGCGCAATGACGAAATATGGAAAAACAAAAATCATTTAAGTTCGTTTTCAAAATATGCTAGAGCTGCAACAGATGTATGTCTGCCCAGTCAGATGCACTAGTCGAGGCGCACAGCACACCCATACAGCGTACACAGGTTGCACACAAAAGGAAAACAATGAAACGGGCATCGGTGTGAGTGGAAGGCGAGCTGTACAAATGCAAAGCTTACTTCCTCTTCAAAAACTGCATTTCGATTCATAAGCTCATAACTTGAAACGATGGGAGGTTTTGAACCATTCATGGAACGCCGTACCTTGTTATGAAACTGCTGTAAGATTTTCAATATTGGCCAACATTTTTGCTTTGTTTTTATGCTCGAGTGGGCATTTTTGTATAAGTACATACCTTCGCACACACACACAGACAGATGTTCTGTGTGGGGGAAACCTTTTGATAGAAGAGAATTAAATTCGTAGTTTTCAGGCTAAAAATACTCAGAAAACACAAGCAAGAACTGCATTGTTGCTCCAACTTGAATGGCATGGAGCTCTCACAAAAGCACACAAAGAGTGTGGATAAATACCACCTACTCCTGTCTATCTTCGCTTAATTCCCCAAAGGAAAGTATATGCTAAGAGCATAGACATTTAATTGCAAAAAAACATAAATTACTTGAGTGCAGAAGCAATGAAGGTTTGGGTTGCATTGCTTTTAACCGGGCACCCAGGGTAGAGTAGGTACAAGTATTTTGTTATCCCATTTTTTTTGTGTTGTTGTCTGCAAAGGAAACTTTGGGCGAGAAAATGTTTTTCTTTCAGTTTTGCTGTTGGTTTGAAAAGTTTTTTCTTTCTAAAGTTGTTCCTCTTTCGTTTTGAAATGTTTATTTTTAATTCCCGGTAAATGGTTTAAGTAAGAGCCAAGCCGAGGGACACGAACCTCTTTAGATAAAACACACTTTTGGTATGTGAAAGGAAGTTGTAAAAGTGTCGGGTAGATGTATTTACCATAGGTAGCCGTCCTATCTGAATGTTATAATAAAAATCACTTTCATTTGTAATCCTTATGTGGCGCAGAGGACTGCATTTCTATTGAAACAAAACTTCTAGGAGCTGTTCTCAAACATTATGTCTCAAATATGGATCATTTTCTGAAACAGATGAAAAGATGGTAGAATGTGAATTTGTGGAGCATGCTCGAATAAAAATGAGATACAAACAAATCATACTGTAAAATATTAAGTCACCCATTGAAAGCTATACAAGGCGACGAGAATTCAGGATTTGTCGTAGAAAATCGTATTCAATGGTGAAAATAAAAACGTCTTGAGTTACAAGGTGGCCGTGAGTTAAAAATTCGTTTGAAGAATTCACGTTTTTTTTTTCTGTAATTACCTTAATTTAAAAATTGATGTTGAGAAATAAAATTGGGAGTGTTATTCGCATGTTTCGGGGGTTCCTTTAGTTCGTTCGTGTAAGAGTCGAAATCAGTGAGCCCAAGTCGTGAAATCGGGTCAAAGAGATCGATCACGGTTGAAAACTTAACGTGTGTGTGAAGCGATTACTTACTTACTTAGGTGGCGCTACAGTCCGGGGTGGACCTGGGCCTCAACCAATACGCCTCTCCAGTTAGCGCGATCTTTGGCTAACTGCCTCCAGTTGCGCACTCCAAGTTGGTTGAGGTCCCCTTCCACTTGCGCGCGCCACCTAAGGCGAGGTCTTCCTCTACTGCGTTTTCCCTCCGGGTTAGAATCGAAGACTCTTCGGGCCGGAGCGTTGGTGTCCATTCGCTCTACATGTCCCAGCCATCTTAGACGACTGATGCGTACTTTTCTGACTAGGTCGATCTCGCTGTACAGCTCGTAGAGTTCGCTGTTAAATCTTCCCCTCCAAAGCCCGTCAACGCAAACGGGACCAAAAATCACTCGAAGAATTTTGCGTTCGAAACGACCAAGGAGATCTTCATCCGCCTTTGATAGCGCCCATGCTTCTGCACCATAAAGCAGGACTGGGATGATGAGGGTCTTATACAGAGTTTCCTTAGTATTTCTCGACAAGGCCTTACTTATCAGTTGCCGTCTTAGGCCAAAGAAACAGCGGTTGGCAAGTGTGATTCTTCGCTTGATTTCTGATGTGATGTCATTATCAGAGTTTACAGCGGAGCCGAGGTAGACAAAGTCCCTAACTACCTCAAAGTTATAGCTGTCTATCGTGACGTTCTGCCCGATTCGTCGATGTCGTGTGTCCCTTCTTGTTGACAGCATATATTTTGTTTTACCCTCATTCACCACTAAACCCATTTTTGCCGCTTCTGTACTAATACTTGCAAACGCACCAGTGACAGCTCGCTGTGTTGTACCAACAATGTCAATGTCGTCAGCGTATGCAAGCAGTTGCACAGACTTATAGAAAATTGTGCCTCTGGTGTTGGCTTGTGAGTTTCGCACAATTTTCTCAAGAATGATGTTGAAGAAGTCACATGACAGCGCGTCACCTTGTCTAAATCCTTTTTTGACATCAAAGGTCTCGGTGAGATTGTTTCCGACCTTTACGGAGCAGCGAGCGTTCTCCATCGTCATTCTGCACAATCTGACAAGTTTGGCAGGGATGCCAAAACTAGACATGGCTCTGTATAGCTCGTCTCTATAAACGCTGTCATATGCGGCCTTAAAATCGATAAAAAGATGGTGAGTATCGATCTGGTATTCTTGGGTTTTTTCCAGGATCTGCTGTAGTGTGAATATTTGATCGGTCGTGGACTTACCGGGCCTAAAACCGCACTGATAGGGACCTATCAGATCGTTGACGAATGGTTTCAGGCGTTCACACAATACAGCAGACATGATCTTATACGCAGTGTTCAGGAGACTGATGCCTCTGTAGTTGGCGCAGTTTAGAGTCTCCTTTCTTGTGGATCGGGCAAACGATGCTGAGGTTCCATTCACCAGGCATACTTTCCTCTAACCAAATTTTGGAGACGAGTTGGTGTATGCACTCTACCAAGTCATCTCCGGCTGCCTTGAAGAGCTCGGCAGGTAAGCCGTCTGGACCAACAGCCTTGTTGGATTTAAGCTTAGATATTGCTATCCTCACTTCATTTTGGTCAGGTGGACGGAAACCCTGGCTGTCATCGTCCAGGTTGAATGGTTCGTTCTGCCTAACAGCGGAATTTGTGTCGTCTTCGCCATTTAACAGTCTGCAGAAATGGTTTTTCCATGTCCTCAGCACCGACTGTGACTCTACTACAAGGTTTCCTTGTTCGTCTCTACAGGTCTCCGTTCGGGTCTTGTTGGCATGACACGTTCTTTCTACCTTTTGGTAAAACTTCCGAACATTGTTCCTGGAGTAACACCTCTCTATATCCTCGATCGCGCGCTTCTCATGCTCTCTCTTTTTTCTCCGGAGAAGCCGATGTTCTTCCCTCCTTTTTTGCTCGTAGAGCTGACGAGCTGCTCTCGTCCTTCTATGCAGCGACGCTTCGTATGCACTTTGTTTTGCTGCATGTGCTTGCCGGCACTCTTCGTCAAACCAGGGGTTTCGAGGGGGTAGGCTGGTGAAACCGAGCACATCAGTTGCGGTGGTTTTGATGGCTTCTTGGCATCGGCGCCACTGGTCTTCGGCACTTGATGCTGGCAGTATAGGACTTCTCAAGAGGTTGAGGGATACGCGATCGGCAAAGGTTCTGGCAGTTTGTTGCGTTTGTAGCCGTCCAACGTTAAATCTCCTCACAGTGTTTTCTCGCTGTTGTGGCGTCTGGGATATCCGCATCCGTACCTTGGCTACAACAAGGTAGTGGTCCGAGTCTATGTTGGCCGCTCGGAAAGTTCGGACATCTAGAATACTGGAGGAGTGCCTTGCGTCGATCGCAACGTGATCAATTTGGTTGACGGTTTGATGATCAGGTGACCGCCATGTTCCTTTGTGTATATTGAGGTGAGGAAACCGTGAGCTAGCTATGGTAACATTACGTCCCGCAGCAAAATCAATCAGCCTAAGTCCGTTTCCAGACGTGGTGTCGTGTAGGCTATGTTTTCCGATTGTGCTACCAAAGATGTCCTCCTTTCCTATTTTGCCGTTAAAATCACCCAAGACGATTTTAACGTCATGCTTAGGACATTGTTCATATGTTTTGTCGAGGAGCTCGTAGAAACACTCTTTGGTAGCATCGTCTTTTTCTTCTGTGGGGGCGTGAGCGCATATTTGGCTGATGTTGGCGAATTTAGCCTTTATGCGGATCGTGGCAAGGCGTTCACTTACGTGTCGAAAGCTCAAGACTTCTTGCCTAAGTCTGCCGCTTACAACAAATCCGCATCCAATCCAAATAGACGCTGCTTTTGCTCCCTATAACAGTCACCGTAGTAAATGTCACAGTTTTTCATCCTTCTTTTGCCCGGCCCATCCCACCGCACTTCCTGGATGGCGGTGATGCCTGCTTTGTAGCAGTCACGGGCCTCCGCTAGTTGTTCGGCTGCACGCAGTCTGTTCAGAGTTCGAACATTCCACGTGCAGATCCGAACGTCATTGTCCTTTTTTCGTTTTGCAGGGTCGTCAACAGTGAATCCGTCCTTATCCGAGGCTATTGGTTGCTTCGCAACAAGTTTGGTTTTCCGTGGTAGGGTAGTTAACCCCACGCACAACCCCCAACCTGGAGGACCAGGCCCTTTCTGGGACCCCTTGGGCAAAAGGAGCCGGAATATTCCGGAGTCAGTAACCAGCTGCGGGGATGTGAGAGCTGCCGTTGACCCATTAAGGGCTCTTCCGCCACCATCTCTATTTCAACACCCTGACTAGTGTTGAAAATCCTCAATGACCTCAGCTCCAAATACGTCGAAGTAGCTCATTGAGGTATCTGCCATGTTGACTGTTGACGCCACCGTTGATTCAACCATGTGAATTCATCCGCCGTACGTCCTCTTTCTGAGGGGCTCATGTAAGACCTCTGAGACTCGATCAGGCAGTCATTCCGACAGAGCATTATAGTGTTGCTATTTTCTTCGTGTTCAACACTCGCGCTTATAAGTTTAGCAAGTCATGCCCGGAAGGACAAGACCAGTACCCGGTGGCTACCACGCGGAGGTAAAATAAGCACAATTGATGTGTATGAACAATTACAACGACTGGGCATCGCCAAGTTGACGCCAATCAGTGCCTACCCTATTCATACAACACCCAACCACCCATCAGTATACTCTGCCATTTAATAATGGAAAGACTTACAAACGAGCAACGATTGCAAGTTATTGAAGTTAACTATAAAAACTCGTGCTCTGTGAAAAATGTGCACCAAAGACGACCATGGAAGAAACGTTACCGTCAACGGCGAACGATATCGAGCCATGATACACGACTTTTTTCTGCCCCAGTTGGCTGAATTGAACTTGGTTGACATGTGGTTTCATCAAGACGGTGCCATATGCCACACAGCTCGTGAAACAATGGAAATGTTGAAGGATGAATTTGGTGAGCAGCTTATCTCTCGAAATGGGCCTGTGAGTTGGCCGCTAAGATCATGCGATTTATCGCCTCTTGAATATTTCTTGTGGGTTTATGTAAAGTCGTCAGTCTATGTGGACAAGCTGAACACGATTGAAGCCTTACAGGATAACATAACACGCGTAATTCATGGAATACAGGCCGAAATGCTCGAAAAGGTGACGCAAAATTGGACCTTCCGAATGGACCATTTGAAACGGAGCCTCGGATAACATTTACATGAAGTTGTCTTTAAAACGTAAATGGCAAAGGCCTATTTATCGACCACAATACAAATTTTGAATATTTGATGCAAATTTAAGTGTTTTATTCGATTTAAAAAAAAAAAACTGCGCTTAAAAAATCACCCGTTAGTAGGAGGAGAAGGCGAAACCGGTCTGGATATTACTCTGACCATTTTCCCCTTACATCAATAAGGACTAATTGCTGATGTCAAACTCTGTCAAATGTCATTGGATATGTCAAAGGAAAAGTCCATCATTTTATCAGAGCGATGATGGGCCGAGTGGTTGTGAGAAGCTTCTGTAGGGTAATTATAGCTATTTCTTAGTAGTACTGAAAAATTCGTAGTCCGATTAATGCGGAAGAGTCTACGTCAACACCATATAGGAAAACCTTACCTTGAGGCAGCGGACATAACTCACAGTCATCCGTACCAAGCGATTGACACCACAGAATGTATGAGAAATTCTCGGATTAAAATGTCTAACGACTGTCTAAGCCCAGCTCACGTTCCCTTGCATGGGTTAGCAGTTTGTTCTGCGGGTTGGATTAAATCACGTCCATAGGTTATGTGTCTCAGTCTACGATGACTCTGTTCGATGCTAGACATATGGTCCTATACAATGCGTGTTTATAAATGTTGTTCTGGGTTAAGACTTTTTTTTTGATTACTATAGGCTCTATGAAACTGCTTGATACTGTCAAACTCATATGGGATACAAAAGCCCGGACTTGGAATGCGTGCGTGACTCTGAAACTGTTATGAATATTGACCATAGTGCGCTATTTTGTTACCAGATTCACAAGCAGCCAAAAAGGTTGTCTAAAAATAAAAAAGCTATGTTAACAGATTGAGTAGATAAGCACTCGTATGGCCTATGCGATTTTTCCACCTACCGTCAACATGTAATTGTATTTTCTGCAAAAGTTACAAAGCCTAACCTATACCAGTCTGCAACTACCTGCAATTTCGAAATGCAATTATTGGCTCCGTAAGAATAGCGAAAACTGGGAAAAACAGCGTACAGCATTTTTATTTAAACCGATGGAAAAACTTTTTGACTTCCTTGTCTTCCGTTTTCTTACCTGTATAAGATATATTGCTGAAGACAAAAAAGAGGATACAACGAGAATAAAGAAAAGAGGAAAACTTATGATGTTAACCACTTTTGAGAATTGTCGTCCTTGCTGTTATATGCGGGACAACTTAATGTGCACACCATACAGCAGTATCATGCCTAAAACTATTTTTCTTCCACAAGACGAAACATGAAAACTTGCCCAAAAAAAAACTGTATGTAACATAGGTAACTCTGTAATATAGAAAAAAAAAAAAAACTCTCCTCCTACCCATCCGACTGCCACATCTAATTCAACACAGTTTTTGAAGGTTGCTTACCCGGTTTTTGTTGGCTACAAAAAAGTACCGTCAAAATCTGCTGAAAGTTTCCGCACGTTCATTCAGCATCCTTTTGCCACCCTCGCTCGTCACCACTCGTCAACACTCACCAGTATGGCATCCACCCCCCGACTGAGTGCAAGTAATAGATGTGAAGTGGTTTTTGCGTGGCAAAAGGAAACTTTTCAACTAGAATTTCAAATGATAAAATTAGAATAGAAAGTTTGTCTGTGAGTGGGGACTGGGGAGATACCCAACTCATAGATAGGCGAGCGTATTCTTTCCACTATTGCAGCATTAGTTGGACATTTTAATTTGAAGCGATAGCGGACGGAGATAGACGAGAGCAGACACACATGTAGAATTTTTTGGTTTTCTACACATGTTTTTCGCTTTGAGGATTTGAATGGATTTACATTTTTTTGGGAAAGTTCGCTGGGTTTATTCTCCCCTTTTGGATGTCTTTTGTGTGTTTCCCCCTAAACTTAATTTGTGTTCGGTGGTAGATAGGATTTGAGATGAAAGTGTGATTTGACATTTTTACCCTTAAGGTTATAACTGACAAACTAAGCGTTCAAGATCAAATATTCTCATTTTCGAAAGTAACTGATGAAGTGAAATTATTTTGGGATAAGTATACTTTTATGCTCTTTAAATGTTCAAGTAATTCCCTGTTGGTGGACTCTTTTTGGGAATCATAAGTAGGATAACCATAAGTTTAGTTTCGGTTAGTGCCGGGACAGTTCCGATTGCTGGTGGTTGACTCATCTTCTTAATATTATAAAAATGTTCGTGCGTATGTTGTATGACTGACAATCACGGCTGAACCACTGAAGGTATCCCCCTTACATTCACACCATATGTTTGTGTGGTGCTCCGGATGGTTAATGTTTATTTTAGACCCTATAGGGGGCGCTGGGGTCGCTTTTTGAAAATTCTTATTTATGGACGGTTTTGGTTTAAATTAACACCATATAACACTTAAAAAAAAAAAGTTTTTGCCAAAATTTGGACCCGATAGGTGGCGCTGCGAGATATTTACGACAAGTTAGATTTCCCTGCATATTAATTTTGTATCAACAACATTAAATTTAATTGTAATAATATAGTTGGCGTTGGTTATCCAAACCTTTTTGAATTTAACATTTCAGTATTTCATATTTCATTTAGCTGTACAATTCTTCGACGAAAACTCCAAAAACTCCATTCGATTTTCGGCACAAATAACATAACATAATTTTATGATTCTTCTTTTGTTTTGTTCGTATTGGTGTATTTCAGGCGTAGGCAGTCTTAAAAGATAAAATTTTGGACCCGATAGGTGGCGTTGTTGTCGATCTCTGAAACTGCTCAACCGATTTCAATGAAATTTTGTGGATGGGTAGGTATGGTTGCTTCAAGATTGAAATATACTATAGTTTCGGACCCTATAGATCAGTGGTTCCCAACCGGTGGGGCACGGCTCCTAGGGGGGGGGGGGGGGGGGGCATGGGGACTGTAAAAGGGAGGCGTGGACACAATTTGAATTGTACATTTTTGATGCAAAGAATTCTTGGCGTACCTGTCCGACATATTGGAGCATCTTAACGAGCTAAATTTACATTTACAAGGGTCGGGAAAAGAAAATGTGTCCGCAAATATTTTTAAGTATGAAGATAAGGTTCGGGCTTTCGTTCAAAAAAATCTGTTTTTGGAAGAAAAAATCATACCAAACAGTTTTTCGTCATTTATGAACGTTGCACAAATGGTAAAACCCGAAGAAGAAACAACCAACGACCTAAGAAATGACATAGGTAGTTCAACATTTGCAATACCTTGCTGAAGAATTTTCGAAGTATGTACTTTCCGGAGGACAAAAAAGACGTTGCAGAATTGAAAACGATGGTGCGCAATTCATTCACCGTTAATATCGATGAACTACCAGACGAATTACAAGAGAGGGTGATCGATTTGAAAAATGACCGCACACTGAAGGACAAATACGATGCAAGCGAACTAATAGAATTCTGGATCAAAAGCGGGAAATCATACACAAGGCTGGCAAAACATTGCCATTCCATTTTTGGTGCTCTTTTCAACAACATATTTATGCGAACAGGGATTTTCGGTACTCCTCCTCATTAAAAAGAAGCAAAAAAACAGACTTGACGCTTCAGTTGACATGAGAATCGCACTGACGAAAATTGCATTCAGAATCTCAGAGCTGGTGAAGAAAATGCAACTCCAGAAGTCGCATTGATCATCTTACATCACTAATAAATAAAAATACGTTTTTCAAAATCAATTTACGAACTTGTATAAACAAACATGCATACAAGCAAGATTATAAAAAATTAACATTTGGAATTTTTATTTGGGCATGCGATTCTTCAATTCGCCATAAGGGGGGCATGCTATTGAAAAGGTTGGGAACCACTGCTATAGATGGTACTTTGCAAAACATAAGCGGGATAGGAGAACGGGTTGTGGCAGCATTAAAATGATTAATGGACAATGTCCAAATAAAGGACTTTGCGAAATGTGAGCAGAACTTAATACGAAAGGTATGAGCAAATTCGGGTGGGTACAGCTACATTTAAAAAAGACTGACGTCCGTATGTGCGCACTCATAACTCGGAAACCAATCCTTCAATTTTCATGATTTTTGGTTTAAATTCGTATGGACCCAAGGAAGGACATAATGCTACCTTTTGTAGTCAAAACTTTATAGGGATTAGTTGAATTTTTGAATTCTTTGGATGTTCCGGGCTTACATCTATACAATTGAAAGTCGGCTCAATTATAATTTTGTTGCGCAACCTCAATGCACCGAGACTTTGTAACAGAACGCGTTTGATTTGGTGATGAAGGATCGCAAATCAAATGTCATGCAAGCGACGGTTTTGAGGAAAAAATTCAAAGACAAACATTCTCATTCCACGGAATCCGCTTATTGAGAACGAATTTGTACGTCGTGTACTGTAAACCATTTTAGTCAAAAAGCGGAAGGTTGGCCGACACGTTAATCTTCTTTGTTGCGTTTGTCTACGCCTAAGGAAGGTTCATACGGCGACAAAATTGGAAAATTTGAACGAAAAATTGGAAAGTTTGTGAAAATTGATTTTCCATACATTTTCTACGGAGAGTTTTTTTTTTTTTTTTTTTGATCGTAGTATACAGTGAGATCGTATTGTTTGCCAAAAGCTATAGTTGGGATCAATAAAATTAATTTCGGGTGGAAGTGAACATTATTTTAGTCAAAAAGCCAATTTTGGGCGGGACGAAGTTGACCGGGCACGCTATAAATTATAAAATACTACAATGACGCGTAAAGAACGGGGGAGGACTCGGAGTTGTAGCCATAATAGAAAATTACGTTGATGAAATACTTAGACACACTTGTGGCTACTTTTTTTTTTGATTAAAACTCTTCCCCAAGGAATGCATCTTGCAAGTTGTGGTCTTGCGACTGCTCTGTATTTTGGCAGTCTCAGCTAACGTCTTCCCATAAAAAAAAAATAAAAATAAAAAAAAAAATAAAAATAACTGACTTTTAAACTTTAACAACATTTTGTTTAATGCATTTTTACAAAATTAAAGAATATTTCACCAAACCCCTTTGCTTTTCTATGGTGTTAATAATGAAAAACCATAGGTGAGTAGGTCCACCATTTTGGTTTTTTAACACTCCAGTCTTTTGGTGTAATTATTTACCACGTTTATTAAAGTTTGTTAATTCAAGACCGATATATGGGATAGAAAGGGTCGTTTTGAAACCGATAGGTGACGCTGTTGTCGATCTTATACAACACTCAACCGATTTCGATCAGACTTTATAGTTTTGGACCCGATAGGTGGCGCTGCTGTCGATGTCGATTTCCGAAACTACTCAACTGGGATCTACATATATGGTTGGTTGTAGTCTGAAAGATAGGATATAAACATTTTTTCAATTCATTCACCTTAATTCTAAAAGGGCAGACTTGTATGGGCACGCTTGACCTGGGGAGTGAACTGGTACAGCTTGGTCTTACACAGACACTAGACTACTGAATCAGTTGAATTAAATTTAAATACAAACAAAAACTCTAAAGATAGAACGCGTTATGGAAACTGTATTAAGATTATAATTTTATAAAGATTTGGTTTTTAAATTAAATTTCTCAATACAATTCAACTTCAACACAATACAATTTAATTCCCATTTAGCTAGAAAAGTTTCACATCTGGTGTGTGGTCACAAGCACAATCTGTGTTTTTTTCTAACAAGGGCGAAGCCGGGACCCGGGTGGGAACAGCTAGTACAGAACGGATCGTCCGATTTGAGCTATCTTTTCTTTGTTATGTTTGTCTACGCCTAACGCTGTGTCCTGCGTAAGCATAGGTGCAACCATTTTGAAATTACCTAAGTATTAGGTGCGAATACGTTAGGACCGCCAGCAAAATTTTAACGTTGGTATTTTTGTCAAGTGTTAATAAGAATTTTTTTCGGAACGATACAAGTGAATCTAATACTTTTGAGATAGTAAAACTTAAAAGGCAGTAGGTACCTAACTGAACACTTTCTCAATTTTTGGAGTTTTGTTTGTATACCCTACCTCTGTTGGAAAGGGCTTTGTTTGACATATTGAAAACCTCCAACAAGCATTATGTGGAATCAACTGAAATTCCGTACATTATCTGACAAGCATTTGTTGTCTGTTGAGTCAATTAGTTTATTTAACAAAATACTTTATTTCGCTTTTCAAAATGGTTACATTAAAGATTAAGGTGACTGGGAAATTCTTGCTGTGAACCTAAAATTGATCAGTCGTGCAAGATATAATATTCGACAACGAATATCTCTAGTTGAATCGCCCAGTTAAAGTTTTAAATTGAAGTCATAACAGCCATCACAGGAAAAGTCACGAAATGGTGCATTTACACGGTCACACATTCCTATCACGGAAAATTAAAGGGATGCCCAATACTAAACAGCCGTCTGACTGAAAGGGACAGCATTACCTAACACGCAAAAAAAAGGTGATACGTTTTTTGGTCGGCCATCTTGTTTACGTGGTAGGAATTATGGAACAGCAATGCATGCTGATATTTTTATAGCGATGGCTTACGAGTTTTCCTATAAAACAAAATGGCTTCCGGAAGTGATGAACGTACAATTATTTATTTATTTCGTATAAATGATTGATGAGTTGTTGGTTTAACTTACTGAAACTAATTAACACTCTCATTTCACATATTTTAAATCGGAAATAGAAATGTTTCCATTTGATTGCAGAAATGTTGGTTGCCGGATTTTCCGCTTTAAGTATCTATAATTATGGGTAGAACATCCATGACACCTTAGGCGTCTGATTTGTGATCTCATTCCTACGCCTTTATTAGCATTGACTCCGGACAAACGGATCTCTCTGTCCCGTCTCGTGCAAAAATGCGCGTGCGTGATAGTGTAAATGCAGTTTAAAACGTAAAGACAAAAATTGGACAAAATCTACACCCATTTTCTCAGTATCGATGATGAGTTATTATAGCAAATGTGTTAGTCTATCCTCATAAAATTAGTATTTCCACGTAGTACCTACCCCATGCCATAATGTTTCGAATACAAAAGCAGCAAGCGCTCTCCCTTCAGTGGCAAAAGTATGTAGTATCACTCACAAGCAACGTTGCCATATTCACAGTTTAAACTGTAAATTACAGTTTTTTTTTGTTTAATAAAATTAAAAAAAGCGTAATTTAACTAAAATCTTTTCGTTTTTGAAGCTTACAATTTTTTTTTTGTGAATTTCCAGCTAAAAAAAAACCTGGCAACGTTGCGCACAAGGGCGAATAAAATTGTTCATTCATTGAATCTAATGACACAGTCTCCCATTAAATAAGAAAACTCACAAAGAAATTCAATTCATTAGAGTTTTTAGCTGTTTTCGTTTGAGTGTTGCATCGCCAAAGTGACTTTCATCCAGAAATCTCGCTCCGACCGACGACGACAACGCCATTACCATGAATCTGAAATAAACTCCAAGAGCTACTTTATTTGCGCCATCCTCACCGCATACACTTTCAATTAAACGGCTGCCAGTGCCAATAATGAGTTTTTTTTTTTTTTTTTTGTGCTCTCTCTTTTGTCATTGTCATTAGTCATGACTCATGACATTTGAAATGGGATCGGTGAGTTTCCCTTAACAACCGATACTACCGCCGCCCCTACTATTGGTGGGCACTGGGTCTTAAGCCACTGGGGAAGAGTATGTGATAAAGGAACTACAGAAAGTTTACTCTCGCTGCCTTGGGATATGAATTCGATTTCATTGTTCGGGCGTATTTCTGTGCTTTTAGTAGTAGTATTGTATGTTGTATTTTTTGGACTGGCCCTGAAGTGGTCTTTGATGAGTTCCCCTCAAAATATATTAAGCAAGATGATCTAGGATACTGTGGTCGTGGTGCACATTGATGAAGAATTTCGTCAAAATGAATTCATGCTCTGTTGTCCAAGAGGGCTTGGTTTTCGTGCGGAGGTTCAGTCTTGCTCGTCGTTATGCCTTTTACAGGCATACTTCCCATCCTTGAGGCATTTAGTAATAATTTTTATAAAAAAGGCAAGTTTTTTGTGAATTGTTTTTTTTTACAATCATAGTATGTATCTGTATATACAAAAATTTAGCTTTAAAATTGTGTTCGTTTGTCGCCGATACAAGTCTTAACACATTTACCGATTTTAACAAAACTTTTACACATCTTTGGTATTGGTCTATATATGGTTTTAGTAAAGTTTGGTTGAAATTGGAAAATGTATGTGTGTGTTATGCGTGCGTGAAAAACACTTGAATTTCAGTAAACTTTGGGCTTTTTCCGATGGCGCTGTTGTCGATCCCCTAAACCACTTAACTGATTTTAATGAAATCTTGTGGGTGTGTATGGTTGGTTACAGTTTGAAAGATAGAACTATTTTGGATTCATTAGGTGGCGCAGTTGTCGATCTCCTAAATCACTCAACCGATTTCAATGAAAAATTTGTGGCTGTGTTGTGTATGGTTTCCCACCGTTTAAAAGATAGGACTATTTTGAACGCGATAGGTGGTGCTGTTGTCGATCTCTAAAACCACTCAACCGATTTCAATTTTCGTGGCTTTGTATGGATTGGGGATAGAACTTTGTATGGAGAACCGCACTTTAAAAAAAATATTGATTGGATAGTAAAACGGGTATTTTCATTTCCAGTTCAACAAAAATTATTTAAAATGTTTAATTTTTAAATTATTTTGATGTTTGATGGCTTACCACTATATAATTTGAAATTGAAAGTCGGCTGAGTTATAATTTTGTTGCGCAACCTCAATCCACTGAAATTTTATAAATTATCGCGTTTAAATTGATTGTGAAGAATCTCCAATCAAATGTCATGTAATAAGCGACGATTATGAGTGGAAAAAAAAGAGAGGATAGAAAACGGGTAGTGTCACTTCCAATACAACAAAAAATATTTAAAATTTAAAATCACGGCTTCCGCTTATTCAGAACGATTTGCCATTAGCATTTAAGCGTATATGACAACTAATAACTCGCAAGGATAATCGCTGGATATTTATGGCATCAATCTTGAATTCCAATTTTTTTTTCACACGGTGAATTGTATGTGGCGTGCTCACGTTTGAGCAAACCACTTTAGTGCAAAAGCGGAAGGTTGACCGATACGTCAATCATTGCGGTTTGACTGACGCACATCGATTGATAAACATATTTCAGTTATTTCTACTGTATTTAATATAACTTTTGAATAACGAATTTGAATTGACCGAATTACATAAAGTAGAGTAGCATGCATTGCGCATGCTCGGAAATATTGTTTTCATTACATTACCGAATTTAGGCGGAACGGAGTTCGCCGGTTGCATCAGTAAGATCGCCCATAACTCGAGAACAAATCGTCCGAATTCAACTTTATTTCCTTTGTTGTATTTGTCTACACTTAAGGAAGGTTTATACATAAAAAAAATTGCAAAATTTTAATTGGAAATTGGCGAATTCGTAGAAATTCATTTTTTATACATTTTGTACTGGGAATTTTGTTATCTGTTTTTATTTATTTTAATCGTAATATACAGTAAGGTCGTATTTGTCAAAAATTCTACATTTATTAACCACGGGCAAAGCCGGGCGGGAACAGCTAGTTGTTAATATTTATTAATAAGTAAAATTAATTTACTATATTTATACAAAACTAGCTGACCCGGCAAACTTCGTTCCGCCGAAATTTGTTAATGTAATGAAAATAATAATTCCGAGCATTCACAATGCATTTCCTAATTTATGTAATTCGGCCAATTAAAATTCTTTATTCAAAAGTCATATTAAATGCAATATAAATAAATGATGAATAGCTATGTTGATTTGTTTCAATCAAACCGCAATGATTTTGACGTGTCGGCCAACTTTCCGCTTTTTCACTAAATTGACAATATGAGAAACATGGGAAATCAAGATTGATGCCACAAATGCACAAACATCCATCCATTATCCTTGTAATAAATTATTTGTCATAGTGAAAGCGATACGCACGGGAAATTGAAGTCGCACGTGATATCCACTTTATGTAGAGGTAAGCCCGGAACGTCTAAATAATTCAAAAATTCAACTAATCTCCATAACGTTTTATTTTCACAACAAAAGGTAGTAGTTATAATGTACTTCCTTTGCCCGTACCTTTCGTATTAAATCTTGCTCACATTTCGCAAATTGCTTTATTTGGACAGTGTCCATTAATAATTTTAATTATACAACTTTAGAAATAGGTAGCGTTTGATTTTATTTTTGAATGGGACTGAATGGGAAAATATCCCGCTTGTGTTTTTCAAAGTACCACCTATAGTAGGGTCAAAAACTATCCGCAATTTAAAACTGGAAGCAACCATACATATCCATTTACAAAATTTCAATCAACTTGGTAGAGCTGTTTCGGAGATCGGCAACAGCGCCACCTATCAGGTCCAAAAGTATCCTTTCCTTCAAGCGGGAACGAAGAATATAAATCTACAAAATTTCATTGAAATCGGATGAAATACAACAATAAGAACAAAACAAAAGAAGAATCATAAAAATTTACCCAGTGGTTATCGAGTTATATCATCATCATCGAGTTTCATCCCGAAAGAATTATAGGTATAAATTAAGAAGATTATTATTAAAGAAAATTTAATTGAACTGAAAAACGACTTACGCCTACAACGCCACATGTTGAGGATTTTCCGACCATGTGCACTAAGAAATTCAGTTTTTGTTAAAAATAATAAATTAATTATTCTATATGTATTTTATCAATATAATAACTCCGATCGAAGCATCTGTTTTAAACGATATTTATTTTGTTTACATCCTCGTTGACGCATTCTGTCAATGTTATGCCAACGCCATAAGGTTACATCAAAAAGTTTGAATTGTAAAAGCGCTATGGTTACATTAGATATAATTTAATATGTTGGTTTAGTATTCTTTAATTTTCTAATTTTCCGCGAAATTTTCTTAACTATTTCTTTCATAAGATTCTTCTCCTGACAATAACAAACACAACAAAAAAAAATTAGCGAAATCGGTCCAGCCGTTCACGCGTGATGCCGTGACCAAGGGAAATAGGGATACATTTTTATACAGGTATATAGATTCAACATTGGCACATTTTTTGTTCGAACAGCTTGACCCAATGCGATTCGTTCGAAGTCATTTCTCGCTCCTATTCTCGATTAAATGCGTCAAATCAAAGCTTTGTTGCGCATTTCATCTGACATCTCCAGTTCATTATCCGATGTCACAGTGCGAATTCGATGCAAAATATCATCGGCCATAATTATCATCTTTGTATAATCAAAGTACCTATCTACTTCATTTCAAAAAGTTACTTGATGTAACATAGTAAACATAATTTATTAGAACAATGTTTTTAGCTATGTAGGTACCTATATTTTTGAAAAAAAAAGAAAAAACTTCAAAATTGTTGACAACAACAATTTGCTTGGAAAATAATTAAAATAATTGACAACAACAATTGCTTTTAAAATTCAAAATATTTTTTTTTTATTTGAAGTGTCACTTCTTGATTTCTATCCAGTTAATTTTTTTTTTTTCAAAGTGTATTTCCCCATACAAACTTTAATTTTCTAATTTTCCGCGCAATTTTCTTTATTTTTTCAATTTTTCTTTTTTCCTAAACCTTCGCGGAGCAATTACGAACAAATCCGCAGAAGGAAGTATCAAATTTGGTCCAGTCGTTTTCGATATACAGCCTAGCTATACATGGGCTTTCGGCTGGATCTGAATCTGACATTAATAACTCATCTTAAGTAAACTGTGTTAGCTTAGGATGGGAACACCGACAGCTGATACGTACGACACATGTGGAATAGATACATCGTAACATGTCACATTCTCTCATTCTCCACTGGTATTTTGTTTGCGAATAAATTTTATTTGCTGTCACACAGCTGAACTTTCGACAATATTTGTAACATAAGTCTTTGAACGTGTTTGTGCTAAATGAGTTATTTGTAATTTCGTTGTTTAATCTTTTCTTACAGGAATAAGTACAAATTCAAATTATCAGCCACATCAGCAACCATGCAGTTCTGAAGCTCAACATCAACAACAACAACAACACTCATCATCAAGGATATCAAATAATTTTAATTCAACCACCTCATCATCAAACACAAATTACTCAAGTGGTGCTAAATCGTCGACGTCGATACCAAGGCCTCTGCAAAATGTAAGTACATACATATATAATACAAGCCACGAACGGAGGATATGAATTATTAAGTGAAAACAAAATTTGGATAGACATTAGGCACACCTGAACTTGATACTGCAGCCGGGTGACTGAGTCTGAGTCCCATTTTGTACGTACCTTTGGATACAGTATAGATGAAACTTTGGTTGGAGTATTTTAGAACAGACGTCTGTCTGTCGCATAGCAATTTCTCAATCTGATCGAAATGTTGTCATTTTCGGTGAAGATTTTGTTTTTTTTTGTTTTTGTATATTGGTTGTCTGCAGAACCGTGATGACTGTTTCACGAGAAGAATTAGAATATAATGACATTTTGACACCAAGGGGTAAATGAATTTCAATCGAATCGGACACACAGCCTTGTGATATTTGAGTGATGAATTTGCCATGGATATTGTATCTGAAATGGAAATTCCAATTAGATGCTGAGAATGGTATAAATTGATTTGAATGTAACAAGCTGTGAAAATTGTGTAATTGTGCAAAATATTTACATCATGCTTGCAGTGGAATGGTGTTGCCTAGCAAAAAATGATTAAGTTTCCCGAATCCGAAATTGGGAAATTCGACATTCAGCAGTTCAGCTTTTCCAAAACTCAAAGGAGTATTCATAAAAAGTTTTCATTTTGGGTGCGGTATGACTACGGTCTACGGTGATCCGTTCATTATAATAACGAACAATGCTCATTATGAATTGTTTTGACTACAAAAATACGGGGTGGCTGATGAATATTGCGAATAAGTTTAAGTGAATTACAAGCGAACACAAATATCAACAATTCTCCCCTAGCTATTAGGACGCCACTCGTGGAGAATATCCACTGCGCCACAAACTCTTTCCTATCCCTCTTTCTCTTGAATGCCGCGCTATGCCCCGCATTATAAGGGTATTCATAACCCCTTGAGCGCGAGTAAAATTATAAAAAAAAAACATTAAGAAACTCTAAAACTCTAATAACGTTTATTCAATTTATATAATTTCTTTATTTTTATTTCATTTGAAAGACAATTCATTTTTATCAGTTTTTTTTTATTATTTTTAAAAAATAACCTGATTTTAAATGGCTGCCGCACTGTAGCTCATTGATACATCATGTGCGACATCTTATCAAAAAGTATATTACTGCCTGTAGGCTGTAGCCCCTGTAGGGTTGCAGTGGGTAATTTGTGGGTTTTATTTTGTATATCTCCGTTTACAATAACCCCATTAAAAAAAATAAGGTGCGGTCGAGTGTGGATATCTTGTCGACCAGCGGAATGTGCAAATACTGGAAATCTGTTTTCCGTGGTCGTCTATTATGACGAATAACCCATATTGCGAATTATCGATATAACGAACGCCTTTCAGATATACACTAGTATCTCTGTATAGCGAATTGTGCCCACGCTTTCCTATCCGATACAAGGAACCTATATATTGGTTGGTTTAAGAAGCCTGAAAGTAATTTAATGGCTCGAGCCTGGGTTGGCAAAACTACATCATTTTTCATGTGTATTCTACATGTAGAAAACCATAATAATGTATTTTTGTAAATACAGTCGAACCCGTTTAAATAAAATGAGAAAAAATCGTTTTTAGACAGGTTTTTCATTTAAACGGACTTCGGATAACTGAAAAAGTACACGGGGACAAATTAAATTTTTCATATAAGCGGGGTTTTCAATTAAACGATTTCAAATAAGCGGGTCCGACTGTAGTAATTATGGACACGTAAAACGGAACTAAACACAAGCTGCAGTGATCAACTTTTCTGCAATCACGTGAAAACGATCCCATTACTGATTTAAAACATATCAAATGAGAATGGTAAATAGTTTCAATAAATTTAAACAACAATTTATCAATTTATATTAAGGTAGGTAGGTTTACGATTTTCGAATAGGAGAGCTTCAGCAGCCTGTGGGATTCAAAAAGGTTATCAGTTCCCCAATACTATACGTTTCGAGACATCCTCAAGGGAGTCGAAAAAGGGTTTACCAAAAGATCGCTGTTTGGCCCTAGCTAGTGCTGGACAGGCGCAAAGGAAATGAGTGAGTTTTTTTTTCTTTTTCGCTGCCCTAATCTAATTGCGTGTTCCCCTATTGGCCAATGGCCATGGTTATCGCTGTTATTCTGGCAATATTTTTCGTGTTTTACTTAGAAGGTGGGATGTTTTATCCGTGCTGTAGTTCGGCCACATCCTTCTAGATATGATACAGCTCGTCAGCCTCCTCCTCCTCCATCTGAGGTTGGCCTTCGATAGGAATTCTAGGGAGATCTTTGCTTTGACTGCTCCGAGCGGCATTTTAACAGATTCCGAAAGTGAACAGTGAAGGGCTAAGCCTCGCCTGGCCAGCTCGTCAGCATGTTCGTTGCCGCAAACGTTGCTGTGACCTGGAACCCAAATCAGGGTAACCTTGAACTTGTCAAGCGAGGCCAGCTCCTTAAGGCACTCTAATACCAATTTTGAGGTTATGTTGACTGAGGCGATAGCCTTGATGGCAGCTTGACTATCAATGAAAATGTCTATCTTTTGCCTCGGAACTATGTTTTTGTGTAGTTTGATTTGACGACAGGCCTCGCGAATTATATAAAATAATACCTATTAGTTGTCATTTCATCACTTCCGGAAGCCATTTTGTTTTGAAGGAAAACGAAATTCTCTTAGTAATTGCTATAAAAATATCAACTTGCAGAACTTGCCTTTAATATCTACTACGTAAACAAAGTGCCCGACCAAAATACTATTTTGTTGTTGTCGGTTAAAACGTCTAAAAAATTGATCAACCTCTATTTTCTTTTGCGATCGAACGATTTTTGTATTAATTTGATAACGACGACGAATTTTAAAAAATATAATTTTGTTATTTTTGTCTATATTTTAACGCATAAAAAAATAGAAAAAAAATGTTTTCTACATTATGTATTCTACATGGTGAATCAGGCTGAGTAATCTACCTCATGTAATCTACGTAAAAAACTCATGTATATTACATACGAGTAATCTACATGCCAACCCAGGCCGCTCGACCATTATTTATTGTCTTCAATTTTAAATAAAATAAAACTTTTAAATAAACAAATTTTTCAATGAATTCTTAAAAAAAAAATAGTATAAAAAGTCGCTCGATATAACGAACGCGTTCGATATACTAAGTGACATCAAACATTGTATCATTCGTTACACTGGACGACCACTGTTTTTGGTAATTCAGGCTTCAGCTCTCTTAACAGGCCTACATCTATGGGTGGGGTTTTACCTTCTGCTACCTTCGGGCTTCGGGACGCTTTAGATTCATTTTGACTGCTTTTTCAGACTACCTACTCTTAAAAATGTAGAACATTTTTGCAATAATTCACAATTGTTTTTTGTCTATTTAGTTTAATTTGGTTTTACCTGAATTCGAATTGAACAGTTTGTTTGTTTAAAAAAGAAAAGAAAATATTAAATTCGGACTGGGACTCCTTTTTTCATCCAGGACTCTTTCTGAAAACACTGCGGTTCCACTATCTTGTTGAAACCACGAAGAGTTGAAAGGGATTCTCTTTCTGTGTAGTTCTGGGGAAAAAAAAACTCCTTCAACATCTTTAACTAACGGTAACTATTGACCTTTACAGTCCGAATGTTTTCTTCAAAAAAGGATAGCCCGACAACGCATAGCCCGGTATCACGAACTGTCCTCCTCTCCCAGTGTTAGGAACTAAATACTTGCCTTCCTCATCCTCATGCGAAATTGCTAAGAAAAAGTCATCAATCAAATTACCCACCATTGCCTAAGTTATTATTTTTTCTCCAAGTAAACATAAATGAATATTAGGTAGCTACTACTTCTTTGAAAAATGTATAAAAGCTCTAGGCTTTTACACTCTTATTTAGTTCTGTGCCGGTTTTTAAAAGGAAGGGGTTATCTTTGGTAAAAAGATAAAACTTGCATATTTTACAAAGAAACTGCAACTAACCTAAAAGGTGATTAAAATTTGTTAACAGAATGTTCCTCGATCGATAGGTAATTCTAACTTTCTCGATCTCTATAATCCAAGGTTCGGGTTTGGTGAGTAACTCAAGTAGAGATTTGAAAAATAAACATGACTCACAGTTGTAAATGAAAATAATTAGTAAGGTGACTTTGATCGAAGAATGTACCAGATTTGCCAAATTCAAAATTCATTTGTACAAAATGATTGTAAAAAAACAAATCTCAAAAAAAGTATACATTTTTTCTAAAAATTATTCCTTAATGCCTCACGGATCGGAATTATGCCTAAAAGGCACAATTATGCCTTAGTTGGCATCACTGGTAGTAGTAAATGGTATTTCAAAGTCGACTCTCCAACGTTTGGTGGCCAAATTCAGGACAACCGATCCGGTAATCAATAAGCTAATATCCGTAGGCCCGTAAAGATCAAATGAACGCCGGAGAGAATATCGCCGTGGCCCGTGTAAGTGACAGTCAACTCCTCGCCGTGTGGAAGAAGTCGATCTTTTACTGACTTTTACTTGGCGAATTTTTCGTCGGGACTTGGGCCTACACCCGTACAAAGTCAAACTAAAACAGATGCTAAAATGTAATGACCGCATAGACAACGCCGTTTGTTCGCTGAATGGGCTTGGAAGCGTTTGGAAGAGGGTTCCATTTTTAGGTAAAATATCATCTTTAGCGATGATTCGATAAATAAAATTAAATTTCAGAAATAGAAACTACCAAAATGTTAGAAATGCATTTAATACGACTTTACCTTGCAATTAGCCGGCATCGATTACCGGTATGTTCGTTTTCTGCATTATATATATTTATATATTAACTTTAAGTCTAATATATAAAATTATCGTTACACGGGGTGCGTTGTTGAACTCCTCCGAAACGGCTCCACCGATTTTCGTGAAACTTAGTGTGCATATGGGCTAGGGTTGAGAATCGGACAACATCTATTTTTCATATCCCTAAATGTTAAGGGTGGTCCACCACTAAATTTTTTATTTTTTTTCATGGGGAAATACACTTTGAAAAAAAAAAAAAAGAAACTGGATAACATAAAGTAGTGACACTTCAAATACAAAAAAAAAAAATATTTAAAATTTTAAAATTTTAAATGTCCCCTGCAGGGACGGGGATAGAATAGCCCTGAGGTAAGGCATGCCTGTCGTAGAAGGCGACTAAAATCCAGCCAAAGAAGTAGTCTTAATGACGTTATGAGCGATACTTTCTGGAGTTTTGTACTCCTGGTAGGGCCACCCTTGGCAGTAAGTTCATAGCTGAAAGATGAAACTAAAGTTTAAATCCAGGAGCGTCTGATGCACATTGTGCGGCACACCGGTCAGCGTCTGACTCCAGAGGGGCGGCTGAAATAACCAAAGATTAGTTTTCCTTAACTTTCTACAAAAAAAGTTATTTTATGAAACTTATGCAATGAACAAAACTAGAGGAAATAATACCCCAGGTGGTACTCCAGATTTACTGGAAAATCCACTCTCTTCGGAGGTCGGCTCTACGGATTCTGGGGAGAGCCATTTATTGCGTTCATGTAACCCTTTCGGAAAAAGCCGAAGGGTAACGAGATCACCACCATCAGCATCTCAAACTTATCCGTGCGTCTCTAGGAGCTCAACGGCAACAAAAGTGCCTACTCCAGAAGATAGAGACCCAGTGCAAAATAAAAGCCTTAAGGACGAAAACGACGAACTTAAAACAAGGCTTTCAAACATGGAACGGCTATGCGACGAGCTTCGGAAAGAAATTAGTCAACTTAAGGCCGAAAATATGGCTATTAAGAACTCAACAAAAGTACGGGACGAGTCCAACCCTAACTCTAGCAATCCCAAAAAAACTGACTACCAAACGGATGAAGAAGAACTTCGTCACGAAACCGATTGGTTGCTAAAAAAAAGACCGGGCAAAAAAAGGAAAGCTGTATCCTCTCCTGAAATAATGAGTCGGGAGAAATTATCAAATATTGAAGCCATACAACCAAAACAGCGGCCACCTCCGCCAATTAATGTAATCGGTATAGCGGACTATAACAAGTTGCATACCATGTTAAAGAATTTGTTGCCAACAGACTACAAAGTAACGTCACTTAGAAATGGAAAGTCAACGTCAAGGACCCTGAAAGTTACCGTCTACTGTCTCGTAAATTAAATACAGACAAAGTAGAATGGTATTCTTATGAGAATAAGTCAGAAAGACCTATACGTGTCGTGGCAAGAGGGTTACACCCGTCATGTTCGAAAAATGATGTAGTAAATGACTTAAGAGACAGGCACTTTAAAATTATGGATGCCGTTAATATCGTCAAACGAGAAAAACAGAATAAAGAGGGAAATGAAGCTATGGTAAACCGTGGTCTCCCGCTCTTTATACTAACTTTTGATAAGACTGAGGACTTAAACAAAATTTATGACATAAAAACAATCCTTAATATTGTTGTTAAAATTGAACCTATGCGTAAGAACAAAAAATTGGTTCCACAGTGTAAACGGTGCCAAGGATATAACCACACGCAAACCTACTGCCAGAAAGAGCCACGGTGTGTAAAATGCGCCGGTAGTCATTTGACGAGTGACTGCAATTCAAATAATAAAGCTCCCGCGCAGTGTATTAACTGTAATGGTAACCATCCTGCAAATTATCGGGGCTGCGAAGTAGCTAAGGAGCTGCAAAAAAGACGGATGCAATCCATGAAGCCACAGAAGCAACGAAACCACCCAAGGCCAATCAGTACCTCGAAACCGGCAAAGTTAGATAAGCCCAACAATAAAAAAGGAAAACGGGCAACAGAAACGCCATCGGACATCGTACATAAAAAAACAGATATCCTAACATACGCGCAAGCTGCAGCATCGTGTAGTGGACAAACTAATAATCCACCAGACACTGTTTCCAATGTCTTTTCGATTATTCTTTCGAGACTTGAGGAACAAAGCAAAACGAATAAGCTAATTGTCGACAGGCTAGTTAAGCTCGAAAGTAATATTTCGAGACAGAAAAACAACCAAATATGAAGCGGATGCTTAAAATACTTACGTGGAATGCCAACGGTCTTTGGCAAAAACTCGGAGAGCTAGAATTGTTCTTAAGGGAAAAAGATATCGATATATGTTTGATATCAGAAACCCATATAAAGGAGAAATCAAATCTAAAGATCAAAGGTTACATTGACTACCACGCCGTTCACCCGTCGAATAAGGCTAGAGGTGGAGCATCCTTGTATATAAAGGAGTGTATCGGCCACTCAATCGATTTACAATTAGAACTCGAAACAATGCAAGTGAGCTCTGTACAGGTCCAATATCGAAACGCATTTTTAAAAATATCTTCTATCTACTGCCCACCACGATGCAAGATAGAGAAAAATGATTATTTGAACCTAATCAATTCCCTCGGACAACATTTTATAATTGGAGGTGATTTTAACGCCAAACATAGTTTCTGGGGATCTAGATGCATATCGCGAAAGGGAAGAATACTTTACGAAGTGTGCATGCAGTACAATTGCGATTCTCATTCGACAGGCAAACCAACGTACTGGCCGACTGATGTCGCTAAAATACCTGATTTGATTGATTTCTTTATTACAAAAGGACTACCCGCCAATCGTATTAAAGTTGAAGAATGTTTTGATCTTTCTTCTGATCATTCTCCGGTAATTTTAACAACGACTGAGACATTTATAAAAAATGAAATACCGCCAAGGCTAACAAATGGCAAAACAGACTGGGAAGGCTTCAAAAAAGATGTCCAGAACAATACTGAATTGCGTGAATCACTCAAGACGCCTTACGAACTAGAAGTTGCGGTCGACCGCTTCGTCAGTATCGTACAGAAAGCTGCATGGAATAATACTCCTCACCAGCAGAGAACGTCGAACTATAACTGCGTTAAATACCCGCAGGAAATAATTAATATGGTCAGAACAAAACGAAAAGCGCGAAAAAGATGGCAACAAACTCGAGCCCCGCAAGATAAAGCGAACTTAAATCGACTTACTAACTTGCTTACAAAGTCTATTAAAGATTTTAAAAGTGAAGAGGCCAGAAATTACCTCGAAAGCCTAACAGCTGAAAAAGAATCCAATTACTCGCTTTGGAAGGCTATTAAAGCCACAAAAAGGCCGAAGATCGCAGAGCCGCCTATTAAGATAACCCGAGATGTTTGGGCAAAAAACGACAAAGAGAAGGCGGATGTTTTCGCAGCTCATTTAGAAGAAACTTTTAAGCCGTTCGATGGTCAAGCGCTTAATCGTAATACTTATGCATCAGACAGACGAACATCTGAAAATAATATAGTTGTAAACGCTACACTCACCGAGCTCGGGCAAGTTATAAAGAAACTTAAGCCCAAAAAAGCTCCGGGATACGACCTGATCACGGGTGAACTCCTAAAAATGCTACCTCGGAAAGCATTGACTAAGCTTCTTCACATTATAAACGCTGCGATCAGATTACAATACATTCCGAGTCAATGGAAAGTCGCGGAAGTCATAATGGTTCTAAAACCAGGCAAACCACCGAATGAAAAAAAGTCTTATAGACCCATCTCGCTTCTTCCAATTATTTCCAAAGTTTTTGAGAGGATATTACTCAGACGCTTACAACCAATTATAGAAGAAAACCGTCTTATACCCGATCATCAGTTCGGGTTCAGAAGCAAACATTCGACAATCGATCAAGTGCATCGGATAACTGACGTAATAGAGAAAGCTCTAGAAGAAAATAAAATTTGCTCTGCCGTGTTCTTGGACGTCTCGCAAGCATTTGATAAGGTTTGGCATGAAGGCCTCAAGTGCAAATTAAGACAAGTTCTCCCCGAACGGTTATGGAAAATTCTAGAATCGTATCTAGAGAATAGACTCTTTCGTGTCAAACACGGAAACGAATATTCGGAATTTAAGGAAATAAGGGCAGGTGTGCCGCAAGGAAGCGTCCTTGGGCCACTCCTGTACCTGTTATTTACGCGAGATATTCCGCAAACAGAAGGTACTACCGTAGCCACCTTTGCCGATGACACTGCTATACTAGCAGTTGGTTCAACGACCAAAGAAACAAACAAAATATTACAAGGCGCGCTTAACCGGGTCTATGAATGGACAAATTCATGGAGGATCGCTCTTAACGAAACGAAATCGGTCCACGTGGATTTTACATATAAAAATACAAATAATTTGCCTGTATTTATAAATACGGTACAAGTTCCTTTTGCGAACGAGGCCAAATATCTTGGAATGACTCTCGATACAAAATTAAAATGGAAACCGCATGTAAAGAAAAAATGCGAAGAACTTAAAATCAAATATAGAGAACTTTATTGGTTACTCGGAAAATATTCCAAGCTTACCCTCGAGAACAAGCTTTTATTATATAAGCAAGTGATGAAGCCTGTATGGACATATGGTATACAGTTATGGGGCTGTACCAGCGATTCAAATCTAAACATTTTACAAACTTTTCAAAATAAAGTGCTAAGATCATTCGTCAGTGCACCGTGGTACATTAGAAATGAAGATCTCCATAGAGACCTCGGAATTTCCACCGTTAAGGACGAAACGAAAATATGCGCTCGAAAGCATAGAAATCGATTATTAGGACATATTAATAGCTCGGTCCGTGAAATTCTCGATGAAACAAATTTATTGCGGCGACTACAACGAACTAAACCTTCGGATTTAGCCCGATAATTATCAACCGCGTTAAAATTGCGGAACGAGCAGGAACTTTCGCCGGAATGTTGCCTGCCAAACGTGTAACTTCGTGATAAAAAAATTGCTTGATAAGTCATAACTTAGTTGCAGTACAAAATGAATTTGCAGGAGGTGGTTTTAGTGAGTAAAAATCTCACACTACTATGAGCACGCGCCGAGTGTCCTCATAGTGTCTTCTAGAAGATTTCCACCTACCTCGGAGAAAAAAAAAAAAAAAAAAAAATTTTAAAAGCAATTGTTGTTGTCAATTATTTTAATTGTTTTTCAAGCAAATTGTTGCTGTCAACAATTCTGATTTTTTTTTTCTTTTAAATATAAATAATGTACCTAAAAAGTTTGTTCTAATAAATTATGTTTACTACGTTACATTAAGTAACTTTTTGAAATGAAGTAGATACATACTTTGATTATATTTATAAAGATGATATTATGGCCAACGATATTTTGCATTGAATCCGCACTGTGACATCGGATAATGAACTGGAGATGAAAGATGTCAGATGAAATGCGCATTTGACGCATTTAATCGAGAATTGGAGCGAGAAATGGACTTCGAACGAATCGCATTGAGTCAAGCTGTTCGAATAAGTGTGCCAATGTTGAATCTATATATATAAAAATGAATCCCTATTTCCCTTGGTCGCGGCATGACGCGTGAACGGCTGGACCGATTTCGCTAAAAATTAAGAAAATTGCGCGGAAAATTAGAAAATTTAAGAATACCTAACCACCATATTAAATTATATCTAATGTAACCATAGCGCTTTTACAATTCAAACTTTTTTGATGTAACCTTATGGCGTTGGCATAACATTGACAGAATGCGTGCTGCAAATATCGTCAACGAGGATGTAAAAAAACGAATATCGTTTAAAACAGATGCTTCGATCGGAGTTATTATATTGATAAAATACATATTAAATAATTAATTTATTATTTCTAACAAAAACTGAAACATGTGGCGTTGTATGCGTATATGTCGTTTTTCAGTTTAATTAAATTTTCTTTAATAATAATCATCTTAATTTATACATATAATTCTTTCGGGACGAAACTCGATGATGATGATATAACTCGATAGCCACTGGGTCAATTTTGTATGATTCTTCTTTTGTTTTGTTCGTATTGTTGTATTTTAGGTTAACGCAAACTTAAAAGATAGGATTTTTGACCCACTATATGGCGTTGTTTCACGATCTCCAAAATCACTCACCCGATTTCAATGAAATTTTGTAGATTTATATAATTCGTTCCCGCTTTAAGGATAGGGTACATTTTGGGCCTGATAGGTGGCGCTGTTGCCGATCTTCGAAACAGCGCTACCAAGTTGATTGAAATTTTGTAGATGGATACATATGGTTGCTTCCAGTTTTTAATTTCGGATAGTTTTTGACCTATAGATGGTACTTTGAAAAACACAAGCGGCATAAGTGGCACGTCCCATTCAAAAATAAAATAAAAAGCTATTTATAAATTTGTATAATTAAAATTATTAATGGACATTGTCCTTTGTCCAAATAAAGCAATTTGCGAAATGGGAGCAAGATTTAATACGAAAGGTACGGGCAAAGCCGGGTGGGTACACTCATAACTCGGGGACGGATCGTTCGATTTTTATGATTTTTGGTTGGAAGGAAGTACATTATGCTACCTTTTGTCGTGAAAATAAAACGCTACGGAGATTAGTTGAATTTTTGAATTATTTAGATGTTCCGGGCTTACCTCTACATAATTTGGATTTCACGTTCAGCTTCAATTTCCCGTGCGTATCACTTTCACTATGACAAATAATTTATTACAAGGATAATGGATGGATGTTTGTGCATTTGTGGCATCAATCTTGATTTCTCATGTTTCTCACATTGTCAATTAAGTGAAAAAGCGGAAAGTTGGCTGACACGTCAAAATCATTGCGGTTTGATTGAAACAGATCAAAATTGCTCTTCATCATTTATTTATATTGCATTTAATATAACTTTTGAATAAAGAATTTTAATTGGCCGAATTACATAAATTAGGAAGTGCATTGCGCATGATCGGAATTATTATTTTCTTTACATTAACAGATTTGGGCGGAACGAAGTTTGCCGGGTCAGCTAGTAATAATATAATATTTAACTGCTTGCTAAAAGAAGGCTTAAACTGAAATGAAACGAATAATCACTTTTATTTTGTCTTGTATCGTTTTTTTTTTTTTTTAAGGTTTTTTTAAAAAAATGGTACCTAAGTTTAATAAGGTTGATAAATAAAAATGGTCAAAATCGGTAAAATTTAACATTTACTTTCCTTAAGGGATATGAATTCTTAACTGTTTATGATATGGATGGGCAGTCTTAGGTTTAACACGGAGTTGGAATTATAATAAATATAATGTGGCATTCGATTGGGAACTCGCTGAGTACTCTTTTTACTATAGATCACTATTTATGTTCTGTTGGTACGAAAAAGGCAATCTTCTTCCGATTTTAGACCATGTTTGCGAACTGCAACATTTTCAACGGCAAAAAAAAAAACAAAGAGCGAATCTGAAAGCCCAATCGAATACCGCATAAAAAAGTAATTTTTCAAAGGATTTCAGGTTTAGCCCAAAAACTTGTTTAAGGGTGGAAACCCCTAAGAGGGTAGTTATTTTTATGAAAGTAAATACTTCCTAAGTTAAATTTGCTTACAACTTAGAAATAGTTTCAATACTATAAGAATGGAAAAAATATCTTAAAGTTGACCTTTACGTGCTTTTTGTTCTCGTCGAATACGTCAATATTGACGGATCTGTCGACGGATGCAACGGATTCAATGGGCTGGGTCCTTCATTGCTCAGTACTTTTTTGAAAAAGACGTTGCTGAGACAACCACCATTAACGTGCACTAAATAACGATGCTAACAAAGGTGGCAGCATTTGGTTTCATCATGTCTGGGCTATACGTGCCACACCACAGCAGATGCCTGCATGAACGACTTGAGGGTATGGTTATCTCTCGCATAGGCGAAGTGAATTGGTGACCAAGATCGTGCGATTCGACCGCGCTAGCCGTTTTATTGTGTGGTTTCCCGAAGTCGCAGGTTTATGCAAATAAGCCTCAATCGACCAACACCTTTAAAGAAAAAGTACCTGGGCGACCGAGCTTTGCTCGGTTATTAGTATTAATTGTATTTTCAAAAACAATAAAAATTAAAAAAAATTTATATAAACTTGAACCTATAAAAAAAATTGTGCGTGGAGTCCCTCCGCGCAGAAGAAGTGAAACTTTGTAATGCGGATATGGAAATAGGAAGGGGTGGAAATTGATTTTTAGTGAAATCATATTGTTTCTTTAAGGACAAACTTTATTAACATTGCTTACAGTTCACAATTGATCGCATCTTATAATTATCATTTTCGAGTAGAGAAATATCCAAATCTATAACATTTGCAATGGGATTATGACAACTAAAGTAAGATACGAAATGTTGGAAGTCGCATTAGAAGTTTCACTTCAAAAATACTACCCTATTAAATTATATATGTAACAAATCAAACTAAAACAAGTAAATAAAATAATGAGGACGCTACGCGTTGCTAACAGCACTGGCCTGTAACAGGTATACTACGCCCATGCGTTCGAGTGCCACGTATTCACTCTCGCTCTGTCTCTTTCTATTCCCCCTCCCCAGGAGCATTGAACGTTTAACGCAACCTTGTTGGAAGTCACATTAGAAGTTTCACTTCAATAAATCAAACAACATAATTCACCTAGGTATATCGTCCTTACTTCTTGAATTCTTCAATAATTCTTTACTGTAGGTATCAACGTAGGTACTATAACAACCATTAAAATAAAAACCATGAACTCAATTTCTACCATACGTCCATCAGCCCACGTCATCAGCCATCTGCGCATTTCCTCAGAAACACATTGTCGCTGTTGATTACATACACATTCACGTCGCATATTTCTCTTTCGTTACACTTAATTTGGAGAAAACACCACGCAGTTTTTTTTTTTTCATGCGATGTGCGAAAATAAACTCACTCACCATTAAACGCATGAAAACTCGAAAAAACCCCCGAAAACCTCCAATTACCAATGGCATCGCTCAAATTCTACCGGAACTATGCGGCAGAGTCATTTACAGTCGGGCCACTCGGATTCATGCCACAGTGGGAAGCCATTGAACTATGTCATATACCCTATAAAATGGCATTCATAGGACTTTTAAATAAAAAAGTATTTTGTTAATACCCCACACACAGCTTGCTTCATTACATTTCAAACATCGGCCCATCCTTATTGAAAAACTCCTTACAATCATTATATATATAAGCAATCAACATATAACAACATAATTCTGTTTCTTTGGTTCGCAGGTGATACCCACATGCGTGTACCTAATGTCACGCATCGCTGTACATATGGAAATCGAAGGAACGGCCCAGTGTCCATCGCAAGTGATGCTGGCTGCTGCTCTGGGCTGTGAAGAATTAGGAATAGCTAACAAATTACTAGCGCAAAGTATATTCGGTCTCTGGATGACCAGTGCACTTTTAGAAATCCAATTGAAATCCCATCATCGACCTTATGTAGTTAGAATAGCGTGGCAAAGTCTGCTCGAGAAGTTCAGCCATGGCAATCCGATCGAAAAGAAATACGACGAACCGATGATAATGCTCAAACGAAACGTTTTCTTTTCGAAAAAGGACGAAGAAAAAATCAAGTAAGTTTATTCATTTGTACACAATGCCTTCTCACATTCTCACATCGCGCTTGGGTATTCCTTTTTGAACACAGAGACCATCGGATACTGGAGCTACTCTACGAGGAGGCAAAACACAATGTGCTGACGGGTCGATACATCATGGAGCCGGTGCATTCGGTCATGCTGGGCGGAATTCAAGCGCGAATAGAATTGGGTCCTTACAATTCGCACACCCATACAATCAGTTTTTTTAGGTAAGCAAAAGCAACGCAAATTTTCACGTGTCACCTCTCACTTATTTACACCACCTCTCCATATAGAGAGAATCAATCACGATTTCTGCCACAACACGTTGCCAAAAACTCCAGTTGGTCCTGGTTGCCAGTTAGTCGTAAGAATTCGGCGGAAGTCAAACTTTTAGAACAATACAAACGAGTGCCACAGACAGCGACGACGAGGAAACTCATGAGGAAATACTTGGAATTTTGCTGGGCGCTTCCCTTCTATGGGTGAGTGTTGGAAAATATTTCGTTCTTCCTTCTTCTTTGTTTTTTCCATTCTTTTTCTATACCCACCAAACACCGGCGGATGGGGGAGGGAGGGAGGGATGGTATGGTATCGTTTAATTTAATTATTTTTGGCAAGAAATCTCATGGAATTAATTAAAAGCCAAATCTATCCGACGAACAACAGACAGCAATGTGAATGTGCCGCACTCGATAAGAAGTTCCTGCCAAAGTTTACATCAAGTTCCGCCGCCGCGCGCCATCACAGGAACTATGCGAGAACGGGCTCAAGCTCAACAGAAAGTGCAAACAAGTATATTTCGGGGCTAAAGTGGGATAAATTGCAATTAGACTACTTTTGCATTTTATAAACTATACGTATTTTGGGGTAAAATTTACGAGATGCAAGTTTCCAGTTTCTATGCCGTTGGATGAGGGTTGGGGGAACAGTGCACGGGTGCACGGTGTACGGTATACCGCGAATAAGTGTCGGATTTGAATAAGTCGAGTTCTTCGCATTTATAATTGCTGTTCTTGAGTGGAAAGTTGTTGTTCGAGAAAAGTTTCGAATTTGCAATTATTGTTCTTGTGTAACTCGAGCAGTTTTTGCCTCGGCTTCGATAATAGACCACACACAATCACGAAGGAATTAAGTGGGTCGTTGCCATTGGTAGGTGTGTAATTTGTATATATGTATCTAGATGGGGCGGGTTGTTGGTTAAAAACTTCCAATTAACATTTAAGTGGAAATTGATTTGCATTTTATATAAAATCGTGTTTCGTTAGAGTCTTCGCTGTGTATGAAGTTCGTGCGCTCGTATTTCCATGGGACAGGACTGAGCGGTTAAACACACCTAGAGGTACAGTGCGGGTAATTGCTTATTAAAATGCATAGTTCTGAACTGAAAAGGAAATTGAAAAGACTCGACCTCCCTTAATTTACTGCCAGGGCCCAGGGATTGCATGGAAGAAATTGAGGTCCATTAAGGGTATTTATGCATTCGACTCAGGTGTAAGTTTTGTAAATTTTCTTTGAAGTGCAATTATACGGAGGGGAGGGAGTCTTGCTGATTGCTATTCAAGGTTTTATTTTCTTCAGATTTAATGGCCAATTAGCTGTAAGCCACTTGCTCCTTGTCCCGTTTGTGTGGGACCTGATAACGCTTATTTTAAGGTTACAAGTTGTGTTTCAGAAGAATTGTTTTCCAAAAAAATGTGCACATGCAGCCAAGAATGTGGCATAATCAATCCATTTGGAAAGTAATTCGAAAAAGGAAAACATTTTCGAAGGTGTGCTAAGGGTAAAACGACCTAGAGAGGAGTGCAAGGCTTGAACAGGAGCCTGCCGAGTTGACCATGTTAATTGGATTGCAGCAGCGTCGCGTGAATTATTTAGATGGGTGTGCAAATTCTTTAAAATTATACATTTTTTAGAAATATCAATTAATTGCCTGAAAACACGTCCCATTTATTGTTTTCTCAATCATTGTTTTGCTGTTTTTGATATCTTATTTTGTTTTCAAAATAAAATATAGAAAAATAAAACTTTCGCATACAAAATCAAAAGCACCGCACGAAACTGCAACCCCAATCCCAACCACTTAAACGAAAAGCTAAGTTCAACCATTCATTCATCGGCTTTCGTGCACAGCATAGAGGAACCAAACTAGAGAGCCAACTGAGAGCAGAAACGGTACATTTGCCCACAAACTTCCTATGACCTTGTACAGCCTAGGAATTTCCTAAGTATTAGTGCCTGTACAAATCAAAGGAGCGCCATTGCTGCCGCACGCATACTGAGGCAATTCCTAGGCAGGAAATGGACTGTCAATCGGGCGGCCATTACTAAGTTGGATTTAAGTGGGGGCGACTGTGTTCGTCATTTTTGGTGCCGATTAGTTACACGGCGTTCACATCGCAGTTCAAGTTAAACATTTTTAAAGTTTATGAATTTGTTGGAAAATCGAATTTTGAATATAATATAGGTACCTAATATAATTTCATCACAATATCAAATACCTTAATAATCAATCATTTGTCAATATCAGAAATCCATCTCACGGTTTTTTGCACTTTTGCTTATTTTTGTGGATTTTAATCTCTTACTTCAATATTTAAACACAATGTAGGGGAAACAGTTTGTACCTATGCCGTGGGAAAAACATATTTCAGTTTCAACATATTTAACAATCTCTAATTGATGCGTAAAATGCATACTTACACAATATAAATATGTGCAAGCATGAATTTGTTAAATTCAAAAAATTAATTCAATATTTTTGTTCCGTTTATAGGTACTATTGCTCTCAAATTAATCTTTAACTTTTTTTCAGAGTCTGGATAATTTTGCGAATCCTTATTTCTGAGCGAAATTCACACCTACTTACACTAACACCAAACATTTGTCGAATTGAAAGTGTGTTATTTTACGTTTTTACAGACGACAAGTCTGTAATTAGTAATTCAAAATAAACTTTATTTTTCAAAAAAAAAAAAAAAAAAAAAAATTTTTGCAATAATGAGCTACCATAAATTTAATGTCGAGACTGAAATTTGTTAAAAGTACTGCGCTATATCTACAAAACACGAAATAGAACATGAGAATACCTACAATAAACAAAATTGTTTGGATTCTCACGATTGAATACGCCAAATCCGAAATCGGAAATTATATCGCAAAATCCAATTAAATACCACATTATTTGGCGTGTTTTTTTGAGCTTCGATCTCAGCAAACCAAAGTAAAGTAGTAGTAGTAGGAAATTCAGCATGAAATTCCAACAACTACTAAGAATCCTCATAGTGTCAAATAGAGCGTAGTGGTTGTAATTAAGAGCTGAAAATCCTACTTTACTTTGATTTGCTGAGATCGAACCTCAAAAAAACAGGCCTATTGTATTTTTGTTAGGAGTTTAAAGACATAGCTACTTGTATTTTTACGATATTAATACGTCTTTTTTTTTTCAAATGTGAAAAGCTTTGTTCCTATGTAACATCATTAAACACTGTTCAGTGTTATTCAACTACAATTTCCAATCGCACTTTGATTGTGTACAAATATGGTGCTAAATGAACGAATTTGAAAACAACCAAGCCAAATGGAAATTTATTTTCGGGAATACATTTTCTGATGTGGTATTCGTTTGGGCTTCTTCAGATTCGCTCTCAGATTTCAGATTTCGTGTGGCTAATCGAACATAAAAACGTCACTTGCTCTTTTTTTGATAATATTAGTGCGATTCGAATATGTGTAGCCTTCAACACTTTTCAAAACATTTTCCATTCACTGCTTAAGTTTTAAATTAAAACATTCGAAATTTGCGTCTCGATTGATTTTTAAATATTTATACATAACCAATTTACTAAAATAAATTCACCCGATGCAATGCCTTTCTTTGCTGTAGAACATATTCACGAAAACCTAAACGCCCTCCCCCAGTTGTCAAACTCAAGCGCAGTTGTGTTGGTAAATCTGAGAAAATATCTAGATTCGCAAAAGTGCTCTGAAATCTGAAAAAGATTGCTTTTTTTGTACCAAACGAACATAAAAACTCTAAGAGCAAAAAAAATGCTCTGAGAGCGCCCAATCGAATACCACATAAAGTTTACTTTTGCCCTAGTGGAACCTTGGGCTTAACTTGCATGTTGTTAACCTATTTATGGAACAACCCCCAAGGTTCAGCTGCATGAATTCTGCTGTCAAAAATGTAATTCATATAAACAAAATTAAAAAGACCTGAAATGTGAATGGATGAACATTTTTTAGAACCGAATTTGGATAGAGAACATGTAAAGCTATATGAAAAACCATACTCAACATTTATTCGTGCTACATTTATTGTTATAAATGCATTTACAAATTATTTTTAATTGAAAAAGTTCCACCGGGCGGCCATTAATTACACGTATTCACCGACAGGAATAATAGGCGTTTTTCTTTTTTAGTTCAGAGCACAACCTGAACTGTTATACAAAAAGTTTGTGTTTCTTTTTTAGCTCAGATACATCAGAGCTCGAATTTGTGTTTCTTTTTTCGTTCAGAGCATGATCAGAGCGCGTTCTATGAGCTCAGAATTAATTGACTGAGCAGGCTGAGTAAAATGCTGATTACACATATACTTTCACACTTCCAGTCATATTTGAGAGAAAAAAAAAAAAGGAAAAACAAAAAATGATCAGAACGATCTGAGCACGCTCGATTCAGAGCGCGCTCATATAGCTCGAGCTCAGTTCAGTGCTCAGCTCTGAACTAAAAAAGAAAAACGCCTAATAAGAGCGCTCGAGAGAGGGCTGTCATTCAAAATTTACGGTGAAAATCGGGTAGGTGCCAGCGTTGCCACTTAAATCTTAAGCAAATGTAGTACATTAGAGAAAAAAAAGTAGCATTTTCAAACAAAATGTAGTACCTGTTTTTTTTTGTATTGAAATTAAATAGTTATATATAATATAATATTTATTTAGATAGTTTTTCAAATTATAAGTTTCCAAAACTATTTTTTTGTTTGTTTAATTCCACCTTTATTGCCACAATGTCGCTATTTTGAGGTCCACATTTCAAAATAAGATCGAAAGCCCCAGTCAACAAGCGCCACTGCTCATTTAAAATTTCCAAATTTGCTTTCTTACAGGGAAACTCCTTAAATAAATTTTAAATGGTTGGTTCTTACGAAATGTAGTACTTTTGGGTAACGATGTAGTATGTAGTACGGAGTTAAAAAATCCAGCAAATATGTAGCACAGTACTACATATGTAGTACAAGTGGCAACGCTGGTAGGTGCACGGGAGTTGGCTCTCTAGTTTGGATACTCTCTGGTGCACAGCTTTTATTTGCACGAGTATCGATATTCGATATAATACATTGCATATTTGACTTATGAGATGACGCTTTACGGAAACAGAACAGAACAGATGCAAAAGAAGAGAAAATGAATACAACCCGTGCACAGAAAACCTTCGCACGAGTTCACTACAAGTTCATCAAAGTAAAGCGATTTAAGTACTGCGGCGTGCGGGTGACGAATGACGATGGGGATGAATACTGGAGAAATCATGTAGAGGGATATAGTTTGGAGTTGGATGAATTTATTTGATGAAATCAACAGAATGGTGCACAGCGAGTTTTTGTACGAGTTAATTTTTTTTTTCTCAGCGGTGAAGGAATTTTGAAAGAAGATTTATAATTTATAAAGGATGAATATGAATAGGTATGGTGTAGGCTGTAGCTGTTGGCTGTGTTATGGAGGTTTTATGGAATATGGAATTGTGCATATCATTATTTGTGTGTTATTATTATTACACAGTGTTTGATGAGGGACTTATTTTCGTTAGATCAGGGTGTGCAATGCACACCTTGCACACCCTGACGAGCAGTGGCGTAGCGTGGGTTGGAGCCGCCCGGGGCAGACCCAATTCATGCCGCCCCCATAATTTTTTCACACACTAAAAAAAGTACCTTTCTTTCTGCAATCGAATAACAGTACTTTTGAAATTTCGGAATATCTCGAAAACAAAAATTCATTTCTATGGTAATGTGGTCATTTCTACCTGAGGGCTCAGTTTTTGTCTATATTATCGTAGGGTTACCATTATTTTGCAAAATTCATTCGGCTTTTCTTTGTTTGCCTTTAATCCTGAATTTTAAATTCGTTTTTTTTTTTTTCCTTTAAATTTTTCAACCATTGCGCGATTGGCCTTTTTATCTTTCGTATTTTTTTGAAATAATTTTTGATCATTTCGCAAAAATCATTTGGCAATTTGCTGAGGTTGTTGTCAAGTAATTTTTCAACCAAATATCGTTTTAACGTTTAACTGTTTCCCAGATTGATCATTTCGCCACTCCGGCGAAACGTTAATTTTCCCACCAATTTAAGCGAAACGTACCATACCCATTATCGTACAATAGATTTCTGAAAACAATTTTTTTTTTTAAATTTTTTTTTCTTTAGTTTTCTAGGAAAATGCGATAACGGTTTTGACCAGAATGAGTAATTACAGTAAAATGTATGTTTTCAAAATTTTTGTGGCCTTAATTTTAAATTCGAATCACCGAAAACAATAATTTTAAAAACTGCTTATATCTCGAAAGTGTAGGCGCAGTGGGTTAGTGGTTAGTATGTTGGAGTACTAAGCGAGGGGTTCAGGTTTGAATCCCGGAAAACACCCAAATTCCAACTTAGGGTTTATTTCACTGTGCCACCTCTCGCGAACGTCTGACAAACATCCCAGAGTATAACTGTCTTGAAAGAGCTTCTAAATTAGCCGTTTGGAATCGGCATTAAATTGAAGATCCCTTCCATTCTTTCTAAAAATGAAAAATCTCACACAAAACGAATGGTTGTGAGAAGCTAGGCCTAGGGTCCCTCCGACCTGTTGCGCCAACTATTTATTTATTTTATTATATCTTGAAAACCCCAATTTTAAATTCGATAAGACTCTAAAAACCAAGTAATGCTTACATCCCGAACAATAACTTATAAGTAGTCAGTTTTCAGCTAAATACATAGTTAGGCAATAGTATTATTCAAGCAACATTGCAAATTTGGTACGTTTTTTTCTGCGTAATTTTTCAAAAACATCTCTAACGATTTTGATCAAAATACATATTAAAGATAATATAGATATTTTAAGTAAGATCCCCTACTTAGTTTTTCCCAAAATATTTGACTTAATCAATTTTTTTAATTATTTATGAAAAATTACTACCCAAAAGCCGATCTGTGTTCATATATTTTTTTAAAACTCTGCACTTCCATTTAAAATGTAATAGCAACTAGGCAAAACTTTTGTTTTACAAATATTGCCCACTTTTTCTTTTTTTTTTTCGTTCACGCCCCCACACACGTCCATCGGGATATTCAGTTCATAACGACTAATGCAAATTCAAGAACAAATCTCTGAATTCTTAGATATACTCGTACATATATGTAAAAATATAGATCTATCACCAGCACTACTTGCAATCAAAAAACAGAAACTCCTACTACGCCTGTCCTCGTACTCAAACAACTTGTAAACAGTAAGAGCTTATAAAATGGTACAGTAGGCGCTTATAGCTCTCTAACCAGAACTTGCCAAAATGATATTAGTAAATATATATAAATTATTTATTTAAAAAAAAAAAATTAACTGCTCCAAATTGCCGCCCCTAGCAAAGTGCCGCCCGGGGCCTGTGCCCCCCTTGCCCCCCCCCCCTTGCTACGCCACTGCTGACGAGACGCCACTGTTGGATTGTATTTTACAGTCAGAGATGAGGGTCTCCTATGTGGATATTGTAGTTCAAAGTTTACAAAAAAATCAGCTGTCAGAATGACGTTTGAGTTCACCCGAACAACACGTCCGTCACTTAAGTCAGTCAGACTCGGAAGAAACATGTAGGAACCAATTCTCTGATCAAAGTCCTGCTTCAGTGGGGGAGTATTGGGTGGGGAACTCCTTAGTAAATTCCGCCTGAAAGCAGAAGATACCGGATACCTTGCGCGGACGAAGTCGCTACAATGGCACCTTTGGAATTGCCATCTTAGTTTCTTAAGTCACTTTTCTTACTTATTTTATATAGCTAGCTAGCCCCTCCGGGTAACCGCGGAGAGGAATTGAGTTCCAATCTAGAATTTTTGAAATAACAAAAACACGACTAGCAGCATATCACAGCATTTTGAATCGGCTGCCTACCAAAGTTGACTTTAAAATAGGTTTCAAACATTCAGCTTATATTCACCAATGGCTACAAGGCAAATGTTGGTGTCGGTGACTTGGTCCTCCATTGATCTCCCGCGCTATTGCATTGACTTTCAGGTCGAAGTCACCGCCCTTCAACAAACTTCTGATCGTTATATACATATGTAGATATATTCATAGTCGAGCAGCTAGCAAATCCCTCGTATACATATTCAGCACCATGAAATCGAAGGCAGTGAGAGATTGCCAAACACTCAAGCATCACCGTTTAGGGTCCTTGAGATGTCCGAGTTAATCACGAAACTGACAAACAAACTAGGCGAGGTATATCCGGTATGATTACCACAAACGTACGCTACATTGCAGCCAAACACATGCTTTTGGCCTTTTTAAAGGCTGAGCGCCTTTTAACCGTTTCTATACTGCAAGTGAGCGAGTGACAGCTTTGCGAACTATGTCAATATCATCGACGTATGTGGGTAATTGACGAGACTTTTGAAGGATTACTTTTAAATCTTACGAATTAAAAAAAAAAAAAAAAAAAAGAGTTAAACTCAATGCGTTTCCTTAACTCGAAAAACTCGTTAAAGAGAGCATCAGCGAGAGAGCAAGATAATTACCTCTCCACTGAAAATCTTACGAATTTTTAATCAACAAATTTCTTGGTGTAAGAAGTGGAAAAGCTTGTCGTTTGCCTTTGCGACAGAAAAAACACTTTTTTCCAGATTCAGGGCAGTTTTTCTGCTCTCGAAATCAGCTGGCTGTCAGATTTCATGTTCCATTGGCCGCAAAAAAAAACATTTTTTTTTTAGAGGCAGAGCACGTTTTGCGAATCTCGATTTCTGAGCGAGATTCACACCTACTTACACTAACCCCAAAACATTTGTCATTTGTCAAAGTGTGTTTTTAATTACGTTTTAGACGACAAATATGTGAAAAATAGAGCAAAATTTATAGTAACTCAAATGGATTTTTCTAAACAAAAATTACAATTTAAGAATAGCTGACTTTTAAAATACGCACCACCTGAAATGCACAAAAGAAAAATCTTGTTTTATGTTCCATTTGGCACGAAAAATTTGAAATCTCAGAGCCAAATCTGAAAATCCCAATGGAAAACGAAATCAGTCACCTTACAATTAACAGCTGATTTGAAATTTGTTGTCCTATTTGGCCTAATGCGTGCATTTGTTCTGTTTTTTTGCATATGAAAATGGTATCAACATTCAACAGGCGGCAAAATCAAATTGAATGTTCTCATCAAGATTCTTTTCGAAAGTGGCAACGAAATTCGAAGGGCCAATCTCCTCCACGTAATTTTGAATGCAGTCACTTCTGACTATATGTCTCCCCATCTGAACTTTGATGGACCATTCCTCCTACTCTTTTTTGAGTAGAGATGAATGGAATGCAGATGAACCCACAAAGGGGAAATCGGTATCCAGCTTAGCTTCCATGACTTAGGAGAACTTTCTGATGTTACACATTCTGAACTTTACAGGTTCTTGAGGACATCAGGATGGCTGGACGACGTCGTGTAAATACAAGAAGGAGAGACATGTGCTAAAAATCTACAGCACCAACGATCAACACCCAAAAAAGGGCATCACAATGGGTCCACAAGGAGCTAAGTGTAGCATAGTAGGATCTTCCCTTCTCCACAGACCCGTTAACCTAATCTAACCTAATGCAAGCTTTTTCCTTTTTTCGAATGCTTGTATTTCAATCAGTACTAACTCTTTTACATACTTGATTTATTCCGAATCACTTTTATTGCTAGATGAATCAACAAAGGTTAGTAAATTAAAAATAGCTAACTCTTCCAGTTTATGAGACATTTCAACGACTTTTCCTACCACTTTTTTGAATTTTTGAATCATGCATCTGTCATTTTTCACATAGCTTACTAGAAAAACGTTCCCTAAGCTTTTCGAAAGTGTTTCTCTCTGTGACAGAATTTATCAATATTATTTATTATCATTTTGACAGTCTTTTCCATTCTTATATGTTCCTATATATATATATAGATTTCGCGAGATATTCGAATCAGACCACCAATGTTGGGTCTCTTTTCGCCTCTCTACCACTAAAAATCTTACCCAGAGAGACTCTCTGGATTTCTCCAGAGTTCTTCCCTGGGCTCAACCCAATGATGTCCATTTCCATTAGCTTTTAATGGCCGAGTTTATACCTGACTTCTTGACAGTGCAGAAAGATTCCGGTCCTAAAAAGGGGCTTCTGTATTCTGGACCCTTTGTGGCAAGTTCGTCAGCTTGTTCGTATCGTACTTTGGTTTTATTTCTGGAGCCGACAATATAAAGGACGTTAAATCAGACTTTTTCACTTTAAAGGTCTTGGCTAGGTAATGACCGAGGCTGAGTGAGTTCTCTCCATTGCCATCCTACATGGATGAATAAGTTTTGCATGAATGCATAATCTAGGCGGATTTAAAGTTAATAAGAAGATCCTTAGTTCAGTAGCGATTTGGACTCCTTAATTGACGATGGATTTTCTTACCTAAAAACTTCACTACACGGATGAGGCTAGTATTTTTGTTAGTTTTAGTTGAGTTGGAATCTTGTGGAGACGATGAATTCGCAGTTGAGGCATCAAAATATTTATCTAATCAATTTTTAGAACTGACGTTGGCGCATGCTCTCTAACAAGTCAGGTCCAGCAGCCCTTTTGGCTTTAAGTGTGAATATTCCTATCATTACTTTGTTTTGATAAAGTTGGTGGAAGTTCTGTCTATCGCCTTAAATGAAAAAAAATTAAAAAAATGGAAGCGTGATGTTGGCCTCTGGTGTCGTTATAATCTGCACAAATAGATTATACTTATTTTTTCTACAAAGTTTCTATAGGTTTCTGTGCGAAATGTGTTGACCCTCTTACTCATAGGACCTTCCTCTTGCTGCAACGATTTTTCTGTGTTTGGCATATAGTATATTCGACGTTAAGGTATAACATTCAGCAAATCAGACCTGGAGTTCGTGGGGGCAAAAACGTACAGTATATATTCAATGGCTGATACTTTTTCAAGAACTTACCTCGAAGCGTAACGCCTAATTTCAACATAATTTTCCGCTTTTACGCCTAAGGTTATGGGCTGGGCTATACCGACACCAGTAGAGCAATTCGATATATTCTACCTGGCTTGCTGAGACTTCATTTGCGTTGTTCCGGAGAAATTTTGAAGCTGAGCCATTTTCCTATACGATTCTGAAATTTTGAGCCGCATAAGTTATAACGGGTGATTTTTTAGCTGGTTTGGTTTTGGCAGCACTGGTTTTGACAGCTGACGTGTGTTTAGTACCTTGTGTCACTGTCAAACAGCTTCAGTTTGGTTTGCAATTTAACCATGGATCGTCTTACAAATGAACAACGCTTGCAAATTATTGAATTTTACTATCAAAATTCGTGCTCGGTTCGAAATGTTCATCGCGCGCTGCTTCCATTTTATGATCGGCATTCTCGACCTTCTGAGCAGTCTATTCGGAAGATTGTGACCAAATTTTGCACCAAATTTACTTTGTTGGACATTAAACCACCAACACGTTTACGTACTGTTCGTAGTGAAGAAAATATTGCGGCCGTATCAGCTAGTGTGACAGAAGACCGCGAAATGTCGATTCGGCGCCGTTCCCAGCAGTTAGGCCTTTGTTACAGCACTACGTGGAAAATTTTGCGGAAGGATTTGTGCGTAAAGCCTTTTAAGATACAGCTTGTGCAAGAACTAAAGCCAGCCGACCTACCACAACGCCGAATTTTTGGTGAATGGGCTCTTGGAAAGCTGGCCGAGGATCCGCTTTTTTATCGAAAAATTGTGTTCAGCGATGAGGCTCATTTTTGGTTGAATGGGTACGTAAATAAGCAAAATTGCCGCATTTGGAGTGAAAATCAGCCAGAAGCATTGCAACAGCCACCAATGCATCCGGCGGCATTATTGGGCCATATTTCTTCAAAGATGATGCGAATCGCAGCGTTACTGTCAATGGTGAACGCTACCGAGCGATGATAACAAACTTTTTTTTGCCCGAAATGGAAGTTCTTGACTTGCATGATATGTGGTTTCAACAAGACGGTGCCACATGCCACACAGCACGCGAAACAATGGCGCAATTGCGAGGCGAGTTTGGTGAACAGTTAATTTCACGTTTCGGGCCGGTCAATTGGCCGCCTAGATCGTGCGATTTGACACCATTAGATTATTTTTTGTGGGGGTATGTCAAGGCTAATGTGTATAGGGACAAGCCCGCTTCGATTGACGCACTGGAAGCCAACATCCATGCATTCATTCGTGAGATACCGGCCGATATGTGTGAAAGAGTATGCCAAAATTGGACTCAGCGGATGGACTACCTGGGACGCAGCCGCGGTCAACATTTGCATGAAATTATCTTTAAACATTAAATTGCAAGGTTCAAACTATCGATTCAAATAAATATTTCATTCATTTTTTCGAATTTTTTGTGTTTTTTTTTTAAAAAAAAAGTTCTAAACCTCTTAAAAAATCACCCTTTATATAAGCAACGTTTTTGGGTGCGTTCACTTGGTGAACCATTTTAAACAGCTTTGTTTTGAGACAACGTTCAGTTGAGTGAATTCTACTTGCCTGATTGAGTTTTTTTTTTATCTAAATAAGCTAAAGCTTAAATATGCATTTGACCAAAATTACTCTATAGGGTATTTCAGCAATCTTTTCCAAAACCTTTTCTCTGTATAAGAAGTCCCTGTAGACTTGTGATGCGACTATGCCAAAATAAATCGCGAAAGTTAGGTAATGGCACTCCATACCCTTCTAACACCAACAACTTTTCAAACAACCTTTCAAAGGTGGTTACCACCTAATTTTCAATCAAGTTAATAAGCACCCAAACGGTGGTGAGAGCACGGAACACGGAGTAGTATCTAATAATTGGCTTGGGGAAAAGCGCTCATACTTAAACGTATAGAACTTACTCATGGACCAGTGTTATTATTTCGTGGGATTTATCCCTTTTTGTGGGAATTTAGATGTCCGAAAACCCTTCCGTGGGAAAAGGGGATAAACAGAACAAAATCGTGAGAATTTTAGGAATCTAATAAAAAACATTTAAACTACGTATTTTTGCTGAAATGTCATCAAAACACCTACCCTGTACCATGATTATCAACACACGGAATTGTAAAAAAACAGCTCATGTAATTCCTATTTTATCAACATTTTCTAATAAGCACCAAAAATAATCATAGTTATGTTAGCAAACTGCGAGTTTTATACTAAAGGTTAATTTAACTTGATTTTCTTTCCGTGTAATACAAAATTTACTTTTAAAAAATAGATTTTTACTCAAATTAGTATTGTGGGTATTTAAAAGGGACTATGAGTACGCGTATAATGAGAAAAAAGTAAGACAAGTGCGAGTCGGACTCACTGATGAAGGGTTCTGAAACAGCAAGTAATATAACATAAAAGTTCTTGTAGTTCGTTGTAACTTTGGATAATAAAACAAAGAAATGTGCAAAGTTATAAAACAATCCAGGTTTTTATTTGTTAAATGTGTTTTATGTAGAGAGTGACGACTGCGACTGCCTGTTTTCTGCCAGCCACAAGATAATGAAAGAAATTAACTGCACACATATTTTGCATGGGAAAAAGATTTAGACAGTCTCGATCTCTCAAATAACGGTTGGTATGTGCAATGATGAAATGGGATTAACTGGATGTCGATGATCTTCATTTGACTTCAGGGCAGAAGAACAATTCTACATGGGGCGCTGATCTTCATCGGACTTCAAGGGGAATTATATATATATACTAGCGTGCCCGGCGAAATTCGTCCCGCCCAAAATTGACTTCTATACTTATAATAAAACTGTTGGCAATTTTTCTGTTACCTAATGGCGTGAGAACTACTGCACCGATTTCGATGAAACTTTTTTTGAAATGTTCCTTCAGATTTTGTGCAACATATAGGCTATTCCTTTCATTGGCATGCCTATTTTTTTGGAGCGTTTTTGACCAAAATGTGTTTTTTTTCTGACCTTACTGCCTTTAACTCGCCATTACTCAAATAATTTTTAATCAATGCAAACAAAACAAAATACTTAGGAGAGCGAACACTTTTATAGTTATTTCAAGCCATCAATCAGCTTTCTATGTCCTCTAGAAGCTGAGCTACAACCTAAAATCTAACACCAAAAAAATAAATTTATTTTCTCAAATCGAATATTATCAGCAGCCGCGGTTCTTGATCGTTGTTCTGCTTGGGGGTGGTTTGGTGGCGCACATCGCACAAGCACGTTCATATGAAAAAACAACAACAAAAAACAGCGACAATGTGTTTCGGATCGGAGGAAATGCGCAGATGGCTGATGACGTGTGGTGTGGTGGTGAATGTACGTTGGAGGTGGTGTATATAGAAACTGAGTTCATGGTTTTTGTTTTAATGGTTGTTATATACCTACGTTGATACCTACAGACTACAGTAAAGAATTGAAGAATTCAAGAAGTAAAGACGATATAGGTGAATTATGTTGTTTGATTTACTTATTGTTGGTGTAGATACAATATTCCGTTCAGGCTTTTGTTTTAGTGGTTGTTTTGATATTACCTACGTTGATACCTACAGTAAGGAAGTGGAACTTTAGGACTTACGCTGTTGAATTTAATTTTCTTAATTGGTGTTTTAGGTACTAAATAGATTTGTTTGATTTATTGTTCCACATTGACAATGTTCACCGCTTTGTTTTAGCTAGACTGTTGATTTTAAACAAATATGCCGTTGAGAAAACGGTCAAATCTCTTTTATTGGAAATTACAGAGCCTTACGCCGCGTACGAAGTTGCGGGCACAGCTAGTTTTAACTAAAATAATTTTCACTTCCACCTGAAATTAATTTTATTGATCCCAACTATAGCTTTTGACAAATAATACGATCTCACTGTATACTACGATCAAAATTTAAAAAAAAAGATCTCCTTAGAAAATGTATGAAAAATCAATTTTCACAAACTTTCCAATTTCCCGTTCAAATTTTCCAATTTTGTCGCCGTATGAACTTTCCTTAGGCGTAGACAAACGCAACAAAGAAGATTAACGTGTCGGCCAGCCTTCCGCTTTTTGACTAAAATGGTTTACAGTACACGACGTACAAATTCGTTCTCAATAAGCGGATTCCGTGGAATGAGAATGTTTTTCTTTGAATTTTTCCCTCAAAACCGTCGCTTGCATGACATTTGATTTGAGATCCTTCACCACCAAATCAAACGCGTTCTGTTACAAAGTCTCGGTGCATTGAGGTTGCGCAACAAAATTATAACAGCCTACTTTCAATTGTAAGCTCGGGATATCCAAAGAATTCAAAAATTCAACTAATCCCCATAAAGTTTTGTTTTCACGACAAAAAGTATCATATGTCCTTCCTTGGGCCCATGCGAATTTAAACCAAAAATTATAAAAATTGAAGGATTTGTTCCCGAGTTATGAGTGCGCACATACGGACGTCAGTCTTTTTTATATGTAGCTGTACCCACCCGGCTCATACGTTTCGTATGAAGTCCTGCTCACATTTAGCAAAGTCCTTTATTTGGACAATGTCCATTAATAATTTTAATGCTTCCTTTTATGTTTTGCAAAGTACCATCTATAGGGTCCGAAACTTTAGTTTATTTCAATCTTGAAGCAACCATACCTACCCATCCACAAATTACAATCAACTCGGTAGAGCTATTTCGGAGATCGGCAAGAGGGCCGCCTATCAGGTCCAAAAGTAGGCTCTGCGAAATAAGGCCCCAATGAAATAAGGACCCAAAAGAAAAATGGACAACAATGATTTTTAATAGATTTTGGGGTGTTTTTTCCTTTTTTGGGGCCTTATTTCTTAATGAAAATTGGGTTCTTATTTCATTATGAAATATGACCCCAAAAGAAGAAATGAAATAAGTCCCCAAAATTATTTTTTTATTATTAATTGTTACCCTTCCCCAAATGGAATGCGTATGGGGGGCCATGCTGCCCCCCTGCAACCCACCTGCTTGTGTTTACTGTTAGATTGCGGGGTGGGTGCGAGGTTGAGTATATAAAAAGTTCCTTTAATTTAAACTAGTTTATCCAATATCAACAATATTAAATGAAAAGTAGTCTTCATTATTTTTAATCTATCTATATATATAAAAATAACTTGATAAATGTGTGTGTGACAGCCTAACGACTGCCACACACATCCGATTTTGATTTAGTTTTTTTTGTTGGTTAATAGACCACGCAGAGAAGGTTCATATATTAGTATGATAAATTTTTGAAAGAAGGCGCAACCGCCATTATAATAAATTCATTTTTGTACACTTTGAAAAAAATGAAACTGGATAGAAATCGAGTAGTGACACTTCAAATACAAAAAAAAATATTTTAAATTTTAAAAGCAATTGTTGTTGTCAATTATTTTAATTATTTTCCAACCAAATTGTTGTTGTCAACAATTTTGAACGTTTTTTTTTAAATACCTATAGGTACCTAAAAAGTTTGTTCTAATAAATTATGTTTACTATGTTACATTAAGTAACTTTTTGAAATGAAGTAGATACATTGATTATACAGAGATGATATGGCCGACGATATTTTGCATCGAATTCATACTGTGATATCGGATAATAAACTGGAGATGTCAGATGGAATGCGCAACAAAGCTTTGATTTCGATCGAGGATATGTGTCTGCTCATGAGTGGCGATTTGTTGTGTGAATTGGGGATGCCACAGCCAAATCGTTCAATGCAAGACGCATTTAAGCGAGAAATGGCATTGAGTCAAGCTGTTCGAACAAATGTGCCAATGTTGAATCAAGAATAAAAGAAAGTGTACGATGAATTGATGCAAGCAGTCGATAACGAAAATGGTGGAATTTTCTTCCTTGATGCGCCCGTTGGAACTGGAAATACATTCCTGATTTCACTGATTTTGGCTACAATTCGTTCGAGATCTGAGATCGCTTTGGCCCTAGCCTCTTCTGGGATAGCGGCTACTTTGTTAGAAGGCGGTGGAACAGCTCATCCTGCATTGAAATTGCCATTGAATCTGCAAGTGGAAGAAGAACCTACATGCAACATTTCAAAGAACACTGCGATGGCGAAAGTACTGCAGTAATGTAAGATTATTATATGGGACGAATGCACAATGGCTTACAAACGCGCATTGGAGGCCCTGAACCGTTTACGTAATGACCTTTCGGTGGAGCAATAATCACCGGCCTGATTGAGTTTCCACAACATTTTTGCAACCTTACAACGACACCGGAAGAACTAATCATGAATGTTTTCCCGAATATCGCTCAGAATAATATTGACCAAGATTGGCTGAGTGTAAGAGAAGAGTGATTTTGGCTGCGAAAAACAAGAACGTCGAACATTTGAATTTCGCCATTCAAAACCAAATCGCTGGTGAGTTGCATTCATAAAAATCAGTCGACCCCGTGATGGATGAAGCCCAGAACGATTTGCCGTTCGTATTTAAGCGTCAATTTCCCATACGTCTCGCTTTTGCTATGACAATTAATAAGTCGCAAGGACAATCGCTGGATGTGTGTGGCATAAATCTTGAATTTCACGTGTCGGCAAAGCTCTCGCTTTGTACACTACACACCCGATAATAGAAATAGAACAAAAATATTGTGTACCATAAAGCATTTCAGTGAAAAAGCGGTAGGTTGTCCGACAAGTATTTGATTTTATTTATTTACTAGCTGACCCGGCGAACTTCGTTCCGCCCAAGTTCATTAATGTAGGTAATGAAATTAATAATTCAGAGCTTTCGCTTCATTCTGCTTCATGTAATTCGGTCAATTCAAATTTTTTATTCAAAAGGTATATTAAAATTAAATAAATAAATAAAATCAAATACTTGTCGGACAACCTACCGCTTTTTCACTGAAATGCTTTATGGTACACAATATTTTTGTTCTATTTCTATTATCGGGTGTGTAGTGTACAAAGCGAGAGCTTTGCCGACACGTGAAATTCAAGATTTATGCCACACACATCCAGCGATTGTCCTTGCGACTTATTAATTGTCATAGCAAAAGCGAGACGTATGGGAAATTGACGCTTAAATACGAACGGCAAATCGTTCTGGGCTTCATCCATCACGGGGTCGACTGATTTTTATGAATGCAACTCACCAGCGATTTGGTTTTGAATGGCGAAATTCAAATGTTCGACGTTCTTGTTTTTCGCAGCCAAAATCACTCTTCTCTTACACTCAGCCAATCTTGGTCAATATTATTCTGAGCGATATTCGGGAAAACATTCATGATTAGTTCTTCCGGTGTCGTTGTAAGGTTGCAAAAATGTTGTGGAAACTCAATCAGGCCGGTGATTATTGCTCCACCGAAAGGTCATTACGTAAACGGTTCAGGGCCTCCAATGCGCGTTTGTAAGCCATTGTGCATTCGTCCCATATAATAATCTTACATTACTGCAGTACTTTCGCCATCGCAGTGTTCTTTGAAATGTTGCATGTAGGTTCTTCTTCCACTTGCAGATTCAATGGCAATTTCAATGCAGGATGAGCTGTTCCACCGCCTTCTAACAAAGTAGCCGCTATCCCAGAAGAGGCTAGGGCCAAAGCGATCTCAGATCTCGAACGAATTGTAGCCAAAATCAGTGAAATCAGGAATGTATTTCCAGTTCCAACGGGCGCATCAAGGAAGAAAATTCCACCATTTTCGTTATCGACTGCTTGCATCAATTCATCGTACACTTTCTTTTATTCTTGATTCAACATTGGCACATTTGTTCGAACAGCTTGACTCAATGCCATTTCTCGCTTAAATGCGTCTTGCATTGAACGATTTGGCTGTGGCATCCCCAATTCACACAACAAATCGCCACTCATGAGCAGACACATATCCTCGATCGAAATCAAAGCTTTGTTGCGCATTCCATCTGACATCTCCAGTTTATTATCCGATATCACAGTATGAATTCGATGCAAAATATCGTCGGCCATATCATCTCTGTATAATCAATGTATCTACTTCATTTCAAAAAGTTACTTAATGTAACATAGTAAACATAATTTATTAGAACAAACTTTTTAGGTACCTATAGGTATTTAAAAAAAAAACGTTCAAAATTGTTGACAACAACAATTTGGTTGGAAAATAATTAAAATAATTGACAACAACAATTGCTTTTAAAATTTAAAATATTTTTTTTTTTATTTGAAGTGTCACTACTCGATTTCTATCCAGTTTCATTTTTTTCAAAGTGTACAAAAATGAATTTATTATAATGGCGGTTGCGCCTTCTTTCAAAAATTTATCATACTAATATATGAACCTTCTCTGCGTGGTCTATTAACCAACAAAAAAAACTAAATCAAAATCGGATGTGTGTGGCAGTCGTTAGGCTGTCACACACACATTTATCAAGTTATTTTTATATATATAGATAGATTAAAAATAATGAAGACTACTTTTCATTTAATATTGTTGATATTGGATAAACTAGTTTAAATTAAAGGAACTTTTTATATACTCAACCTCGCACCCACCCCGCAATCTAACAGTAAACACAAGCAGGTGGGTTGCAGGGGGGCAGCATGGCCCCCCATACGCATTCCATTTGGGGAAGGGTAACAATTAATAATAAAAAAATAATTTTGGGGACTTATTTCATTTCTTCTTTTGGGGTCATATTTCATAATGAAATAAGAACCCAATTTTCATTAAGAAATAAGGCCCCAAAAAAGGAAAAAACACCCCAAAATCTATTAAAAATCATTGTTGTCCATTTTTCTTTTGGGTCCTTATTTCATTGGGGCCTTATTTCGCAGAGCCTACTTTTGGACCTGATAGGCGGCCCTCTTGCCGATCTCCGAAATAGCTCTACCGAGTTGATTGTAATTTGTGGATGGGTAGGTATGGTTGCTTCAAGATTGAAATAAACTAAAGTTTCGGACCCTATAGATGGTACTTTGCAAAACATAAAAGGAAGCATTAAAATTATTAATGGACATTGTCCAAATAAAGGACTTTGCTAAATGTGAGCAGGACTTCATACGAAACGTATGAGCCGGGTGGGTACAGCTACATATAAAAAAGACTGACGTCCGTATGTGCGCACTCATAACTCGGGAACAAATCCTTCAATTTTTATAATTTTTGGTTTAAATTCGCATGGGCCCAAGGAAGGACATATGATACTTTTTGTCGTGAAAACAAAACTTTATGGGGATTAGTTGAATTTTTGAATTCTTTGGATATCCCGAGCTTACAATTGAAAGTAGGCTGTTATAATTTTGTTGCGCAACCTCAATGCACCGAGACTTTGTAACAGAACGCGTTTGATTTGGTGGTGAAGGATCTCAAATCAAATGTCATGCAAGCGACGGTTTTGAGGGAAAAATTCAAAGAAAAACATTCTCATTCCACGGAATCCGCTTATTGAGAACGAATTTGTACGTCGTGTACTGTAAACCATTTTAGTCAAAAAGCGGAAGGCTGGCCGACACGTTAATCTTCTTTGTTGCGTTTGTCTACGCCTAAGGAAAGTTCATACGGCGACAAAATTGGAAAATTTGAACGGGAAATTGGAAAGTTTGTGAAAATTGATTTTTCATACATTTTCTAAGGAGATCTTTTTTTTTAAATTTTGATCGTAGTATACAGTGAGATCGTATTATTTGTCAAAAGCTATAGTTGGGATCAATAAAATTAATTTCAGGTGGAAGTGAAAATTATTTTAGTTAAAACTAGCTGTGCCCGCAACTTCGTACGCGGCGTAAGGCTCTGTAATTTCCAATAAAAGAGATTTGACCGTTTTCTCAACGGCATATTTGTTTAAAATCAACAGTCTAGCTAAAACAAAGCGGTGAACATTGTCAATGTGGAACAATAAATCAAACAAATCTATTTAGTACCTAAAACACCAATTAAGAAAATTAAATTCAACAGCGTAAGTCCTAAAGTTCCACTTCCTTACTGTAGGTATCAACGTAGGTAATATCAAAACAACCACTAAAACAAAAGCCTGAACGGAATATTTAGTCCAGGATCCCTAGTACATTTTTATAACTTGATTACTAACAAGCTAATTTTCCGTGAGTACTTTAATTTTGATAAGACGCCCACAATTTCCTTTGCGAAAATTCTTGATAGTGGTAGCTAACAGAGCTAGCAAGGCTAAAATATGTCGATTTGATGATTCTCAAATATTTACTACTAACTGGATTGTGTTTTATTAAATCTTAAGACAATTATCTCAATTACTTAAAAAAATATTTGTCCTACAAAATCGATGGTCTGGTCAAAGAGTCCCCCCCTTCCAACATGTATCGATAACGAGATCACCAAAACTGATTACTAACCAGCTGATTTTTTTTTTATTTATTAGTTAATATCTATATAATTTAACAGTCATATTGTCCTACAAATTCCGTGGTATGTTATCCCGGTCCTACGCTCACAAATTGTTAAGACCATAAGACCACTTTTATCATAACTAACTGTAGGACAAAAATATTACATAATAGGTGAGTGTGTTCTCTGCCCAAATAAAACAATGTCCTACAAAAAAAACAGGTTTATATCACTAGTCCGACAAGAATTGTCATTTTTTCGTTTTCCTATTTGTAACATAAGATACAGTGAAAAAATCTTTTAAACACACCGACCGAGTAAATGAGTCATATGCCCATAGAAGTTAGAAATCAAAATTTCAATTCATATGTGCTCAAACAAGAATTGAAAAATCTCGTAAATCGTAATGCAGAAATTCTTCCACAGAAAAAGAAATGCACATGCAAACTACACACAACGTAGGTACCTGCTCATCTCATTCATAAAAGCAAAAGACAACAAAAACAAAGCTGAACGTATTATAAAATCGAACCAAAAAGGCAGAAAAGGAAGACATGAAAAAAAAAAAAAAAAACCCACCCTCATCAACATTCAACACATTCAATTGGAGCACCGCGATAGCGTACCAAGCAGTGTTACCTCTGAAAATTTTCAGAAAGAGTCCAAAAAAGAGTCCTCGATGAAAAGATTTAAAGATGAGTCCGGAGTCCAGGCGCTCAAAAAGGAGTCAAAATGACTCTTAAGCGTCCCGAAAGGTAACACTGGTACCAAGCTATATAGTTCTGTACTACTATTTTTGAGCGTAGGACCGGGATAACGTACCACGGAATTTGTAGGACAATATGACTGTTAAATTATATAAATATTAACTAATAAATAAAAAAAAAATCAGCTGGTTAGTAATCAGTTTTGGTGATCTCGTTATCGATACATGTTGGAAGGGGGGGACTCTTTGACCAGACCATCGATTTTGTAGGACAAATATTTTTTTAAGTAATTGAGATAATTGTCTTAAGATTTAATAAAACACAATCCAGTTAGTAGTAAATATTTGAGAATCATCAAATCGACATATTTTAGCCTTGCTAGCTCTGTTAGCTACCACAATCAAGAATTTTCGCAAAGGAAATTTTGGGCGTCTTATCAAAACGATGCTATTCTCGAAGATTCAACTTGATAGTAATTATTTTTACATCAAGGATCTGTACTACAACTTTTAAGCGTAGGACCGGGATAACATACCACGGAATTTGTAGGACAATATGACTGTTAAATTATATAAATATTAACTAATAAATAAAAAAAAAATCAGCTGGTTAGTAATCAGTTTTGGTGATCTCGTTATCGATACATGTTGGAAGGGGGGGACTCTTTGACCAGACCATCGATTTTGTAGGACAAATATTTTTTTAAGTAATTGAGATAATTGTCTTAAGATTTAATAAAACACAATCCAGTTAGTAGTAAATATTTGAGAATCATCAAATCGACATATTTTAGCCTTGCTAGCTCTGTTAGCTACCACTATCAAGAATTTTCGCAAAGGAAATTGTGGGCGTCTTATCAAAATTAAAGTACTCACGGAAAATTAGCTTGTTAGTAATCAAGTTATAAAAATGTACTAGGGATCCTGGACTAATTGTATCTACACCAACAATAAGTAAATCAAACAACATAATTCACCTATATCGTCTTTACTTCTTGAATTCTTCAATTCTTTACTGTAGTCTGTAGGTATCAACGTAGGTATATAACAACCATTAAAACAAAAACCATGAACTCAGTTTCTATATACACCACCTCCAACGTACATTCACCACCACACCACACGTCATCAGCCATCTGCGCATTTCCTCCGATCCGAAACACATTGTCGCTGTTTTTTGTTGTTGTTTTTTCATATGAACGTGCTTGTGCGATGTGCGCCACCAAACCACCCCCAAGCAGAACAACGATCAAGAACCGCGGCTGCTGATAATATTCGATTTGAGAAAATAAATTTATTTTTTTGGTGTTAGATTTTAGGTTGTAGCTCAGCTTCTAGAGGACATAGAAAGCTGATTGATGGCTTGAAATAACTATAAAAGTGTTCGCTCTCCTAAGTATTTTGTTTTGTTTGCATTGATTAAAAATTATTTGAGTAATGGCGAGTTAAAGGCAGTAAGGTCAGAAAAAAAACACATTTTGGTCAAAAACGCTCCAAAAAAATAGGCATGCCAATGAAAGGAATAGCCTATATGTTGCACAAAATCTGAAGGAACATTTCAAAAAAAGTTTCATCGAAATCGGTGCAGTAGTTCTCACGCCATTAGGTAACAGAAAAATTGCCAACAGTTTTATTATAAGTATAGATTTAATTTTAATATACCTTTTGAATAAAAAATTTGAATTGACCGAATTACATGAAGCAGAATGAAGCGAAAGCTCTGAATTATTAATTTCATTACCTACATTAATGAACTTGGGCGGAACGAAGTTCGCCGGGTCAGCTAGTTTCATTATGAAATAAACCACAAATTTGGGGCCTTATTTCTTTTTATTTTGGGGCCTTATTTCATCACAGAGACTTGGTTAATTTTAACCCATTTTTGTACCCGAACAAAAATCGCACTCACGTTGTCACGATTACCCCCGATAATAACTTCACATACAATCCGCAATATGCTGCGCTGTCTGAACGATGTGTGTTCGTTAATTATTGGCTTGGACACAGGTGCTCTTAATTTTTCGGCTCGCAGAGAAGCTCTTATTTTCCTTTCAGGCTTGCATTGGTAAACGTTTAAAGTCGGGTTAATCACAGAGAATTTAATATTTGAAATGGAACGCCAACTCCTAAGCGAGACAGTTGTATCCTTCTCCTGGAAATATTAAAATATAGGAAATACTTTAGTCTTCGAGTGCCTTTTGCCATATTGCTTCGATTGCTGCGCTCGGATATCCTTCAACTTGATCGTATTTCACGTTAAAAAAGAAGAAGAAAAAAGTACCTCTTATGCCGCTGCTTTGATCCTCCGTTACATGGGATGCTATCAACTGCCAATCAATTCTCCGTCCCGGCCATTACGTTTTATAGCCCAATTACGCTCATTTTGATTGACGTTGAAATAATTACCTACACCGACAAAATTTCTACAACTTGCGTATCGGCAAAGTCCTTTCTGTGTTTTCCTCATCCTCTGTGTCGGTCGTAAAAAGTGAAACTGCATTAACACAGCACAAATGCTGTGTATACCAAGCTCCGTTTGGGAATTGCGAAGCGGAATCTCCCAATAATATTGTTGCACCATTAAATGGATTAAGATCTTCCATTCTGAAAAGTCCTCTGTTGTTGGTAAAGGAATAGGTGCATGGCGCACGTAGATATGTATGTGTCCTTTTCGAAAACTTAAACACTATCACTTTCGAATGTAAACAAAATACACGGGGATTACAAGCAGCTCAGCAAAATGTTATCCTTTAAAAAGGTACGTTCCACAACAGAGAACAAGCCATATGCTGCTGCTGTTTCTACACTGCTTGTATCCTTATGCTACTAGGTACTAGCTACTGTGAAAGAGTCATTCAACGTGTATAGTGGAGCGGGATGGAGGAAGCCACTTTCGCTCACCCATCTGGTACTGGTATACTGGAACTGATACTGGTACTGGTAGTCCGTTCCATACACACAGAGGCTCGTACAACAAAAGGAAGCTTTTAAGAGCATCACTTCAATAGTACGCCTTGTGCAGTTGTTATCCTTCCTCCAGCAATAAAATGCAGAAATAAAAGCACGTTCATGTTAGGTAGTTGGTAGCTATAGCTCTCCCTGGCTGTCAGATGAAGTGAATACATGGGAAATGGGAACGTGTCCCTGTGGCAATTAATTGCGCGCCGCACATTCTTTTGTTCTCGTCGCCCGCCGTATATACTGTTGTTTCCTTGTACTGTATCTTTGTATCCTTTACCACCGTCCACTAATGTTTGCCTCGATTTTTTATATTCCACCATTTGCAGTGCTGCATTCTTTCATGGTCAAGTGGAACAGCCAGTTCGTGGTCTTATGAGCTTAGTGAATCACAAAGATGTTTCGGTGATTGTTGCGATAAACGAGCGTGGTATCTTCATCATTGATCCTGTGGAATATGTAAGTAATCGATTAAATGTTTTGACAGCCTATCACTCATATAGCTGTGATCTCTGTTGCAGACACTGTTGCTGGGACTCAGATATGAAGACCTGTCCTGGGACTTTGCCAAACCGAGCGCGAGTGACGATTCCGAATGCCAGACGTGTATATTTCTACAGGTGAGTATTATCTTCTTCCATTACCGTCCACCATGCGCGAAGTTTTTCTGTTTGTCCGATGAAAGGATACTTTTTTATGTTGAATAAAATGGTGCTTCCTATAGTGCTAATTGATTTCAGTATGAAAAAGGCGTTGCATTTATTGCTCACCAGCTTTTAGTTATCACCAAGCAAGACTAACTATATGCAGGATGTTTCTATCAACCCCTGATAGTGGGTTATGAAATAGTTCTTCCGCCATTCAACTCCGTGCCTCACTGTATATGGTTGGGTTTATTCTGTGTAAGTAGGTCATGCCAGGTTGTGAGGAATGTCGCTGCTGTATTATACTTATGTTTGGTTGTTTCCACATGATGGAAAGGGCAAATTGTATATAGGAAGAGTATATCCGTATCTAGCTTTACTATGCACTTGCTTGTGGTATTGATTGAGATGGGAATGACCCGCATCTTATAAGATTACTCGATGTCGGACGAGATAGATGCGCCTGGATTATTTATCCCTTCAGAGTTCTGAAATGCTTCACTTTGCGAAGAGTTTAGTGGAATTACTGGGAGTCGTATATATGCAACTCATTGGTCATCGAGGTAAGGACTGATTGTCATCCTCTTGAGTTTTTGAATTTATTTTCAAGGGCCTGGCAGTGTTGTTGGAAATGATGATGCTTGCATAGAGCTTAAAGTCGTAAGCCACTGGCATTGGAAAACCATTTGCCATGACAGGGCTTACTGTGTTTGGGTGTAGATAAGTTGATCAGCTCAGTAGTTCCAGCCCACGAGCCATTGTACACATTCTTTAAAAACTTGAAATAGGCTTTACATCGGTGAATCAATATGTCACATTTTCTTATACACACAAGGCAGAGAGAGGTGAATACTTGTTTTGACAATATTGCGGTCAAAAAGCTCATGCCCTCTATGTTTTTCAACTCCGTCTTGATAAAATACGCTCAAGGACCTACAGCTTAGCATCAACCCTTCGAAAACGGAGATAGTTCAATTCACCTAATAGACGCGAGCTACCAACTCCTTGAATTTGTCAAACGCGCTATGAAAATGAATACGAAAGCTATAGAAACAATGGCAAGCAAAGCAAAGCAATAGGACATGTAAACAATATTATACCGACAATTCTATGCTGCCATAATATGGTGGTCTGTTGTGGGTAGGGACGCCTATTTAACAATGAGACAAGCTGCATGCGAACCGCCATCAAGCCATGCTTAACAAGCTTCATCTACCTATATTTACCTTAAGTAAACACTCTCGCAGCTTCTCTGGACAGGAAGGTGCTTTTAATAATGTCAGATCAGACGCAATTCAAAGAGTACTAGAAAACCTTGCAGTAAAAGTTAACACCGTCGTCCCAGATCAAGAACAAAAGAGCGTGACAGTCAATCGTATGGGAACAATGGGTGTGCCTGCGGGCACACGTTCGCGTTTTTTTTATATATCCTCGGCAGGACATTGTTAACTTGACCAACACTATTAACAATTGGATAATGTGCATGCTGAAAAACAGACTAATAAGATCAGAACTAGGAGATGTCGAAATTCAGGCTTCAGCATCTATAGAGGAACTCCTCAAGGTGGAGTTCTTTCCCCACTTCTCTGGGTTCTCGTAGTAAATGAGATCCTGATTAAGCTGGAACTTAGTGGAGTCAAAGCGGTCGCTTACGCAGACGACCTACCCCTGCTTGCAACTGGAAAATTTCTCTCCACTATCAGTGACCAACTAACAGGAGCTCTATCCACACTAAAAAGATGGACAAAGAACTGCGGACTGGCAGTAAACTCACAAAAGACAATTTTAGTTCTTTTTACAAATAAAAGGACAATTCCAGAATTTAGCCTACCTACAATTGAAAGGATTCCGCTACCAATTTCAGACCACGCCAGGTATCGTGGTATAATCCTATATCGTAAATTGAATTAGAATCTTAACACGAAGGAACGGGAAAAGAAAGCTATGATAGCATTTTTTGCCTGCAATCGAATTTTTGACCGCACCTGGGGCGCTAGCCCTAGAATCAAAATGTGGCTTTACACGGTGGTAGTAAGACCGGTACTAACTTATGGTAATCTTGTTTGGTGGCAGGCGACGAAGATCCAAAGAATGGCTTGTATTGGTACCACGGGGGTAATGAGAGCCAACCCCACAGCGGGACTTGAGGCTATGTTATATCTGAATCCCCTCGACCTTCTCGTACAGCAATCTGCTGCAAACAGCGCCCTTCGACTAAGCCAGACTAAGGGTTGGAAACTCACGGGTCACAGATGCACGGACTATAGAACTACCCGCCTAAACTTCGAGCGAATATTTGTCACTTATTTCCCCAGTAGAGAGGAATGGCAAAATTCACAACCGCTCTCAAACGAACCAACAATACACATCTATACAGATGGTTCCAACTTCCAAGATGGATGTCGGTGTTGGAGCGGGATTCTACTCTGAAATACTTGGTCTTTCCAGTTCAATCAGACTTTCTGACTAGAGCAGCGTATTCCAGGCTGAGGTTCTGGCAGTGACAACAGCTGCAATCATGGCGATACCGCATGCAGATATCACTTTCTTCATTGTAAGCCAAGCCGCCATAAAAGCTATTTCCGCCGTTGAAATAAAATCTAAGCTTGCAAGTCGCTGTCGCGAAGAGCTACGGGTTCTTGGCGCTCAGCACAATGTATGAATCTGCTAGGTCCCCGGTCACAAAATGAAAAAGCTGATGACCTGGCAAGAAAGGGTTCTTCTCTTAATCTTTACCAGGCCGTTACCACAGTATTAACTCCTCCCTGCAATCTCAAACAGGAAATTGAAAACAAAATACTGGCATTGACGAATGATAGATGGAGTAAAATCGAATCCTGTGTCATAACCAGGAAAATGTGGCCTATAATAAATAGCAGACAGAAAGAATTTTATAAATAAGAAAACAATCGTTATCCTCTCTTGTAGGCATTACATGCTGAAATATCACACCAAGGAAATGGGAATCAATTCTGATGACCTGTGCAGAGGATGCGGTGTCGAAGATGTGCATGAGGACACCCCACACTTTCTCTGCCACTGCCCGGCACTCTGTCACATCAGATACAGAATTCTTGGACGACACTTTTTTTTCGAAGACTTAGAAGACCTCTCTGAGAAGCCTATAAAAGACTTACATAAATTTGTTTTATCCTCGGGATGGCTTGACTACCCGGTTTCATAGGTTTCCACAGTATGGAGGACATTAGAACCCCAAGGGCATCACAGTGGATCTACATTGATCTAAGTGTGGCGGGTGTAGGTTCCACCTGTCTCGCCAACCCACTAACCTAAACTAACCTACCTTCAGTAAAGAGAATGCCACCCCAACTCTTTTGCTTGACAGAACAGAACAATGGCGCCGTTGGTTTCATACCAAGGGAAAACTACGATAGAAATTACAACCAACTTCGCTTGGTGAGATCGCCCTCTAGTGTGAAATAGAAATTGAGGTCGGATCGCACCAAAGCTAGTTGCTATAATAAAGGGTTTTCCAATAAGATGTGTTATTTTGGTATTCAAAGAAAAATGCCATTTTTTGAGATAAATGATGATGGATGTTTATTTCATAATAAAGAGGAAGGTATGCCGTTAATAATGAAAAACAACATCAGCCAATGGCCACCACGAGCACGCATACAGGACCATATCCTTTCACAATAACACCTCTTATTGAATAACCCTTTACATAACATTATAGTTACTGATACAGAATTTTGATTTTCGATTTAAACGCCACCTTTTCCCTGAAATAGGGGACTAACTCAAACTAAAAAGTACAGTGCTACTAATATCTGGCAAGTGTTATTTCAAATGAATGCAAAACGGAAAGGATAAAGCTGAGTGTACGTTTAAAATATTCTCCAAGATTTTTCAAAAGAATGTAATTAGCCTTGGCAACAAGCTATAGGTCTCTTACCGTCCACTGTCGAATAGGTGTAGCTATGGGGGTGCAGCCCTATTACGAAAATCACTGCCCCTATTACGAAAAGATAGTCGTTAATCGGTTTCTGCTAAATATACTAAGGATTTTCGAGCCCAATGTTATTTTTAACGGTTGCTCCACAAGAGAACCAATAGACATCATCATTCGATGACTAATGTGTCAGAGGATCCGACAGACATTTCGATAAGGTGCCATTTGCAAGGATTTATCAGCAAAGTCGGTGATGGCCTTATGGCATCTTAGGCAAGGACTTGGTTTCCCTATTTCTCTTGAAAATGCATAGACGAAAGAACAAAAAATCATCACCCGCTCTGACATCGCACATTTCGGATAGGCGTACCTTAAATATATAAATAAATTTGATTGAGTACGAGTACCTCGACCTCGAGCCTCGAGGTAAGCTCTGGAGTGTGGAATTGACGCTTCTCTCTTAAGAGCCGTTGAATCTCTTTACTGTGTTCGGGTGAACGGAGTTAAATCAATATCTCCGTCGTCATTCGACTTCGTCAGTGGTGCGCTTGGTATCCTTTCCTTTTCATTACTTATCAGAACTTCATTTTTCAGCGCAGCCTTGAACATTTATCCAACATAAGCCAACTGATCTCTGCTGATGACTCTGTCATACTCGATAATGTAATACACAAGCTCGAATGGAATTTGAGCCTCCGAAAGAGTATGCGTTGCAGAGAATTTTCCGTTCCAACGGATACCTTGCTAGGGCCGAATAAATGAAGTAAATCTATACTACATTTATGAAGTAAATTGGTAGCCGAAGTTTTACGTCTACTGTCTCACTTGTAACGTCAAACAAAAACTAATTGGTGCGTTCAGTGTGAATGCATCGACGAATTTTCGACGAAAGCACGGTTTTCGCCGCAGCAGAATAAAGGGACCTCCTTGTCCGATGCGCCAGCTATTCCTGCAGTTATGAGATAAAGGAATTAGGAAAGACCATTTTCCCCTTGAATCATAATCAATGATAAAGTCGATTAGTCCGGTGTCTCCAGTGGCCTTCCTAAGATAGTCTAATCAAAGGCTTAATTAAAAATCAGAAATGTCTCCCCATCTCCGGGGCTACCTTAAACGAGTCGTTAAACTTTCTCCATCGAACCGACACGTTAACTATTTTGTAATCTATCGCAATACCATTACAGCTCAAAATGTTAGATAAACTTTATATAATCCCATCACAAAGTTTGATAATCGAAGTTAGTGTACCACAACTCAAACTCATCATCATCATTTACATAGATAAGAAAAAAAAAAAAAAAAAAAAAAAAAAAAAGCACCCTCAAACTGACATTTTCGCTTCTCTGTCATATTTTCCATTCCAGTTCGATGCGGTGGAAAACGGTATCCAGATATCAAAACTGATGCAGATATTCTCAAGACAAGCGGCTATGATGGATGCCTTAATCGCTCATTTTGCGGAACAAATGAGACGCCGGCGAGAAGGTGGCGAAGGAAGTGCTGCCGAGCATATCCACGATGGTAAGTGTTGCAAAAAAAAAAAAAAAACGCACCCAACACACACTTATGAATATTATGTATCCTTCCTTACGAATATATCCTTTTCGGACAAGCAACGTTTTACCGGACGAAGACGAGCCCCATCGTTGCAGACTCTCCAGTCTCCACAGTTTCTGATTTTGTGTTCTGCTGGTGGGGTGTCTGGGGAACCAAGTTTTGTGCAAAATTTTAACGTTACCCGGAGGAATTCCTTGAATGTGTCCTGCTTGTTTGACACTGCACAAAAAGCAATTCGGTGTTAAGGAGTTATTTTCTGTTTTAGCATTTTACCCATTGTTGTCGGGGCATCCTTAATGGGTTGTATGTACTTTCATTATCTCTCCTATACCCTGTAAAGACGTGCCAAACCCCTCCGAGAAAGGACAGCGTACACCACGACGAAAGTTTATTCAACGATTTGTGTCGGTTGCTTTAAGCCATTTAAGCAATGCTTATGCACGAGAACTGAAAATCTTTAGATCGACACAAACATAGGGCCAAGCCTACCTTCGGACGTACTGTAAAATATAGAGATTCTTTTGTGAGCCGAACAACACGCATGTGGAATGCATTGCCTCACACGGTTTTCCCCTCTCATTACAGCCCACAATTGTTTAAGACCAATGTGCACCAGTACCTCTTCTCTATCCTCCCTATTAACCCTTCCACTCGTGCTGTGCATTAGCATTATAAGGGAATAAAACCCCTTGAGCACTAGTGAATTATAAAAAAAAAAAAAAAAAAAAAATTGTGTTGGCTCCTGAAGTCGTGTGCTCGCCCTGCTGCTGCTGCTACTCTAACGAAGCATCCTTTTATTCGGCCTCCTCGTAGGGGTGGCCTGGGAATTGTGACATCATGTGTGGCTCGGTGTGGCTCGGTGTGGCTGACATTCGACGCTGCGACGCGCTCTTGGAACGAGTGTAATTAATGCACCCAACACCATGGAGGGGCGTAGTGTAATCTCTTTCGATGTCATTTATTTATAACTTCCGAAACATATCCGGAGGAATTAACAAATTCAGTGGAAGTAATTATTATTCTAACATAGGATCTTAATAGGATAAGAATCTTTTGGTGGGTGCTGGAGAACCGTCGTCGCACCGAGACCTCCCCCTTCCCCACCCCCATCTTACCGACATAAGTCATGATTTCCTATTCATGGGAAATACACGGCAAAGGATGTTAAAATTTTTTTTTGCTCTTCCTCTTTCCTGTCCCTTTCGGGATGTTTTTTGTCTGGTGGTATCCTAGTTGTGAATTTAATTAATTCGCTTGTATATGGCCATCCGTGGGAACACTGAGAGCGCTTCTGGTACAGCTGGTGGATTCTATTTATGTAACACTAAGTCGCCAGGAGTTTTCAGGTGACATTGACAGAGGTTGGGATTTTTTTCTCTCTCTGTTTTCATTTGTCTCAACAAAAACGGGTTCATTATGGATACTTACTTGTAATTTGAATTTATTGACTAATTTCAATCGAAGTAATGGGAAATTTCACAGAGAGAGGGAACGGAAATTTTATTGTTGCCAAAAGGGATAAATTCGATAGATAGAAATGCCAGGGTTCAGGTTGTGTAACAATGTTATCCTAAGGTAGGTAATGTCAATGCCCCAGGAGGTTTGCACAAATTTGTTGGCTTATTATTAGAACGTAATAATGTTTTATGACAGTCTAGCTTTCAGAGGTGGAGCTGTGAACTGAATGGCCGGTCCTTGTGTACATACGTTTCTCGAGTGAATCATACTGTACCTACTGTGCAGAGAATAACATTTTGGGGATAATTAGTTATCTTTTGTGTGTGCAGAACCTTTTGTATTCACAAAGGCATCAACATAATGGGCTAACATTGATTTTGGAAGTTTCGCCCAAACAAAGGGTCATCGTAAATATTGTAAACTTAATTGAAGACGAGTTGGTATCTGATGTAAGGGACCTGTTGAAACAACGTGTCAAGACACATAATTAAATGAATTTGAGGGAATTGAGTATCTTTATTGTGCAGTGGTTCATATTTATGCGAATGGTGCTGTTTTTTTTTTTTTTTTGGGAACGAGACGAATGTAGACCATTGCAGCAATGAGGAACTATCTATGGTGAGGCCAAGAGATTGAGCTATTGATTATGGATTTATTTTCTTTTCATTTTGGGTACTTGGAAAAGATATAGACAGTACATTACTCTTAAAATGAGCACCGGGAGTAGGGCTGTTTAGTGTGGTTTTAAGTGGACCTTGCAAATACGCTAGTTGAGAGAGGCTCTCGAAACACACGTTTTGCAAAATACCCGTATCTACCAGAAAAAAAAGAGAGCGTGACCACACACCAGATGTGAAACTTCTTTCACTAAGTGGGAATGTTAATTTGATTGTATTGTAGTTGATTTGTATGGGGATTTTTTTAATTTAAAAATAAAATCTTTATAATATTATAATCTCAATACAGCGCAGTCTGGGTTGGCAAAACTACATGATTTTAAGTCGTCCGACGTTATATACATAAACGATGTAGAAAACCATAATGTAATTTTGCAAAAGCAGGTGTAGGCTTACACAAGTAAGTCTGCAGTCGGCATACATACTCACTGCGGACTGTAAAAGCTTTTCGCTCAGTTTCCTAATGTGTCGTATGCATGTTAAATTGCCGAGATCTGTGCGAAAAAGAAATTCCCTTTGCCATTGCTATAAAAATATCAATATGCAGAACTTTCCTATAATTCAAAACAAAATGTCCGACCAAAATACAATTTTTGGGTTGTCGGTTGAAACATCTTAGAAATTGATCAAAGTCTACTTTCCTTTGCGAGGCACGACTACGATAACTTTGGCGCCAAAAATTGATAACTGTTTTTTTGTAAAGGGGTCAAAAACAAGCAGTTTTTACTTTGGAATGGGGGGCGGGGTCCATCGCGCATCGTTTGGGCGGGAAAGGTAATTTTGAAAAAATACTGAAAATGAAAGAAAATATATTTTAATAACAACGACAACACTTACAATAAAGTTATTTACTATTTTTGAAAGCCAGGAATCTGTTCTTTAAAAATATTTTCAAACCAAGTAATTTCAATATGGTAGTCGCAGTAGCTTAGTGGTTAGTGTTGGACTGCTATGCGGGAGTCCCAGGTTCGAATCCCGCAAAAACCCAATTCCGACTTAGGGTTTTTTTCCGCTGCGCTACCTTTCGCGAACGTCTGACAAACACCCGAGAATATAAATGTCTTGAAAGAGCTTCTCAATTAGCCGTTTGGAGTCGGCATAAAATTGTAGATCCCTTCCATTCGTTCCAAAAATGTAAAACTCACACAAAACGAATGGTTGTGAGAAGCTAGGCCTAGGGTCTCTCCAGACCTGTTGCGCCAACTATTTATTTATTTTTTTTTTAATTTCAATAGTTTTTGAAAAAAAAAAAAAAAAAAAAAAAAAAAAAAAAAAATTAATACAAAAAAAAAAATCAAATACCTTTAAGAATTATAATGTAAGTATAGAGGCGCTTGGAGAGCGCACTCAAGCTCTGTAGCTCGAGTTTGCGCCACCTGGTGGTCTCTCTTAGTTTTAAAATAAGATACAACGAAGCAGTGATGCCATTCTGGCATTTTTAATGCTAGATCTAGCATTTTTGAAGACTTAAAAGCATTTTTTTAAAAAAGAAAAATGCCAGATGCTGTTTTAGCATTTTTTCGAATTTTTGTATTTTTCGATATTTGCTCTGGAGTTTGTACATTAAGCTGATATACAGTGCATAGAAGTTTAAGATGTTTCCCACCACTTTCCCACGCATATGAAATGTGAAACGTGCGAACGGATAATGTGTGAGTACGATTAATCGTGTCTATTGGGTACGTGGAGATAAGTATCAGACCAAAAACATAAATGTTAAAAAAAGAACCAGAGAGTTCTTCTATTAAAATCTATATCTATATCTATCTATCTATACATCTATGTAACAAATCAGTCGTGGAAAGTACCGACATATAAAAGTACACAAAGTTCTTACTTTATTAAAGTTTAAGGTAGAACACGACAAATTAAGAGACATTTTTTTATTTAATCATTATTGACTAAAATTTGGTGGGTTCACTGATCAAGTTTTTAAAACCTTTCGAATTTGGCGTAATGAAAAGAAAACTTCCCAAGTAAGCCCACCAAATTTAAGTCAGCAATAAGTTCTTAGAAAAGTCATGAACTTTTAAGTCGCATGTATTGTATATTTTCAAAATGACAATAGGCAGACACTTCAAATGAAAAATCTTAGATTTTTGAGCTCTACCGATCAACCAAATTTCATTATTCTACAGCCATTGGAAGTTCTCCATATAATTGACAACAATTTTGAGAAAGTGGATGGATACCCCGTCCCCTTATAAAGAAACCTCAATTATTCCTTTGATTGCACCACAAGACATACCGCTGTGCAAAATTAGAAGATTTCACGATGTCGGGGAGAACTCCATAATTTTGATGATCTGTCAGTCAGTCGGTTACGGTTTTTGTGATTTGAAGCCCTATATTTCAGGAACCACTTATGCTAAAAAATTTACTATGGCGCTTGTGCTTGATCAACTTAGCAAATATTCAGAATTTGAATATTCTGACTTCATTGATACTGGAGATAGAGGAGGGTCAAAAATCGCCTGAGTTTGTTCCTGTAAAAAGGGTGTAGTGCTAGAACTTCGCTGGGTACTGTCATGCCCTTTGATACATGGGCTTATTAATTGAGACATGTGGTGAAGGATTTATTTATCTGTGGTGGACCTCAAACACAAAAAAAAAAAAAATTCACCCACTGTAGTTACTGTTGATATTTTTTTGTTTTGTTTTTTTCTGAAGACTGATACTTTAATGTTTAAAAAAAAAATTCATTGCTTAAAAAAACATGATTTTTATATTTTTTATTTTCTGAGATATTTTTAGGGTCGAAATTCCTAACTCAATATATAGATAAGTAAGAAAATGCATTCAGATGAAATTGAAGCTAAAAAGACAAAATAATATAGGTATATTTTTTTAAAAAAAGCTGGTGAAAACTCTTTTTTTTTTTGTCTAGCATTTTTATTTGTTGTCTCCATACATTCTAGCATATTTTTTTTTTCCAATCTAGCATTTTCTTTTTTGAAATTCTGGCAACACTGCAACGAAGTAGCCAACTTCAGTTTGGATAAAAAATAAAAACGAGGAAGACGGATTGTAGTATTTACTGCCCCTAGTAATTCTTAATCGAACACTAAAAACCGGATTGATTTATGTCTTCTAGCTTTTGAGAAAATTTAAAATTACTATTATTATGTTGTTCCGCTTGGAGTATTTTTAAAACCGCATTCAATTAATTAATTTCAGTTTTTTGTTTCCTTAAATTTCAAGTTTGAAAGTATTTTTTTTTTTCAAAAACTGTTAACAGCAATAACTTGGTGTGAAAACAATTTGAAAAAACGGGTTCCTGGAAATTGTAGGTTTTGTCGTTGTTTTTATAATATACTAGGTGAACCCGCCAAATAAAAATTATTTATTTATTTTATTTATTAAAAATATCTTTCACATTGGACTTGAAGTCCATTTGTAGCAAAAGTTAATACAATGTTAATCAATTAAGTAATTAAGCTAAACAAATACCAGTTGCATTAGAGAATTAAAGATAAACAAAAAAAAAAAAAAAATGATTAATTTAAATTAAATAAAACGATAAAAATTTTACATATTTACGTTCAAGATTAACAATTTATGAAACAAAGAGAAACGAAAATAAACTAAATTAATATAACAATTATTATGAATTATTTACAAGATGTCTGAATAAAACGCTTTCGAAGTATTTGGTACCGCGATGTCTTCTTATGTCTAGGGGTAAGGTATTCCACTGCTTAATAATACAAAAAAAATTGTGGTTCTGAATTTGTACAAGTGAACCATGGTTGAACAAATATTAACGATCTTGTCGAAGTAGCAAAATTCATTTTGAGGAGTAAAATGCTTGGATAACGATAAATTCCGCAGGCAACCATAGATCTTTCCGATGGATAGCCGTATATGATAATCCCAACTAAGGGTAGAATCAAACCAAATATCCAGGTTTTTAGCCCTATCTGTATACTGAAGTATTGTTGTTCCTAAGTATATTTTTGAGAAACAGCTATAGTCAAGTTTATTTTTGTAAACAACCAAACATTTATATTTTACTGGGTTGAGTTGAAGACCAATCCGTTATATTTTTGAGATCTTTGTTTAGTTTATCAGCACAATCTTCGATCATTCCAAGCGGGCAACTTAAATAGATTTGTACATCGTCAGCGTACATATGACGGGAGCACAAGCGGTAGGTCATTAATAAACATTGTGAACAACAATGGACCAAGTATTGATCCCTGTGGTACTCCAGAGTAGAGTTCTAAGAAGTTAGATACATTGGTATTCAAAACAAAGGCCTGATTTCTATTTGTAAGTTATGAGTGAATCAAATTGGCAGCAGAGTTTGAAAATCGAAAATAGTTCTTCATTTTGGATACAAGTATTTTATGATTTACTATGTCAGATGCTTTGGAAAAGTCTAACAGTCCGAGAAAACATACAAGGTCTTTGTCCATAGAATACCTTAGGTCGTCAGTAACTTTTAGTACAGCTGAAACACAACTATGATTTTCCCTAAAACCTGACTAAAATTTACAAAAAAATGTATTTATTAACGTAAGCAGATATTTGTTTTTGCAAAATCTTTTCGAGAACTTTTGACATATATGGAAGTATTGAAATAGGCCGGTATTCAGGATTTGCAAATCGAGTAGCAGGTCTTTTAAGAAAAGGTATTACTTTTGCTAATTTCCATAACTGCGGAAAAGAATTTGTTAAAATAATTGTACTGAAAATGTGTGGAATAAATAGTCGGAAGTATATGTGGCAAAACTATTTTTACAAAAAGGGGGTGTATTTCATCAAGACCCACAGCCTTTGATTTAATATCAATGACAGCTTTGACTACATCTTGATTAAATCTTTTTTTTTTGTCTATCAATTGATTACAGTAATTATTGACATTTAAACAAAATCAACTAAATTGGTTGAAAATTACGAGCGACAGAAGGAAACATACACTTTTTGCCACTTTGTTTTATATAGTATACTAGCGTGCCCGGCGAACTTCGTCCCGCCCAAAATTGACTTTTTGACTAAAATAATTTCACTTCCACCTGAAATTAATTTTACTGCTCCCAACTATAGCTTTTGACAAATACGATCTCACTGTATACTACGATCAAAATTAAAAAAAAAAAAAAAAACTCTCCTTAGAAAATGTATGGAAAATCAATTTTCACAAACTTTCCAATTTCCCGTTGAAATTTTCCAATTTTGTCGCCGTATGAACCTTCCTCAGGCGTAGACAAACGCAACAAAGAAAATTAACGTGTCAGCCAACCTTCCGCTTTCTGACTAAAATGGTTTACAGTACACGACGTACAAATTCGTTCTCAATAAGCGGAATCCGTGGAATGAGAATGTTTGTCTGTGAATTTTTTCCTCAAAACCGTCGCTTGCATGACATTTGATTTGAGATCCTTCACCACCAAATCAAACGCGTTCTGTTACAAAGTCTCGGTGCATTGAGGTTGCGCAACAAAATTATAACTGAGCCGACTTTCAATTGTATAGATATAAGCCCGGAACATCAAAAGAATTCAAAAATTCAACTAATCCCCATAAAGTTTTGTTTTTACGACAAAAAGTAGCATATTTCCTTCCTTGGGCCCATGCGAATTTAAACCAAAAATCATAAAAATTGAAGGATCTGTTCCCGAATTATGAGTGCGCACGTACGGACGTCAGTCTTTTTTATATGTAGCTGTACCCACCCGGTTTTACTCATACCTTTCGTATTAAGTCCTGCTCACATTTCGCAAAGTCCTTTATTCGGACAATGTCCGTTAATAATTTTATTGCTCAACAACCCGTTCTCCTATCCCGCTTATGTTTTGCAAAGTATAAGGTATATTTCAATCTTGAAGCGACCATACCTACCCATCCACAAATTCCAATCAACTCGGTAGAGCTGTTTCGGAGATCGACAACACCTATCGGGTCCAAAATTGTATCTTTTAAGACTGCCTACGCCTGAAATACACCAATACGAACAAAACAAAAGAAGAATCATAAAATTTGGCCCAGTAAGAACATTTTCCTTGGTTATGTTATTTGTGTCGGAAACCGAATGGAAATGTTATTTACCTATTTAAAATTGATGATTAAAAACTATTTTTTTTTTTTAGTTTTCGTCGAACACTTGTACAGCTAAATGAAATATGAATTACTGAAATGTCAAATTCAAAAAAGTATAGACAACCAACGCCAACTATATTATTACAATTAAATTTAATGTTGTTGATGATTTAAAATTGATATGCAGAGAAATCTAACTTGTCGTAAATATCTCCCAGCGCCACCTATCGGGTCCAAATTTTGGCAAAAGCTTTCTATTTTGTAAAGTGTTATGTGGTGTAATTTTGAGCCAAACCGGTCCATAAATAAGAATTTTCAAAAAGCGACCCCAGCGCCCCCTATAGGGTCTAAAATAAACATAAACCTCTCCAGCCCAAACGGTGCGAGAAAGACCCCCCAACCATGGTAACAAATTTTTTGTATTAGACTTCTCTATAAAAAACACATTATCAATTTTTGGCTCCAAAGTTATCGTACTATGCCCTCTAAGTGGTGTACTCTTTTAAACATTCTGCATTCTTCTACTTCGACTTTTATGTCTTTAAATACCAGGGCCCATTTCACCAACCACTTTTCATTTTGCACTTTGCAATTTTGCAAAAAAATAATTCCTGCAAAGTAAAAGTGCGATGTGTTTCACTACTTTTTCAGTCTTTTTTGCAAAGTGAAAAGTATAAGTGTTTCACCAATTAGAAAGAGAACTTTGCATTTATAATCGTGTTTTGCAAATTTGCAAAGTGATAAAACTTATGCGTGTATGTTTGTATATTTAATTGCACCCAACGAGTAATATAGAGCAAGTTTTATTGTCGTAAAATTGTTGGGCTTAGAAAAATTGTTTTCTAATACTCTTTGAATTTCGATTCAAACTGAAATTTGAGCAATATCACATCACACTATTATAACGGGTGATTTTTTAGCTGGTTTGGTTTTGGCAACACTAGTTTTGACAGCTGACGTGTTAGTACCTTGTGTCACTGTCAAACAGCTTCAGTTTGGTTTGCAATTTAACCATGGATCGTCTTACAAATGAATAACGCTTGCAAATTATTGAATTTTACTATCAAAATTCGTGCTCGGTTCGAAATGTTCATCGCGCGCTGCTTCCATTTTATGATCGGCATTCTCGACCTTCTGAGCAGTCTATTCGGAAGATTGTGACCAAATTTCGCACCAAATTTACTTTGTTAGACATTAAACCACCAACACGTTTACGTACTGTGCGTAGTGAAGAAAATATTGCGGCCGTATCAGCTAGTGTGACAGAAGACCGCGAAATGTCGATTCGGCGCCGTTCCCAGCAGTTAGGCCTTTGTTACAGCACTACGTGGAAAATTTTGCGGAAGGATTTGTGCGTAAAGCCTATTAAGATACAGCTTGTGCAAGAACTAAAGCCAGCCGACCTACCACAACGCCGAATTTTTGGTGAATGGGCTCTTGGAAAGCTGGCCGCTTTTTTATCGAAAAATTGTGTTCAGCGATGAGGCTCATTTTTGGTTGAATGGGTACGTAAATAAGCAAAATTGCCGCATTTGGAGTGAAGATCAGCCAGAAGCATTGCAACAGCTACCAATGCATCCCGAAAAAGCCACTGTTTGGTGCGGTTAATGGGCCGGCGGCATTATTGGGCCATATTTCTTCAAAGATGATGCGAATCGCAGCGTTACTGTCAATGGTGAACGCTACCGAGCGATGATAACAAACTTTTTTTTGCCCGAAATGGAAGTTCTTGACTTGCATGATAATTGTGGTTTCAACAAGACGGTGCCACATGCCACACAGCACGCGAAACAATGGCGCAATTGCAAGGCGAGTTTGGTGAACAGTTAATTTCACGTTTCGGGCCGGTCAATTGGCCGCCTAGATCGTGCGATTTGACACCATTAGATTATTTTTTGTGGGGGTATGTCAAGGCTAATGTGTATAGGGACAAGCCCGCTTCGATTGACGCACTGGAAGCCAACATCCATGCATTCTTTCGTGAGATACCGGCCGATATGTGTGAAAGAGTATGCCAAAATTGGACTCAGCGGATGGATTACCTGAGACGCAGCCGCGGTCAACATTTGCATGAAATTATCTTTAAACATTAAATTGCAAGGTTCAAACTATCGATTCAAATAAATATTTTATTCATTTTTTCGAACTTTTTGTATTTTTTTTTTTAAAAAGTTCTAAACCTCTTAAAAAATCACCCGTTATAAAGAGGTAATGTTTGTTTGAGGAAGGTAATCTCCGGAACTACCGAACCGATTTCAAAAATTCTTTTACTAATAGAAAGCTACGGGATAGAGTATTGCGATAGGCTACTTTATTTTTTAATTTTTCCATTTTAGATTTTTTTGATTTTCTGCGCTATTTATTTTGACTTTTCTATATCAAAAATTAATTAGAAATCTACGTAGGTACCTACTATGTGCGGATTTTTTTTTCAAAAAGTGGATTGATAAAATCGAGATGAAATTAATGTATTATACGTTGGTTAACAGTGATGGTTTGTTTTTGATTTTGTGCATCGCTCCAACAGTTTCATTTCTTTTACACAGTTGATAAGTTAAAAATTAAATGTACAAAGTTTAAACGCGGACAAAATAGTTATTGAAAAGCAAACTGAAGTTATTTTTTTAAAAATGCCAAGACGTATGCGCACAAATATTGGCCGACGAACAAGGCAAGCAAGTCAACAACAAATATCAACGAAGTCAAACTACAGAAGAAAGCGAAAAGTGGGACATCGCATGGCATAAGACCAGATCAACAGTCAAGAAAATTGAGAGTGCAAGTAATGAGAACTGCGTCAAATCCTACTATTGCTGGGATGGGAGCAAGTTCAAATCGGAGTGGCAAGATGCACGTCGTTGCTGACATTCGAAGGACTGGCATTTCAGTAGAAAGAACAGAAAACTATGTCATAGGTGATGCGATTTTCGATATTGGAGCGATGACTATAATTGTGTGCCACCATTAAAACGCGCTAAAAATTTGCTGTGCGAGTGGCAAAGTAAAAGTAGCACCTGCGGAGCAATTTGAATCGGAGGATTCTCGAAAGAACATTTGACAGTACAACTACTGTTTTCGTATGACTACAGGGAACAAAAATTATTAAAAAAACTGGTTTCATGCCGACTGGCAGGGCAATATTTTCTCTTATACATCATGCACACATTTTCTAACAATGACACGGGATTCTACGCCGCAAAATTCGGATTAACAGATTCAAGGCCAAATTTACCATCGGATGGGTGCCTTTTTGCCAGTAAATGAGGACTTACAGCTAAATTCGCAGGTGTACTTCAGGAGTGACAAAAAACATAACTCGACAATTGCAACCATTATTATAATGCAATTAACGCTTCCATTACAATGTTTAAAACGGCGATAGAGAAAATGAACTTAGAAGATCGCAGATTTGTCTTCAATCCTGATAAAGGAACCGCACTTTGGAAAAAATAGAATGGATAGGAAACGGGTGGTATCACTTCCAATACAAGAAAAATTATTTAAAATTTTTAATTTTTTAATTCGGGTGTTCCGGACTTACCGCTTCACAATTTGAAATTAAAATTCGGCTCAATTATCATTTTGTTGAACAACCTTAGAGCATGGGGATTTTTATACATATATCAAACTCCTCAAGTTGTGTTCAACTTCGAGTGAATAAAAAGGCCCTTAATGCACCGGAACTTTGTATCGGATCGCGTTTGATATGATTGTGAAGAATCTCAAATCAAATGTCATGTAATCACGATTCTGAGCAAAGGCAAACATTGTCATATCGCTGACTCCGCTTACTCAGAACGATTTGGCATTTAAGTGTCTATGACAAATAATAAGTCGCAAGGATAATCGCTGGATATTTGTAGCATCAATCTTGAATTCCCATGTTTTTCACATGGTCAAATTGTATGTGGCGTGCTCACCTGTAGGCAAACCACTTTAGTACAAAAGCGGAAGGTTGGCCGGCACGTCAATCATTGCGGTTTTATTGAAATACATCGACATTGCTATACTTCAGTTATTTCTATTGTATTAAATATAACTTTTGAATAAAGAATTTGAATTGAAGGAATTACGTAAATTAGCATGCGCTGTGCATGCTTGGAAATATTATTTTCATTACATTTATGAATTTGGGCGGAACGGAGTTCGCCGGGTCTGCTAGTTTAACATAATATCCTAAAATAAAGCGTCCAAGTTCAGAACAATTAAAACAAGTAAAATATTTATCATCGGCCTGACCGATGCTTTGATACCCTCCACTGCATACAACTCATATGCATAGCAGCGACTCCATAATATTAACCTCCATTTCCAATCCAACGTAGTGTGCATAGAATCTGTTGCAAGGGACTTAAGCAATTCTTTCGTTCGCTGTCAAACCTTAGCCTATGTCCAATTGTTGACAAAACACGTTCCATACTCGTCTTCGTTAAATTTCAAAATTTGTCCTTATTTGTCCTTACTACCCTCCTTTTTACATTGTTTGTATCCTCTTCGTCTTCAGAGAGTGCTTCGAAACAGTTCATTATAAACTTTCTTAGTTATATCAACAACTGTTCACAACAAAAGCTCAACTGCAAATGATTTTTTTTATTTGTAAAGTGCAAATCTAATTTGTTTGGTGATAATGGACAAGTTCTTTGCAAATTGACAAAACTTTGCAATTTGAAAAAACATGCTTTTTGAAAATCTGTGTTTGGTGAAACGAAATTTTCAAAGATTAAGTGAAAAATTGCAAAATGCAAAGTGAAAAGTGGTTGGTAAAAAAGGGCCCAGATCAACATTGTGTACATATTTTACGCAATTATCACACATATACTTCAGAAAACTACGATGTATATTCAGAATATTGCTGCTGTATGTATGATGTGTCCAACACGCTACAATTTGCTGGGTTGTGAAATGTACCACAAACTCCAGCGCATTAGACACCCGCTTCACTACGCAGTTTGCAATATGTAAAATAAATAAATAAATAGTTGGCGCAACAGGTCCCGTGGGACCCTAGGCCTAGCTTCTCGCAACCATTCGTTTTGTGTGAGTTTTTTTCTTTTTGGAACGAATGGAAGGGATCTACAATTTTATGCCGACTCCAAACGACTAACTGAAATATAAGACGAAATAATACGCATAAACGTAAGCTGTTGTTGCTTTTTGCTCTGGACACTTGCAGGTTGTCCCATCATAATGCATTTCTAATTATTGTTTTCAGTATTATTTGTTATTTTGAATCTGTGATCTTTTTATTGTATAATTCCCTTTTGCCTATTTCCATTGCCTGCCATGTTTCCAATAGATTGTTTTACATTTTATATAAGATAGAGTCGGTTGCCCTTGAGGATATTTTAATGTATTATATCATAATTCTATTTTTATGAGTCAAAGCGCTTTCGGTAGCGATGGCTTGAGCACAAACTTGCGCGTTTTACTTAATATTTTTTGCAAACAATGTGATGGACTTCGCGTATGTCATATTAATGCACAAAGTTTGTTTTGTAAAATAGATGAATTCAGAAAATTGTTTGTTGAATCCGATGTAGATGTGGTATGTGTCTCAGAAACCTGGTTTAAACCGAAAGTTCAGAATGTTGTCTAGGATTTGAGTGGATTCAGGTTATTTCGTGGTGACCGATATTATAGGATTGGTTCCGGTACTGCAATATATATATATATGCGTTCGATCAAGTATTAAATGTAACCCTGTTTTGTCGTCCCCACCCGAAAATGTAACACAGTATTGCTTTGTCGAAATTGTGGGTGATAATAGAAAAACTCTCCTGGGAGTATATTATCGGCCAAATAATCAAATAGATATGTCTCCCTTTTACTCTTTGCTTGAAGATATTTCAAGTACCTACTCAGATGTAATTATTTGCGGTGACTTCAATTGTAATGTCTTAAGTGGAGAAAGCACTGCATTTTTGAATAACATGAAAGCCCTTGATCTTAATCTAATAAATTTCTTAGAACCCACTCACTTTACAAACACGAGTAGTACTTTAATTGATTTATTTTTTTCTAATATCAGCGATAACGTTTTTTTCAATCAATATTCGGCTTCAATGTTTTCCAAACATGACATAATTTTTGCAAGTTTTAATATCTCGTTTTCTAAGATACCGCGGTCTGTCACATTTAGAAATTTCAAATCGCTAAATGGTAATTTACTTCGGGCTGATTTAGAAAGAGTAAATTGGGAAAGTTTTTATAATATGCCGACGTCTAATGAACAAATAGATGCATTTAATGATATAATTCTGAACCTGTTTAATACACACGTTCCAATTATAACCAAAGTAATTAAAAATAAGATCATATCTTGGTTTACTCCTGAGATCATGGGTCTCAAAAACAGACGTGATTTGGCGTTTAGGAGATGGAAAAAGTTTAGATTGCCCGAGCTGTATAAAGAGTTTCGCAGGCTTAGAAACGTCGTTAATTTCAAAATACGTAAGGCTAAGCATAATTTTTATTCAAAACACCTTGATAGTAATTTGCCATCAAAGACTTTATGGAGGAATATCCGAGGCATTGGAATTGGTAGCAAAGAAGAGTTCGATCTCTCTGAGATTGATGTAAATAGCCTCAACAACAATTTTGTGCAGAGTCCTATGACTCTACCAGAAAACGTGTCCCCTACTAATGCGTTAACTACAACTAATGCTGGTTTTGAATTTTACAGGGTGAACCAAGCAGACGTTGTTGAGGCAGTATTGAGCATTAGTTCTAAATCCGCAGGTCTTGACGAAATTCATCCATTATTTATTAAAACTATACTTCCTTTTATTCTTCCAGTGCTAACCCACATATTTAATACTGTTATAATGACGTCCTGTATTCCTAGCGCTTGGAAAATGGCTAAAATAATACCTCTTCCAAAGACAAAAGGAACTTCACAAACACCACCTGAATTTCGTCCGATCTCAATTTTACCATTTCTGTCCAAAGTGTTTGAGAAAATTATTCATAAACAAATATCTTTTCATCTGCATCGCAATGCCCTACTTTGCCAATACCAATCAGGTTTTCGAAAACAACACAGCTGTACTTCTGCGCTGATAAAGGTAACGGATGATTTAAGAATCTCGTTGCAAAAAGACCATATCTCGCTGTTAGGGCTTCTAGATTTTTCTAAAGCTTTTGACACGGTTAATCATTCAAAACTTGTTACAAAACTACTGACACAATTTAATTTTTCGTCTTCAGCATCTGAATTAATAAACTCCTACTTATCCGGTAGAAAACAGGCAGTTGTGGTCGGAAATTCCATGTCGAATTTTAAATGCACATTTACTGGTGTCCCACAAGGATCTATCTTGGGTCCGCTTTTATTCTCAATGTTTATAAATGATCTCCCCGAAAGCATTCTATTTTCTTCCGTTCATATGTATGCTGACGATGTACAGATGTATTTTAGTTGTAGAATAGGACTAATTGAAGATGCCATCTTTAAGATAAATAATGACCTTGAAAGTATATCTCATTGGTCAAAGAAAAACGAATTAGGCCTGAACCCCAAAAAAACAAAATGCCTATTAATATCAAAAAACGATATAGATTCGATTGATTTCCCGAATATATGTCTAGGAAATGAACGGATAGAGATCGTTGATAAGGCCAAAAATCTTGGCATTTGGTTCGATACAAATTTAAGATGGGATCTTCATGTTCGTATTGTTGTAGGAAAAATTTATGGATGTCTACGTAATCTGTATATGTCACAGTCCTATACTCCTGTAAAAACTAGATAAATGTTAGTTAAATCCCTTATTGTTCCAATTTTGTCATTTGGATCCGAAGTGACAATGTACTGTAATGCCGAATCTAGAAGAAAACTTAATGTCGCCTTTAATAATGTTACTCGTTATGTGTACGGTCTAAAGCGCCAAGATCACATAACCTCATATAAAAGTAGGATTCTGGGTCTACCACTGGATAAATATATGGATTATTGTGCGATCAAATATTTACATAAAATTATAATTTCACGGAATCCAGAATATCTATATCGGAAACTAACTTTTTCAAATTCATCTCGTACTTTTACTATAATTCCACCGCGAGCTACCACAATCACAACCGAAAGACAATTTTGTGTTTACGCCATTCGCTTATGGAACTCCCTTCCTCTTGGCATAAGAAGACTCTATTTTATTGATAGTTTTAGTGTTTCTCTATTCTCATACTTGGCTGGCAGTTATAGGCGTTAGGGCTTTTCAATTTTTGATCTTTTAATTTATTAATTTATTTATTTTAATTAATTTATCTTTTTGTTAAATGTTGCATTTCATTCATTTTATTTCTTCTTTTATTTGTTCTTTTATTTATTTGTTCTTTGTTATAATTTGATTATTAATTTTAAATTTAATTTCACTAAATGAATCATCATTGTTATAATAAATAAATATATATACTTATGAATTATCATGATCACATTTACGTCATTATAGATACATATTGTAATCTTTGTAAATGTATGTCAATAAATAAATAAATATCAAAAAAATATCAAAAAAAATATCAAACTTAATGTAGAATTGAACTCGGCACCTCAAAGACTCGATTTACCGAAGATTTAATACCAATTTGATTATTATTTTGTTTTTACCTTAACTTGAAACCTTAGCTCTAAAATATACAACCTATCTATACGAACAAAAAAAAAAATGCTTAGCTGAATATTATATTTTATCTAATGACTTACCTAATTAGAAAAAAAAAAAAAAATATTCACTCAGTTGATAAATGCATATATTTTGTTTACAATTTCAGAACCAAATCCGATACAAAACAATGGTAACGGTGTATTGTGCAATAAACTATCCCGCCTGACATTAGCAACATTTGACGACGAAGGACGATGCATAGGACAAATGGGATCATTATCAATAAGTTATTAACAGTTCATTTAGTTAATTTCTTTTCTAATAGTTATCATAATATCTTACACAAATTTAGGAGAAAATCTATCACAAATAGTTCTCGTTCAAGAAATTCCAAATTTTTTACAATTCCTTTTATACGGGCATTTTTTTACAATTACTTTTTGTTATTATATTACACTTTTAGTTATTCTAGCTGTATATTTGTAAAAAAAAAGTAAACACATGCAATTAATATTCAAATGAGAGAAAGCACAAAAACGCTAAGCAATGGAAAGAAGGAAACCTAAGATATGATGTGAAAGTGGAGCTCAATATGAAACTGTCTTCAAATTTACCAACGAAAAATTGTTATTTAAAACCTTACAAATTATAAAAAAAAGGATACAATAGTTATGATGAAATGATGATGTTAAATCCGTTGAAAGTTTTTGCAGTTGATAAGCAGCCTGATGATCGTCGGCAATATGATTGTTAATGGGTCTGAGGCTCATTTCACCCTCTAAGGAATGTATGAGTGTAAATATAAGAAAGAAGCTCTCGGATATGGCACACTACTACTACAGACTGCTTCTATTTGAAAGAGAAATAAGACTCGATTTTGTGAAGCTGGCCATTATATGGATTTTGCAAAGAAGAAGATTATTGTAATAAAAAGAGTTGTAAATTGTGCTATTACTTTTTTCCTATTCAGTGTATGTTTCTCTACAGCTCGTAGAGTATGCTGTTAAGTCCCCTACTTCTAAGCCTGCCAACTCCCAATGAATAAATGGCCAGCTTAGAAAACAAAACGCAACAGATCCGAATAGATACCCACATTTATTTTGTGAACCGTGACAGTGTACAGGAGAAACCCGAGGTAGTCAATTAATCCTCAACAACGAAATTTTGAGTCCGGATTCGGACCTAGACCCGCACAAGATCCAACTAACCCCGGAGCTTTAAGTAGTGAAAATAGATAACCCAGTTGTTCGCCGACTGGGCTTCGGAGTGGAAGAGGACCTCAATTGCTATGTTCGCAAACAAAATTGCCATATTTGGGATGACAAAAGCTAAACGAGGTTCATCGGTAGAAAAACGTAAACAAAAATTACTGTTCGGTGCGGGTTTAGGGTCGGCCATTGGCCATCGTTCCGGTCATTTTTGAAAATGCTGGCTTTATTCCATCTGTACATTGAGCCCTGCTTATTGAAAAACACTTTACATGGGTTAAAGTTGGTTACCTACTTTTCTGTTCACTAAATCGCTGACAGTGTTCACTTATCCAGACAGAAGCTGAGATTACACGTGTCATTTTTCCTCGTAAATTTTGAAATGCTGACATCACAAAAAATCGCTTTTTCTATTGACACTCGTGTGTCTCTCGTCCAGCGTGACCAGACGCTTGACACATTTACGACAAGTATTTACGACATAATGGCGCCGACATGACACATTTAATCTTAGCTAGAGAACATTCACTGGCAATAGTGACAGACTGAGAAAAACTATCTAGACCTTAAATGAAGTGAGATCTAATTAATTGGAATCATTTTCGAAACGGCGATGACTGTTCAATCAACTACAAAATATTCTGCATTCTGGGAGTTATTCCATAAAAAAAAAAATGTCGTACAGGATTATGCCACGGATTTTTTGCCGTTCAATACAAAAACTTTGACGTCGACACAAGGGACAGAACGGGACTTAAAGAATTAAAAAAAAGATTAACTTAATTTTTATTGAACTACAAATTTAAAGCACAATAATATCTAGAACCTGTCAGTCAATTTTAGTATTACTTGCAACAATTTTCAACGGATTGCCTACGTATTTTCCTTGTAGCCATTCAAACTTTTCTTTTAATTTTAATTATTGTCTCCACTTGTTTCAACTTCCAAACTAATTCTTAACAATAATTTATTCAATCCAATGTAATCCTCTGTCAAATTTTTGAAAAATAATGTTTGGCCTTTTTTCAATATTGCGAGTAAGTTATTTAAATTAATTAATGTACACAAAAATAAATCAAAGTGAATAAAGCCTTCCGACTGACTGGTGAAAAAAAAATTTTCTTTTATATAAGAAATATTTGTATAAATGTAAAAAATAGAATAATTAAATTAAAAATAAAAAACAAAACAAAATATAAAAACGTTAATAATACACTTCGTATCTTGTACCACCACGTGATTTCATAATTAACAAACAAAAACATGAAACAAAATATTTATAAAATTCAACAAACAAAAAAGTATATAAGCAACATTTTCCCATCCCCCCAAATGAAACAAAAAACATATACCAAATACAAAGAAAATAAACAATTAAAATAAAAGAACAAAATTAAATAAACAAACAAATGAATAAAGTAATACAAAAATCAATAAAATTTAAAATTTAAGTGAAGGAAACATTAAATATTTTTAATGATGAACGGCAGAACTACATGAAAACAAAAATATATTAATATTATGTATTATTAGTAAGGATATTCGCATATTGTAAAAATTAAATATAAAAACAAACAAATATTTAGGTATATTATTTTATCATGTAATAATTAATTAATATATAAATATATATTGAAAACCAAATGAAATAATTGTTTTCTCGTATTTAAAAAAAAACCGACTTGGAAAATGATAGAAAGACGAGATCAGAGTAGGTACGCGTATTATTAGCTGAGAAGAAAAGTAGAAGAAAAAGTAAATGAATAATTTTTCGGACAACTTATATATTGAACAAAAATATTGTAAAAAAAAAGAAAACAAACACAGACTAAGGAGGATATAGTGCGTATATAAAAAATACATATTTTAAAATAAATACATTTTTTCAATAAAAAACAACATAAAACAATAATCGTCCTTATTTATTTTGAAGAAGTACAGGGTTAAATCTTCGCGATTTTTCAACTGTGTAGTCATTTTTCGTGATATTGAAGCTTGGATATCGATGACAGATTGACATTGCCCATGAAATTTTAAAGCGTCGCCAACTGTTCCTAATTGAATACTACTAACATACAGAGGTCATTGAACTGTCATTGTAATATTTCATGGAAAAGGAAAAAAAATAACTTCATATATTCAAAAACAAAGTTTTACGAAAAGTCCTATGCGCGATACATGACGCAGAAGAACCATGATCATACAATGGGGGACCGGAAGAACTATACGGTGGACCATGTATAGAGTAATTGCGGCTAATATGGCCCATGTAGGTAATATGGCCCATGTAGGTAATATGGCCCACTACTGTATTTCACAAACCATAAGTAACAGCGAAATAAAAATTGTTTCACTGCGAACACGTTCGACTCGGTTTAGGCTCAGTCTTTTGTGGTGAGTGTGGCGCGACGGGTGTGGAAGATATAAGGGGCATTTTGTTTTCTATACTTTCGTTGTAATTTTTTGGTAAGTTTTCTTAAGTGTTTTTACATAAAATTCTGTGTTAAATTGGTAAGTTTTTTCTAAAATTAAATAGTGTTAAATATTTTCTTTATTTGTGTGATGTTAAAATTTAAAAGAAAATTGATGAAGTGTGTAGAAAATTAAGATGAGTAAAAAAATCAAAGTGTGTTTAATATGGCCCACCCCATGTGTTGGTAATATGACCAAGTACAAGTAGGCCATATTTGACACGTTTTATCGACTGAAATTTAATTTATTTATTTATTTAATTTAATTTTTGTTTTTTTGAAGGCTAAAATGTCTAAACAAAGTCCACAAGCCACAACCACGGAAGACTTGGCGGAAGGAGGACGTGATGAAAGCCATATCGGCAGTCAACAACAAAATAATGGGATCTGTGAAGGCCCACCCTGGGCCATATTTAACACCAGGGCCCTATTTCACCAACCACTTTTCACTTTACATTTTGCAATTTTTCACTTTATCTTTGCGAATTCCGTTTCACCAAACGCAAATTTGCAAAGAGGAAATTATTTTTTGGCAAATTTGAAAATGTTCCCTCTTTGCAAGATTCGTTTCCCCAAACACACATTTTCAAAGTGCAAAGCATGTTTTTGCAAATTGCAAAGTTTTGTCAATTTGCAAAGAAATCGTCCATTTCGTTTCACCAAACAAAACTAGATTTGCACTTCACATTTAAAATCGTGAAAAGTTTGTCAATAATATGCAAAGAAAAAAAATCATTTGCACTTGAGATTTTGTTGTGAAAAATTGGTGATATTATTAAAAAAATATATAATGAACCGTTTCGAAGCACTCCTTGAACTTTGAAGATGAAGAGGATACAAATAATGTACAAAGGGTTGTAAAATTAAGGACACATTTTGAAATTGGAGATAATTTTTCAACCCTGGAAGGCTTTCGTTTAACGAAGATGAGTATTGAACGTGTTTTGTCAACAATTGGACGTAGTCTAAAGTTTGACGAAATAATTGCTCAATTCCCTTGCAACAGATTCTATGCACACTACGTTGGATGGGAAATGGAGGGCAATATCATGGAGTCGCTGCTATGTACGGAATAAGTAAAGCTACAGTCTGCAGAGTAGTACAACGAGTTCGGACGCAATAATCAAGGAATTGCTTGCAACCACCATTTGCTGGCCACAAAATACTTCGGAAATAGCTACCCAATTTTTTGCTCAACGTTGACGGTACGATGATCAACGTTGATGCACCCAGGAAAAATGAAGAGCAGTTTGTTAATAGACATGGGAAGCATGCATTGAATGCAATGATGGTATGTGGGCCGGACCGATCTTTCTATGCGATTAACGTAAGCTGGCTAGGCCAGCTAGTGTGCACGATGCAAGCGTATTAAGGAATTCCCGTTTGGCTGCGAATTTCAATGCAGGATATCGACCATTTCCAAATGCAGTACTTTTAGGGGACGGCGCTATTCTTTAAGTGAATGGTTAATAACACCACTAAGAAAAAATCCGGACGTTCCAGTGGAATAGCGTTTTAACCGAGCTCATAAAAAGACTAGGCGAATCATTGAAAATAGTTTTGGTATGTGAAATGTACGAGCTTAAGTGCTTCCAATGTGGTTCTGTATATTTCGACCTTCAACAGCTGCTTTTTGAAAGTTTTTAATGTGGTTTTCCATTGGGACAAAAAATCAATCTTTTTTTTGATCTAAATCACTTTTTGCGTTCCATTGGGACGAAAAATCAATCTTTTTTTCGATTCGGATCACTTTTCGCAGATCTCGATATTTTTTCAGATTTACGCATACCAATATACTTTGTACAGCTGTTTAACGTCAATTTAAGAAGTTTCATTTCGAGGCAAATGCGCAAAGTTTCGTGAAATAACAAAGTACATAAATAGCTATGGATACGATTTCGGAGGAATTATTATCTTCATTATCTCCCTCGTCATCTGAAGACTACAAATCACCAATAATACTTTATTTCTATCTACAACAGGCGAAACATTTTTCAGGTCGATATCCATTTGTGATTTTGCCAAAAACGAATGCCATTTGAACAGCTGATATTGTTGTCAATTAATGCACTAATCCATTTACAAAAGCAGATCAATCTCGTTGCGCGTTCCATGAGCACAGTAAATTCTGAGATCTGAAAAAGATTTCTGGTGGTCCCAATGGAAAACCACATAACTCATCATCCTCCGATTTTCTTTTCCTTGTTAAATATTGCTCAAATTTCAGTTTGAATCGAAATTTATAGAGTGTTAGAAAACAATTTTTTGGAGTCCAACAAACAATTTAACGACATATCTTGCTCTATATTTCGCGTTGGGTGCAAATAAATATAATAACATACACGCATACGTTTTTTACTTTGAAAATTTGCAAAACTGCGGGTGGCCGTGGCGCAGTGATAGAGTGTTCGCTTGTTGAGTGGGAGGTTACGTGTTCAAATCCGAGCCAGTACCACGAAACATTTTTCACAAATAAAAAAACTGCGAATAAGTTTAAGTGAATTATAAGCGAACACAAATATCGACAATTCTCCCCTAGCTATTAGGACGCCACTCGTGGAGAATATCCACTTAAAAACTTGAATGCCGCGCTGTGCCCCGCATTATAAGGGTATTCATAACCCCTTGAGCGCGAGTAAAATTATAAAAAAAAAAAACACGATTATAAATGCAAAGTTCTCTTTCTAATTGGTGAAACACTTATATTTTTCACTTTGCAAAAAAGTCTGAAAAAATGAAAAATGTAAAGTCGTGAGAACTTTGCATTTTTGGTGAAACACATCGCACTTGTACTTTGCAGGAATTATTTTTTTTGAAAATTGCAAAATGAAAAGTGTAAAGTTGTTGGTGAAATAGGGCCCAGGTGGGCCATATTAGCCGCACTTACTCTACAATTGGAGTAAAAAAATCAGCGCATGAGCAGGTATTCTACTAGATCTCTGATTCATAAATTCAAGACACAGCAAAAGTTAGGCGTGCTGATAATCGCTAATCTCGTCGCTTTCACAGCTTGTAAAACCTTATTGGAGACTACTGCCGCTCATGGTTTGCATTCTTGCCATCTGGAAAGAACATTAGTCATAAATTACACATTTTGAGCAACACCAAACAAAGGAACAACGCTGTTTAGTCCGATATCGTTAAACAGCTATAATTTCTATAATAAATCGGAAATTCGGTAAACGACCTGATAAACGGCACTACAAACATACAACAATACCACACTGCGAAACAATAATAAAGAAAGCTTTCACCCGACCCACCATCGTCATCATCATCAGAGATCAGACACCTAACACCTTCACCCCCACCGGCCACCACAGGCCGCCGCCCATTGTGCTTGACTACTAATTTGTGTGCATTCTTGTGATTCCGATTTCGATGAGCCGATTGCTTTCAGTAGCGTCCCAAATTAGCTGATGAAAGCAAGTCTGACGGGCGGGCGGTACGTGTTTGTCGACAAAAAATTCATTTAACCGCCTTCAGATGGAAGTGCAACCGGTCTCTGTCTGATAAGATAACGAACCTTGATGTCATTTAACATTGAGGGTGCGGGCCTTAGAATATCAACAGCAACATTTAGTAATTCCCCTTAACGGTGAAGTCATTTATTTCGTTTCTCTTAAATCTAGCTTCGTGAATTTGGGACTCCCAATGGTCGCAAGGTTGAAAGTTTATTTTGGATGCAATTCAAGTTGGTTTACTTAATACAATTGTGACAAGTGAAGAATACCAAGCAGTTGAATGCGGCTTGCGCAAAATTATGTGTTTTGTGCGGAAATTTCACAAATTGTTTTTTCTTCGTAACCTATTAAAAATTGATACGTATACGTGAACAAAATTGTGTGGAAGGGAATTGGTTAGGTGTTGTTTGATTTCTGCTACAATAATTTATGAAATGTGGGCCTGAGTATGGTGATATGCTTGGAAATACAAACAGAAACAGTGCATGTGGTATACTTTTGTTGGTGGCTTTCAGTGGATAAAAGAACGATACGGACGTCTTAGTAAAATTAAAATTAAAAAGGATATAAAGGAGCTGTATGTATCGAGGTATGTGAGTGCGAGTGAATATAAAATTATGATATGCTAAGATTCGTTTATGTTTTTGTGAAGACGCGCCACCTCGGCTTATGCGATCGCACTTAATTATTCAACACACAGTAGGACAGCATTTTTCTGTTTTCAACATTTCTAGCTCTAAAACATTTGAAAAGACGAGTTAAACTAGATCAACAACATTAACCCGGTTTAAAGTTTCAAGCTGTTTTTTTGTTTTTTTAAAGACAAGGCTCCACACGGTGCAGGGCGTTTAACGTTTATTTTATTGTCCAGCTGTGATGTGTTCACATTTTTAAGGCGACAATAATTTGCCTCTGCGTCTGATTCTGAAGAAGATGCAAATGAAAACGACACTTCCGACACAATACGAATCTGAACTTTGCTGATCCAATTTCTTTGTCTATAAAAGTAAATAGGGCCATTCAAGACATAACGTTACGACAGTAAGATCGCCGCAGTGTGAATGGCATATATCTACACAAATCAATTTTACATTTCCCTGTTGTATAGGTGCAATCATTTACGTTTTTTTCGCTAAAAGTGGCTATAATTTTGGGTTTCCAGAACATCTCTTTTAAAGAGAGCATGTCTTCTTTTTTGTCAGCGATCTATTTTACACTTTCTTTTTTCGCTTGGATTTTTTTTTGTCCTCATTATTTGTTCTGTCCTCTTTTTGTTTTCTTTTTCAATATATATATAAATATCTATATATTAATTTCAATATAAAAACAATTTCCTCGTTTTAAGACTTTTCAGGACGCTCCTAAAAATTAGCAGGTAGCACTTTCCCGGTGTAATTTATTTCTTCTCTGTTTCACATCACCCACATCTGTAGCCAGCGTTGCCGTTTTGGGGGTTTTTTCCTCAAATTTAGGGTTTTTTTTTGTCGACGGACGGAAATCTGGGGGGAGATATTGTTTAAATTTTGTTTTAAATTCTATTTTATTTGTATTTTGTTATAATATCCTTTTTGGTAGCTTTAAATTGAGCTTCCACTGAAAAATTAAATTTTTAAGCATTCTGTGAACGTAAGAAGCGCGTAGAGATTCTTCGTTTTTGTTTGAGGTATATGGAAACCCTACTATAATTATCTACCTATTCTATTTTGTTTTCGTTAAGAGTATCGATCTTGAAATATAAAACAATTCAGACACAACAACAAAAAGATAGGTAACTCGCAAATCTGTCTGTCCGTGTGTACAATAAATTCGTGACTTGAATTTAGTTTTCACCAAACTTACATAAAAGTAAATTGTCAATATTCGATTTCGTTTAAAAATTCATCAATATAAGCTATTTACTAAATTATATTGCAACCAAAACGTCGCACATAGCTTTGTATGACTACTTCAGCGACATTGTTCTCTATTCCACAAAAATGCGCTAGTAAATATTGGGTCGTATGAATAAAGCGTAGCAATTGCTTTTACTCAAGAGAAATGTCAAAGTCGAAACATTTGCTACGTTTCGTATGAATAAAAACCAATTTGAGTTAGTTCCAACTTTTGACATGTTCGAAAAGCGGCGGCACTCACCTTTTACTCAGATCGGTATGAATAAACGAAGCAAATGCTTTGCAAATTCTGAGTCTGCTATTTAGTTGACTTAGACATTTTGCTAAATATTTTGTAAGCACATTAAAAAAAAAACAATGTGAATTTTTGATGGTTTGTAAATAGTTAAATTAAGTTTTTTTTTTTCGTGCAGGAAAATCATCAAAATACCTGTGAAAAAATCAATTATTTCTTGTCTCGAGCCCCTGAAGAAGAAATAAAACATCAACAACCAATTTGGCAAACAAAAATCATATTTCCAGGTGCAATTGGAGCTATATTCATATTTCTGAATTTAATTTTTTTAATTTCAATTTCCACAAAAGTCGTTAGAATCTCAAGGAAAATTCAAAAATTCTAATTTACTGGTCAGGTTTGACAGAAATTGCAAGGCAAGTACACGTACACGTGCAGCGAAGTATAAGCTATGTTCGAATTTTCGAACTTACTTTAGCAAACTAGGTTTTTATTCATACCGATTCAAAGCAATTGCTAAGGGCTTTTACTTTGCTAAAACCTTTTACTCAAAGCAAATGCTAGTTTTTATTCATACGACCCATTGTTTATTAGGTAACCAGTTTTGCCTTGTGGACTGTATTTTATAACTGTTTTTTCTTGCTTCTAAAATCCTGAGAAAATACCTTATGAAATATAATTTTAAAAACAAATAATCAATCGTCTTCAAGCAAAAGCAGAATTGTAGTTAAAAAATAAAAATAAATCAAAAAAGTTTAACAAGAAAAACAAACGAAAGCTTAAAAATCAAAATTAAATAACAACTCAAATTAAGGACAGTCGATTTATTTGAAGCTCAGCTTCTACGCTGACTGTAGCTATTTTGATCCTGTGTCGGCGTTAACAAATATGTTTGATATTTTATGACATCTTTAAAATTCTAGAAAATATTCAACAATTTCAGCATTTTCAGATTACAACTTACTCCCTTAGTGTCATTTTGAAATGATATAATATTCAGCCTGAGCCGTTAATAATTGTAAATCAACTAGCCGACCCACACCTGCCTTGCTAGGCGTTAAAATTGTCGTGGTCGTGAAGCTTCGAAAAATGTTTGTATTTTCATCTTTCTGGTCACTTGGTTACTTTACTTTACTTTTACTTACAGTCCGGGGTGAACCACGGCCTCAACCAACAAGCCCCTGCAGCCAGTTCGGTCCCTCGCTAGCTGCCTCCATTTACCCCCACCTAAGGTGGGGTCTTCCTCTGCTGCGTTGTCTCTCAGGGGTGGATTCGAAGATTCGTCGGGCTGGTGCGTTGTGTCCATACGCTCCACGTGTCCTAGCTATCTCAGCCGTTGTATTTTAAGCTTTTTGACCAGGTCAGCGTCGCTGTATAGTCCGTATAATTCGTCGTTGAATCTTCTTCTCCATACTCTATCGTCACAAACTGGACCGAATATCACTCGAAGAATCTTTCTCTCAAAGCATCCCAGAAGGTTTTCATGCGCTTTTGATAGGGTCCATTCTCCTGCACCATAAATCAGGACCGGAATTATTAAGATTTTATATAATATCTCCTGAGAGAGGGCTTTACTGCTTAGATGCCTTCTTAGCCCGAAGAAACAGCGATTGGCAAGAGTTATTCTTCGCTTGATCTTTGCGCCGATGTCATTTTGCGAAGTGATAGTGGATCACAGGTATACAAAGTCTTTAACTACTTCGAAGTTGTATCTGTCGATCGTGACGTTTTGTCCGAGTCGCCGATGTTGAGAATCCTTTCTCGTTGACAGCATAAATACTTCGTTTTGTCCTCATTAACAGCCTTATTCGTCTGTTGTTTGCATAGTTCAGAGTATCTCCTTTCTTGTGGGTAGGGCATATGATTCTGAGGTTCCATTCGTAGGGCATGCTTTCATCCGACCAAATTTTACAGATGAGTTGGTGCATGCTCCTTACCAAGCCATCTCCCGTTGCTTTGGAAAGCTCGGCCGGAAGGCCATCCGCTCCAGCAGCTTTGTTGCACTATAACTCTCTTAAGGGTGTTGCTTTACGGAACAGAACCTAGCCATAGTCCGGGGACTAATTCCTTGAGGTGCTGCTTGCAGCGCAAAGGTAGTCACTCACAGAGTGACCTCCGATTCCTCAAGGTGTAAAATGCAACGGAAAGGTCTCTGGTCAATACCAGAAACTGATTCCCTTGGGATCATAGATGTGCCTCTTCTCCACCTCCGCGTAGTTCCTGCCGGAAACAGACTTATGTCTGGCTGACGGAGTAGGCTTAATAGGTCCCTGGGGTTGCCAGCCCCTTCGATCTAAATTTGTTGGCCCACAACGAACAAACATGCCTCGGATAAACCAACCAGGGTCCACTGACTCTGGAAACCAACAAAACAACACACTCCAACAACCCTCCCCCTCATCATGGAACTGTCCATTCTGTTCCAAAACGTTCAATACCAAAACCGGCCTAGGAGTGCACAAGCGCCGAGCCCATCCGGTTGCATTTGACGAGCAACGCCAACAGATGGATGTCAAAGCTAGATGGACAGACGAGGAATCAAAAATGCTGTCAAGGAAGGAAGCGGAGTTAGAGAAACAAGGGGGCATTCGATTTATGAATCAATCCTTGGCGGTCTTCTTCCCACAAAGGACAATCGAAGTGATTTAGAAGGCTAGGCAAAAAGCCTCCTATCTTCAGGATGTCGATCGCTACCGAACTCAGATAGCAACCTCCCCCTCAACATCTAGCCATGCAATAACACTTGCGACAAATCCATCCACCAACATATTTTTGGAATACCTGCGAAATCTTCCGCCTCTAACAAACACACAATACAGCAGTCAAATCCTTGTAGATATCACCAATCAGGCTAAATCTTATGGGAAAGAGGAAACTAGAATGCGCCTCGGCCAATACTTAAAAGATATCTTCCCTAATACTCCACGAACAAGAAACCGAAATCGTCGACCTGTACCCGAACCGGCAAACAGAAGGCAACAGAGACGTAGGCAGTATAAGGAATTGCAAGTTAACTGGCAAAAACATCAGAGAAGATGCATCAAAGCATTGTTGGAGGGACCCAATCAGTCCCAAATGCCACCTACCAACATTATGGAGCCCTATTGGAGGAAAATAATGGAGAATAACGGAATAACTGCACCTGAGGATGAAAATAGAACACAATCCCTGGAAACAGTCTGGATGCCCATCACAGGGCCCAGATTGAGTAACAGCTCGCCAACTCAAAGCTGTCCCTACTGGAATCATCCTGCGGATTCTCAACCTCATTCTGTGGTGTGGAAAACCGCCACAACATCTAGGTGAGTCTAGAACCACATTGATACCCAAGAAACTGGACTCCAGCGAACCATGTGACTACCGCCCAATAACAGTCACCTCAGTCATCCTCAGACACCTCCACAGTGTGCTTGCAAGGAGACTCTCCACTGCACTGGAGCTTGACCCTAGACAGCAGGCTTTCATGGAAACTGACGGATGTGCAGTAAATGTAACAATTGTGGATTTGCTTCTCAGACATCACCATAAGACCTACAAGAGCTGCTACATAGCTGCCCTTGATGTCGCAAAGGCGTTCGACTCAGTTTCACATGGAACGATCCTTGGAACCCTCCGATCGTATGGGTCACCTCCAGGCCTCACAAGCTACATAGAGGAATGTTACAAAATTTCGACCACCCGACTTAATATGGAAGGACGTGAATCAAGACCCATCACGCCAAAAAGTGGAGTTAAACAAGGGGATCCTCTATCCCCGACACTGTTTAACATGATCATTGACCGGCTTATTAAGTCACTATCTGTAGAGATCAGGTGTAACATCGGATCTGCAGCAACAAACGCCATCGCCTTTGCTGATGATCTGATCCTTTGTGCATCCACACCAATGGGGCTCCAAAAACTTCTGGACCACACGCATACATTCCTTGCGTCATGCGGATTAGCCTTGAACCCGGCAAAATGCGAGTCCATCAGCATTAAGGGTCAAGGAAAACAGAAGACCACAATTATCGAACAGCGTACGTTCTATATAGCGGGACAAAGAATGCCAGCCCTAAATCAGGAAGAAGAATAGGATTATTTAGGTGTCAAATTTACCCCAAATGGACGCTGTAAGATCGAGCCGCAAACCGAACTGATTCCAAAGCTGCAACGCATCACACGGGCGCCACTGAAACCACAACAACGACTGCACGTCTTAAGGAGCGTGCTGATACCCCAGTTGTACCACAAGCTAATATTGGGAAGCACTAACATCGGCTGTCTCAGGAAGATTGATGTACTTATTAGAACAAAAGAACGGAAGTGGCTAGACCTGCCAAAAGATATACCAATAGCCTACTTCCATGCTCCAACAAGCCGTGGTGGGCTAGGCATCACCTCCCTGAGATGGAAGGCACCCATGCTAAGAGCCAATAGGTTGCACAATCTACGACTGCCCCACCTAGAAGACATCGTAACCGCGGACACGTACTTGGCAGAAGAAATCGACAAGGCAACTTCCCGACTACGTGTAGATGGCCAGACACTTCAAAACAATGGGGACCTAGATGACTACTGGAGCCGAAAACCGCTCTTCTTCTTCTCTCGGGCAGAGACTTTGTGCACTGCATTAAGACAAGAATTAATGCCCTGCCGTCCAGATCCAGAACAACGAGAGGACGTGACGCCCAGGATCGCAGATGTAGAGCAGGATGCCCCGTACCTGAAACGCTGAACCTCATAGTTCAGCAGTGTCATCGTACGCATAGCAGCCGAATAGACCGCCATAATAGCATCATCAAGTACATCAAAAGGAAAGCAGTTAACCAAAGGCTTAGAACACTCGAAGAGCCTACGGTGGTCACTGAAGACGGACCAAGGAAACCTGACCTTGTAATTGCAATGGGTCAGGAGGCAATAGTGATCGATGCCCAGGTGGTCACAGACGGAAGATCATTAGAAGACGCACACAACAGAAAACTCGCCAAATAGGACACTCCACAAATAAAAGCCGAAAAAGCTAACAAGTTAGAGTTGCAACCGCCACTCTAAATTGGAGAGGAGTCTGGGCCAAAGGAAGTATCGAACAACTTCTCAGATATAACCTATTGAACGTGACTGATACAGCACTCATCAGCACCAGAGTACTTATCGGAACATATCGGAGCTTCCGACAATTTAATGAGAACACCATGCAATGGAATCCAGGATGAATCCTTATCCCCCTCATTCACATCGTGCTGCCTACGTTTAGGCACAATTCATGATGGATTCCGTGAGAATCCCAACGTCGTTTAAAAAAAAAAATATAATAAAAAAAAAAAAACTATGACTCTCTTAAGGGTGTTGCTTTGGAACGGAACCTAGCCATAGGCTGGGTACCAATTCCTTGAGGTGCTGCAAGCTTGTAGCGCAAAGGTTGTCACTCATGAGTGGCCTCCGATTCCTCAAGGTGTAAAATTCAACGGAAAGGTTTCTGATGAAATATCAAAAACTGATTCCCTTAAAATCATGGACGTGCCTCTTCTCCACCTCCGCGTGGTTCCTGCCGGTACCAGACATATGTCTGGCTGACGGAGTAGGCTTCTTCGGTCCCTGGGGTTGCCAGCCCCTTCGACCTCAATTTGTTGGTCCAACCAATAACACACAGCATCGGATACACAACCCAGAGCCCACTGGCTCCGGGACCCAACAAAACAACATTCCCCAACAATCCCCTTCCCCATCCTTTTCATGCTCTCTTTGTTCCAGGTCTTTTGGCACCAAGACCTAGGAGTCCATCAGCGCCGAAAACACCCGAATGAACTTGATGCATTAAGAAGCAGAACCGATGTAAGATCTCGCTGGTCAGAGGAGGAAACGAAGATATTGGCCATGAAGGAAGCTGAGCTAGAGGAAGCAGGCGGAGTGCGATTTGTCAACCAGTCGCTCAAACTGTACTTCCCCCACAGTATCGAAGCCATCAAGAAGAAGGCTAGGCAAAAAGCCTCATACCGCCTCGATGTCCTCAACTACCGAGCTAACCTATCATCCACCGTTCGCCGACCACCCCCAACACCCATTCGGAATTACGACGGAATCATGGACTACATTAACAATCTTCGCCACCTACCAACAACAGCATACAGGAGCCGCCACCTAGAGAACATCGGCCAACAAGCTTCAACCATCGGCAAAGAAGAGACAAGACTGCGATTAGGACCCTACCTCCAGGAAATTTTTCCCCAAAACCCATCACCGCCCCGACCCCGAATTGCTGCACCAACAACCGCAGACAAAGTAGAAGAGCGGAATATAGGGAAACCCAGATAAACTGGAAAAAGCACCAATCAAGATGCATCAAGGCGCTTCTGGAAGGACCAACCCAAGTTAGGATTCCTCCCATCAACACAATGGAATCCTTCTGGAAAACAGTGATGGAACGACACTCCACCAACTCACCAGCAGATGAAGACCTCCATCAACATGTCGAGGCAGTCTGGGCGCCCATCACGGAGGACGAGATCGCAACAAACCGGCTCGCCTTATCAACATCACCAGGACCAGATGGCATCACCCCGTGACAACTACGAGCAGTCCCCGCTGAGATTATGGTGCGGATCCTCAATCTGATCATGTGGTGCGGTAAGCCACCCCAGCACCTAAATGCATCCAAAACAACTCTGATTCCAAAGAAGGCTGATGCAAGCGAACCTGGTGACTTCCGCCCCATCACGGTCTCATCAACGATAATTCGACTACTACATGGCATTCTTGCCTCAAGATTTGCATCTCTTATAGACTTGGATCCACTACAACAAGCCTTCAGGGAGACCGATGGATGTGCAATCAATGTAGCAATAGTGGACCTCCTTCTTCGCCACCATCATGAGGCACACTCTAGTTGCTACATTGCCGCCCTCGACGTCGCAAAGGCAATCGATTCAGACTCCCACGAAACCATCTTTGGCACATTGCGGTCCTATGGAGTACCAGCCGAATTCATCGATTACATCCGGGCCACGTACACCGACTCGAGGACTAGACTGAACACAGGAGGACAGCTTTCAAGACCAATAAATCCGAGGAGTGGGGTCAAGCAAGGAGACCCCCTATCCCCGACCCTATTTAATCTAGTCATCGACCGCCTTATACGCTCTCTCCCGAGAGAAGCGACAACTCGCCTCAGGGTCGATGATGAAATACTGCGAACACACGAGGACATTCAAAAATACTGGAGTAATCGCCTATACCATATGATAGATGGGAATGGACTGAGGGAAGCTGGCCTCCATAAGCAGTCTCACCGCTGGGTCAAAGAACCAACTCGACTCCTATCGGGCAGAGACTACGTCCACTGCGTCAAGGTCAGAATTAATGCTCTGCCAACCAGATCGAGAACAACACGGGGCAGAACGGCTGAGGACCGGCAATGCAGAGGAGGGTGCCAGACGCCAGAAACCCTCAACCATATAGTCCAGCAATGCCATCGCTCCCACCAATGCCGAGTGGACAGGCACAACAGCATCATCAAGTTTATAAAGCGCAAAGCAATAAACAAAGGACTCCGAACACTAGAAGTACCACCAATCCATACTCCTGAGGGACTCAGGAAGCCTGATATTGTAATTGCTACAGCGCACAAGGCAACAATTATCGATGCGCAAGTGCGTAAGAAGGCCTCTTGAAGATGCCCACCAACGGAAGCTCGGAAAGTATAACACCACCCACATCCGAAGCGAAATATCATCGCTTCTTCAGGTAGACGAAGTGCACGTGGCCACCGCCACACTCAACTGGCGAGGAATATGGGCAAGAAGTAGCATCGACCAGTTATTACAACATAACGTAATCACTACATCGGACACAGCCCTAGTCAGCACACGAGTTATGATTGGTACCTATAGATGCTTCCAACAATTCAACAAGATGACCATAACAAGAGAATGGAACCCGGGATGATCCCTTTCCTTAATCCTTCCCACCTCCTTCTTACCGAGCTGCCTGCGGTCTCAGGCATAATTCAGGACGGCCACTTGATGGAATCTGCGAGATTCCCAACGTCGTAAAAAAAAAAAAAAAGGATACCGCTATCCTCACTTCGTGTAGGTCGGGTGGACGGAAGTGGAAGAAGAGTTTAACAGTCTGCAGAAGTGTTCTTTCCAAATCCTCAGCAGCAACTGTGAATCTACTACTGTATTCCCATGCTCATCTCTATGCAGGCTTCTGTTCGGACCTTGTATCCTTTGGTGAATCGTTTTACCCTTTGTGTAGAGCTTTCGAACATTGCCTCTGCAGTAGCGTCCCTCAATTGATTCGACCGCTCGCTTCTCATGCTGTGGTCGCCTAGTGAAACCCAGCACTTCGGTAGCGGCTCTCTTGATGGCACGTTAGCAGTGTTACCACTGGTCGTCTGTACATGATGCTGGTGCAGCTGAGGTTGGACTTGCTGAGAGATTTACGGATACGCGGTCGGCAAAGGTCTTGGCGGTCTCTTGCGTAGTAGCCTTGCAACATCAAACCTTCTTACAGTATCCTCTCAGTGTTGTGGCGTATTGGATATCCGCATCCGTACTTTGGCTACCAGCAAGTAATGACCCGAGTCAATGTTGGCCACTCGGAACGTTCGTACATCTAAGTTACATGAGGCTTGTCTGGCGTCGATCGCAACATGATCAATTTGGTTGAGGGTTTGTTGATGTGGAGACGGTGCCGTGAACGAAGCCCATATGAATTAACGCCATAATGGCGTAAATTCACTTTCAAATGCGAATTAACGCCATAATCCACTTATGGCCTTAATTCACTTTCAAACGAGAACTAAAGCCATCACTAAAATGTGAACTAACGCCATATGGTGTTAATTCACATTTTTCATTTTAAATTTTGGGGTGATTTTTCATTATGAAAAAACTGTCATTTACTTCCTAGGACTACAAAATCGAATTTTGTAGTCCTAGGAAGGAAATGACAGTTATAGTTGCGCGTTCCCATAAAAAAGTGAAACTAGTATTCACCTTTGCAGGTTAGAAAAAGCTTAATAATATACAACTTGTGTGAAGTTATTTCCTTGCATCAGCTTTTTTACTATAAGGGTCATGATTTAGAGTTGATGTTACAAATGTAGATGTAGATTAATGAAAATTTGTGGCTATTGGTTTATCAATTTATTAAAAAATATTATCCTTATTTCTGAAGACAATGTACATTTATAATTCAAATTATTGATAATGCTGCGAGTGAGTTCAATTCACTATCAAATTAAGGCCACCTTCTAAAACGAATTAACACCATATGGCTTTAGTTCTCGTTTGAAAGTGAATTAAGGCCATAAGTGGATTATGGCGTTAATTCGCATTTGAAAGTGAATTAACGCCATTATGGCGTTAGTTCTTATGGCCTTTGTTCACGGCACCGTGGAGACCGCCAAGTCCCCTTGTGTATATGTTGAAGTGTGGGAATTGTGTGCTGGCAATGCTAAAATTTCGCCTCGCCGGAAGGTCGATTAGCCTAAGTCCATTTCCGGAGGTGTTGGCGTTCAGGCTGTGCTTTCCGACTGTAGAGCCAAAGATGCCCTCCTTTCCGATTTTGGCGTTAAGGTCGCCAAGAACTATATTGACGTCGTACTTCGGGCACTTATCATATGTCTTCTCAAGAAGATCGTAGAACGTGAGCACAGATCAGCGTGATATTTTTAAATGTGGCCCTGATGCGGATTGTAACTAGGCGATTGGTAACATTGTGAAATCCCAAGACTTATTGCCTAAGTCTTCCTCTAATCACAAATCCACATCCAAATAACCGCTGACTCTGTTCTCTGTGGCACTCGCCGTAGTAGATATCGCAGTTTTTCATACATCTTGTGCCTTCTACATCCCATTGCACTTCCTGGATGGCCGTAATATCCAGAGTCTCCACAAGTTGTTCGGCTGCACGCGGTCTGTTTAAGGTACGGACATTCCACGTGCATATCCGAAGTTCGTTGTCCTTATTTCGTTTGCTGGGGTCGTCAACATTTGGATCATCCATATCCGAGGCTTGTAGTCGTTTCGGAACTACTTATTTTTTCCATGGTAGAGAAGTTACCCCGACGCACAAACCCCAACTTGGAGGGCCAGGCGCTTTGTTAAACCCCTTGGACAAAGGTCACTTGGTTATTTTGTATTAAATAATATCTCATTTGTATGTTGTATCTAACTATATTCCAGAAAGTATTTGAATGTCAATTAAATGTTGATCACTTCAATGGCGCGCGTATTTTGACGCATTTTTACCCGGGTATTTTGACTCGATTTTTATACGAAAAAACGCGCGTCAACGAACTTCATTTTTTCTGTTGTTATTATTTCCTCTGTATCATGTCAGAGTCCAATGCTTGCGACCATTGAACTATCGGTTTCCTTGAACCTATCACATCAGAAGCAGCACTTCAGGTGGTCTTCTGGCGGCGCTGCCACGGTCTTCTGCACTTCAATTTGGCAAAACTGAACTTTAACATAAATAGGAACTGCCAAATTCACATAAGTTTTATCATAACGTAAGTATTTTTTTTTTGTATTTTGTAATCACGCATAACAAATACATACCTCCAAGTATGACAGACAAAACGTAGAGAAAAAAAAATCACCCAGCTCTTGACAACAAATAAATTCCGTTTGACATAAACAGACTCATTGACCGACCGTTTAGGTATTCCATTTGTTTATATTTGCATTCTCAGTTTCTCCCGCTTTGATGACGATTGGTAAATACATATCGTCGGCTGAGAATTGGTTTGACGTATACGCCATTTCAACTTTTTTGGGAAATCGCAATTGAAAGTTTACGGTTCAATTAAAATTAAATGGGTCAATAGAAGTTTCTCATTTTTTCTTCAGTATTATTTAGAATAAATCTACTTTCTGATCATAGTAACATAAAAGCTTAGTCTCTTCTAGTTTATTATTTATTCAAAGATTTACTCAGAATGATTTTGACGTATACGCCACACAAGATACTTATTGCGTCAAAAGAACTGCACGTACATACGTCATTCCAATAGTAAGCACAGATGGTGGTGCTGAACAGAACACTACCTTCACAGAGACATAATAAAAGACCTTTTTTATGGAATTCGTTATTTTTGTTTATTAATGAATGCATTTTTTTTTTTGTGTTATACAGCATAAAATAATTCATATGAAAAAAAAAAAAAAAAAAACAAACGTACCTAATAGAAAAAAGTAAACAAAAATAATATCTTCTTGGTCCTGAGTCGAAAACTCGAAAACACGCGTTTTCCCAAACATAAGATTAATCTAGATCAATTGTTTACTCCCGAAAACCCCCATATAACAAATTTGAGCGAAATCGTTAGAGCCGTTTCCGAGAATACAAAAATAAATAAAGAAATTTATATACTACATACATATAAGAATTGCTCGTTTAAAGGTATAAGATGTGCACATAGGGACCTTTTGTTTTTGTCCACGCGTACGTGTATACGATGAAATACACATATTTATGCCCAATTCACAATGTCGCGTTGACGTGCGCGTGCGTTGACAGATTATGTAGAAACAAAGCGTTCATATGGTGCAACACAAAATACAACTTCAGGCCAGTGTTGTTAGCACTCTCTCTTCATTAATCCCACGAAGCGTGGTCATTTTTCTCTTTTTTCCCTTTTCATTTTCATCGTACTCAAATTCCCTTTTGAAAACCCACGATACTTTTTTGCCTCAAAATCCAGTTTTTTAAAGTAAAATTTGTATTACAAGGAAAGAAAATCATGGTTTATTAATCTTTAATATAAAAATCACAGTTTACAACATTATTACGACTATTTTTTGGTACTAGAAAATTTTGATAAGAGACAATTTATATGAGCTGTTTTTTTATGCACATACAGTGTGTTAATAATCATGGTGAAATGTAGGAGTTTTCATGAAATTTAAGCAAATAATTATAGTTTTAATTTTTTTTGTTAGATTCCTCTACATCCCACGATTTGGTACTTTATCCCTTTATCCCACGAAAGGCTTTTCGTACATCGAAATTCCCACAAAAAGGGATAAATCACACGATATAACAACACTGCTTCAGGCGTTGACTCGACTTTAGATCGTAAATATCGTAAAGTTCAACGCGACGCCTGAGTAGAGCTACTTTCTACTATCACGCGCGTTTGACAACTTTAGAATTTCGAATTGTTCGATTTGAAGTCATAGAATGTGCCGTTTATAGATGGAGTGGCACAGATCCGCTAATGTTTATTACACACAACTTTTAAAAAGCTATATGATGTTTTTTCAAACCATAATTAATTAATTCAGTGTGTGGAAATGAGGAATAACATTTTTTTTATAGGGCAACTACTAATTTCTCTAGATTTTTTGGAGGAAAAATATGCATCTAGGGTCTTGTATCCGTATTAAGGTTGTTGTGTGCTTTGATATATTGTTAAATATGATTTTCTTGTATTTTGGAGAATCGTTTTTCAATTCGTGCATTAATATTACAGCTTCAAGAAAAAAGGGAGTAGATTTGAAATTTTAATTCTGCTCTGAATTTGTATTTTTCAGTCAAAAAATAAACAGAACTTTTAGTTTGTCAAACTTTTCCCTGTTAACGCGTATTCGCTTCAAAGCAGCATTTTGTTTTACAAAATTGTTGTTCGCGCGCTTTGGCATTTCAAATCGTAAGATTTCGATAAAGCGTGTCAAAGCGCGCCGACGCACGCACGCGTGCAACGCCAAATTGTGAATTGGGCATTACTTAATAACATGCACGTACGTCAAAACAATTCTGAATATACTTTTTAGTTTTCTTGTCGTATGATCGAAGTCTACGGCAAAACAATACTAAAAAAAAAGAAAATGGGAATTGCATAGAAAATTTGACGTAAATCCTAAAAAAAAAGGCGTTTACGTCAAACCAATATTCTAACTTATTAATTTGGGTGGATATACGTCAAAACAATACTAGATATCTCAGGATTCATTCTCATCTCGAGTCTTGCAGTGATCGGTTGTGTTAATTATTTCTCTCTTAAAATGGTTGTTACTAATTGCGCCAAATGTGGTAGTGAAGTTGTTGAATGCAATTTTGTGAAGTGTGATTCCTTTTGTAATTTGGTTTTTCACAAAAAATGTGCCAATATTTCTGATTCAGTTCTTAAGCTCTTGACTAATGATTCGAGCATTATGTGGAGATGCACCTCGTGCATTGTGTCTCATGAATCTAATAATTTGCTTATTGAAACTGTTAAAGAACTTGCAGTTGAAATATATGATCTCAAAAAACAATTTCAAAAAAAACTCTTAGTGGATTTACCAAACGGAGACCAAACATCATCAGAAGGAGTTTCCCAAAAAAAAAAATTAATTAAAAAGGGTAATATATTTGTGCATAGATCTAAGAGTGTCTCGGATTTTCCGCATGATGTTCTCTCGCCGACGATCATTAAATCAAATGCGGTTCGAAATTCAGCTGCTCCTAAAACGGTTGCATTTGGAAGTGAACTGCCATCTCCCCATGAAGACGCTTTTGTGCCTGCTGCTGCGCTTCCCAGCTCGGGGTTGTCGCTCTGTGAGGACTTAAACTCTACTCGTCGCCCGGGTGCAATCTATCCAGCTGTTGCTGGTCCTAGCGGTAGTTCCTCAACTGTTCCTGCTGCGCAAATTCAACGTTCAGCCTCAAATAAAAATCAAAATTTGCATAAGAAACGCGTCGTGGGAACCAATACCTCGTCCGAAGACAACAATATTGCCGTCATTCCGTCCTACAAATGGTTGCACCTCTCGCGTTTCTCCTCATCTACTACTGCTGATTCTATCAAAAATTACTGCTCACATAGACTCCAAATTCCATCCGATCATCTGTTATGCATGCCCCTCATTGCAAGAGGTACCGATCAAAACACTCTTAAATTTGACAACTTTAAGCTTGCTGTACCCGCAACTTCTCTTCGTTGCGCACTTGATGCTGATAATTGGCCGTTAAATGTTCATGTGAGGTTATTCAACTTTCATCCAAAAAACGAAGAAGCGGCGCCGGCGAAAATCCCTGCGCTAGGTCAACTGTAGAAAGTGAAATGATTCGCCGCTCTCACTCTCATCAGCACAGTTTTTCGTCCCCGCTAAATACATCATTGCCTAATCCAGTTCCGCCACGTACATACCTCGCTTCGTCATCACCGTGTTTCTCTGTATACTATCAAAACGCTATACTCTGTCCAAGAAAAATTGTCAGTACAGGCCTTATGGGAAGCTCTCTTTTCTACCAGTGGTGCCTGTAGTACTCTCACGGCACCTAAACACAGGATTTGCCACTGAAATAAAAACGAAACCACTGGCATTCCAAAGCATTTTGTTGTTGTAATTTTCCTGAAATTCGCATACATCCCTCAACAACCAGTCTGCCAAGCAGGCGCGGGCAGAATGAGCACGATCGCTTGTGTTCGCTTGCTATTATCATCAACCAAAATAAGCAGTGTGACGTGTGAGTGACTGAAGCACATCAGAGAAGTGTTACCATATGTCAATGTTAGCATATCATTAAGGGTTTTTCTTTGCTTTTTGGAGCTTTTTGGAGCTTTTGAGAGCGGCATATTATGTGGGGTGCTGCCATTCGGCTTTAATTTGTTTGTATTTCTGAAAGATCCAATAATATTCAGTTAAAACATATTTTTGAATGTTGTCTTTTAGAAATAATGTTTATTCGTGAGGTGTTTTAATGCATTCATTTCAATAACGCAACAAGTGATCATATGTGTGTTGTAGAGATATTGCAATAAATTAATAATGATTACTAGGGCAACTCAACCGGATTCATGCAAAAGCATGGTATTTTAAGGGATAAAATTTGATTAAATATTTTAATATAGAAAACTAAGTAAAAATTTTCAGCCTTATTCGTTAGGGCATATTTCTGCATGTTTTGGTAGGTATAAATTCATATTTCACTTTGTAGAGCATATTTTTCACACTGGAATATCAAAATGATGAAGCAGGTAGACCTATACTGTTTATTTTCGGTCGTTGGGTTTTACCACATCCGGTCACTCCTCTCCATCTCCAGTAAAGCGAATGCCTTGAAAGGATTATATGATCCTTTTTTTGCTACTGTTTCCGCGAACTTCTACATTGACGGGTAGTAATTTTTTAACAAATATGTAATCAATGTATATATGTCTATATTAAAAAATGTATGTAGAGCTGCACAAGTGCAGTCCTTTTAACATCTGTTTAGGTATATGACATTGCGTCGTGGTTATATAATTTTTTCTAATTGCCTGTTTGTGTATATAAGGCGGAAACAATGGTTGTTATCTCAATAGCGGATAGTGCATCTAAGCAAGTGGTTAACTTTATTTTGCATATGAATAAACAGAAACATGGCTACAAAGTCTTCAAAGGATCTAAGCAGAGACAATACTGAGACCACCAACTTCGACCGATTAACAGTTATTTGCCTACAAGCTAAATTTTACGCTCCCAAAAAGTTTAGGTGCGCTAGTATTGTTGCATAGAAATTCGTATTGGCAAATGTCAAAAATCCTCTCAACCAACACATTCGCACCTAATCTTTTTACATTTCACTGTGGGCAAAGCAAAACGGATAGGAATTGTCGTACACGGATAGGACAACAAAATGGCGGATTCCTGGCAAAAATTGAGGGGGCCAGCGGCAAGAGGATTGTGAGTTGGGGGTCTCAGTATGATTTGTTTATGGATCTAAGTGTAGAAAAGAAACAACAAATTGTTGATGCAACTGAAAAATTCTATTGCATTTTTAAAAGTAAATCGGAAGCCGTGGGAAATGCGGCTACTGTTTTTTCTGTTACGGAACGAACTGTATACAGGATTTTAAGGGAAAAAGCAATCAAAGGCCACAATTCACCACCAATGAAGAAAAATAATTCCGGTATCAAGAGCAAGGTGGATGATTTTGACAAATGTGCGATTAGGCGGATAGTCCATCCGTTTTTTTATGGATAATGACCTTCCAACGCTAGACAAGATATTATTGGAAATAAAAAAAAGTGAAAATATAACAAAACTAAGCAGATCAACTTTGCATACAATATTGCAAAAAGATCTCGGACTTAAATTCGTCAAACGTCAGCGACATTATTTCTTGGAGACGAAGATATCTACACGAAGTAAAAAAAATTAGAGAACAGAAAAGAAAGATTTATTTTACTGATGAGACCTGGCTAAATTGGAAGATGGTTACCCTAACAGTATTACTCTCTGAGTTATGGCGAATTATCATACACACTATGGCAACCCTGTGAGAGCTTTAAAAAGGGACCGATTTATGGAAGTCATTGCAACCAGACTGAGAGACAAACATCCTATCTTCCCTGTACTGACAATTTTTCTTGGAAAGAGTATAGTGGTTTACGGACAAAAACTAATCATCTCTACCTTGCTGCCTCTTCCCACGATTATGACGTCATCGTTATCACAGAGACGTGGCTAAATGCAAATTTCTTGTCGTCTGAACTATTCGACTCGCATTATGTGGTCTTCAGTCTTCATTCAGACGTGACCGCTCTCTTTCGACTGGCTTTACAAGAGGAGGTGGAGTTCTCTTGGCTGTGCATGCATCTCTCGCCGCAAAACAAATTGTTCTTCCTATGTGTAGTGATGACATCGAACAACTCTGCGTCTGTATTGCTGTTGCTGAACTTGGATTTGATTTTTATTTCCTAATAAGTTACATTCCTCCATGTAGTTATTTTATTGTTTATGATGCTCACATCTCTAATATCACCTATATATGTAATTTATTAAATTCTAAACAATCGCCAGTTATTCTTGGTGATTTTAATATTGGTAATATCGAGTGGAGAAGGACAGGAAGCGATAAATTGTTGACGGCCTACAATATAAGAAATGATATTGAGTCGCTAGTGGTTGATTCGTTATCCTCACTTTCTCTTTATCAAATCAATAATGTTGTGAATGAGTTATGTAGATAGAATTCTTGATCTCGTGTTTGTTGTTGTAAACGAGTTCATAATAAGTTTAGACAATGATATTTTCCCTTTACTTGCAAATTCGATTCATCATAAAGCCATTAAAATTCGTTTTGAATCTAACAGTTTTTATAACGTTAAATGTGATAATAATGTAAAAGTCTTTAACTTTAAAAAAGCTAATTATGAAGGTTTAAATAATATTTTCCGTTCAATTAATTGGCAAGATCGCTTTTTGGGGTTAAATCTCAGTGACATTTATAATAACTTTAAACTTATACTGTTACATGCGTTCGAGATGTATGTGCCTATTGGTAAAGATAAATCCGTCTCCAAGTTTCCTTGGTTTAATGCTCGGCTTAGCCATTTAAAAAATTTAAAAAATAAATCTTTTAAGAAAATGAGAATATCTGGTTCTAGTGCTGATAAAGAAAATTTTCTTCGCTTTAGAAAGGAATACGGTTTCTTGAATAGATTTCTCTATCGCAGCTATATTTCCTCTATCGAATCTCGTATCAGAGCTAACAGTAGGTGCTTTTGGATTCATTATAACTCGAAACGTAAATCGTCTGGTTTTCCAAAAGAAATTATGTTTCAAAACGTTGTGTCGAACGGCGGCGAATCTACCTGCGAACTGTTTGCTAAATTCTTCGCCTCTAATTTTAAACCTGCTAGTAATGCAATCAACTTCAGCTCCAGCCATATCACTTCCATTACTGATATTGGCGATCTGGAGCTCTCTGATGAGGATCTTCTTCTTGCTCTAAATAATTTAGACATTAATAAAGGTGCTGGTCCTGACCTGCTTCATCCTTCTCTCCTAAAGAATTGCTCTTCTACTCTTTTTCTCCCTCTAAAATTGATCTTCAATCTTTCACTTTCTTCAGGTTACTTTCTGGATGAGTGGAAGATCGCTTATATATCGCCCATTCATAAGAGCGGCCACAAACACCTAGTGGAAAACTACAGGCCTATTAGCAAACTATCAGTTATCCCAAAACTCTTTGAAAAAATCGTTAAAGATAAATTATACTTTATTGTGAAGGAGCATACATATATCGCCTATGCAGCATGGTTTCGTGACCGGTCGTTCTACAGTGACAAACTTAGTCCTTTTTTCCAAATTTTGTTTGAATTCGATGGAAAGTGGTGTGCAGGTCGATGTGTTATTTACTGACTTCGTAAAAGCTTTCGACAGAATCAATCACCTTTTATTGATACGGAAGTTAGCGAAACTTGGGTTTCATTCAAACATCTTAAATTGACTTTCTTCTTACCTTCTAAATAGGAAACTCATCGTTAAAGTCGATGGTTTTCTTCCGAATGTGGTAACGGCTACTTCAGGTGTCCCTCAGGGAAGCCATTTAGGTCCGTTGCTATTTTTACTATATGTGAATGAAATCCCAAAGTTTTTCAAAAAGTTTGAATGTCTCTTATTTGCAGATGATTTCAAAATGTTTTCTAAAGTCGCCGACCTCTCAGATTGCGTATTATTTCAATACGAGATTGACCTATTTTTGCGATGGTGTTCTGAAAACGACTTGGAGCTCAGTCTGTCCAAATGTAATAATAATAATAATAATAATAATACAGAGGGTCTAGTGCACTGCGACCTTGTGGTCTATTGTGCCCCCTGCTTATACCTTGGAAAGGTTCATGCCCTTTTCCAGAGCCCCATCATATTACAGTTCCATAAAGGATCGTGTTTGAGGGTTTGCTCTGTCTTAGCCTTGGTAAGAATATCGATCCTAGAGCACTTCATCCAGTCCAGTTTCTTTTATGAATCTGAGAATGAGTAGTGGGTCCATGGTTTGTATATCCTTATCTAGTAGTTGGTACTTGCCCAGATTTTTAATCCTCTTATGGATCAATGCTCCACAGGATTCCAAAATGTGGTCTGGGGTTTCTGCGCTCTCATCACAGAATCTGCAGAGTCCTTCCTCTGATAAGCCTATTTTCCTCAGGTGTTCCCTTAGTCTGCAGTGTCCCGTTAGGAGACCTGTTAGGATTCTTAGGTTGTTTTTGCTTAGACCGATACATGCCTTGAATCTTTTTAGGTTATAGTTCCCTAGGAGTTTCTTTGCTTGTCTCAGGCCTTTGGTGTTTTTAAAGATTGTGGCTCTTTTTTCCTTTTCCATTCTCCTGAACTCTTCTCGTAGGGTGTGTTCCCCTATGCCGCAGAATGGTTCAGGCCCTATGAAGGGCTCCGCTGCACCCTGTCTTGCCAGAGAATCCGCAGCTTCATTGTCTGTGATGCCTGCATGACCAGGTATCCAGCAGATGGTTACTCTGTTTTTCTTGCCTAATTCGTTAAGCCTGTGCAGGCATTCCCATACAAGCTTAGACTTTATGATATAGGCGTCAAGCGCCTTGATGGCAGCTTGACTATCTGACATCACTGCTATATTACAGTTCTTGTAGTTTTTCTTGAGAATGATTCGAACACATCTATCTATAGCGCATATTTCCGCTTGGAAGATGCTGGTACATTTGCCCATGGATTCGTAGTGTTTAGTTCCTGGCCCAAACACTCCTGCACCAGTTCCTTCGTCCGTTCTCGATCCATCTGTATACCATTTTACAGTATGGTGGCTCAGTCCGTAGATCATGGATTCGTTGCTCCAGTTTTTCTTACTGCTGAGTTTCGTTATGAAATTCTTTTCAAAATTGAATTTCCTGATACTATCATCTCTGGGTATGGCTAGAAGTGGTAGTTTTCCGAGTAATACATCGTGTCCAAATGTAAGGTTTGCTCGATTTCTCGTTCACAAAGTCCGTTGATTCATTCGTATGTGGCTGGGAATGTTCCTTTTACTAGAGCATCTGAGATTAAAGATCTTGGAGTTATTTTCGATAGCAAGTTAAGCTTTAATTTACATATTGACTACATCGTCTCTAAGTCCTTCTCACTACTTGCTTTTATTAAAAGGAACTCAGAAGATTTCCGTGATCCATTTGTTCTTAAAACTCTCTACTGTTCTTTAATTAGATCCAGATTAGAATACTGTTGTGTTATTTGGGATCCTTTTTATGATGTTCACTCTTACCGAGTTGAACGAGTTCAAAAGCGCTTCACTCGCCTTGCTCTGAGGAGATTCAATAGGGATTCTGAACTGCCTTCGTATAAAGCTCACTGTTAATTGCTAGGCCTAAGTTCTCTCGTTATAAGGAGAAAGATGCAGTCCTTGGTGTTTCTAAAGGATATTGTCACTTTTAGAATTCATTGTAGTGAACTTATTTCTAGTTTACCATTCTATGCTCCAAGCAGAACGCTTAGAGAACGAAATTTATTTTTACCTCCTGCACATAGAACTAATTATGGATCTGAACCCATAACTCGGTGCATCTATTTGTTCAACTCGGTCGATAGTGCTTGGATTTGACCTCAAATCGGGATAGCTTTAAACGCAATGCTCTTGATGTGTTTTCTTCTAAATTCATTTAATTATGCCAACTTATTGTTTTTCTTCTCTTCTTTTTTAACAATTTAATTTTTATAATTTATTTTTGGATTACTGTACTTATTCAATATGTATATAATTATTATTGCGAAATCTGTGAAGGTTATTTGCCTTGTAGATGAATTAAATAAATAAATTAAAATTAAATTAAAAAAATTAAAAAAAGGATTGGCTAGAGACAACATTATTTGGAAAGAGCACACTTGAAAACATAAGACTGTATTTATAGTCCAAAAAGTACATTTTGGCGTATACGTCAAACCAATTCTCAGCCGACGAATTTTGTCAAAGACAGTCATATAACAGGTCTTACTTTAATTTAATTGTATTGTTGTTATTTGCAAAGTCAATGAATCATTGCAGCGAGGAATGTGGCCGTGACTAAAGTGAGCCTGAGTCCGTTATGAATCCCTTTTCGGTGTCAAATTATTTGGAAGACACGGCGAGATAGGGAAATGACTTCGTCGTCCCCATTCAGAATTCAGCTACATTGCCCACAGAACCCGGATACAGGCGAACATTTTGGCCATTTTGACGGGACAAATATTCTGTGTTGTGTTGTTGTTGATCAAATTGCGGAAGGAACTTACATAGGAGGTCACATTTCCGACTGTCGAAAGTTCCCTGTGCATTGAATAAATAATAAAAGGATATTTACTTTTCGATGAGAGCATACAATACAGTCGTCTTTCATTGTGTGCGGAGTAAACTGTTAGAATTGCAAATGCCAATGGGTGTGGACTGTGGAGCTATTTCTTTGAATTCGATTCTCGCAGGGTTCGGGCGCACGTTTCAAATTGAATGAATAAATTGTTGTATACGTACCAATCACCCAAAGTATGAGGGGGATTGAAGTTGATTTTTTCTTTTTTTCGAGTCGCTATTGTAATTTGGTGTAGCAGTCACAGTCATAGGAAAATGTTTCAGCATCAGTCTGGTCCTCAACTGGCGGTACGTTTCGGAGATGGATTGTATAAACAAGTTGGCAAAATGAAGAATAATAATTTATTTAAATAACAATTAAGTTCAAAGCTGAAGACAGAAGAGTGAGGACAAGAAATTAGAGTTATCAACAAGTAAGCAGCCGGAGGCGGGTGAAAGTGTATCGCTTTCGAAACAACTTTATACTTTTTTTTTCACAAAATAAAATAGTAGAGTTGAAGCCCTTTCTTCAGTACCTATATCAATATCACAGCATCATGTTGCGACCACAGCCGTGAATGACGAGAAAGAAGGCGGCTGATCAGTTACAATGTAGGTACTGCTATATAAGGAGATGGAACTATAGGTATATTAATAAAAAGAATCGAGGGCTGGAAGTTAGATCAATTGAACATGGCAATGGAAACGCAGTTGTTGGGAATCGAAAACTATTTGCAATTGACTACCTATATCTACAGGCTCTTAAACGGCGACAATGCCAGAAATTCAGGCAGATGACAGAACTGACGAGTAACTTAAACGATACCTATCCACTTTGTTAATAAAATTCAACAAAACTACTGGACAGAAACCATGCATCTTTCAAATTTGTTCCAATAAATTTGTTCCAATGGAGAATGATAATCGATGAGAATATTCCCGACCAAGGTAAGCTGACTGAAATGTTTATTTTTAATTCAATAGTAAGAGCGATTAGTGGTAGAAGTTTTAGTGTTAGAGTTAGGTACATAAATTAGTCCAAGTAAGTTGTAAGTATTGATATGTGAATAAAAGGCAGTTGCCGTGGCTGTGTACGTGTACCCTATACACGCGAACCAGTGATTCCCGAACTTAGGTAATTTCCCATTTCGTGGGCATTTTGCCCTTCAAAATAAGCTGAAAGGGCGAAAAAGGACATTTTTGGATGTTTTTCATAATTGCAGTGGGCAATTCAGGTAAAAAAGCCCGGCATCACTGGTGCGAACAGATGTGAAAATCTTAAGTTTGTTCGCCGTTTCTTATTTTTCTTTACTGAATTCATTGCATGATGCACTTAGTTGCTTTGTACCGCTTCACGTGGAGGATTTATTAACTCAACTCCTTTCCTGAGACTACTTGGCCTGTAGTCCTTTGGCCATAGGACAAGTAAACATTGGAACTTGCTTCCTGATAGTACTGCTTCGAGTAGAGCACAATTTAAAACTATTATAATGCAGACAGCTAGCTGGCAACATTTCAAAGTACTTGCTCTACCAGGAAACACCTGTCAAAACAATCTTAGCCCATCAGTTCACACGACTTGTGGAGTATATAAACGTTTTGTGGCCAATATAATTTTCTGTGCATATATAAAGTTCCTTCGCACTTACTAAAGGCATAGCCACCCTACCCTATTATACACATAGATTGAAAGCGTATAATTCAATTAACTGTTACATGAATCCGATCCACTTACACGCTTGTGTAGGAGATTTCATGGATACGTCGATTCGCAGTTGATTATTATGCTGAATACATAATTTACTTCATTATCTCTATAAATTATCAGACCCATTTGATTCTGTCAAATTGTATTTGATAAGATACTCAATAACAATAAATGGAGTGCTTCCCACTTGCGTATTACTCCTTGGTTTGTGTACGCTTATGTAGGTATATACCTTATGTCAGATTCACTTTTCTGCCGTAAATAATGTTCGATAATAATTTACTGTACTGAAATCTCCACTTGTTCGCTCTAGTGGTAATACAAATCCTCAGACCAGGAGTGTCATCAATTATAAAGACAACGAAATTCTGAAGTGGACCTGCCTATATTAATACGTAATTAGACAAAGTATATTGATGGTAGGTGTTAATTGAACTGGTTTAGTGAATTTGGGGAAAATCAGAATGAAACAATTTATTCCAAATTAAGCCCTATCACTGGCTGACTGGTGAACTTAATAAAACGGTCAATAACTCACCTTTTTGTGAAGAACACGTCTGACAATATAGGTACAATGACCTTGCGAAGGGCGGTATTACAATTTACATTACAGAAAAACATACTGCAATTATACACTCATCTGCAAAAGTATTTTGACAAAGCTAAAAGTTAAATTTTATTATTTCTAAAAAATAAATACACTGTTTGCTTATTAAATTAATGGATTTTTTATTTTTAATACATACATTTAAATGAATAAAATTCAATTTTAACTTTGGCATAATTATTTTGACAAATAAGTTTTATGTACCTACTTAAAAAAAATATGTAATTTTTAATTTTTAAAAGGAACAAAGTTAAATTATTTATTAAAAAATATCTCCACTTAGAATTGTTACGATGCGGTTTTGCACCATTTCTTCACGAGCGTCTTCCCAGAGCTTTGTTACTACAAAAATGGTCTCCTTTGTGCCCCTTGTCAGAGAAACTGTTATTTTTCCTTTCATGCAACTATGTATGAGGTTGCGTGATGGAGTGATGCAAATCTATTTTTGTCAATTGTACTAAAATCTGAAAGGTAATAGTACTGAAACGTACAAAATAGTACACAATTTTTTAAATGCCATAAATGTATGTTATTGCATTCCAAAAAGACCTATTTTATTGAATCTATAAAGGCCATCTTTACACTCCGAGTGTAAACTCGGTTTAAGTTAATTTTAACCAAAATCCGATTTTTTTGAAACCGATGGCTTAAATTTACATAATTAATATTCACTCAGAAACATGCACTAAACACACTGGATACAGTTGCATTTAAACGCGGGATTTAAACCGATTTACTATCGATTTTACACCTACGTTATGTTAAATTTCACATAAAGTTAAATTTATTTTTTATTGTTTGTCTTGTTAATCGCTTTGATTTGCTGTGTGCTGAGTTCAATTTTTATTGTATTTATCATGAATTTAGCCTCATATAAGCTTCTTTTATTAGCAAATATTTCTGAAAATAAACGACATCGTTATCATTGACTCAAGACCGCTTGAGCATTCGAAAATCCTACTTTATTTTGCTATGCTGATATCGAAGCTAAAAAAACACGAATATTGGCGAAGACGAGGACGACGTTAATTCACCATCTGCTGTTCCATCAGCTCTTCGATACTTAATCTTCTAACTACGAAGCCATCAAAATTGCATACACTTTACAAGTTAATTCAATTTTTTTAGTTTCGTGATACATTTTATATACTATTTCCATTTTACTTATCTTCTGAACAAAGAAATGTCACTATTATGAGATTTAGTTTCAACCCGAGTTAAAATACTTAAACTGGTCTCCGCAATGCAGTTTAAACTCAATCGGATTAAAATTTAAAAAAAAATGAGTATTATGGACTTGGGTTAAATTTTTGGAGTGAATAATATGGACGTAAGTGAAATAACCACATTATGTTCGATTTATTTCAAAAATTTAAAACAGTACAAATAGTACTCAAAATCGAGAAGTGGTACTTGCGTACTCGGGAAAATCAAATAGTACAAAAATCAGTACAATAGTAAGCCTTTTTGCAACAGTGCCTCAAACATTAAATCTGCACCTCGGGCCAGTGTGACCAATTCAATATTTGAAATCATGCTACATAGCATCTTTTTTTTTTGAAGTAAAAGTTCTTAGGTGACAGTGAAATTTCAAGGCCATGTAACGTTTTGAAGAATTTCAGTCAACTAGAGAGAAGGAAATTTGTAACGTAGTAAGTACGAGCAGGAAAGCTTTATATTATTATTCACGCAGTATAGTAATAGCATTGTATAGAAACGTGGTTGACGTGTTGGTGGTGTGGGAGTAGAATTATTTTAGCATGATGAGTTTCTTTATTTTGAATTTTCTTCATTCTTCCTTCAACTTATTATCTCACTCTTTATAGCCAATACTTCCCCGAGTATTTTGAGCTAAAACAAGATTGGAGTTGATCAAATTGCTGAATCAAAATTTTTGCATTTTTTCTGTGTTTTGGGGGTGTTGGGCGCACATCTTTTTCATAAACATTAAAGAATATGCCTCGTATGTTTGCGAATAGACCATACGGCGCATAACGCGTGGTAAAAAGAGTGAGAGGTACTTTGTGTTTGTTGTTCATACCAGAGACATACCAACTCGCAATCCTCTTGCCGCTGGCCACCTCAATTTCCCACAATTTTTTGTTTTCCTATCGGTATTCTGTCAATTAGAATCCGTGTGACATGCGAAAACATACAAAAAATATAAAACCAATGTTGCCAACCGCTTCCAACCATGGGGGAATGTGAGAGAGTTCGGGAATACCACATTTTAAGATAACTGAGTGCTATTGGTTGGTTATTATAAATTTTCAAAAACGATTAATGCAATTTGTTTGATTAATAATGGGGACGTTCGGATTCATAGTTTAGTAAGTTGACAAGCTGTCTGACTAGATGTCATTCAGTTTTGATTGGCCCAGAGTGGTCACGTGATTAGTTTTTGCAGTTGACGTTTATGGAGGGGAAGCCGACAAATCTAGTCAGGAAAATCCTGCCTGCATACTCAGTTGACATTTCGAAGAGTCAGATTTAAAATAAACAGAGTGGCCGTGGCAGAATACTGAGGTGTCGAAAAAAGGGCCAGTGAGAGAAAAGGGTGCCTTTTCTAAAGGTACTCTGCAAATTTCGAATTTTCGCAAGATATTTAACAACCATTAGTTCGCATAACAGTGTAATATAGTTGTGATAGGCAACCGTGTTACATTTTAAATGTACTTATTTGAAAATATCAATTTTTGAAAATATTATGAGGGGTCTTTTCCGAATAAAAAAGGGCAAATCAAACAAAGGCAACGCTGACCGCGAGAATACAAAAACAATTCAACTTGCTCAGTCAACGCGTTCGGATTCCTAGTCACGACCAATCTAGTTGACGTTTTACATAAACTAGGAATCCGAACGTCCCCAATACTATCTAAATGAGTTGATTTATATACTAGAAACATATTAGGACAAACATGGTTGTGTATTTTCCGCTTTTGAATATCATTAACTTCGATTTCATGATTAAATTTTAACTGAGGAAAAATTACTCCAAATATTTTATTTTCCTTCATACAATCTACACATTTAATTTTTCATAAAAATTTTCAGCAAAAGTGGTACACGCAAGGTGCGACGTGCGAGTTTCAGTCGGAATTTTTGAAGTTACGTGACACTTGTCAATACGAATTTCTGTGTAACAATACTAACGCACTTAGCATGTACCACCCCATAAAAATATATCTTGCAGGCAAGTAACGGGAAATCGGCCGAAGATGGGGTCTCGTCTCAGTATTGTCTCTAGCTTTTACTAGCCAAATGCACTCATTACTCAATCGCAGGTACCTACAAAGAGAGACATAAATGCGTGTTATTTTTAACCTTCGATATCAGCAAAGCAATGTAAAGTAGGATTTCAGCACGCAATTACAACACCTATCCTCTACTAGACACTTCGAGAACTCACAGTAATCGTTGTAATTACTGCGTGCTGAAAATCTACTATAAAAAGTACCCACCGAAAATTGTGTCCGAACGCACAATAGGGCATTACTGATTTGCATATGACATTTGACAGAACTACTGATATTTTGTGCAATTCCTATTTTGTGTTTTTTTAGCTTGTTATTTATAAGTGTTTATAAGCTTCAAAAAGGCTTTCGGCCTTACCAATAATCAACTTTAGTCTGGCAGTTTGCGCAAAGACTCCAGACTTTCCAAAATCACTTTACCAATAAACAAAAATAGTTGCCAGAATATCGCTAACTGTAGGGTTAAATGTTAATGGTGAGAAAGTTATGTTTATCTCGGGCATTAGCTTAATAAATCCTCCTTTAACGTCATTTTGAAGACGAGTGCTGCCCAACGACCCAAAATCACGGTATTAAATTTCGTAATAGGAGCGAATTTAAATACGCTGTTATTCAGCCTGGGCGTTTACAATTATAAATTCATTTTAGTAAATTGTAAATTTTTTATAATTTTATTCGTTGTAATACAATAATGCAAATGGTTTTTAAGTCTAACAAACATAAATATTTGTACAAATGTATGCACAAAATTAAAAAAATATTGCAATTTTGTTTTAATTCTAAACGCTTGAAGCATATATTTCGGTGTTTTCCTCTGTTTTATCTTGTTTAAACGCTAGTTTTTGATTTTAAATTGGTTTTCCTTTTAAAATAGTTTGCAAGCAGTTAATGGATGCTTACTAAAAAATGATTATATATAAGTTTAGGATATTTCCAAAACATCCTTGACAGTCGTCGTAAACGGAATAAAATATCTGCTTCTTAAGTTTAAACGGCTCATACCTGATTACATACTTTTATCAACAATTCTTAGAACCTAAAGCGACTTAAGTAGATATTTGGCTGCAACCAAATCCTTATTAAACTCTTTGCAAAAGGAGTTTTATTACTGAGAATGAGGATGAGGAAACAATGGTTGGTGTAAAAAGGTTGACTTCACGGAAAATATACCTAGATATAAGAATAGAATTGTCACCACTCAGCAAAGTACGAGCAATTTAACAAATTGAGGAACATAATACATATGTGTGAATTCATGGAAGGGGAAACGTGACAGTTTTCGTCCATAAAAAGTGCGCCACGGGTTTATATTTTCTGCGTCGGTTTCTAAGTTTCCCGAATTAAGTAATAAATATAATCTACACAATTTTAAAAAGATCAAATTGCATTTTGTATTTAAAATAAATTGAAATTCGAAAACGGAAGCGATATGTTCTTAAAACGCTTATGGCTTCCTAAGGGCCACTTGCACCAAACTCATTTGACAGCAGTATTTATTCTTTTATTCACTGTTTAGCTCTATTCGCTGATTAGGGTAGAAATTGTGTTGCAAGTCTACACTTATTTATCTATCCATGGATAAATTCATAAAATATTAATCCAGTCTCGAAAGGCTGGATAGTCGTGCCCAAACGTCAAATAGTAAAACAAAATGTCAAGTACTTGGTGTTGTCAAGTATAAAATCAGCAAATAAATAAGAAATAAAATTGTAACAATGGATATTAATTTAATTTCGGACGACGACGATGAAGAAATTGTCGATTTTGTAAGTAGTGACTTTTATAATCGAGGAATATTTGAGAGAAAAAATCATTTCGATACTCTGAGAGATGGGGATTTTATTCGAAGATTTCGATTAACAAAAACTACTACCTTGCGTTTGCTGGAAGAAATTGAAGAACAATTGGAATTCAAAAGCGACATGGTATGTGTAAATTTCCCGTCTTGGTTGTAGGACACTGAATTTCAGTTAGGTACAGAGTTACTCATGCTATAGCTCAACTCAGACCAAAATACATAAAATTTCCAGAAACAACAGCAGAACAGCAGAAAGTGGCCACAGAATTAATTTTGGCAAGCAACAATAAAATTTCAGCCGTTGTAAAATTTGGAGCCCTAGAGCGTTTATTTAAATATTTTGCATTTATTTCATCCATTGCATTCATTGGGTACCTACCTCTGTAGGTAGCTTTTATTTGCCATTTATATGACAGTTCAGGCGTTCAGCGTATTTTTTGTGTTTTTAATATTGGTAGTATTGGCAAAATTCAAATAATCGAAGGTTACTTATCCAGGCATAATTTTGCAATGGTGCAACACAAAGAGGGGAAGTAACTATTTATTGGTTTATCTTTGGTTAGCTATCCAGAAGTTTATTTAGATATCCAATGATTTGGTGCAAGTGGCCCTAAGTGATATTTCTGAAACGGATTAGCGGGCTATAATTTCTATTTGCGAAAATATTCACTTGCAAACGATTTATAATTGTGATCTTTAAACCACCAATAAGGTTTAATTTGCATCAAAGCATTCTAATAAACAGTTTTCAGTTTATTAAATATGTTATTTGAAAGGTATTTATTACGACACAGATGCACTCATCAATCAATCATAAAGTATTAGAAATCAAAGGAAAGTGTCCATAAAAAGTACCGAAAATTGTTCCCGAACGAATGATAGGGCATTACTGATCTGCATATGATATTTTGACAGATCGGTGGATAGTTTGTGGATTTCCTATTATGTGTTTTGTTGTTTGTTTATAAAAAGCCTCAAAAAGCCTTTGAAAGATATCTGTTGGGCAAATTTAATTGCAATTTATGTATTCCTTTTTTTAGAATAAAATCCTCGTTGTGAAAGAAACGACTGACCTTGTTTTTCACGAAAACAAATTATGAACTTTAAATTCCGCGTGACAACAAATGTAATAGATTCAACAGAAAATCTTTGTACTAGTAAAGGTGTGGGTCAAATTGTTTATTGGTACCCTTTCGAAAATGCTGTACATTTTATTGTAAACTGGCAACCAACTAATAGCCGACATAAGTGTTTGATTATTAGTAAGGCCGTTTGACAAATATGTGTTGGGCAAATTTAATTGCAATTTATACATATATTCCTTTTTATTTTAGAATGAATTCGTCTTTATGAAATAAACCATTGAGCATTGGCCCTGTTTTCGACGAAAGCAAATTAAGAATTTTGAATTCTGCGATGACAACAAATGTAATAGATTCTAAAAAAAGTTGTTGCCCTAGGAAATTCGAAGGTCTATTATTGTTTATTGGTACCGTTTCAGTAATGCTGTATATTTCTACTAAATCTGGCAGCCAACTAATCGCCGACATTTCGCCTTTCTATTTCCAGTGCTGAACCTGGCAATGGCAACCGATTAATACAAGTCCAGTCCAATAATAGCATCATCAAAGTTATTGTGAAATGATTTGAACCATGGCGAATAATCTCACGCATGAAGACATCATCGAGGAGGAAATTGTGGAACGCCTTGAGACTGAAATTAATATCACCCACCCGCAATCATTGGAAATCCAATTGAAATTATACGACATCTTCATCCCGATTTTGTGTTCCATAATCATATTTGTTAATCTAATCATCGTCCTCTCAAGTGGCCTCATCCTGCATAAGAGTAAGTAACTAAATGAGTTGGATACTAACAAAATACTACCAAAAAACAAGTATGAATCCAAATTTCAAACATCCCTATTTCAGGACAACAACCCCGAAGTACGTACATATTCCTGGGAAATGTTGCCCTGTCGGATCTTGCCATTGGCGTGGTGACCATCTTTGGCCAGTATTATCCGCACGAATTACGCAACGAATTTGTGTGTTGCCTAAGCATAGGTAAGTGCGTTTGTACTTGCGACAGCGTTAACCTTAAAAATGTGCTTCCGAACAGGCATGGCTGTGGCAGCCACTCTTGTGTCCGTAATCAGCATCGGACTTATTGGAGTAGATCGATATCTCTATATCATGTACGGCCTGCAGTACCAGAGATATGTCTCTTCAAAACGAGCTCGCATCATGGTCCTGGCCACATGGGTCATATCGGGTCTGATTGGCCATTTGCCAACATTTGGAGTGCGCAATCCAACCGACAATGGCAAGCTGTGCTGGTTCATTGTCCTGGTCCCGCCGAAGATAGTTCTCCTCATCACAACAATCGGAATGATACCTCTAGTCGTCATCGTTGTACTGTACAGCATCATTTTGAAACACGCACTTGGCAGGATAACCCATTTGCAGCGGGCTGCGACTGGCAATCAAGGAACTCAAGTTGGTGATTTGCGTCTTTTTCGAGGAGGAACCGCTGCACAACGCACATCAGTTTCATCAATGGAAGCGACCAAAGTGAGTTACATCCAGGAAGCTGGCGAGGAGCCACAAACTGCCAAGCGGTCCATCTTCAATTTCTGTCGCAAGTAAGTAATGAAACGTGAATAATGGGCATGACTGATGTATATCTTTCAGGACGAATAAACTGCAAATAGCTCCAGTGTATAGCGCGAACAAGTGGAAGGCAATCAAAATTGTCCTACTCACTACGGGAGCGTTCTTTATCACATGGTTTCCATACTTTTTAGCATCCACCCTGTATGTCATGTGCAGTCAGGACTCAAATCCCGAATACTGTGATGGCCTGCGTGTGGCAATAGCAAGTCCATTGGCCATTCTTGGTCTCAGCAACAGCTTAATAAATCCCATCATATATGCGTGGTGGCATAATGGCTTTCGGGAATCAATCAAGAAGATCTACGGGGGTCTGGTGGGGCAGCGATTTCGAAGGCAGCCGTTGAAATCGTCGAAAACGTCGACGAAGCGCGACCTAGCGCCGACGATTAGTCAAGGCACAAATACCACCATGACGGAGTTAGAGAGCTCCGAATTGGAGCAGAGATTCTACGAGCCGTATATTGTGGTGAAGCCGTCATCCAGGCGACGCAACAGTACCGGCGGCATGGAGAGCTCAAATCAAAACGATTTGCATTAGTTTGTAGCATATTTATGTATCGTCTAGTAATAGTTTTAGAATATTGTAAGTACCTTCTGTTGGATTTTAAATAATTATAAATAAGTGTCGCCAGTGGAATGCTGTAAGTATTCATTTTTTCGAATTTGCTCAGCAACGGTTGTGTTATTGGGTGCAATTGACTTGGGCGGATGTTCGAAAAGGAGTGTGAATTGGGTATGACTGCTGACAGTAATGGGCAAAATTATTTCGTGCTGTTGTTTTCCATTTGTGTCTCCACTAAGTGGGGGTCAGTTGTGCTATTTGACAGTAGATGACTCTGTTGGTAGAAGCAGAGTTGTTTGTGCAAAAAGTGCGGGGAGTTTGTATTGAAATTAGATTTAAAATGCGTACCTAATGCATAGAAATAGAAGTTAATAATAGAGAAAACACACTTGTTTCGAAACAAGTATGTGCGTATGTCAGTTTGCGCCATGCTATTGTTGGATGTGGGAGCTTTTGACTTGTGTGCAAGGTCTTTGTTTACTGCGTTCTCCCACCCGGTGGGGCATTGCATGGGCATGCAGCTAATAGAATTTGAGTTACCCAAAACAGTAGGGAGCGAAAATCACTCTTCATCGTTGTTCCTACCGATTTCACTACCATGGATATCCTGCTTATACCGATTTTGAATTACAAATTTGATCGTACGCTCCGTTGAGGAGTTCTTAGAAACACTCAAATGATAGCATTCATCGTCAAGAAATCATATAGGTACCTATGTATGATGCAAGAAGTGGGTAGCATATCGAACTGTTCGAAACATGCACCAGATTTTGTCAACGAGGTGCGGAAGGTGTCAGGTGTTTCTAATGTCGTTTTCCATTGGGACCCCCAGAAATCTTTTTCAGATCTCAGATTTTACGCTGCTCATGGAACATGAAACGAAATTGATTTGCTTTTGTAAATCGTGCGTTACTTGACAAAAATATCAGCAGTTATGGAAATCGACTTGAAAAATGTTTCCCCTGTTGTAGATATAAATGAAGTATTTTTGGTGATTTGTAGTCTTCAGATGACGAGGAAGACAATGAAGATACAGTGCGACCTCAATAAAAGCAACTAATAGAAATTTGGGCAGTTGCTTTTATTGAGTTTGTTGCAATAATCGAGTCAAAAAATTGTAGGTGCCAAAAATGAGGCAACAAGTTAAACACCTCAGAATAGTAAAAAAAACGTGTCATGCACTGGTAAAGAGACCAAAACTGATCATTTAATTGGTAGGTTTTAGAAATTAAAAAATCAAATTTTAATTGTTTTTAAAAAATATCTACAAATAGCGAACAAAATAAGAGCTCATGAACCAATAGTTGCTTTTATCGGGTCACCTTTTTTTGAGGAGTTGCAATTACTGAGTCAACAATGGTAAGATTTAAGGTGTTGCTTTTATTGAGGTCGCACTGTAATAACTCCTCCGAAATCATATCGATAGCTATTAGTTTATGTATTTCGTTATTTTGGTTTTGACGAAACTTTGCGTAGGTATGTGTCTTGAAAGACAACTTCTTAAAATGACGTAAAACACCTGTGCAAAGTATAGTGGTTATTGTCGTAGTATGTGTAAATCTGAAAAAATATCGATATCAGCAAACAGTGATCCGAATCGAAAAAATATTGATTTTTTGTCCAATGGAACATGAAAAATAATTTAGATAAAAAAAAAGACTGATTTTTTGTCCCAATGGAAAACGACATTGCATGGTCAATTGTATGTGGCGAGCCACGTGTTGGCTAACCTCCCGCTATGTACCTACGTGTACGCACTAAACATTATATCTAATAGAACAAAAAATGTTGTGTACCATAAAGCACGTCAGTGAAAAAGCGGCAGATTGATCGACACGTAAATAATTGTAATTTGATTGAAAAACATCGACAGCGTTATTCTTATTACTATTGTATTTAATAGGTATAACTTTTGAATATGATTGGCTTGAATTAGACCCATTAGTTCAAATGACTTTGCTTGCCTCAAATCATCAAACCTGTGGCGCTATGTGAGAAACGTCAGCTGATAGCAAACATGAGAGTTTCATTGCTGAACGATCAATCTGCTCCAGATTTTTCGAAGCAATTGCTGACTATCGGTAATGGCCGTGTTCCTGATGTCGACAAATTGAGCGGATTGATTTTATTTCCTACGAATTTTTGCAATTTTGTCTCATCGAACGACGAGCATATCAACACAGCATTCCCGAACATCATTGCTAACCACAAAAATAACGAATGGTTGAGTAAGCGAGTAATTTTAGCGGCTAAGAATAAATATGAGGATGACTTAAACTTTCTAATTCAGGATCAGATCCTTGGTAGTCAATTTGCATTCATTTGAATCTATTGGCAACCAACTATCCAACTGAATTTGTGAACTGCTTGGATATTCCTGGCTTAACACCGCACAATTTACAACTCAAGGTTGGCTCGGTAGTCATCATGCTTCGAAATCTAAACCATCCAAAACTATGCAATGGAACGGGTTTGGTGATAAGAAAACTGATGATCAATGTGTTTTAAAGAAGGAAGTTCTCATTCCGAGGATACCGATGATAATTCAATTTCCGATTTGTCTTGCATTCACCCATTCACCATGACGATTAACAAATCACAAAGTCAGTTGAGTGTTTGTGGTCTGAAATTAAAAAACACATGTTTTTGCCCATGATCAATTGTACGTGGCGTATTCACGCGTCGGTAAACCATCCACATTATTTGTTCTTCCGCCTGATAACAAACCGAAGAATATTGTATATCACAAGGTGCGTCAGTGAAGATAATAAATCCAAATATAACCCAATGCAGGTAAATAAATATATCTTCATCAAAGCAATTGTCTTACTGGTAAGCCATTGAAATACTTGATTTTTGTACTTTTGTTGAATTTGTATTTCCTAATGAACTATTGAACTTAATTAAAATAGTAAATTTATGTCGTTTTCCATTGGGACCAAAAATCAATTTTTATTTTGTTAACTAAATCACTTTTCGCGTTCCATTGGGCAGACAAATCAATCTTTTTTTCGATTCGGATCACTTTTTGCAGATCTCGATATTTTTTCAGATCCACACACACCAATATAATTTGCACAGCTGTTTTACGTCAGTTTAAGAAGTTTGCTTTCGAGAGAAATGCGCAAAGTTTTGTGAAAACCGAAATAACGAAATACATAAACTAATAGCTATGGATATGATTTCGGAGGAATTATTATCTTCATTTTCTCCCTCGTCACCTGAAGACTACAAACCACCAATAATACTTCATTTATATCTACAACAAGGAAAACGTTTTTGAGGTCGATATCCATTTTGCCAAAAACGAATGCAATTTGAACAGCTGACATTTACAAAAGCAGATCAATTTCGTTGCGCGTTCCATGAGTAAAATCTGAGATCTGAAAAAGATTTCTGGTGGTCCCAATGGAAAACCACGTAAGTTAAGTTAAAAGGTATCATTAAATTCATTGACCGTTAGGCGGTACGAAGTTCGCCAGGTCAGCTAGTTTATTATAAAAATTCGTGCTCTGTGAAAAATGTGCACCGTTTGTTACGACCATATTATTATGATCGTCATAATCGACCTGGTGAATCAACAATTCGTGCTGTTATCACCAAATTTACTTTGTTGGACATTAAACCATCGACTCCCATGCAGGGATCCCATAGATTAATATAAAAAAATCCCCCATTTTTAACGCCAAAACTAGATTTTTTCCCCTTTTTCAAAAATAAAAATCCCTTTTTTTTTCCCTAAAAACAGAAATACTTATTTAAGTTTAATTTTAACATTTTATGTTTTATTTAAATATCTTAGAACTAAGAAAAAAAAAAATAATAGGAACGCATTAAATTAAGTCATTATTATGAAATACTAGTAAAAAACAAAAAAGAAAACTTACATAACTAAGTAGTTATTAATTTTAAAATCACATATTCATGTTTAAATCAATAAAAAGGTTATATTTAAAAATATATATGTACCTACCTTAAAGTTTGTACATTGCGCTTTTGTGAAGTTTTAAGCAGCCTTTTTCTACCACAAAGTCATAACAATCTTTTTTTTTAATAAATTTGTTGTGTACAAAATTCCAGCCAAAGTTGAAGTAGACAGTTTGTTTCGTGTTTTTCTTTTATTTAAATTTATTGCTGAGAAAATTCTTTCAGCATTGGCCCCGCTGTGAGGAAGACAAAAAATAAACTCCATACGTTTTTTTCAATGAACGTAATATTCCCTCCAAAATTCTTGAACATTGTCAGTTGAAATATTTTCGATGTTTAAATTTCTTAGTAGTCTATACTCCCTATCAATTTCAACCCAATTTGAAGAAGGAAAAATATGTCCGAAATATTTAGATAATGCGCAAAGTGAATGAACATTTCGCTTTTTAAGACAACGTGGACTTGTAAGTGAGACGTTACATAGGCCCATTTAAGATTATGATCATTGAATGAGTTTTAAAAATAGTGTCGTCTTTCGAAGACGTTATTTAAATAAAATGTATGTTAAATGCTTTTTTTTCCCCCCATTTAGATTGTTTTCGCCCAAAAAATCTGTTCCCCCTTTTTTCCCCTTTTGTTATAATAAGTCGGCAAAATTGCCTACTTTCCCCCTAATCTGGTACCACTGCTCCCATGCGTACAATGCGTACCGAAGAGAATATTGCAGTCGTAGTCGTAGCGTCCAATGTTAGTGAAGATCGTGAAATGTCAATTCGTCGCCGTTCTTAGCAATTGGGCATGTGTTACTCAACCACATGGAGCAGCTTATCTCTTGAAATGGCCCTGTGTATGGCCGCCAAGATTATGCGATTTAACGCCTCTTGATTATTTCTTGTGGGTTTAAGTAAACAAAAATTCGTGGAATACAGGCCGAAATGCTCGAAAAGGTGACGCAAATTTGGACCTTCCGAATGGACCATTTGTAATGGAGCCGCGGGCAACATTTACATGAAGTTGTCTTTAAAACGTAAATGGCAAAGGATTACAATAAAAATGTTGAATACTAAAAATTAATACAATTATAAAACAAATAACAAAAATTGCAATAACCATTTTTTTTTTCGTTTACAACTCGGACAAGAGCGAGTCGCCTCCAATGAGAACATACATGTGTGTTTTCCTTAAAATATGTTTTCATTATTTTCTTCAAATCTAATTAAAATTGTAAAAAATACATCAAAAACGATGAAATGAGTGCAAAGTAGCCATCCAATCATTTCTATGATAATATTTGGCAGTTGAATTAGTAACGTGAAGCAACAAAAAAAGTAAGACAAGTGCGAGTCGGACTCGCTCATGAAGGGTTCCGAAACAGCAAGTAACATAACATAAAAGTTCTTGTACAACATTTTACCACTTTGGAAGTGTCTCTCGCGCAAACTATTCACTTTAGAAAAAAAAAAAAGATATTAGAAACCTCATTTTTGAAGACCTATCCATGGGTAGACCACGTATGGGTTTGATGAAAAACAATTTTAAAGTTTCAGTTCTATGCACCCCCAAAATTTAGTGTTTTTTATTTTTATTTTTGTGTAAAATCATAATGCGGTTAACAGAATACATCTACTTACCAAGTTTCAACAGTATAGCTCTTATAGTTTCGGAGAAAAGTGGCTGTGACTTACGGACGGACAGACAGACAGATATGACGAATCTAATAGGGTTCCGATTTTTGCCATTTGGTTCGTTTCGACGATTATCGTTTTTATATTATATACACAAAGTAGAAGCATCATCGAGACGTTGTCGTTCGATCGTTTTGTGCTTACCCGATTAGAGCCCAGGGGCAGACTTAATTTAACTACAATCAGTAGATTTTAAAGTAGGTATGGGGTAGGTAATTCAGCAAAATGCCATCTCAAAAAACTACAAGTTTCGCAAAACAAAATCCTTATAATTATGCTAAATCTTCCCTTGAGTCACTCAACCGCTGATCTTCATACCATAGCAAATGTTGACTTGATTCAAGATCGAATTACAAAGTTAACCACCAAATTTCTCCGCAACTGTGAGATCTCTCTCTTTAATCATGTTTTTGTTCTAAATGCTTCTCATCAGAAATCACAAATCAGAAATTATTTATTTGTTTTTTATTATACTTATTATTTATTATTTATTATTTGATATTTTTTTAATTTTCACTACAATTTACCTGATGCTTGGATCAATTTCGTTGCATGTTCATGAGCAATGTAAAATCTGTGATGTGCTTTTTATCCGCCCGGCGGATCCAGGGCTTACCAAAGAAACACCAAAACTCTGGCTAAGAATAACTCTTTATTCGCAGTACTTTTACTTAATGATAATACAATGTTTTTATTTTAATCCTAAAAACAAAATAGTTGTGCACTGCGAAGACAGTAGTGGACATATAAAATGTTTAGTAGCCATGAAAGTGTGCCAAACGGTGGCGTTTTGTTACAAATCTGAGATCTGAAAAAGATTTCTGATGGTCCCAAGGGAAAGCGGCATTAGTATCGCGGTTTCAGAAATTTCCCAGGGATATTTCAGAATTTGCAAGTAGGTCAACTTTTGAATTTCAAATGAAGATATAGTTACCAACCGCCAACATTCAAACAAATATTTGGATCAGCCGCCGAAAGATTGCGACACACGTATGATATGACAGCACTAGTTTTAGTATGTATACTCGCTCCTAACTCTTGTAAATAACATTCCAGGCACAAAATTCATCTCATAACATTGCAAAACGCGAATACCTATCCACAAATAAAATTTTCTTAGTAGCTCTATCGTATAATTTACTAAGCAAATTTCGTTCCTAAAATTAATTGAGAACTAACGTACTGGAGTCGCTTGCTCCCTTAACGCTCAGTAAAGGGGTGATTAGATTCGGTTTCGAATCTATCACCCTTAAAGTTTACAAAAAAGATGAGCTTGATTCAGGCAACATGCCTCCCTACCCTACGGGTTCAGAACCTGGAGCCTCAGACCCTGGAGCATTGGTTTCATTTCCATCACTGGATGACGATGCCTCCAGCACAATCACTCCTACCATGGATCACGAACTTTCGGACATGGACATGGACGATTTCAACAAAATTCTTCTGAGCGAGGATGAACTTCTTGGTTCATCTTCAGAAGCGGAAGAACTTAACAACACCGTGGTGGAGGTCTCTCCGCCTGATTGTAGCAAGAATGCTGCAGTTAGTGCAGATTAACCTCCATCACTCCATAGAGGCTTCGGCCGCCCTCATCCTCCGCCTATCAAAGAGCAGAGAAGACATAGTCTTGATACAGGAACCATGGTTTGACAACAGCGTGGTTCGTGGACTCGAGACTCCTGGATACGAAAAGCTGTATGTGACTGATAAAGGTAGACCCAGATCATGTATACTAGCGAAACGTAGCCTTAAATTACTTTTACTCCCTATTTTCAGTGATCTAGATGTAACTGTTGCTAAACTAGTGACTCCGAAAGGCGCATACTGGATAGCATCGGCATATCTGGCCTATGACTACACGGGCCCTCTTCCTGGGGAAAAACTAGAGAGAGTGATCGCGGAAGCAGAGAGGACCAAAACCAACCTCATAATCGGGTGTGATCATGGTTGCCACTTGCAAACAAAATTAGCAACCAAAAATGAAAAAAAAAGTTACCAGACTAAGCAAAAAGTTACCAAAAATCTGGAAAAATGATAAAACACGAAAACATCGTACATATCGTCTTGAGCCAGTATGAATAAGACTTTTTGGTATCGTTTAATTTTTCTCTGATTTACGAACTTATTATAAAAAAATGTCATGGCAATGGAAAAATTAACCTATGTTTAAGCCTAGTATGCACTTTATGCAGAACACGTAAAGCCTCTCAAGTGGAATCCAATTTTTCGCCCTCCACCAGTTGTCAAACTTAAGCGCACTTGTATTAGTAAATTTGAGAAAATATCTAGATTCGCAAAAGTGCTCTGAAATCTGAAAAAGATTGCTCGTTTTTTGTGCCAAACGAACATAAAAAATGCTCTGAGAACAAAAAAAGTGCTCTGAGAGCGCCCAATCGAATACCACATTACTGATGTACTAGGAATACTTTTAAACGTTAAACGTAGTGGGCAGAAAAAGTAAGGCAGCATTTACATGTGATGATATCGAGTTCGTCTTTTTGGTGCTCCTGTTCAAAAAGTTACCAAAGCCAGATAAAAATTACCAAATTACCAAAAATCATGAACTAAAAAAAAAATTACCAGATTTGGTAATTTATTACCAAAGTGGCAACCGTGGGTGTGATGCTAATGCTCACCACTCGGTATGGGGTAGTACTGACATCAATGATAGAGGTGAGTTACTTTTTGATTACATTTTAAAAACAAACCTTATCATAAGCAATGTAGGAACCGAACCTACTTTTATAACAAAAAACCGACAAGAAGTTTTAGACATCACCCTTGTCTCCGATACTGTTAATCAACTGATTACCAACTGGAAAGTATCAGCTGAGCACTCCTTTTCAGATCATCGATATATTCAATTCAATTTAGCCGATGACTCTCCTTGCCAACTTCCTTTCAGAAATTTCAGGAAAACAGATTGGCTCAAATATAGGGAGACTCTGAAACAATCAATTACCCCATAGAGCTCTCAAGTACCCCCTGTAATGCCAATGAGCTTGATCTTAAAGTCAAGAATCTTACGTTGGCTTTAAACAAGGCAATGTCCTCCTCGTGTCCCCTTATTCTTCCAAGAGGGAAGAAGAAACCACATTGGTGGTCCTCGGAGTTGAGACTTAGTAAATCAAATTGCAGAAAACTTTTCAATCGTGCCAAAGACACAAGAAAAGCGACTGATTGGGACTCCTACAAAGAAACCCTTAAATTATATAAGAAAGATTTAAGAAAAGCCAAACGAGTATCTTGGAGAATCTTCTGTGGTAAGATAGAAGAATCCTCTGAAGCATCAAGGCTAAGAAAGATACTCTCGACAAACCCAACTATGTCAAGCTGTCTGAAAAAGACAGATGGCTCTTGGACGACTTCTAGCGAAGAATCGCTTAATCTGCTGCTCGACACCCATTTCCCAGGCAGCTGTAAAGGTATTGCCCAAACAGATCCAAACAGATCAAACTTGCAATGTACCAACTTACAAGGTCTGATCACTAGAGAAAAAGTGCTTTGGGCGCTGCATAGCTTCAAACCATACAAATCTTCGGGACCAGATGGCATAACACCGGCCGAGCTTCAAAGAACATCGGATATCATTCTGCCAACGCTAATGACAATCCTGAGAAGCTGTCTAGATCTGGTGTACATCCCATTGCTATGGAGAGAGGTTAAAGTAGTGTTCATACCCAAAGCAGGTAAATGCTCTCACGTGAGTCCGAAAGATCTCAGACCTATTAGTCTTTCATCATTTCTCCTAAAAACTTTGGAGCGACTGATTGAAATCCATTTACGCAATAGCATTGACAAAAATCGACTGTCAACAGCTCAACATGCTTACTCTAAGGGCAAATCAGTATAGAAACGGCCCTACACACGCTAACGCGCTCCATAGAAGATTCCCTTCGTCATAAGGAGTATACAATAGAGGGCGCCTTCAACAACGTCGACTCATCTGCAATCGCTGGTGCTCTGGCAGCTCTGAACGTTGACGTCTCACTTGGCAAGCTGATCAATTTGATGCTTAATAGCCGAATTATCAACTCAAGTCTAGGTGAGATATCTTCCAGAAGATCTGTCAGTAGAGGAACACCACAAGGTGGTGTCCTGTCTCCCCTTCTCTGGAATTTAGTGGTGAATCAACTGCTGATATCCCTGGAAGCGGAAGGCTACAATGTGATTGCCTATGCGGACGACGTTGCTATTGCCGTCTCGGGAAAGTACCTTAACACTTTAAAAGAACTTCTACAACACGCTCTCAACAAGCTAATAAAATGGACAAACAGTTGTGGGTTAGGTGTAAACCCTCACAAAACTGAACTTGTCCTCTTCTCTAGGAAATATAAGATTCCACACATTGACCCTCCATCTATAAATGGCACTAGCTTGACGTTCTCAAATGAAGCCAAATACTTAGGCCTTATTTTTGATAGAAAGTTAACCTGGAAGCCTAACATCCAAGAAAGAGTTAAGAAGGCCACTGTGGCACTTTTCTCTTGCAAAAAAGCCATAGGGAACAAATGGGGTTTACAGCCCCGCGTCACTCACTGGCTTTATGTCTCGGTCATAAGACCTATACTCACGTACGGTGTGGTTGTCTGGTGGACTGCCTTAGAAAAAGCGATTAATCGCGATAAATTAAGCAAAGTCCAAAGAACGGCTTGCTTGTGCATCGGCGGAGCTCTTAGCAGCACCCCCTCCGCTGCACTTGACATCCTGTTTCATCTGACACCCATTGACATCTTCAGCAGGCAAACGGCAGCTTCGGCAGCCGTACGCCTCAAAGCTATTTCACAATGGACAAGCAAAACAACTGGCCATGCCGCTATCCTCAACAACATTAGGAACCTTCCAGTAAACATCGACTACACCACACCAGAACTACAATTTGATAAAAACTTCCAGGTCTCCATTCCTACTAGATCATTCTGGGAGGAGGAAGCATCCGTGGATGATGAATCGATCCACTTCTACACAGATGGTTCGAAAACTGTGGACGGTGTTGGTGGCGGTGTCTTCTCTAATAGACTTAATCTTAGTCTCTCCTTCCGTCTTCCTGATCACTGTAGCGTTTTTCAGGCGGAAATAATGGCGATAAAAGAGGTCTTATCTTGGCTAAGGGAAAACGTGATATCTGCTAAAGATATCCGTATCTTCTCTGATAGCCAAGCCGCTATCAAGTGCCTGGAATCAGTTTCCACGAATTCCATAACAGCCCAAGACTGCCGTTCGTCTCTCATGGAGATGGCGGAGCAGTTCAACATTCACCTTTGTTGAGTGCCGGGGCATAGGGACATTCCAGGTAACTGCAGGGCTGATGAACTCGCCAAACACGGAACTACGATACCTCTGCTCCCAATTAAGGATTCCTTAGGTATTCCACTCGCTACTTGCAAACTCAAAATAAAGCTGGACGCTATCGAAAGAACAAATCTTAGGTGGTCAACCGGCTCGACTTGTCTAGTGACAAAGCAGATCTGGCCAAAGCTGGATCTAAAGCGTTCTAGGCATCTGATCTCCCTCGATAGGAAGCATATTAGTGCTACAATAGGTGTCATCACGGGACACTGTCTTATCGGCAGGCATGCAAAAAGGCTTGGCGTATTCTCTAATGATTTTTGCAGAAGCTGTTTTGACGAGGAGGAGGAGGAGACTGTTCTCCATCTTCTCTGTACTTGTCCGGCTCTCTCACAGAGACGAAAACTCCACTTTGGAGCTTTCTACCTTAGTGATCTGAATGATCTAAAAAACATAGACATCCGAAATCTACTACGCTTCATCAGAAGCTCCGATTGGTTCAACGAGTAGGAGGAATGAATTATAGATTCACGTGGTATCACAAGGGACCTTATAATGGTCTAAGTGTGTCGACTAACCTAACCAGTTAGCCGACAGCCATTTCAACCTAGCCTAACCTAACCTAACGTACTGAATAAAAGTAATTTAAAAAAAAGAAACGGCCTGCTCCTCACATAAGTCGTAGATTGATCCAATTCATATTCAATCAACGTCCCTATATAGCGAACAGAAGCCAATGACAGCTAAAAATTGTTCAACATGCTTTCTGTCAGTCATCTCATCATTAGTCAAAGCATTTAAATGCCGGATTGAGAAATGTCAAAAATATTCACTGCGTGGGATGTAGCTATGAAGTGCAATGTGTACATATTTCCTTTTTCACAGTACCCCAAATGCTACCAAATTCGTTTCGATTCATATCACGACCTACCTATCCCGATTTCATTACATGCCTATACCCACTCTCGGCAGATGTCCTTTTGTACAAAATGCAACACGCGCATCCTGAACATTTCACATTCATATGAATAGCAAATCCCATTATCGGGATTCTTGGATCATTAAAAATACAACAATAGTGAAGAATCCCGAATAAGGACAAAGCCACAGTTCAAGATTATGAAAATATTAGCATGACACTGTGATCAAAAGCAGGTCTTCCAAAAAAAAGCAGATAAAAATAATCATAATAATAACAATAATGCATGAAAAAATGATAAACAGGATACTTTCTTCAGGATACCATTCCCCCCTGTTGCATTTGCATTGTTTTGCGTTTCTCCTTCTGGGCCAATGCGTAAAGGTGAAAGACCTCCAAGGCCTCTACGAAAACAACACAAATATATGCACACCAAGCTCGCACACCTTCGAAAGGATAAAAACATTTCTTTTCCCCGCTGATGCATATCCTCTTCACGGTTAACTGCCATTTGGGTTGATTGCGCAATCCCCAGATGGGATAGCCAAGGACAGACCACATCAAAAGTGCAAGTAAAGGATTTTTTTTTTTTTTTTGATAGAGATTGTGTTGTGATAACAGGATTTACTGGTCGACCGTCCGATAAAAGGACTATTTTGCATAATTTTCCTCGTTTTTAAATAATTTCTTCTTTTCGGTTGTGAGGGTATACCTAACGACAAAATGATTTCTCAGAGTCTGCATGGTGGCAGGCAGATGTATTTAAAGGAGTCGACTATCCAAAAAAGCAGTTACATAGTCCTGATTCGTTTGAACAAAAAGGATTTGCTTAGATGAATATGAGCTAATTGTCATTTTGCATTTGTACTCAATATTTGTATGTTCCGTTCATGTCCAGTTGACCTAGTGATCTATGCAGATGATTTATGTTTCTTTAGAAAATGATTTAGTCCTGGTTCGTACTTAAAAGCGAACAATGATTTGTATGCAACGTGAGTTAACGTTGTAAGTGCCATTTATGTTACAAATTCGTAGAAAACGAATACCTAAATGCAAGTGGCTGTCTAATTCTCAATCTCTTTGGATATGTGACTAAATTTTAACACAGGTTGGGTTAGGTTGGGTTATATACCGCAATATGGCCAAAATTCTTACTTAAGTCCGGCTGTTGTTAGTTCATACAATTAATTTTTCATTGTTCAATGTTCAGCAAACCAACTTGACTCATTGGTTGTGGTGTTATGGCTATGGTCCCCAATCGTTAACTCCTCACAACATTTTTTGAAGTAAGGCAAAAACCAACAACCTAAGAGTATAACAACTTTTATATAGGATAACGACTGTAGCAAAGCAAGTTGTTGAAAAAAAAAGGAACGGATTTATTTATTTATTTATTTCATCTTATAAGTACAACTTATTTTAGATAACTTGGCAATAATTTATACAAGAATTTTTACAAATTATAATTTACTTGAAACTACAGATTTACAATGTTCCCTACTCATATTGAAATCTATTAGGTTTTTGAATTTATTGTAATTTACGCAAGCCATAGTGATAGGATCATTAAGACCATAATAAGTTCTGTCTCTTGGTGGCATAAAGAAAAATTATCCCTAGGACGAAGAACACGAGAAGGAGCATATACATTAAATAAAGACAACAAAAACGAACAATCAATGCGGCCAGTTAAGACGTCATTAGCAAACATTGTGGAATAATATATCCTTCTTTTAGAAAGAGGTTTCAAATTTATTAAGGAACATCTATCTTCGTAGGCTGGACGATTATTACTCCAGTCGAATTTTCTTAGAGCATACCTAGTAAACCTTCTTTGAATTTTCTCTATGCGCGATTCAGCATTGCGGTAAAAAGGATTCCAAACAACACCGCAGTATTCTAATATCGAACGAGTCAAGGTATTATAGAGAGTTTTGAGCGTATATATGGATCATTAAAATCTTTAGAGTTTTGAAAAATGAAACCCAGCATTTGATTAGCTCTGCCAACTATGTAGTCAATATGCGATGAGAAGTTTAGTTCAGTGTCAAAAATTACTCCAAGTCTTTCTGGTCTGAAACTCTATTCAGTGTAGTGTTTTGTATTCTATAATTAAAAAATATAAGTAACTTTTTTCTACTAAAAGTAAGAACCGAACATTTCCCAATATTAAAATAAAGGCCATTAAGAACACACCAGTCATTTAAACGGTTTAAATCATTTTGTAACGCTAGGACATCTGACATACAGATTAATGTCTTGTAGATTTTTAGATCATCTGCGTACAAAAGACATTTTGAGCTTGATACGAAAGAGGGTAAGTCATTGATAAAAAGCAGAAATAGAAGAGAACCAATATGACTTCCTTGGGGAACACCTGACAAATTTCGAATTTCATACGAAAACGCGGATCCAATTTTAACAAATTGTTTGCGATTGGTCAAATAATTGCCAATCCATTTTAAAATATTAGAATGAATTCCGAAAAGTTCAAGTTTATTTAAAAGAACATTGTGCTGAACGCGATCAAAGGCTTTTGAAAAATCAGTATATACACAATCTACTTGAAGACGTTTTTCAATATTTTCAAGACAGTACTTGGTAAAAATAACCAAGTTTGTAGCGGTTGATCTACCACTTACAAACCCGTGCTGAAATTCAGAAATATAGTTGCGAACAACTGAGTACAACCTTTTTTTAACAACTGCCTCGAATACTTTAGGAAACAGTTGCAGCTTTGCTATGGGTCTATAATTCTCGATACATCTCTTAGAACCCGATTTGAAAATTGGAGTTATGAGCGAATATTTCCAACAGCCAGTAGATAAGGATAGATTAAATAACTATAATCCTTTGTGGATCAACTAGGCTATATTTGCAATTTTTAAACAATAATGGTGGATAGTTATCTGGTGCTACGCTGACACTCGAATCCAGTAATGACAATTCCGAGAGGATTTCATCATTTGTTAAGGAAATAAAACCTAGGTCAATTATATGCTCAGATTGACCCGAGAAATTGCAATTAATTTGCTCACTAACAAAATTCGACTGGAAAAATTCAGCAAACATGTTACAAATTACGTTTACATTACTACTAGAAATTTCGTTCAGCGACATACAAGAAGGTATTCCTAAAGATTTCCGTTTAGTGTTTACAAACGACCAGAAAGCTTTAGAATCACGTCTTATATTAGTCTCAATTGCTGTAACATAGTTCTTATAAACGAATTTCTTTAAAAAATCGTATTCTTTTTTCAAACGCAAAAACTCATGACGCAGAGATGGGTCGTTTTTACTTTGTCTACATATCTTATACGTATAGTTTTTCAATTAAGATAAACTCCTATTAGACCATGCAGGTTTATTAGAACTTTTTACATGTTTAGTTGGTACGAACATAGAAATCGCGCGTTCAAGTATTTTTCTAAAGTGCAAGAATGCATTATTTAAATTACTGGAATCAATGATATTTGCCCATTCAACACCATTAAGAAAATTATTCATTGCATTATAATCTGCTTTTGAAAAATTCTGTGGTAGTTTTGTGGTAATTTTGTAGGCTCTTTTTAAATCAGTGATTCGATTGGCCAATGTCTTTCTAATTCCGAGATATCGAACTTCGATCTTATTCCATATCCACCAAAATCAACAGTTTGTAGAATTGTTTTGTGGTAAAGGGTTTTCCAATAAGATGTGTTATTGTGAATGACCCTCTATTTCGGTAGCTGTCACTTTTGAACTTTATTCTTTGACAAGTAGAACCTACGCCTTTACTAAAAATGGAACGATACACGCTTCAGCAACGCATTGAAATTATTAAAATTCACTACAAAAATGGTGCAAATCTTGCAGTCACAGTTCGCAAAACTAAAGCATTTTTTGGTCGTCGTGAAGCACCTTGTCGGACCGCAATACAAAAAAAAAAAATTAGGTTTGTTCAACAGTTACGGTGAATAGATTGCGCTATCGAGAGATGATTAATGATTTTTTATGGTCGGAGTTGGATGGTATTGATCTGGACAACGTTTACTTTCAACAAGAAGGCGGTACGTGCCACACAAGCAGCGAAACCATTGATCTTTTACGGGAAACGTTTCCGGACCGTGTTATCTCTCGAAGAGGTGATCAGAATTGGCCACCGAGATCTTGTGATTTACCACCTTGCGACTTTTCCATTTGGGGCCACGTGAAAGATAAGATCCACGCCAACAGCCCAGCGTCGATTCAAGACCTCAAATATAAAATTCGTGAGGCTATCGAGGACAAAGGGCAGCCAATTTGCGATTTGGTTATGGAAAATTTCATGAAAAGGATATGGTCCTGTATGTGTGGTGGCCATTTGGCTGATGTTGTATTTCATTATTAACGGCATACCTTCAATCTTGAACAATTTTATCGGTAGTTGTCAATTTTTCTATCAATCGCAATTTCGGTGTTGATAAGGACGACTCTTAAAAGAAAATGTTGAACATCAACGTTTTTAATTGTTAATGTTGTTATTTATTGAGGGCTAGATATATATATAGATATTTCTCCCTATGTGTAATGAATTTTATCAAATTTGGGCACATGTAATTTTCCATAACGCGTTTAGCAGTTCACTTAGAATAAGGGACACTGTTGTTGCTGTTGACTGCGCAAGACCAAGCAGAGCTGCAATTAGTCAGTTTAAATTTGGGTCCAATATCTTCCAAAAAATAAACGAATGCACCTCAAAAGCATTCCATGGAAATGAAATTAGCTACCTTCGGTTTTCCAGTTCCAAGGGATTAGATGTATCTCGCAGCCAATTCCGCATACTCTGTCTCGTCTTCGTCATCATCAAAAAATAATTCCACCGATGACGTGATTTTTAATAAATTTCGCACATTTAACACTCGTAATTATTGTTTAATTAAATTGTTTGCAAAAATCGTAACAATCACTCTTCAAATCAAAAATATTTTAGAACTGTCAAAATTGAGTTTTCATTCACAAAAACATTATTTTTGGCGTTATGTTCACAATAGGTTATATATTTATCAATCGTTTTTCGCAATACCAATATCAATTTTAATTGATAAATTTGTCAATCGTCAACCGATTGATAGTTGATGTTCGCAATAGGGCTGATAATTTTTCACAATATTTTCGGGAGAATTGTTTTGTTTTACATGCATACAGTGCTGCCACAAGCGAAAAAATTTGCGTAGCATATTTATGTAGCAAAACTTAATTTGCGTAGCAAAACTCAAAAGTCCAAAATATCATTTTTGATTCCAGTCAAATTCACACACAAAACATCGGAAGAAATGGGTACTTGTTGGGTATGGTAGAAAAGAATCTAAGTTGGTGTGGGAAGGAACGTGGAAGTAAGAATTGAATATACTTTCGTTTATTTTATTTTATTTCAAGAAAAATTCCAAGATTTATTTGACATTTCGTGCTTTAAAAAAAGTAGCAAAGTAGACATTTTTAGGGAGAGTGCGTAGCAAATTGGAAATCGCGTAGCGCTGCATGCATATCACTTCGACAAGAGATAAGAAAATCTATGGATTTGGGACACTGTCAGTAACAGCCAATTATCGCAAGTGCTGGTTAAAGAGTTATTTTTGACTGGAATAGATTAATGTCGGTGGTCTCAGTTGTCAATGATTGCAAGTAGTGTTCGTGATAGATCGATATCTTTATATGTGTATATTTGGATATGTAAGAATTCGGAAATTTGATTTTGAAAGTGCATTAGCAGTCTTAAGCTGAATACCCCGATGGACGTGTGTGCGGGTGCAAATGAAGTGGGATTTTCTGATTGTGTAAACTCCAAGTGGTTAGAATTATTTTAATACCATGTTCCCACCAACGTGATTTAGCCAAAGTAATTTATAAATCACGAAACGCGTCCCCACCGAACTTTAAGTGATTTAGTGTGACATTTACGCCAACTTTGTCATATCAGTGATGGGCCTTCTAACACTTAAGTGGTATTTCCACCACTTCTTACACTTTCGGAAATTTTACCAACCTGAACTCGAAATCTACCACCTTTTAACAAAGCTATTCGCTCAGAATGTAGTCGCAGTAGCTTAGTGGTTAGTGTGTTGGACTGCTATGCGGGGGTCCCAGGTTCGAATCCCGCAAAAACCCAAATTCCAACTTATGTTTTTTTTCCACTGCGCGACCTCTCGCGAACGTCTGACAAACATCCGAGAGTATAAATGTCTTGAAAGAGCTTCTGTAGATCCCTTCCATTCGTTCCAAAAATGAAAAACTCACACAAAACGAATGGTTGTGAGAAGCTAGGCCTAGGGTCCCTCCGGACCTGTTGCGCCAACTATTTTTTTTTTTTTTTAGTTAGTTCTTTCCACCTGTTATTGGTTCTCATACGTTCTCTGAGATTACAGAGTGGAGGCTAGTCGACTAGTCGACTAAAGTTTGACAGGTCATCGCTGTCTAAGTTGGTAGGGGCTCATAACTTTCTAAGAAACCAAACGATGAAACAAAGATGACGATATATGACTATGTATGTAGAGGCTGCGGGGACGAAGAGATTCATGAGGACACCCCTCACTTCCTCTGTCACTGCCCGAGCCTCTGTCACTCGAGGAATAAGAAAGAAAAAAAAAGAATGTTTGGAAACTATTACTTCCATGAATTAGGAAAACTTTCTGATGTTACACTTTCTGATCTTTACAGGTTCTTGAGGACATCAGGATGGCTGGACGACGTCGGGTAAATAAATGAAGGAGAGACATGTGCTAAACATCTACAGCACCAACGATCAACCCCCAAAAAAGTGCATCACAATGGGTCCACAAGAACCTAAGTATGGTATAGTAGGGTCTACCCTGCTCTACCAACCCGTTAACCTAACCTAACCTAACATCAGAGTTTTCGGTGATCCGAATTGAAAATTAAGGACGCAACAATTTTGAGAGTATCAATTTTAATCTATAAGTGTTTGTTTTTTAGTCTAAATCGTTATTGCCGTTTGCAGTTTAACTAAAGAACTAAATTTAAAAAAAAAAATACTTTTTTCAAAAATCCATTGTACGATAATATAGAGAAAAACTGAGTTTGCTTTAATTAAGAAAAGACCATATTACGTTAGAAATTATTTTTGTTACAATCGAGTGAACAAATTTCCACGAACTGTAACCTCCCAAACTCCACATCCGGAGTTTAAAGGAAATCCGGATAGCTATTTATGCTGCAGGCCTCGGGACATAAGGACAGACAGACGGATAGAGGGACAGAATTTTGCGACCCACATTTTTTAATTTCGACTTTAAATTTACGAAAGCTCACAATTGCGAAATTTGTATGGAAAATATACCCACTGTGAACTACAAAAATTTAGAGTCGGAACTAAAAAGGCTTGTATATGATCCGGGCGAGAGAGTATTTTCGTTCAAAAATCGTGTAGGTCCACGTAAGCTGAGCGTCTATTTTGAATAGTTATTGGTTTAGGCGAACTCTTCAAGAATGTTACCGCTCGGGGTATTATGGTGAATCCCCATTATCGTTATGACTGATAAGCTTTATCTGTTATCGGAGTTAATACATCTCAGTGCATATACAGATCTGCGGCTTTAGACTCTATTCAGTTTATTAAGGGAGAACTTTACTGCTTAAGTGCATTCATATTGTGCATTTAACACTTGATATCAAAAATCGTTTACATTCCTTTAGAACCTGCTGTGATACCAGGAGTCAATGCACGGCGTCTCCCAATTCCCAGTGTTTTTCGTTAATTTTAAGGCGTGTACCAGGCGTGTACCTTCAGTGGACTTACGTTGACTCAGTGTTGTCAGTTTCGGCGTTTTTTAAAATTCGATTTTATTTGTATTTTGTTATAATATCCTTTTTGGTATTCTTAAAATGAGTGTGTTATTTTAAAATGCTGGCTGGAAATGTGAAATGCACTGTGAAATCCTGCCTACCGACGACGAGAACGTTCCTTGGATATTTAAAGGATGTCTCTCAGATTATCCAATTTACTAACCACTCATGTGAGCCACATGAATAATGACATAAAACATAATATATCCCCTGGCATAGCTAGGATTCTAAACCTGTAAATGCCATCTAAGTTCCTCACAACACTCAACCGAAGCACGTGTAAAGGATAATGAAACACACCTAATTGTGCGTATGCAAATCGAATATCTATGTTCGCTGATCTCAGGCGAACAGAAGCATGCCAAACCAATTGCTGGAATGTCTTCACAATGTTCAACGCTGTTGAAGTGCAAATTGGAACTTGGTTGCAGATGAGCCCCTTGCTACGATTCGTTCAGGTTCAGGCCAATGTCATGTGGCATCATCCACCGTCACAATTTTATCAAGCGCACATCACCGGAAATATTGCTTGTGCGAACCGCATGCGATCAGAGCCAGCAGAAGGTAATACTGCAGCGGACACGCGAAACCTGCACACAGAATTATTGTCATCAAGATCGGGGGCACAACCACACACACACACTCACAGCAATATTAAGATGGAGGCTGTTTTGGGGCCATGCGATCGGACAATTCGCATGCCATAAAGTCGCTGACATCTCGCAATCAAATCCGCACACTATATATACACAGCCAGTCATATAGTCGAACGTTTGCCGCGAAATATCTGTTTGGAGCATCCGCCGGCTGGCCAGTGGGTGATGTGTGCTCCCTGGTATGGCGTATGGATCGCCTTTCATTTGATGCCTCAAAACGACCGTCATGCAAGGAGTAATTCACGCGAATAAAACTATCTATCGGCTATACGGGGTGGCAGGGAGACGCAGGTGGCAGACTGCGGAGGGACCGCAGGAATTGTGTTTAATTCCAAATGAGCTCATTCGCATTTTTGCGGTACCTATGGTGGAGTTGTTGTTGTTGCTGTGTGTCTCAGTTTTCATCTTTCAAAACGTAAATTACGAGGCGGTATTTATCGCGAGAAGGATTTCGGGATATGATTAGGCGCACGTAAGCGAGCGTATACTGCCCTTTGGCCAATTATATGCATGTTGGAGTCTGAGATGTGCGCCTGTGTGTGTGTACATGCCGGGATACAAGTTTTAATATGCAACACGAAGGAGTTGCCAACTAGAGATGGTAACTGGGCAAATTAAATTGGTGTGCTGAGGTTCGGAGAACACCATTTCTGGGGGAAGCGTACTTTTGATTAGAAAGCGATGTCCCGGTTTCACAAAAGACTGAGAGAGCCTTCCCTCTTTTAAAAAGGCGAAGAATGAGGTGATCGCTGAAGGAGCGGGACGGTCTCGAACTGGGTCCGACGGTACATTTGTCTTTCAGTGATGTTCAACAATCGATAGAGAATCGCAGTTTTTCTGTAGAACTGGACTGGACCTTTAAGCTTTTTGTTGATATCCAGTCCAGTACTAATTGCTGGCGGTGGAAGATTGCCGCGTATCTCTTAACGAGATAGCTGGACAGTACAACCTTACCCTTTGCTGGGTTCCGGGACACTGTGACATCCCAGGGAACTGTGCAGCTATGACGAACTTGCAAGATTAGGCTCCTCCGATGTTGATAGCGTTAGTCTGTACAACGTACAGGCACCGCTATCGTACGCTAAACAAATCATTAAATCGGACGCAACAAGAATTGCAAACCATAGATGGAAACATCTGGGATATTGCGACGTTGCCAAGCTTACCTGGCCGACCCTGGATACTAAAAGATCCAAGGAGCTTCTGCGACTAAACAGAACTAGCATCTCGCTGGTTGCTAATGTCATTACCGGTCATTGTATTCTGGGCAGACACGCGCAAAGACTTGGATTGCCATACAATGACTTTTGCAGAAGCTGCAGGGATGAGGAAGAGGATGAGTCCGTCACTCACCTTCTCTGCAGCTGCCCAGCTCTATCCAATCTAAGGATGGCGTACTTAGGAAACTACTTCCTCAATGATCTTAGTGATCTATGCGACACAAGCGCTGCTAACATTCTTAGCTTTATCAATGGAAGCAAATGGTTCACATGAGTAACCAGATAAGGAACCCCTAAACACCAGTGGTACGCACAATGGGCCGATTAACGGCCTAAGTGTTTCTCTCATCGAGAGCCACTTTAACATAACATAACATAACAATTGCTGCTGACTTCGAGGTAGTAAAAGCACCACCATAACAGCTTTGTTTGTTCATTTTATATTACATCGATATCGTCAACAAGCCCAGGATATTGCGTGGATTTTTAAAACATTTTCTGCCCTACCTTTGAAGCACAATATCGAAAGAACCACATGCAATAGTGCGTCACTTACCCTTACCCTTCGTATTGTCGAAGGATTAAGCAGATTCATCCTGTTAAGGCCTATTAGTTTCGCAGGAAATTATTTTTCTCTTTTCACAACCTCATATGAACAATGAACAGGGACACATTATTTTGTAGGAGAAGTGCATTTCGACAACTTGTACAAAATTGTGTAACACAAAACGACAAGTCCGTGAACAATGCGAATATTGCCGCGCTGAAAAATGGGAAATTATATAGTTTTCGCTTGTAGAACTGTGGTTCAATGATGACAGGTGCTTTAGATATTGTAAAAAGCTGACAAGTGCATTTTTAATATAGATAATACCTTTGGAAAAGCAGAATACAAATACAGAAATAAAATCGTATATATAAAAATCTCGTGTCATGTAGTTTGTAGTTGTACTCCTCCAAAACGGCTGGAGCGATTTTTATGACATTTGTTGTGTATATTTGGTAGGTACGATAATCGGTGGTAAAGTATAATTCATACCGCTAGGTGATTAAGTGTCCATATCCCCCATATTTTTGCTTTTTATTTTTGACGAAAATGTTTATTTTTTTGCAATTTTTAGAGTTTGGCATCAACAAATATATATAACCCTAAATCTTTACCTCCCCAACCCACTATTTTTTAGTCGCGATTTTAGAATTTTATATCATTCAAATCAGAGGGCGATGCCTGAAAATTAAATTGTTTATGGAAAGGCGAAAGCATCGATTCCAAGGAATGACAAACATTTCGGAATTATTGACAATCTATAATTTAAAATAAAAACGCGTTTTTGCAAAAAGAAAGAGCCGATCATATGGAGGTAAGTTGTGTAGTGAGAGCCACCTGTCGTGCAAATGATGATAAGGATTAACGAAACCCTATTTGACTCCAAGACCGATGGACACGTTCACCACCTTCCAATTTAAATCGAGCTGTGTTTTGTTATGCTCCCGCACTCGCATACAGTTTGGTGTGTTAATATTGGGCCATTGAATGACGTCTGTCAGTATTGCAATGCATTCTCCGCAATATGACAGCTGTCATTTTCATTTCGTCATTCCAATTGAATTGGACCGACTTGCTATTGCGTGCGGTCAGACATGTATCGACATTGTGAAGAATGAGGTTAACCAACTGCATTTGATTTCGTTTCGGCACAATTTGAAATTGAAAGTCGGCTCAGTTATAAGTTTGTTGCGCAACCTTAATGCACCGAAACTTAGTAACAGAAAGCGTTTGATTGTGAAGAATCAAATGGCTTCGAAGTGACGATTTTAAGGGGAAAATTTAAGGGCAAAGATGTTAAGTTTCTTCCTTTATTTTCGTAGTAAGAATAGAAAAGACTGTCAAAATGGCTGGGGATGAATTCTCTTTCAGAGAGGGACACTTACGAAAAAGTTAGGAAACGCTTTTGTAGTAATCTAGTAATGTAGTAATATGCAAAATGACAAACATACATATTTCAAATTTTCAAAAAAGTGGTGAGAAAAGTCGTTAAAATGTCTGATAAACTCGAAGAGTTGGCTTATTTTAATTTATGTAGGAAAAGGTCCAGCCGACATGTGAAGTTCCGACCCCGTTACCTGAAGATGGGAAAATGTACATAGACAACAGGCCATCCTAATGTAAATTTTTTCTTTGTCAGTAGTCGAGTTCGAAAAGTCGCCAAGTTAAGTTAAGTCCGTCAAGTCACACTTAAAAAACCATTCAAATTCTTTTTCCGTGTAAACTTATTTCCTTTTTTTTTTCAATTTAAAATATTAATAATTATTATTATGAATTTATACTGGAATAAATACTATTGTGCATAATATCGAAGGACGCTGGTCTTATTATTTGAACTACATGGTGTCAGAAGTGGGATACGTCGCGTGTCGGGCGGTTTGTCGCGTTGAACATAATATAGAACAAAATAATAAAGAAAGAGTGAAAAGCAACAACAACACATTGTGAAGCTGCAATCGAAAGTGAAGTCCCCCATATAAGGAGCAAGTGTATGAAAAGTGTGAAAATTGAAGAAATGTGTTAAGTCAATGTGGAAAAGGAAGTAATCAGAAAATTCCAAATTAACGAAAATTGTTAACATACTACTGAACCTAAAAAGTGAATAAAGAAAAGTGGTGAAAAAAAAAAAAAAACTCAAGTGTTAAATGAATTCAGGCAAAGTCGGTAACTGTTAAATATATGGTGCCATCGTATGTGAAGAGTCAAGGAAACCGCAAGCAGAGACCAAGCGAACAAAGGCATTTGGTGAGCTCGTTCCATTTTATTTGCATGCTATTTACTTTATAAGTATATAATATTTACTTGTATGCATGACTAGTACAAGTATAATATAGCGACCCAATCGAGCAACAAGTTGCTAACATATCCGCTGAGATAAATTCCCGTTTAATCGATTTACATGGGAACCCACTAGCGCTTATCGCTTTAAGATTTTAAAATTAAATGAGTTTCCCGGGGAGTATCGAATCCTGGACCACGAAGCAACTACAAGAAGTTTTAAAGCAGCGTGGTTTGTCTTACCGATATAATCTAAAGTCGGACCTAGTAACGCGACTCCGCATTTCATTAGGCACCGAAAGTGAACATTCGGAATGGGTAATTGTGAGCCAGGAAGACCAGTCTGATACGTCATCACTCGACGGTTCCGATACGTCATCTGTGATATCATCCGCTTCGGCAACATCAAACATGTCGGTAAAGGAGGAGGCTATTCAGAACAACTACCAATTTAAGGACGTCGAGGAGTCATTGGAAAAGTTTGATGGCGAATCTAAAGACGTCGAATTATGGCTTTCAGATTTTGAAAGTGTTTCGCTAGTTTGTTGCTGGAATGAGGTACAAAAATTCCTATATGCGAGGCGATTATTATCAGGAGCAGGTAGATTAGCAGTTGAGTCAGAGTCGGGCATTTCCAGTTGGCAAAAGCTGAAGGAGTTCCTTACAAAAGAGTTTGGGACTAGGGGCACCGAGAATGTTCATAAATGGCTAGCAGATTCGAAAAGAAATATATCTGAATCATATTTAGAATATTATTACCGGCTAAAAAAAATTGCCACAAGGGGAAAGGTTGAGGATTCGCACTTGATAGGTTACATAATAGGTGGAATCCCAGACAGCGCTACTAACAAAAGCATACTTTATCAATCGCAAACCCTAGACCAGCTGAAAGTAAATTTAAAGGCATATGAGAAAATGAAGGAAGAACAGGAAAAGGAAAGAAAGAAATATGATAGATCGCAGCAAAGTACAAGCAATGTCAAAAAGCAGGACCATGTTACCCATAGGAGGCGGTGTACAAATTGTGGAGCCACGTCTCATACTCATGGTAACTGCCCCGATAAATCGAAGGGGATGAGGTGTTTTCACTGTAATGAGTTTGGTCACATCGCTCCGAAATGTCCCAAGAAAGCAAACGTCAGCGTCATAAGAGCAGAAGTGCCTGATTTTACAATCCAATTAGTCGTTGGTGGAGAAAATTGTCGCGGACTTATAGACACTGGTAGTGACATTTGTATCATAAGGGAAAATCTGAAAGATAAGCTAGGCCTATTCAGTTTTGAGGAGCCAGGCATCCCGGTGGTAGGATTTGCCCAAAATAGCAAGACAACTTTAGGCGCGGTAGCCATTGATGCAGTCATCGATTTTGAGTCTTATCATTTTTTGTGCCACGTAGTCCCGAACGATTGGCTAAGTACAGATATACTCATCGGCAAGAATTTTTTTGCAAATGCTTCACTGGTAATCGAAAACGGAAGACCTACCATTTCCAAAACTAGCAAAGATCGAACATTTTTAGCCCAGGTCAATGTCATAAATAGCGACTCGTATCCAGATAGTTTGGACAACATTTCTAATCGCGAGTTTAGGGAACAGATTTGGTCTATGGTGCAAACTTATCAGCCCAAGAAAGAAGCGGATTCTTTAGAGGTGGAAATGAAAATTAGCTTGGAGGACGAAACTCCAGTACATCAAAGGGCTAGGAGACTGGCGCCGTTGGAGAGAGAGGTGGTACAGAGACAAATTTCGGAATGGTTGGAAGAGGGTATTATTAGGGAGAGCACGTCATCTTATGCTAGTCCTATAGTTTTAGCCAAGAAGAAGGATGGAAGCAGCAGACTGTGCGTGGATTACAGGAAGTTGAACTCCCGAATAATTAAAGATAGGTTCCCATTACCTAATATTGAGGAAGTCCTCGAAAACCTACACAAGGCGAAGGTATTTACGACACTCGATCTGCGGAATGGATTTTTTCATGTTGGTATAGAAGAGTCGAGTAGAAAATATACTGCCTTCATTATACCGGACGGAAAATATGAATTCAATAGGGTTCCATTTGGATTGTGTAACTCGCCGTCAGTGTTCCAGCGATTCATAAATTCCATTTTTCGGAACATGATTCAAAAGGGCATTCTTCTCGTCTACATGGATGACCTTATTATCCCATCTGAAAATGAAATTGACAATATAGAGTCCATAAGAAAAGTTTTAAGCGTCTGTAGCCGACACGGCCTTTCGATAAAATGGAGCAAGTGCCAGTTTCTGACAAGAGTAGTGCAGTTCCTAGGGCACGTAGTACAAAATGGTACTATCCGACCTTCTGATGAAAAAATCTTAGCAGTGAGGAAATTTCCTGTACCAAAGAATGTACGAGATGTAATGAGCTTTTTGGGTCTCACCGGATTTTTCCGAAAATTCGTATCGAGATACGCCTTGTTAGCGAAACCACTTTCTGACTTGACAAGAAAGGAGGAGAAATTCACTTGGGAACAAAGGCAGGAACATTCTTTCCAAACTCTGAAAAAAAAGTTATGCGAAGAGCCGGTGCTGAGGCTTTTTGATCCATCACGCCCTACACAGTTGCATACAGATGCCAGCAAAGCAGGATATGGAGCGGTTCTGCTGCAAAAAGGAGATGATGATTGTTTTCACCCAGTATTCTTTCTTAGTTTCAAAACTTTACCCGCGGAGAGGAATTACTCAAGCTACGAATTGGAGGTGCTTGCTGTAGTACGAGCGCTAAAAAAGCTTCGCGTTTACCTGTTAGGGTTAAAGTTTGAAATTTTTACAGATTGTAAGGCTTTCCAGCTAACTATGGCCAAAAAGGAGCTGAACAGTAGAGTAGCAAATTGGGCGCTACAGTTGCAGGAATATAATTGCTCAGTGCATCATCGGTCGGGGCGGTCCATGCAACATGTGACGCACTTAGCCGTTACCCGAATGTTCTGGTGATCGAAGATGGTGTTACAGAGTCAATTAGGAAGGCACAAGCGAAAGACGATTTTTGCAAAGTTATTTTGCAAGTTCTACAAACATCGGAGCTCGAAGATTACGTGTTGCGGAACAACGCCATTTATAAATATGTAGAGGGGGAATACCGTATAGTAGTGCCGAAAGCAATTCAACGACAAGTTGTTCAAAAGGTGCATGAACAAGGTCATTTCAATAATCGCAAGGTCGAGGCGTTACTTCAACGAGACTACTATATACCCAAATTATCAAAGGTAGTGGAAGCGGTCTCCAATAGTTGTATAAGCTGCATTCTTACTACCAGGAAAGCTGGGAAAAAGGAGGGATTTCTAAGTCCAATCGATAAGATGGATATCCCTCTCCATACATTTCATCTGGACCACATAGGACCGTTACCATCGACTGCCAAGAGCTACAAATTTTTGTTAACGGTCGTTGACGCCTTCAGCAAATTCACCTGGATATATCCCGTGAAGAGCACCGGAACAGAGGAAGTTTTGAAGAAGCTGGAGGTTCAAGCGGATGTTTTTGGGAATCCGCACCGGATAATCACGGATAAAGGAGCTGCTTTTAACTCAAACCTATTCAAGGAGTACTGCGAAGCACGTAACATCTACCATCATCTAGTAACAACAGGGGTACCCAGAGGAAATGGACAGGTCGAACGTCTGAACAAAATCGTAATTGAAGTCATTTCGAAGCTCTCTGTGGAGGATCCTCTAAAATGGTATCAACATGTAAGTCGTACTCAACGAATCCTGAATTCTACAATCTCGCGGTCTACAAAAAGAACACCATTTACGCTGCTCACGGGTGTGCCAATGTTTAACACAGAGGATTTAAAATTGGCCGAGTTACTTGAAGAGGAGATTCGTCTAGACTTTGAACAGAACCGCCAAGAAATCAGACATCAAGCGAAGCTGGAGATTCTGAAGGTACAAGAGGAAAACAAGAAGGGATATAATCGTGGCAGAAAAGAGCCTATCAAATATAAAATCGGCGATCTCGTAGCCATACAACGGACGCAATTTGGGACAGGGCTTAAGCTATGCCCTAAGTTCCTAGGACCATATGCAATCTCAAAGGTAAAGCGCAATGACAGGTATGAAGTCCGTAAAGTGGGGGAGCATGAGGGCCCACATCATACATCGACATCAGCCGATTACATCAAGCCGTGGAAGATTTATAATTCTGATAGCGACGACGAGGACGAAGATGAATATGCTGAAGACTGCCGTTCGCCCGAGCCGGCCGAAGAGCAGAATGGCCGGGTGTAGGAAAAGGTCCAGCCGACATGTGAAGTTCCGACCCCGTTACCTGAAGATGGGAAAATGTACATAGACAACAGGCCATCCTAATGTAAATTTTTTCTTTGTCAGTAGTCGAGTTCGAAAAGTCGCCAAGTTAAGTTAAGTCCGTCAAGTCACACTTAAAAAACCATTCAAATTCTTTTTCCGTGTAAACTTATTTCCTTTTTTTTTTCAATTTAAAATATTAATAATTATTATTATGAATTTATACTGGAATAAATACTATTGTGCATAATATCGAAGGACGCTGGTCTTATTATTTGAACTACATTTATTACTAGTATTAGTTGATTAATCTACCGATGAAAGTGATTTGGAGTTAATCGAACTTCTTTTTGATAAATGAATATGTGGAAGAATTTCTACTGATTGAACTACAAGCATTCGAGAAAAGGAAAAAGCAACACAGAAATGCTCAAGGCTCTTCCTGAAGAGGGAGTTAAATGGCTCTCTCGTGTCTTCAAAGTGGCCTGGGAATGCGGTGCAACACCCGGTGATTGGCAGACTGGAGGGATTGCGTCCCTTTTCAAAAAAGGGGATAAAAGGGATTGTTCCAATTATAAGGGCATATCACTTTTTAGCCTCCCCGGAAAAGTGTTTGCCAAGGTTTTGGAATCGTGTTGCAGAGCTGTGGTCGAGTCACGGTTGGGGGATGAGCCTGTGTGGGTTTCGTCCGGGCAGAAGTACAACCGACCAGTTGAAAAGGCATACGACCGAGTCCCTCGAGGAAAACTCTGGAGTGTACTGCAGGAGTATGGAATTGAGGGTTCACTTCTCAGAGCGATTCAATCTCTGTAGGTACAAGCTACGTTCGGGTAAATGGCGTTAGATCCATACCTTTCACCGTGGGCGTTGGACTTGGTCAGGGGTGTGTTTTGTCTCCTCTTCTTTTCATTACTTGTATGGACTGGATGTTACAGCGCAGCCTTGACGAAGAACGACTTCAATTGGGGCCTCCCAGACGGAACTTCAGGGCGCACTCGATAGGTTTGTAGCCGTGTGTGTTGAAGCTGGGATGAAGGTGAATGTGAACAAATCTGAGGTAATGGTGGTCTCCAGAACGCCTGTTTAGTGCACTCGACATGATAGTGGAGTCCCATTGAAGCAGGTGGAGAAGTTTAAGTATCTCGGGGTCTCATTCACGAGTGATGGAAGGAGCAATGCTGAGTTTTCCTATAGAATTGATCAGGTTGGATCAATTCTGAGAAAACTAGGCCGTTCTGTTATCAGGAGGACCGAGCTTGGTGTCAAAGCCAAGTTGTCAGTCTTTAATTCGGTGTTCGTTTCTTCTCTTACCTATGGTCATGAAATTTGGGTAATGACAAAAAAAAATAAGATCGCGAATACAAGCTGCCGAAATGAGATTCCTTCGCTGTATTGCTGGTGTGACTCGCAGAGATCGTATAAGGAACACCAGAATACGTGAGGAACTGAATGTCGGGCAGCTCCTTCTCTGGACGGAGCTGTCCATACTTCGTTGGTTTGGTCACGTTAAACGCATGTTTCCAACTCGGATCCCAAGACGTGCTATGGAATCCGTGCCATCAGGCAGGCATCCCCTAGGAAGACCCAGGATGTGATGGTTAGATCAAGCCCGAAATCTCTCCTCGGCCCGTATGGGGATTGCCCCTGATGATTTAGATTCGGTGGCGGAAGATGGATGGTCCACTTATGCATCCTATACCCGCGAACCTATTAATGGAAGAGCGGCCATTGAAAATGAATGAATGAAGGAATGAACTAAAAAAAAACAGGACATAAAATGTGCGACAAATTTATAAACGAGGCACAACAATCTCAATACAGAACATACAGCAGCAAAATGAGTCGCTATTTACAGGACAGAACATTTTTCATTGCTGGAAATACAACTGAAATGATAAGCACGATATTTAAGATAATAAAAGAGGAGAGTTAATAAATTTTAACTTTATACTTAAACTTTCAGATCTCTCGATTTTATTTGAGCTCTGTAACCGGAAGGAGAGAGAGAGAGGATGTTTTTCGTTTTCTGGCCCCATACTTACACGGAAAAAGTTTAAGATCAAATCAAGAAAAATAAGCGCCGAATCACGAAAAGTTTGTTTCATTTAAGAGCTTAGCTCAGGATTTACTAATTCACGACTTTTTATTCGCAATTCTGAAAATTGTACAAAGTGAAGATACTGATCCTCAAAAGTCGTGAATCAACACTTCTCAGTGTCAATAATGCGATCGGGCATGAAATACATATTGCTATAACCGATCGCAGTTTGACACAAATATATAGTTATCAATTTGATATTACTGTGGTTGTGAAATGCAAAAAAAAAAAAATCGTAAACTACCACTTTCCTGTTGCAATTACGATTTCATCCCTTAGTAAATTGCAAAATGGGTTGAGTTACTACTTCAGTAGTTGCAATTTACAAATTCTTAATCGTAAATTGCAACTCATTTTTATCAATTTGCAATTCATATTTTGCAATTTACGACTTCTCTACGTTCAATCTTAATTTCGAAATTATTATAAGATTTTATTGATTCATCATTCAGTGGTGGTAAATTCCGAAATATGTTTTGCAATTTGAGATTTTAAAGTGGTGTTTGGGGAATTGACCAATTGACGCCAAAAATGTCGCAAATCACTACCAATAAAAGAAGCTCGAATTAATACTTCTAATTATAATATTAAAAAAACAATATTTGATATTTTTCGCCGTTTTCAATGTCAAAATCTTCGTGATTCGCGAAAAATATATAATTCGTGATTTGCAACTCAAAATTTTGCAATTGGTGACTATGCAGTTCTTCCGTGTGGGGAATTCAGATAGAAGTAGGTATTTTGGATGTTGCACACTTGAGTTAGAGGAAGCGATCAATATTTTAAACGGCAACAGAGGTTTGAGATGTTTTGTATTCCTTTACAACGAATGCACTACGCTATAGGTTACGCATAATAGAGGACGATTTTTCAAATGTTTATTTATCTTACATATTTACTTAGAGGAGATTTTAATACATAATGTCATTTTGGTAGACGGCCCTAAGCCAAACCAACTATACTAAGAAAATATAAAAGTATTATGTATGTTTTTTTTGTATGAATTAAATAAATAGTCAATAAAACTAAGCTAAACTGGTTGCTCCAAAATTGATCGCTCTTTTGTTGCTCAAACCAGTGATACAAATCGACTTTCCTTAATTGTACTAAAAACTGAAAGGAAACGTACAAAATAGTAGGTACACATTTTTATAAATGCCATAACATAAATATTAAATTCAAGGAAAAAAAAAATCAAATCATATTTTATTGCATCCAACGGCCATATTATTCATTCCGCGTGCAAACTAGGCTTAAGTTAATTTTACACTTACTTACTTACTTAAGGTGGCGCTACAGTCCGGGGTGGACCTGGGCTTTAACCAATACGCCTCTCCAGTTAGCGCGATCTTTGGCTAACTGCCTCCAGTTGCACACTCCAAGTTGGTTGAGGTCCCCTTCCACTTGAGCGCGCCACCTAAGGCGAGGTCTTCCTCTACTGCGTTGTCCCTCTGGGTTGGAATCGAAGACTCTCCGGGCCGGAGCGTTGGTGTCCATGCGCTCTACATGTCCTAACCATCTTAGACGACTAATGCGTACTCTTCTGACCAGGTCGTTGTCGCTGTACAGCTCGTAGAGTTCGCTGTTAGATCTTCTCCTCCAAATACCGTCAACGCAAACGGGACCAAAAATCACTCGAAGAATTTTGCGTTCGAAACGACCAAGGAGATCTTCATCCGCCTTTGATAGCGCCCATGCTTCTGCGCCATAGAGCAGGACAGGGATGAGCAGAGCCTTATATAGAATCTCCTTAGTGCTTCTTGACAAGGCCTTACTAATCAATTGCCGTCTTAGGCCAAAGAAACAGCGGTTGGCAAGTGTGATTCTTCGCTTGATTTCTGATGTGATGTCATTATCAGAGTTTATAGCGGATCCGAGGTAGACAAAGTCCCTAACTACCTCAAAGTTATAGCTGTCTATCGTGACATTCTGTCCGATTCTACGATGTTGTGTGTCCCTTCTGACAGCATATATTTTGTTTTACCCTCATTCACCACTAAACCCATTTTTGCCGCTTCTGTACTGATACTTGCAAACGCACCAGTGACAGCTCGCTGTGTTCTGCCAATGATGTCGATGTCGTCAGCGTATGCAAGTAGTTGCACAGACTTGTAGAAAATTGTGCCTCTGGTGTTGGCTTGTGAGTTTCGCACAATTTTCTCAAGAATGATGTTGAAGAAGTCACATGACAGCGCGTCACCTTGTCTAAATCCTTTTTTGACATCAAAGGTCTCGGTGAGATTGTTTCCGACCTTTACGGAGCAGCGAGCGTTCTCCATCGTCATTCTGCACAATCTGACAAGCTTGGCAGGGATGCCAAAACTAGACATGGCTCTGTATAGCTCGTCTCTATAAATGCTGTCATATGCGGCCTTAAAATCGATAAAAAGATGGTGAGTATCGATCTGGACTTCTTGGGTTTTCTCCAGGATCTGCCGTAGTGTGAATATTTGATCGGTCGTGGACTTACCGGGCCTAAAACCGCACTGATAGGGACCTATCAGATCGTTGACGAATGGTTTCAGGCGTTCACACAGTACAGCAGACATGATGCCTCTATAGTTGGCGCAGTTTAGAGAGTCTCCCTTCTTGTGGATCGGGCAAACGATGCTGAGGTTCCATTCATCAGGCATACTTTCGTCTGGCCAAATCTTGGAGACGAGTTGGTGTATGCTCTCTACCAGGTCATCTCCCGCTGCCTTAAACAGCTCGGCAGTTAAGCCGTCCGTTCCAGCAGCCTTGTTGGACTTAAGCTTAGATATCGCTATCCTCACTTCATTTTGGTCAGGTGGACGGAAATCTTGGCTCTCATTGTCCAGGTTGAATGGCTCGTTCTGCCTGACAGCGGAATTTTTGTCGTCTTCGCCGTTTAGCAGTCTGCAGAAATGGTTTTTCCATGTCCTCAGCACCGACTGTGACTCTACTACAAGGTTTCCTTGTTCGTCTCTACAGGTCTCCGTTCGGGTCTTGTTGGCATGACACCTTCTTTTTACCTTTTGGTAAAACTTCCGAACATTGTTCCTGGAGTAACACCTCTCTATATCCTCGATCGCGCGCCTCTCATGCTCGATGTTCTTCTTCTCTCCTTTTTTGCTCATAGAGCTGACGAGCTGCTCTCGTCCTTCTATGCAGCGACGCTTCGTAAGCAAAGTTAATTTTACACCCTAATCCGTATTTTTAAGACCCAAAGACTTAAATGCACATTTATAATATTCACTCAAAAATATCCATTAAACCGGCTCCAATATGCCTCATTTTTTAGCCTTACATATTTCCGAAAATCCACGACACTGTAATCTTTGACTCAAGCCCTAGCCGGCTTGTGCAATCGTTATAGTCGAAGACGAAGACGAAGACGACGTTGATTCACCATCTGCTGTTCCATCAGCTCTTTTTCCACTTTACAAATGAAATCCATTTTTTGTAGCTTCTTGCTGCATTTTCAATTCGAGAAAATGTCAATATTATCACATGTTTAAAAATGTTCGGGTTTACCTAATGACTGGATATATGAACTTGGGTTTAATTTTTGGGGTGATTGATTTATTTCAAAAATTAAAAAACAGAACAAATAGTACCCAAAATTGAAAAGTGGTAGTGCGTACTCGGGAGAGTCAAATAGTACAGAAATCAGTAGGTACAGTAGTAAGTCTTTTTTCAACAGTGGCCCATCTACAAGTCTCATATTTTTTTTTAGCTAAACAAACAAACTTTGATTGCTAAAACGTCTCTTTCCGCCATTTTAAATGTACTCGCTCAATCACCAATGTGCGGCATTGAGCTGTGTTTGATCTACCAGTGATGACGTGCATTTCTAAAGGAACTGCAATTGTTTCCTGCTTTGAAAGCCGCAAAAACTATGATAATGAACTGAACTGTCAAAAACATGATCAGAAAGAAGTTATGGCAACCCCAAACTAGTTCATGCACCAAACGTCCCACCCCCTGACAATCAAATAAAACAATCACCCCAATCATTGAATCCGACGGATGCTCTGCGGAGGGAGTAGTACCTGTTTTGAACATTTCCCCTATCATTGAAAACGCCGGTAGGTAAGTGAGCGGATGTCGGTAGCGAAGTTCACATTTCATGCCTATCATTGAAAACGCAACCGATCCGCGGTTCATACAAATGTTGTTGTTTTCAATCCGCATCAAAATCGATGCGGATCTCGAAGAAATAACACACATACACGCAATAAAAGTTTTATTTTTCGAAAAAAAAAGGATAAATTTAAAAAGTTTACGAACAGTTAATTGATCTTTCCGATTTAGAAAACAAACAACCCGTCCTCAGTTTCAGGCAATTGTGAAAGTTATGAAAAAACATCCAGACATCTTTTCCTCGCACTCTAAAACCTCTTCTAATGCTCCTAGTATCACTATTACTAGCAATTTCTTCTAAATTTAAGAAAAATACAATGCTATCCATGTTCGTACACTTTATAAAAACAAAATCGAATAAGAAAAAATGTTCATTTGACAGCTGACTCGCTGGACTACATGCAATCGGTAATGCGGTTTTGCGGACCGATAATGTAGTCCATCCGCCGTTTTCAATGATAGGTTTTCACTTGTGAAGTGATCAACTGCGGATCGGATTGAATCCGTCCGCAGAGCATCCGGCGGATTCAATGATCGGCCTGAATATCTCGAACGCAACCGCAAATAATTCGTGTCAGAGATTTGTTGTAACCAGTGTCCGAATGCATAGAGTACTCTTGCACCTTTCAAATTGCGTGCAGCTTCAATCGTGGAATCAACCGCAGCCACCGGTATCGTCTCGCTCTCAATATTCGCATGACAGAGCTGTAAAATTCCCAGAATCGCAAGGAAGTTTCAATAAAGCACTTTATCGTGGTCGTCGTCCATATGCTACCTATACTATGCATCATTCCCGCTTCTTCGTGTTATATAAACAGTAACTGCCACGCGGCGGCCGATGCTGCATTCGCAACCCACGTGTGTGCCTGTGTATACGTACGACATCAACGGTAGGTATATGAATATTTTATCGTTCCTCGTTTTCAATCTAATTTCTTATGCAATAAGTAGATAGTTCAGTTTCGCCATACAGCAAGGACCAGTTGAAGATGTAATATCTTGATGACACAATCTCAAAACCCGTAGCGACCGATGATCTTCGGCGATTATGTGTCAGCTCACGAGGATAGTATCAATCTATTGTCCGACTATGGGACACTGCGATACACTTTCTAACGGCCAAGCCGGTTTGATGACATCTTTTCAAGAAAAACAACAAACTTATCGCAAGACGGACCATTTTATTTCAGGAAAACCGTAGAGAGGACCACATGAGGAATTAACCTCGACATCGATAAATTTCTCATGCGTAAGGGTAAACAAAAGGATATCAAGCGGAGAAAGTATAAAATACAAATCAAACAAAACAACACCCATCAAATGTCCTGCACAGTTGATTTTTTTTTCCTACCGAAAAAAAGGAGACACACACAAATTTACATACCCCGAAATAGCTAAGCCTCAAATTAATGATTCGTAGATTTATCACATTGTCATAGTGCTGTCAGGATATTAGGAAATTTCGGGACATCCCGCAGTGGAACGAGTATTCTGACATATACGTATGTTAAGTTTATTGATGAAAAAGGACATTCGTGGTAACGAAAGAATGTATGTGGATATGGTAAACGCCTAACTTTGCGCCACAGTGCGGTGTCCTTGTGCAATTTGTTTGGATTAGTTTCGATTGGACCGTTTTTATCCTCCTGTCCCGTTCCGTTCGTTCATCAAAAACTTGTATATGGGTATAGAAAAAGGTGACAATTTACCTAGGACATATTTTAAGTAGCAAATTTGAATGCAAACGCACAAAAAACGTTTTTCTTTTTTTTTGTGTCTTCTATCATCTGGCCATCAGGATGCGGAGCAACCCTTTAATGTTTGATTAAGAGTCCGTTCTAGTTGGTCCACTCTGAGGCAATGACCATGCGAAAATGTTTCATGTACGCACGTACGCTTAGGAACGCACATTATGAATACATTTTTGAAATTCATCCCAAAAGAGGATTTCCGTCGCCTCAACCCGGTTATCGTCTATAGTTTGTTGTTGGCGTTTACAATAATTTGACCGTATATGCGGGGCAGAGGGCTGTAAAGAAAAAAACAAAAACTTAAATCACGGATTTCGTTTTCGGAGGGATAAGCAAATCGTGTATAGAAATAGGTGGAATATAGGTGGAGCAACTTAAAGTCCAAACAAAAACAACATTTAATGTAGTGACCAATTCCACCCTGAAACCTATCAGTTGTCCACTGTGGGTATACCAGCGTGAAGCGTGGAATAACACAAACAGGGTCGGATTTGGCAAAAACAGGGCCTTGAATTTGGTTTTAGCAGTCACCGCTTTCAGCCTTGCAGTTTAATATTTTGTAGATTACAATAAACGGTTTTACTCATTTCGTTCCGGAGGCATGATACTGACTTTCGGTCAAGATTTCGAGCGGGAAATCAAAATAACCTATGATTTAAAAAGAAACCACTATTGGCCCGCCCTTTATATCGAAAATGTGACCATTGTGAGATTGTGGGCTGTCCTACACCGCATAAGTCGGGAACGACCGTCACATAGTTGTTGGAGACACATTTATCGTATTCGGTTTGTTTTGGCCATTGACTGCTGTGTAGCAAGTGGCACTATCCTGTGGCCAGAAATTGAGGATATGGACCTGGACGATTTGTACTTCCAACAGGATGGTGCCACTTATCACACAGCCAACGAAACTCTGGCTCTCTTTTGCGCGAGGAATTCAATGGCCGTGTTATCTCACGTCGTGGCGATGTTAATTGGCCGCCACGATCATGTGATTTGACACCGTTGGACTTCGTTCTTTAGGGATATTTAAAAGAAAAAGTGTACGTCCATAAGCCCAGAATAATTCAAGAGCTAAATGATGAGTTAATTCGGCACGTTAACGACATTGAACCTCGGGTAGGGGTATGCCACCGAAGCCGTGGCGAGTATTTGGCCGATATTTCGTTTCACACATAATTGTCATAGATCCTCTGAAAACTTTTTGTTTTATTTACAATTAACATCGTACGTTTTCGTTGGACCACCCTTTATAACTATTTGGCAGTCAGGGCTGCGCATATTTTTGTCAGATTGTGTAGGCAGTGTTGCCAGAATTAAAAAAAAAGAAAATGCTAGATTGAAAAAAAAAAAAAAAATATGCTAGAATGTATAAAGACAAAAAATAAAAATGATAGACAAAAAAAAAAAGCTTAAAAAAAAAAAATATATTTATATCTTTAACTTCAAATTCATCTGAGTGCATTTTTTTACTTATCTATGTATTGAGTTAGGAATTTCGACCCTATCTCAGAAAATAAAAAATATAAAAATCATGTTTTTTTAAGCAATGAATTTTATTTTTATTAAACACTAGCTGACCCGGCGAACTCCGTCCCGCTAAATTCATAAATGTAATGAAAATAATATTTCCAAGCATGCAAGGCGCATGCTACTTTATGTAATTCCGTCAATTCAAATTCTTTATTCAAAAGTTATATTAAATACAATAGACATAACTGAAGTATAGCAATATCGATGTATTTCAATAAAACCGCAGTTATTGACGTGCCGGCCAACCTTCCGCATTTGTACTAAAGTGGTTTGCCCACAGGTGAGCACGCCACATACAATTGGACCATGTGAAAAACATGGGAATTCAAGATTGATGCTTCAAATATCCAGCAATTATCCTTGCGACTTATTATTTGTCATAGACGCTTAAATGCCAAATCGTTCTGAGTAAGCGGAGTCCGCGATATGACAATATTTGCCTTTTAAACTCAATCGTCTATGCATGACATTTGATTTGAGATTCTTCACAATCATGTCAAACGCGATCCGATACAAAGTTTCGGTGCATTAAGGTTGCTCAACAAAATGATAATTGAGCCGACATTTAATTTCAAATTGTGAAGCGGTCCGGAACAGCGGAATTAAAAAATAAAAATTTTAAATAATTTTTCTTGTATTGGAAGTGACACTACCCGTTTCCTATCCATTCTGTTTTTTCCAAAATGCGGTTCTATTATTAGGTTTGAAAACAAATTTGCGATCTTCTAAGTTCATTTTCTCTATCGCCGTTTTAAACATTGCAATGAAAGCGTTGATTGCATTTATAATGGTTGCGATTGTCGAATGACGTTTTTTGTCACTCCTGTTTGCCCTCTGTACAGGCTATCGACTTGATCATCCCCCGACAAAATGAAGTAGACCTGCGAATATTGCTGTACGTCCTCATTTACTGTGCCATTGTTAGAAAATGCGTGTTTGCATGATGTATAAGAGAAAATATTGCCCTGCAAGTCGGCATGAAACCAGTTATTTGAAAGATTTTTGTTCCCAATGAAGTCTTACGAAAACAGTTGTTGTACTGTCAAATGTTCTTCCGATTCAAATGGCTCCGCAGGTACTAATTTCACTTTGCCACTCGCACAACAGTTTTTTAGCGCGTTTTAATGGTGGCACACAATTATATTCATCGCTCCAATATCGAAAATCGCATCACCGACATAGTTTTCTGTTCGTTCTACTGAAACGCCAGTCGTTCGAATGTCAGCAACGACGCGCATCTTGCCACTCCGATTTGAACTTGTTCTCATCCCAGCATCAGTAGATTTTTTGTTGACTTGCTTGCCTTGTTCGTCGGCCAATATTTGTGCGCTTCGGTTTCAGATATGTCAAAGCAGGCGCCAACAACTGCCTACAGTGTTCAATACGAAGCTGATTCGAATTTCGAAATGGGTAGCTAACAATTCCAAGTATTTTTTGTTATGCTATGGACAATAAAGAGAATCGAATAGGAGTTCCCTTCGTTGTGCAAATGAGTGTGTATTGAACCTGAACAAAAATTTAAATTTCCTTATTCTTATTGAAAAGAGTTGTCTGTTTGCAAATAACATTTGTTTAACAATATTTTATTGAGGCTCGACGATAAAAAATATCGTGTGAGACCTGCGACAGCTTGGAACGTTATTGTTGCTCCTAGTTTCCCTCAAAATATTTGTCAGATTCCCAATCACTACGTAGACTCCACTCTAATCGGCAGAATTCAATCGCCCACCACAATCTACATCAAAAATCCGCGCCTAGTCCGCTCCTGGTACTAGCCAAACCTACATGCATATACATCTCTGTCCAAACGGCTTAAGGTTTCTTTCCTGGACCTCTCTCCTGCCAATAACCGTTGGAAAAGTAAAAAAAAAAAAAAAGTGCGGTATCCACAACCCTTTTTTTGCCATCCGCTTAGTGCCACAAAAAAAAAAGGGTCACTACCCTCTAAATACCATCTACCGCCCGTCCACTCGCTATACTACACGTGTGTTCATGTGGGTGTGTGTTAATATCAACCGAAGAGGCTTAAACGAATATTTTCATATGTTTATATAGTACACGCTGGCAAATGGGTTTTTTGTTGCCTCCCAGTGGAAGGGGCACCGGCCGGACCAAACGGACATCATTTGTTGTTGTTGTTGTCCCGCTGCTGTCCTTCGGACACTCAGGAGATTGCGTTTTATTCCATCTTGCCCGTCTTCTTAGCCGTGATGGGGGTTTACTGTAGCTGCCAAAGGTGTTCCTAAAGGCCTAGCAAATATTTCCTAAACAACGGAAAGATGTAAGTACATAAACCCGAATGCGACATCAATTTCGCAGAACGCTGGACCATAAGCTTTTACCCTTGTTGCGTCCAATGGAATGAGGGGCGGTCACTTGCGGCACATGGGAGGTGGGATGGTATGTGTGGATATTTTCGGGTTATCTCATATTTTGCGTCCTTCCCTTTCCAAATTTTGCTCAGCTTTATTATTAACATTCCATTTTTTTTCTTATTGTTTTACTTGTGCGCCTGTTTTAAGGAGGAATATCGATGTGTATTTGGTTATCGAACCCATCATCAGGCACGGTGCGGGGATAAATATCCGTGTGTGGTCAAAATCTCTCGCACAGATTTCTTTATCGATTGGGTATAGGTGGGCGCACTGAGTTTTGTTTTCCATTGCCTGACAAAGAATTATACATTTAAATTGCGGTCATACCTTTTTCAAAAGGTAAACACAGTCGGCCTGAGATCGGAACTTCTTGCGGTGGGATTATACCAAAGGGTTTGTGGATAAAACAAAGTAATCTTTCTTTTGGAATTTTTCCTGCTACATATGGAAAATAAGAAATTGTTTTCACTTAGCTACGCATGTATATGCGTAGCGTATGTATCAAGAGATTTTGAAGGATGTTATGTGGATGGAGATGGAAGCCAGGTCTTAGTTATATCTTAGTTAAAGTCACCTCAGAGGGATTTATGGAGATTCCACGTGGCCAAAGAGGGGCTTAAATGTGAGTGACCTTAGATTACGACGTTGTTGTTATGGGATCAATATGATATATCACGAGTGCTGTGGTAGAAAAATTTATCCAATTGACTGAGGGATGGTGTTTTTTTTTTTTGAAGCACCAATTAAAGGGTGGTTGACTTTTTTTGGTCAAAAAAAAAAAAGTTCCCAAAAGTACTCAGGATGGGTCAATCATAAATCCGGAATCCTAATATTGCAGGAGTGGGATGACACGGCTATCGGCCAAGCGCCCAATAGGAGAATATATATGAGCCACCAAACTAAAAGTGTTTTATTTTATATTTTGTATTCGTTGGTGGTCTTTAAAGTCGCAGCTGATAAAATTAAGTTTGTTATTTATACAAAGATACATATCGGGTTTTTCAATAAGAGCAAACGTTTTTTTAAATAAAACAAAAACGGTTTTGGATTTTAATGAATTTCTTTATTCCTGTGAAAATACGTTCGATGCCATTATGTATGGAACTCAATTTCTTTTGCATCGCCACCACGGGCACGCTTGCTGAAGTCCAGACGCCTCTCCATTTATCTTCAGGTTCCATTAGTAGTGGTCTCAAAACGGCGCTCAATGTGTTTTCCCTCGTCAGAAGACGGAGAAATACAGCCACTTAAAACAACCAACCATCAATTACATAGATGTCAGATATAAGTACGGTGACCATCCGTTCATTATTTTAATGAACTGTTCATTATTTGAAGTAAATGTTCATTATGAATTATTTTTTATTCAAAAACATAAAAATGTTCATTATTTCAAAAGCTGTTCATTATTTGTTCAGTATTTTATTCAATGTTGTTGAAACAAAAACGAAAAACTAACCAAACCAAAATTCTTTAAACAAAATGGTAATTCAAACGTGCCCTAATTTACTGAATGTGCAAAACTGGTAATGTAGAGCAAATCTTTCATTTCGAAACACTCCCTACATCATTCTCGGAACTCTCCTTATGTCGAAGCGTCAAAATCGAGCATTCAGATAATAATCATTTCAAAAGTTTTTCAAAATTCGAAGACAAATTTCCGTTGTTGTAAACACTAAAATTGGTAAATTTTATTTGATGTTATTAATTAAAATATACCTAATTAAAAATTAATAATTATCTTTAAGTTCACTGATGCCACCCAGAAGAAAATGTTTTAACTACAAAAAGAATATAAATTCTTAAAAAAAAAACAACAACAGAAGGCGATGTGAAATGCCACGCAAGTGCATGGCCACATTTTCTATTGCCAACTATGGAAAACTCGATATAGAACAATATTAGGTGCTTATTTTAAATAATGAGGATACTTATCCAGTTTTTAAGCGTTTGTTTTACAACATTTAGTTAAATTAAAGACTGGACTTTATTTATTTATTTATGTTGCCTAACATAGGTACACATTAAGAGTTCCTTCTGTTATATAGGGTGCCCGCCGGGAAGTTATTGTTAATCAAACCCAAAGCATGAAGTTGTGGCGTTAAAAAGTTTTCAATCATATCACGATATCGCTCCCCATTCACAGTTACAGTTACGCCGTTTTCATTTTAAAAAAAGAAGTCAGGTCCAATGATTCCTCCTGACCAAATTGCAACCCAGACTGTAACTTTTAATGGATGCAAAGGTGACTGATGAATCACCTACAGGCCCTCTTTTTTCGAAATCATTCACTACACGATAAATAGTGCGTTTTGTTGGCACGTTGTTTCTCCCAAAAATTTCATGCAACTTTCTCATCGTCATCGCTTTAACGATTAAAAGACGTTGGTTTACCGAATATTTTTCCACAATAAATTTGCCACGTGTCTACCTTACGACTGCCAAATATGAACTGTCAAGACTAAAACAAAGTAGTATACCTTCCAGGCGGACACCCTGTGTTTATTTTAACTAAATAAAGCAAAGACTGAATCCTTGTTATATATACATTTTTTTTTTTTTTAATACAAAAATAATAATTAAGCACTGGGCTTAGTTTTTTTTTTTTTTTTTTTCATTATTTGGAATTCAAACAGATGGTCACCGTAGATATAAGTTCAAGTGGTCCGATATATTGCAGTGATATTTTGATTATTTTACGTTGATCCGTCTACCAGACTGAGGGGGATTCAACTAAAATGAGGCCACTTTTTGTACCTTTTATGAAATTTGACTGTTGGGGGCTAAAGTCAGTCACTTTAATCGATGGGTATTTTTAGATTAGTAAGCTGATATGACCCCTTAAATTACCTCGTTGCCAAGGCCGTATCTAGGGGGGGGATCACAGGGGTTTGAACCCCCCCCCCGAAATTCTTAACAAGTGCACATTTTTAAAACGAGAACAGAGCAAATCCAAACAAAAATTATCCAATTCGGCCACTTACCTAAATGCAAAAAGGTTCAAATCAAATCAAGCATAGCATTGACTTTTTTCAATTATATTTTTATAATTTTTTATAATTTGTTATGTTGAATATAGCTATTTTTTTAAACTGTTACTACTATCTTATAATGTAAAAATGGATCTTGGTTTGTTCGGATGCTTAAAACTCGAAAACGACTGGACCAAATTGGATACTTCCTTCTGCGGATTTGTTCGTAATTGCTCCGCGAAGGTTTAGAAAAAAAGAAAAATTGAAAAAATTAAGAAAATTGCGCGGAAAATCATAAAATTAAAGTTTGTATGGGGAAATACACTTTGAAAAAAAAATTAACTGGATAAAAATCAAGAAGTGACACTTCAAATAAAAAAAAAATATTTTGAATTTTAAAAGCAATTGTTGTTGTCAATTATTTTAATTATTTTCCAAGCAAATTATTGTTGTCAACAATTTTGAAGTTTTTTCTTTTTTTTTTTTTAAATATAGGTAGATATACCCAAAAAGTTTGTTCTAATAAATTATGTTTACTATGTTACATCAAGTAACTTTTTGAAATGAAGTAGATAGGTACTTTGATTATACAAAGATGATATCATGGCCGACTTCTTAATTCATACCTATAATTCTTTCGGGATGAAACTCGATGATGATGATATAACTGGATAACCACTGGGTAAATTTTTATGATTCTTCTTTTGTTTTGTTCGTATTGTTGTATTTCAGGTAAAAGCAAAATTAAAAGATAGGATTTTTGACCCGCTATATGGCGTTGTAATCGATCTCCGAAACCACTCACCCGATTTCAATGAAATTTTATAGATTTATATTCTTCGTTCCCGCTTGAAGGATAGGATACTTTTGGACCTGATAGGTGGCACTGTTGCCGATCGCCGAAACAGCGCTACCAAGTTGATTGAAATTTTGTAGGGAAAATTCAAAGGCAAACATTCTTATTCCGCAGATTTCGCTTATTAAGAACGATTTACCATTCGTGCGACTTCAATTTCCCGTGCGTCTCGCTTTCGCTATGACAAATAATTTATTGCAAGGATAATCGATGGATGTTTGTCAATTTAGTGAAAAAGTGGAAGGTTGGACGACACGTCAAAATCATTGCGGTTTGATTGAAACAAATCAACATTGCTATTCATCATTTATTTACATTGCATTTAATATAACTTTTGAATAAAGAATTTTAATTGGTCGAGTTACATAAATTAGCAAGTGCTTGGTGCATGCTCGGAATTTATTAACAAATTAACAAATTTGGGAGAAACGAAGTTTGCCGGGTCAGCTAGTTGTTATAATAAATTTGAAATTTTTGATTATTTTATTTTCCTCAATTGCTTCCAACCTATAAAATAAAAAGCTATTTTTTGAAGATCATATCCCCCCCCGAAATATTTTTCTAGATACGGCCTTGCTCGTTGCATTCGCATTCGGAAACCTGAGTATAGAGGTACTTCTTCTAAGGTTTAAAGAGATACACGGAAGCCCAAGAACAAAAAGTAGATACCGATCGACTTCACCGATCTAGCCATCTAATCCAGCGGAAGTATTGAACTCAAGCCGAGAATTTAGGTTTTAAACTTGAGTAAACCTGCATTTTTATAACTGGTGGGAACAAAAAGTAGAGTAAGTGCGGCAAATATGGCCCATGTGGGTAATATGGCCCACCACTGTATTTCGCAAACCACAACCCACAGCGAAATAAAAAATGTTTCACTGCAAACACGTTCACCCCGGTTTAGCCTCAGTCTTTTTTGGTGAGTGTGGCGTGACGGGGTTTGAAGATATTCGGCGCATTTTGTTTTTTATACTTTCGTTGTAATTTTTTGGTAAGTTTTCTTAAGTGTTTTTACATAAAATTCTGTGTTAAATTGGTAAATTTTTTCTAAAATTAAAGAGTATTAAATATATTCTTAATTTGTGTAAATTTAAAATTTAAAAGAAAGCTTATGAAGTAAGTTGAAAATTAAAATGAGTAAAAAAATCAAAGTGTGTTTAATATGGCCCACGCCATGTGTTGGTAATATGACCAAGTAGGCCATATTTGACACGTTTTCTCCATTGAAATTTGATTTATTTATTTAATTTAATTTTTGTTTTTTTGAAGGCTAAAATGTCTAAACAAAGTCCACAACCAAGGAAAACTTGGCGGAAGAAGGACATGATGAAAGCCATATCAGCAATCTATAACAAAATAATGGGATCTTTGAAGGCCCACCCTGGGCCATATTTAACACCAGGTGGGCCATATTAGCCGCACTTTTTTCGTAACTGAATTATAGAGTTCCTTTAAGTTTTTGTTTTTAACTTTTAATTATGTTTGTTTTTTTAATTAAAGTTTCTAAAGACTGACATAAAAATAATTTGTGAGACTGTTTAAAAAAATAATAAATGAATTAGACTTAAATTTATGGTTTTATTTAAAAAAATGTTAAGGGTGGGCCATATTTGCAGCACTTACTCTACCTATTTCCACACTTTCATTTCAAAAAGGAGATTTTTCTTCGACAAAGCTTTTTAAAAAAGGGCACACAGTCCTGGTTATACCCAAACACCATTCGGGAAAAGTTACAATTAACCAGCCAAATTTCCACCTCAGCATGTATTACCAATTAAATTTTATATTCCGAATATTAAATTTGGAGGAACAGAATTCGGTTCCTTAAAATTGAATTTTCATCTCAAAACAATCAAGAAACTTCACCCACATAATTCTGCAACGCACTTAATAGATGAAAAGGTGGCGGGAGCGTTGCGGCAATGGCCCACGTATGCGGCGCAAGAGAGATAGAATATGTGAGCTTATATGAATCGGAATGGGGTCGAATGGAGATTGTTCAAAGTCCTTCCGAGCAGAACAAAGAAAATCGCTTAAATCATCACCAAAGAAACTCGAAGCAAACTTTGAACCAAAACTGAACTCTCTCAAGATGACCAAGACCAAGACCAAAACCAAGACGAAGACGACGACGATGACCGACGAACGGGGAAGCAGAAGAGAAGAATCACAAGAAATTGCCTCCTGCCCGCAGCCTCTTGTCCGAAAATTAATCAAAAACCACTTCGCCTGCCACTCATTCAAAAATTATACACGCCCATCTCTCGCACACACATCGTTCCCCATCCCAAAGGACCATCACTCACAGCATTTGTAAGTGCGGCCGAGCGGGATTTAAAGGAACAACAAACGAAGGGACGAAGCAAACTGTAGTCATATGAGCTGTTACTGCTGCTAACAATATTCCTTAGTCGAGGGCGAACCTATACGGACGACCAACGACGAACGCTTGAAGCTTGTTGTATCCAAGATACACAAAGTGCTCTCGACAAACGCGTTCCCATTCCCATTACCAATCCCAAGGTATAAATGGATTTCCATCTCTCGCAATCACATGGTCAACGAAGGAAGGACCAATGTATGAAGCAACTCTATACCCAGCTAGATCTTTCTCCAGCTGAATGTGTGCTATACCCAGCGTTGCTGTAGTCCTCGCACGAACCATTACGACCGAGCAGGTTATATGGGAGACGCTGGCTAACCGATGGATATTTCGGCCTACATACACGACGACGACGACGACGACGACTGAGGCCATTTATATATATACGATAGTATTTCCCGCATGTATCCCAGTGTGTGCGTATAAATATTTCCATAGGTACCAAGAACTTTGTTGTGTTTCGTTTCCTCCATCCGAAGATGGAGTGTCCATTTATACAATGTTCAGTTGGTGCTGCTGTTCGCAGTAATGTCCGGCCAACGCTGCCACATGCTTCAGCATTACCACCCACGTTCACATCTTATCTTTGAAAGGAAAGGACACCTTAAGCAGTGGGATTTATTCTTGCGTACGGAAAAGTGTGTATACGACATACAACTATACGAGTACGAGTATGTGAAAGTTTTCATTATTGTGCGTGTATGTAACGTTTCTGGGTGTTTTTATTTTTTTTATTCTCCTTGGCAGATATCGTCTTGAACAGGGACCTTTGGTTTTAATTTTAAAGAGACGTAGAGTTGAGTTGATCTATGGTAGAATTTTCAGCATACAGTAGCCACCGAAATAAAAGGATTCATTTAATAAAATGGCTTTCACTCAGATTATAATTTCACAAGGATGGGAAACATTTGTTTGCCACAATTTAGCAAGCTTGCCATATACGATATACCTATTGGAAATCCAGCATAAATCGCCTGTACTTAAAATTGATTGAATTGGCCTAAAAATTCGGTTGCTGACTGATAAAAATGTAGTTTGGTATGAAAACCGTACTCCGATGGTAGGTTACCTGTACTCTTGCTAACAAAAAGTTGCTTCGCCCTATCGTCTCGATACAACAGTTTTTATACGGCTATGATAACTCTTCTTTTTTTTTTTGTACCTACTAGGTACAGTTTCAATTGTACAACGCTCGTTCGGAGTAATCATAGGGCTTTGTAAAAGGAGTTCAATACCTAGTCGGTAAAAAAGTCTTTTGAACGCGTTGGCGTTCAAATAGCAAGAAGTATGAACTTTGGGTAAATGATGTCCTGATGGTTTCCAAAGACATAATGTCCCTTTTTACCAATGTACCAGTGCAGCTCGCTATTGCCCTTCCAAAAAAGAAATGAGATGTCATAAGTGAGAATAATAAGCTCAATCAAAGTCCGTTCCTATAGAGGTTTTGGGTTGGGTTTCTGCCTGAATAAAAATAACTTTCTGCAAATCCATAAAACTATAATGGAATGTCAGTTGGAAATTACCAACCTAGCCTAAACTTTCCTGTCCTTATAACAAAATCATTGTTCTCAATATTTTCAAAGTGTTTTTTTTTTTTTTTCTGTCAGAGGTTGTTACTATCCGATGGAGCACTCAGGCACAACTACTGGTCCATTGTACTGCCAAACAGACACCTTACATTTATGTACTCAGTCTTCCCGTCTTTCGAAGAAAGATGAGAAGGAGCTTCAGTGATGAAGAGCTTAGATGTTCGGCACTCACCACGTCAGCCCCAAAGGCAGGACAGCTACAGAGGAAGTGCTCCGCTGTATCGTCATCCTCTCCACAGGCAGGACAGATGGTGGAGATGCTCAAGCCCAAACATTTAAGTGTTTGGCAAAAGCTTGGTGGCCCGAAAGGACGCCCACAAGCAGTCTACAGTCGCTTCTTCTGAGAGACAGAAGGAAGGCCGCCGACCTTTTGCAGATGTCCGGACGCAGTCGTTTGGTCTGCCTACACCCAGCACAGCCACGCCACCGACACTCGTGTTCGCGAGAAACCCAAGTATCAATGGATGACTTAACCACCGATGAAAGCAGACCCAATGCAGGTTCAGGTCCTAAGAATTCTTCCTCTGAACCCAGCCTGGCAAGCTCATCAGCTATCTCATTTCCAAGGATACCAGTGTGACCTGGGAACCAAACAAGAAACACTGTTTTTAGCCTTCCGACCAAGTTCAGAGAAAGCTTGAGTTCGAGCACTAATTTAGACGAGGTAAGGGGGTTAAGCAGCGCTTTTAATGCAGCTTGGCTGTCGCTGCAAACGCATATACTCCTAGCCCTCCACCTGTTTGTCACAATATAGCGCATAGCCATAAGGATAGCGAAAATCTCCGCTTGGAAGACAGGCGCATGTTTTCCTAAGGGGTAGTGAAGTCTAATGTTCTCGCTTTCCACGAAGACTCCAAAACCAGACGTACACCCCATGATAAAAATATCAAGGGGGGGGGGGGGGAGGTTCATCATAGCATCTAGAGCGGAGCCCGGTGTGCTGTTCCACCATACAACCGACGCGTATGGGAGGAGTGGTCTTACCATTGCCGTATAGATCCAAAGGACCCTTTTAGGAGATAAGCCCCATGTCTTGCCAAAAGCGCCTTTACACTGTCAGAAAGTTGACAGCGCTTTATCGGTTTTCGATTCGACATGCTTGGACCAAAGAAGCTTTCTATCGAGGATTACTCTAAGATATTTTACTTCATCGGAGATCGGAATAGTGACACCTTTTAACACAAGCTGAGTCAGACCAGTGACCTTCCTCCTTCTCGTGAAGAGAACAACAGTCGTTTTAAGAGGATTCACTGAAAGCCCATTTCTTGTGCACCAGCCATCGATCAAGCCCAAGGATCTCTGAGCCCGAGAGCAGACAGTCCCTAGGTCAGAACCGACAGACAGAACGGCGACATCATCCGCGTATGCTTGAGTATAGGTTCCAGGCAGATCGAGAAGCGTTAGCAGAGTGTCAACTGCCATACACCATAAAAGGGGAGACAGAACACCGCCTTGAGGGCAGCCCCTGTTAACCCCTGTCACGACGCATTTACCACAATCCGCCTCGGTAGTCAACGTCCTGTACATTAGCATTGATTTAATCCACAACACTAATGTTTCATCTATACCATGATGTCTGGCTGCAGTGCACATGCTATCAAAAGTCGCATTATCAAAAGCCCCCTCAATGTCGACGAAAATGCCCAACGCGTACTCCTTCCGATCAAGAGCACTTTCAATCCTACCAACAAGGTTCTGAAGCGCAGTTTCATAGGATTTTCCGCGCTGATAGGCATGTTGCATCTCTGAAAGAGGGTGCGATCGAAGAGCGACATTGCGCACGTGCAGCTCAACCAGTCTCTCCAAACTTTTCAGCAGGAAGGAGGACAGACTTATGGGTCTGAAACTTTTGGCGAGAGTGTAGTCAGTCTTACCTGTTTTTGGTATGAACACGACTTTAACCATACGCCAAGGAGAAGGTATGTAGGCCAAGGCCAAGCTAGCGGTGAAAATTCTTTTCAGCGTCGGCATCAGCTGACTACAACCTTGTTTCAGCATAACCGGATAGATGCCATCCGGACCAGGCGACTTGAAACCATCAAACGATGCAATTGCATATTTGATGGCCTCATCCGTCACTACTCTGCATGCAACATACCAGCTACGCCACGTGGTGTTTGACAGATGAGGAGTGGCCACCGTTTCCGGTACCACTGAAGAGCATGTAGTAACCTGATTTCCCGGGAAGTGAGTCTCCAGCAGGAGACTGAAAGTCTCCGCCTTTTTCTCAGTGTAGGTACCATCAGATTTTTGGAGCGATTCCAATTTGCTTGGTCTGTCCCTTTTGAGGACTTTAACAAGCCTACTGGTCGCACTTAGTGTTTCGACCTCCTCACAAAATTTCCTATAAGAGTCAATTTTCGATTTACGAATTAGTCTCTTAAATTCTTTTTGTTTCGATCGATATAGATTCCAGTCTTCTTCCAAGTTGGTTTTTAAAGACCGACTTAGGAGCTTCCTGGTTTCTCTGCGAATACACTGCAGTTCGGTACTCCACCAAGGTACCGGTTTTCTACAGGAGTTTTTTGTAACTGGACACGCTAGTTCGAAGCAGCGGATAAGGGTGCTACTCAGATCCTGAGCAGACCTCTCTACCCCCAGTATCGATCTTAGTTTGAGTGGAACTTTAACAGAGTTACCAAGCTCCTCCCCACACCGAGTCCAGTCCGTTTTTCTCGGATTTCTCCTCACTAGCAAAGGCGAAACTTCACAGAAGATTTGAAATTCGATGTATCTGTGGTCTGACAAAGTGCTATCTGGTGATACCCGCCAATTCGTGATAGTCTTGGAATGCCGGTTTGACAGGGTAACATCAATTACTTGCTGTCTCCTGGCTGTAACAAATGTAGGTCGACAACCCACATTGTTGATGGTAATGTCAGACGATAATATGAAGTCCAGAAGACGATCTCCTCGTATATTGCATTTGCTGCTGCCCCAAACAGTGTTTTGAGCATTAGCATCGCAACATAGAATAAGACCTATCTTTTTGGACTCACAGTACTCTACGAGCTCAACAACCGCCTTTGGTGGTGGAGGAGTTAAAGAGTCATAGGGAAAGTAAGCCGATGCGGCGACAAAGGTTTCCCAACTGTCGTTTGCATGGTAAGTAATAGTTGCAGCAACCAAATCTTGGCAACAGAAGCGTTTGATTGTAACTGCCGTGAGGGATTTCGATACAACAAGACATGTCCTAGGTCTATCGGACAGGGGAGGGATCTTCGGCACAATACTGCTGACCCATTCAGAGGTTTGCTGCGAGGAGGTCTTCACCATGAAGGTTCCGTCCTTGAACTCACAGCCCTCAACATGAATGCACGCATTCGTTTCCAAGGCAAGCTCCGAAAGATGAGCTTTGCAGTGTTTACACCCTGCATCGCTCATGCTATTATCATTGCCTGCTTTCCCTATACGAACTGCCAAAGAGGAGACAGCAGCATACTTATAGGACAGCCTACTATCTCTCATCTCAGCTGTTCTACGTTCAAAAGAAGCACTCCGACCACCAGAGCCATCCGCGACAACAAGGTTCTGTCCGCTGGTACTGCAACCTGAGTTGGTTTCAGCACCTGCATCATTCGTTACCAGTGTACGGGCAGCCCCATCGATAGGAGCGCCTCCGGGGTTTATTCTCTTTACGAGCTTGGGTCGCTTCTTCTTGCTTTTCGGTTCGGCAGAAGAGGAGGCAGTGCCCGATCAAAGGGGTTTGTTTGACTTTAGTTGGAGTGACCTCCACCGACCTGTTCCTTTTCAAAGACACCGCCGAAGAGCTGAAAGATGTGCTTTTGTTTGGACAACTCTTTAAATGTCTGGTGTCCTTGTCCATACAGATCTGTTGAGCCAACTATTTAATTTTATTTTGCTTTTTTGATTTTCAAAGCATATTGCAACCGCGGGAAATGAGACGTAGAGAGATGTAGAGTTTACGAACCGTTACATACGATTGTTGAGATTTCAAACATACCACCATGGGACAGTTGAAGAGGGTTACTTTCCAGCGACACTGTGCTGCATTTGAATATTCCATTTGATTCCCCTCACACCAACATCGGTCAGCTATATCGCTCAACTGCAGCTAAGAAATAGAAGTACAAGTGCATCCTGAGAACATGGCCAAGCCAAATGGTGCATGGTCGAGCTCCTTGGCATCCGAAAGGACTTCTACGTCCTGCATTAGGGACTGTCCATGCACCATATGCATATTAGAATATAATTTCATGTTTATATGTGGCAATATATGTGTGTGTATACGGTGCACACATCCATTAGAATGGAAAATGTTGAGAAAGTACGAGTACAAGCAATCTTCCTTAATTTCCCAATTGCTGGTAGGGACGAACGACGACTAATTCTTGATTGGTGCTCCTTGGACTGAGAAGGCAAGAACGAGATAGAGAAAGGAGCAAATAGGAAGGTGGTCAATTTGCAAAGTGACCCACATGAGCTAAAGGACTGATGTGAACAGAGATTTCTTCGCGAGCCAAAGTATAGGCAGAAGCCTTTGGTAAACCAAGTCCTATGCAAAGGATATATCCACCCGCGCCACACTAGTACACCTACTTCATCACTTGAACATAGCTATACTAAACTCCGAATGCTTCTTCCTTGTAAGCAGCGCCCGAAACAACATACTGCAATATTAGAATAGAATTTCGTGTTTAAGCCATCTCTATACGGGTAGGTACTAGGTACTTGGACTTATTTGTTGTTTTGGAATAACGACAGCGATGGCGACGAGAAGAACGTTGTTGTGTTGCCAGAAAGCCCGCCGCAAGGCAACACGATCGATAATTTTCCATATAGAGTTAGTTTCACCACTAGAATCGCCGGGTGGTGGGTACAATTTCCATCATCCATCTGTACCAAGTTGTATTGGAATATCAGAATCAGAGCCAAAAGAAGAAGATGCAGTATGCAAAACATAGAAGATGCAAAAATCTCTAAGGCAGGGGTTGGGGGTTACCTACTCAAATTCATCTGCACACTGGTTGTCGACTGTTTTCGGTCAGTTCTGACACGCTTCTCTGCACTGCACCCCTTCTTGAAATTTTGGGTCCTTTATGTAAAAAGCCCAGCAAATTTATTTTGCCTATACACATTGAAGATGGTCAAGAAGTAGGTACCCCAAACGAAGATGACGACAATGGCACCAACAAGGACGACGATGACGACGACCTCGTTCAAGATGAAGTACGAGTATATATGCTTCGGCAAGTGGAAGTGTGTGCGTGTAGCAAGGAGGTGTGTGTTTAGGCCGGTGGAGGTGTGTACTGCGTATCTGCTGTAGGTATGCCTAGAAATATCCTTTTCTTTAATTTATATATTTTTTTTTTACCTCTTCGTCAGTGAATTATATTTTCAAGCTGTATAAATCGATATTCAGATAAACCAATTCCGCTATGTTGAGCGTGTATGCGTGTGAGTTTTGATTTCCTTAGAATGAGAATGTAATAATTTGCATGGATAACAGAGTAGCCAGTAGGTGACCGATGGTAGTATTGGTATTAGTGGACACCTTGCCAAGAAATCTGATTTCACTGTAAGACAGTTTGGCAAAACAGTATCCATACATAGTTGAGATAAATTGTGAGAGAGACATACAAAATGTGATAGTTTTTGACAGTTCTACAAGAAATCTGTGATTTTATAATATTTTTTTTTCGCTTCTTTAACATGTTGGAGAAGGAGAGTTGCAACGATGTTTGCTTTATATTTCTTAAAGGGCTACACATCGAAGGCGAACTTTTGTGAAGGATCAGCTTTTGTTTGGATATAAGGATGTTGTTTTTGAGTGCATGAAGAGAGCATCATGTTTTGATAACAAACAGAAAATAGTTTTTAACTTTTAATCAAACAAGAAATGCTCTTGTTGTAGTAATTACTATCGTTGGGACGTACGTAGTAGATGGTAGTTTTGAGAAATTATTTTCCAGTTCAGATGTAGGGGATGTAGTTGTTTTAAACAACTTTTCGATGGGGCTATAGTAGTCCAATGTTTACGTAGCCCAGATATCTACCTATTATTTTTACCCATCAACATTTAAATAGACTATCAGGGTGGAAAAATTCAGTTTAATGAACGGCGGCTGTCTTAATGGTCAAACACTTTGAATCCGGTCGCATTTATTGCGTCGAAAAATGGTGCGGTGAGGTAACTTCCACGGAATTAAAGGTCTTATTTACCACCAAAAAAAAAAGGAAGAAATTACACCCACGGGACTTATTTCATCAGCACTCTTATATCCTCCATCTCGAACAATGGGCCTGTGAATACGGCTACATCACACAGTCAGAGATGTGAACAAATTAATTCTCTAAATGAAGATCTGGACAAAATCTTGAAGTGGGGAAAGGACAACTTGGTTGTATTTAATGCAAACAAGACACAGCTCACAACATTTTCCAGCAAAAATGCATCAACAGTTCCTCAGATCCAAATGGATGACCATCCAATCCATCACAAGGACTCTATGCACCTTCTAGGAGTCACAGTCAATTCAGGAATCACATGGCAGAACCAATAATACATAGGGTAAAGTCGGGAGATGTGGCACCACCATGGTAAATGGAAATCAACAAAAAATGTTTGTCCGAATTTACTCTTTATTTATTTTTATTTTTTGTTCGTCTGTAACTAGAAATTTTCACCTGCAAATCAGGTCACGACTACACACTTCCGGAACTTACGTAAAACTATATGATATTGTGGGGTCCTTGTTTTAAAATAAAATAAATAAGAAATATTGAGAGGGTGCCACAAATTTAGTTATCAATTTGATATTACTATGGCTTGTGAATTGCAAAAGCAATTCGTTAATAACCACTTTTCTCCCTTTGAAAATCAGGCATGTAGACTCGAGTTGCAACTCAATGGTGTTGATTTGCGAACTCACAGGACCCCAATTCTCAAAAATTCTAGCATATGTACGTTTATCTGTCAAAATCTCCGATTCGATGCGAGAATTTGAAATTTGCAATTCTGGAAATCCGGATGCGAGGATTCCTCTTCGAATGTTACTCGTCTGTGTTCTCCATGCGGATTTGCGTCTCGTATACGGAATTGTGAGTTTGATACCTCAAAGAAGGTTTTTTGTTTTTGTTTCTTTTGATTTTGTGTGTGACAAAAAGGAGTAAAATTCAAGTGAAGTAGTAGGTACAATTCGTTCAAAGCAGTTTTGGGGCTCTCGGATACATCAGTTGATTTCGATTTCGCCTAACTGCTTCGTTGTCAATAATTGAACAAATGCTGAGCTCATATGGCCCAAAGTGGCCATTACAAAAACACACAAATGTTCATTTAACACACACGAATATGTATTTTAATATTCTATTTTTTTTTGGCAATCAAAAATAATAATATTTCCCAACCAAATTAAATTCTAATATTGGTTTTTGATTTTATTGCTTGCAACCTGTCAAAATAGGTCTGTTTAACTCTGGGTGAATATAATTTTCGGACAGGTGAAAAAAAAACAGGTACAGCTTGAGAAAACCATTTTTTTGCTATGTGAAAATTTCCGGCGGAGATGACCGTATTAGAATTAAGCTATGCGGAATTTGAGAATTGTGGTCCAGGTGTATTTACGGCTCTGCGAAATAAGACCCCAAAATAAAAACGAAATAAGTCCCCAAAAAATTATACAGAAAACAACAACGACGATTTTTAATAAAATTTAATTTGTTATTTCCTTTTTTGCGGCCATATTTCCTAATGAAAATTGGGGTCTTATTTCATAATGAAACCTACAAAATTTCCGGTGGAGATGCCCGACTGCCCGTATAATAGGGTGTCCATATACCTCAAACGAAAAAAAGAGGACATACTTTAAAAAAAAAACCCAACTTCTTGTCACTTTTTTTTTAACGTTTTATGTACAACTAAAAAATAAATAAATAGTTGACGCAACAGGTCCGTTAGAGACCCTAGGCCTAGCTCTTCGCAACCATTCGTTTTGTGCGACTTTTTCATTTTTGGACGGAATGGAAGGGATCTACAATTTACCGTCGAGTCAAAATAGCCAATTGAGAACCTTTTTCATGACAGTCATACTCTCGGATGCTTGTCAGACGTTCGAAAGAGGTGGCGCAGTGGGAAAAAAACCTAAGATGGAATTAGGGTTTTTCGAGAATCGAAACTGAGCCCATCGCTTAGTAGTCCAGCACTCTAACCACTAATCCACGGATTAAAAGTATGAATTTCGAACTTGAAACGCGAACATGTACATTTAGTTTTCCAAATATGCTAAAGTGTGCGGCAAATAAATACACAGCCCTTACGTAAATTTGATGAAATTCTTGTTTATAAAGAAGAATCTCTACGCGTTTCTTACGTTCACGGAATGCCTATAAATTTAATTTTTCAGTGGAAGCACATTTTAAGGCTACCAAAAAGGATTTAACAACAAAATAACCCGAAGCTGGCAACGCTGGCTGTGGGTGATGTGGAACGGAAAAGTGCTACCACTGCTAGTTTATGGGCATAGTGAAAAGTTTTAAAACGCGGGAATTTATTTTATATTGAAATTGATACATGCATTATAAATATAATTAAAAAAAGCGAATTAAAAGAAGACAAAACAAATAAAGAGGACAAAAAAAAGAAAGTGTAAAATAGATCGCTGACAAAAAAACGACGTGTTCTCTTTAAAAGAGATGTTCTAGAAACCGTACCGTATAAAAATTATGCTATGCGGATTTTGAGAACCCCAAATTTGGGGCCTTATTTCATTGGGGCCTTATTTTCTGCAGCCAGATTTTCTACTTCAGTAGTTGTAATTTACATATTTGTAATTTGAAACTTATTTTAAATCAGTTTGCAATTAACTTTTCGTGACTTACGATTCTTGAGGAAAGATTTGAGGCATCACCGTATTAAATTGAAAATATTTATCGTGATATTTGTAAACTACTAGCTGACCCGGCATATAATAATTCCGAGTATGCACATGCTGCTGCTTCATGCAATTTGGTCACTTTAGGTTCTTTATTCAAAAGTTAAACTAAATTGAATGAAGAGTGAGCATTGTGAATTCAAGATTGATGCCACAAAAATACAGCGATAATTGTCCCTGCGACTTACTAATTGTTGTCAAAGGGAAAGCGACACGTACGAAAAATTTAAGGCGCCAAAATACAAATGTCAAATCGTACGGATTATGCAGAATCCGCGGAATGATACGAATTATTACGAATTTGTACTCGACAAATTCGTACTCAACAAATTTCTTGGTGTAAGAATTGGATGTTTGTTTGTTTGTATGTTTTCATTTCCTGCGTGTGGCCCATTCTCCGAATAAATGAGAATTCTAAATTGTTTTATGTAAAAATTAAATTAAATTATCAAAAATTAAATAACGCTATGATTTTTTTATGTTTTTAGTTACAAAAATGAATTATAATAAATTTTATGTATTATTTGCAATCTTTTATTTTAATAAAATAATTTTTCGTGTAAAGTTCTTGCATTTTTTCATTAATAGGAATGCGTTTTAGTACATAAAAGTCTCTTATTAATTCGGAAAATTTGTTTATTCGGACTGACCTTCCCCCCAACCATTTCGAATTAACGAGCTTTTACTGTATAACAATAAATTTTTTATTGTTGAACTTTTAAAAGCTTTATTAAGGAAATCGGTGCTTCAAAAAAAATATGGAAACTAGTATAAAATAAGGCGCGAGGCTTGGATTGGTGGTGAACATTTGCATTAGGGATGAGCATTGGAATTGTTGGTGAGTTTGCTCCAAGAATTATATATTCTTATATTAAAACTTAAAATTTTGCAATTGGTGATTTTCAATTCTTTCTGTGTACCTTCTGGCTATTGTCTAATATAAATCGATGCTTTCGTAGACAAGTAGGTTCAAAAAAATATATAAAGTATATAATAACTACGGTGACCATCCGTCCTTTATTTAAAAGGGCAGTCCTTCCTTTTTAACCCCCGTCCTACATTATTTTCTTTTTAATAAAGGAAGGATTTTGTCCTTTATTTTTGAAACTGTCCTTAAAAACACTGACTAAAAATTGTTTGCATTTAGTTCAATTAAAAATATTACGTATAATGTACATACATTACTTGAAATTGGGTTTACACCCTCAGTGCTTCAGTCCATGCACTGCACACCTTAAAATTTAGTTTGTACCTACCGGGTTCTAGTGCACCAACTAAAGAGTATTTTCAATCATGACTAACCTGGAGCAGTGACAAATCACAAATGAATGTATACGCTGTTAAAGCTATTCTTATAACTAAATGTAGTTTCGGAAAACCCTACTTAGAATTTAGAGGTTTTCGTAAAATGAAGAAGAAAATGAAGATGTTTTTAAATCTATCCACCCTTCTCAAAAATACGAAAAGTTAGACTGGCCTTACCTTTCACACTCTTTATTCAATGAAGAAAGCCATTTTATATTTTTTTTTCCTGTAGACCTAAATAATAATGTTAATGTTTTTTGGAAAATCGAACATAAAAAACAATATCTACCAATCTCAAAGGAAATTGATTTTTTCTGCAAAAAAATTATCTTTTTGGCAAATCGGAGACGATGACTTATCAGTCCGCTGACTATCAAAAGAAAAAAAAAAATTGTCAACATATCAATTCTTTCAAGTTATTCAAATTATAAATATGGGTCGTAAAAGTTATTTTAACAAAGAACAAGGAAGTGGTTGCATACCTATATATTGAGTCAGGCAATATATTTAATATGCCTGCACTAGCACTAGCACTTAAATTCTTTACAATAATATAGCTAAAAAAAATAATTCTTTAGGTTCAACCATTTCCGATTTATAAACAGAAAAAAGATCAATAATCAATTCTGAAACTAACTGTCATTTGAAATGTTGAAGTTTCAGTGGGAACGCAAAGTCGGATTTCGGAAATTTTTTTCCAGGAATGTTGAATTTAGGTGCGGTGTAAATGTAATACGATGTTCGATTTGGCAGCAGAAATTTGAAATCTCAGCTCAACATCTGAAAAGTCAAAAACGAAAACGACATTAACGTTTTTTTCTTTTTTTTGTAGACAAACAAATAACAAATACAAAAATATTGGAAGCAAAATAATTACTGTCCTTTATTTTTTTTCGGAAAGATAGACATAAAAAAAAAATACATACAGCAGTACCTATGTTCCTATACTAGAATTTCACAATTGAGCTAGGTTTGGCATCGCTGCTCATAACTTCTACATAAATATACTCCTTCCTATGAATTGTACTTCTATTTTTTTGCGTGTTTAGCTTTAGACATTTTTTCTACCTTTTACCTAGTACTTGGTTACCGAAAAAAATAAATAAATAAATAAATAAATGTACGAAAATGATGTATCTACTCTAGTTAAAAACCCGTGCAGCAGCTAAACGTACCACCCACAACCCAAGTAAAGGGTTACAACTTTGAGTAAATGTAAGTGGTTAAGCTGCAGGAGGTTTTAAGAAAATTCTCCTCCAGAGGGAGGTGATACCCTCACGATGGGTATCTCAATTGGGACTGGTCGATGTTGTCAGACTGTGGCACCCATGTTGTTTTAGTGGCATCTGTCTAATTTATTTAGTCACTGATGCCAACCAAAAAATCACAAACAAGCTATACACGATTTAGCAGCACGTCCAAATGAAAAGAATCTTGATATTATATTAAATAAAGCTGCATCCTGCATCCGTAAGACCGCCCATAACCCCAGCAAACATTTTTCTTCAAAAATGAATCATAAATGATTCAGTAATATGAAGAAATCCTTCAGATATGAATTCATTTATGATTCAATTTCAATCCAATTTCCTGAGAAATAGGCCTTCATTTCTGAATATTTTAAATGATTCATTGGAGAAACATTCACTAAAATGAATACATGCATGCTTACTTATATTCATTTTAGTGATAAATAAATGCATTTATTGATATCATTAATGAATCATTTAAAAGATTCAGAAATGAAGGCCGATTTCTCAGGAAATTGGATTGAAATTGAATCATAAATGAATTCATATCTGAAGAATTTCTTCATTTTACTGAATCATTTATGATTCATTTTTGAAGACAAATGTTTGCTGGGAAATAAAGATGTATCGTGACATTTTTTTAAGCGAAACTTTCCATTTTCTGAAATCTCTGAAATAAGAATTAAAATATGTTTAACTCAATTCTTTAAAAAACAATATAATATCAGTGAGATCTCAGTTGGTGGATCTGGCCTATTATTTTAGTCCTTTTATTTGCTTAGCACTCGAGACCACCGTTCGTTGCAGAAAATTAATCGAACTGACCGACGCATCGAATTTTCGTTTTGATTTTGGTTTCATTTTCAGGTCCCATTATCGCTATCACTACCCATTTGCGGCAAAAACAAGTTTAATCTTGCACAAAAATAAACCCCGAACTTTTTCTTTACGATTGCTTGTGCACTTTTATTTATTTATTAAGTGAAGGAAATTTAAATGTCGTTATAAATTCGAATTCTGAACTTAGTGCAAGATATTTTTTTTTTTGTTTGAGGTAGCTAGCTCATAATCATTTTTGTTCATTTATGGGAATGAAAATCGAATGTCAGTATTCGTTTTATTCTGAAACCAGATTTGGTTCACATAAATGAATGTTATATGAATGTATGTTCTTCATTTTTACTGAATAAAATGTTTGCTGGGACTCGAGAACGGATCATCCGATTTGAGCTATATTTTCTTTGTTGTGTTTGTCTAAGCCTAAGAAAGTTTCATACGGCGAGAAAATTGGAAAATTTGTAGGAATTAACTTTACATACTCCATACATTTTGTACGGTGAATTTTTTATTTTTTATTTTTATTTTGATCGCAATATATAGTGAGCTCGTATTCGTTAAAAATTTAACATGAATTGATATATTTAGTAGATTTTATATGGGATATAATTTTGTTATCACGGGCAAAGACGGGCGGAAACAGCTAGTTTTTAATAAATTTTCCTAAAAACAGATGAAACGAGTTTTTTTTTATTCATTGTTACAATTTTCCCCCGTCTATTATTAGAAAGAGGATATTTTTCGGACATCTTGCAGTCTTTATAAGGCATTTTTTTTTAAAAAGTTTTTAACTTATAAATCGCTGCTTGTTTTAAGATAAGTTTGGCTGACTCATTTGCAAAATCTTAGCAGCAGCATACAAGTTAGTCGAATGTAGGTATTACTTCTAGCCCCGCTCTCCCCTATTCAGCTAACTAAAATTATTTCTATAAAATTATTTCCACCCACAAAAATTCGCTACAAGATTTCTATTTTTAAAACGAGTTTTGTTAGAAGCTTGTAAATACAATAGGGCCTTACCAATAAACATTTTTAGTTCCGACTTTAAATTTTAGTAGTTCACAGTGGGTGTATTTTTAATATACATTTTGCAATTGTGAGCTTCCGTTAAGTTGAGTAATTAAGAGTAAGTCGGGACAGAAATTTGTTATTAGAACGGTGCATAGGTAGGTATTTTTGTAGTTAAATTTTTGTTTAATGGTTGGCGCAACAGGTCCGGAGGAACCCTACGCCTAGCTTCTCACAACCATTCGTTTTGTGTGAGTTTTTTTCATTTTTTTTTTTTCGAAGGAATGGAAGAGATCTACAATTTTATGCCGACTCCAAACGGCTAATTGAGAAGCTCTTTCAAGACAGTTATACTCTAGGATGTTTGTCAGACGTTCGCGAAAGCCACAGTGAAAAAAACCCTAAGTTGGAATTTGGGTTTTTTTTTTTTGCGGGATTCGAACCTCGACCTCTCGCTTAGTAGTCTAACACACTAACCACTAAGCCACTGCGCCTACGTTTGTAGGTACATCCCTTGTGATAATCCTTAACATCCACCGTATTTAACTTGTTTAATGGTGACATACACCTATTGAGCCAGTCTTACGAAGGCAATTTAGGTCAACTATATGTAGCGAAAGTTGTGCAGCTATGCAACCTCGTCAGCAAAACTGTTTTCCGGTGATCGAACTCTATAGAAAATGTGAAGCTTCACTCACCCACCTGCAATTCAATCTAATGGCCAATTATACTGATCGCATTCTTTTGAACAAAGTGCAGAGTTACCTACCCACCTAAATCGATTTCCTATATAAACTCATTCGACTTTAGCGCAGTTAAATCGCATCGAATGTAATTTAAATAATATGTATAAAGTACCTATAGTAGCATCTCAAGCTTAGCAACTGCTGGTCAAGATGAGCCCACATCGAGCGGCATCTGTTCTGTTTGCCAAAATAAACTTATTTGCTAAACACATCATCGATACAGAGGTGTCACTGATACCTATATGCCACACTTAATTAACCCAATATCCACTGAGTCAAACTCATCTATACGCACATTTGTTTGCAAAGAGCTTAATCTCACTATACCTACCTTGCCCCCCACACCACCGAGTATGGGCTTTAATTTCATTTGCATAACATTATCCTCAATCAACAATCAACAGATTGTTGCTGCATCATCTAATTATATAGAGAGATATACCTACTTACCTACCTACATACTGATAGGTATACAAACATCAGTTACTTATAATTCAAACAGCTAGCCACCTCTAGGACATCCATAATCATGTAATGACAAAAACACGCCAACATACACAACCTAAGTAGGTACATACGTCCATACCGACGTTCAGACGTACATATTATATTCATTGGCTGCACGTGAACTTGAAATCGAAACGAAATGATAATAATAACAAAAGTCAATGGCAATAATGTTATGTCCTGGTGAAAGTTTAATGACCTACCCACCCTCCTACATGCGAGTGTGCTTATGTGCCCATACATTGGTCTGGGCATGTTAACTAAACATATGATTGGGGATATATTATTACCATACATTATCTATTCCTGCTACCGCCGCCACCGCCGCCTACCTACCACCCCCTCATTTGGGCCGACATATAAGTGAGTCGTGTATAATAATCACATAACGTAACTTTCGTCATGACATTAAGTGAAAACTTTCTCTTTCACGTGACTTGAGTAGATTCCATATAGCTGGATGCTTGTGTATGTGTGTCTGTTTGTTTGAATTGGTGGTAGGGGGGGAACCGAATCCTTAACGGAAAAGAAAACGTGCACGAACGTTTGATAGTTGCTTGAGTCTGAAATGTGGAAAAATGCCGGCTGTATCCTTGCAAGCTTTCCCTTCATTTCCTTGAATTTTGTTCAAAATACCATAACAACGTCACAGTGGTCCCCCAACCCACAAGCCGTGCCATACTTAAGAAGGACGAAAGGAAAATACAGAAGAAAAAGAAATTCCCTTCCCTTATACCTAGCTGGCTATATAAAAGGATTATCAAAGAACGACCACTTTGAGACTGCACCACCCAACAGAGTCCACCCAACAAATCTCTATAGGTACACATCTACAGACGAAAGAAATAGGACAGCCATACCTACCAGCAGACAAAAGGAAACTAAAATAAACCCCGAAAGGACATTGATGGTCCAAAGTGTGTGTATAGACGCATTAATCTTCTCCATATCCAACTAAAAGGATAATGCACTGCACTTGCTCCTGTTAGACGTTCCTACATCTATTTATACACGAACATCACACATTTGTAGGACCTGCCGGTGCTCTGTAACGGCATTAAGCAGGCCAAACACACAGCAAACGACACAAACAAAAAGTAAAGCACCTACTACACAGGGTAAAGAAAAAATGAAAAACCAAAACCGAGAGAGAGAGAGATAAGAAAAAAAAAAAGAAAAAATTCCCAGCCACACACAGGAGGACACAGCAAGTAGCTGTAGCCAAAGAAGAAAAAGAATAAAAGGACCAAAACGAGAGCACTTTTGACACAGTAAATCAACACTTTTACGACATTGACCTAGAGAGCAGCGGCGCGGTGTCTCCCTCCCAGCCCCCCATTGGCACAACATCAAACTACCTTGGGCAAAAAGCCTCCCCCTGCATTGTAAAAGTATATATACAAAATATAGACAAACAATAGTGACTGCAAAGGAGTGCAACTTTTACTTTTCCCTCTGTATAGGTTCTTCATCAGAAAGTCCTTCACATACACTTGCAAAACAATTTTTTGCAAGAGTTTTTCCCTTTTTTTTCCTACGCCCCAGCCTGTTCTGCCACCCACAGATTTTTATATGTACATAATCTATATTTTTATGTGTTGGATTTTTCATTACTGTTATCCTTTTTCTCTTTGGGGACTCCCCCCATTACGAGCAACTCTTCGACTGGAATACAGCGCTCTCTTCGGTGTCTGGAAGAATATTCTCAACTCGAAGACGAAGAGTCGATTCTCGATTGTGTTGTTTTGGTGCACTGCCACTGGCAGCTGGCCCTGGCACATTGTAGTACTCGCATAGAGGAGCACATGGCTCCAAAAAATTGTGGGTGGATTTATTTACATGAGGGTTTGTTGGTAGACTGTGCTACGCATGTTCTTACTTCAGCCAATATGCGAGATACGATCTCAGCTATCGCACTCATTACCATGGCATTTGGGGCTGAGGTTAGTGTTGGCCTTTCGTTGAATCTGCGTAGATGTGTGGCCTATGAGAGAGGCGTACTTAATGGTTGCGTATAGCTGCGTATTTATTATAAACAAATGCACTGTTGCATTTAAAGGACGACCGAAATACAGGGATGGTATTCAGGCATGATTTGGGGCTGGTGAATTTTTCTTTTTGTCCTTATTAATATATAGAATATAGAATGAAGAATGAATCGTTGGACAAAATGATTTCTAGTTGATATTCTATAAGATTGGATGGAAAATGAAGTGCAAATCAAGAGAGCAGGGGTCGTTTGAATATTTATAGATTGAAATTGCGCCATCTATACTATTGTTTTAAATGGAAGGTAATTGCTTTGGAGAGGTTACACCTAGTGTACCTACCTATTTAAAGGATTCATCGGTAGTTCCATTGCTTTTATCTGGAGCGAAACCATAGTCAGCTGAATAATTTTCACTTGTTTGATTGATCGGTGAAATATCAAATTGTGTCAACTCGAAATGAACGCCTTATAACTACCTATCAGTCGATTCCTAAGGTAAGTAGGTAGGTACCTTCGTACCCAACTGTCTATCTATTTATATCAGCAACACAACGGTAGTATCCAACATATGAAAGATGCTAACTTCAATGGCTGTAGCTTCATATTTTATCCGACGTAGGAAAGTGTCATCAAGCTTCTTTGATCAGAAAGCGGAAGTTTGAAGGTAACTAAGAAGTATGGAAAAAATCTGAGTTAGTTCAACCGGGGACTTCTAAAGTCGGTCCTTAGGGCAAACATATTTTGAAAGCACCAGTATTTACTCCTGATCCTGGTTTACAAATGACGTCCTCAGCCTCACCTATGCAAATTGGAGCGCAGCCGTAAAGAACTTTCCCGTAGCTGCAAGAACTCTGGATCGGTACAGTATCCGCCACATTGCAGGATGTTGGTTTGATATCGGCAAATGATACATCTAATGTCGTAGGTAGAAGAAAAATACGACAGCAACGCTCAGAGGAAAAATATTTACTATATCTAATCAAGTATTAGTTATAACACCAGATCTTTTCGGTTTATTCTTTGATGGGCGTAGAGATAGAACCGTATCTACGGAAGATAGTCGTTATAACGGAAGAATGCATCAGCTTAGTTTCGGAACCTGGTTCTGAATATATCGGACACATACCCTTAAAGTCTGGCAAAGCGAGTCTTGTAAGTAAAGGGATCAATAGGTTTTGAAAAGCTTCTGCCTATAGGCTGCAATGGTACTGTCATCAATACTGGGAACAAAGGTGGAGTCATGCGGCTTATAAAATTAAAATTATGTCAATTACACGCAAATGAGATAAGTTTGCGACATCTCCTTGATCATCAGGATGGAAGCACAACTGGACCGCTCAGTTTTATTGGACCTATTAGGAAAGCATTCAACTGCTGGTAAGATAAGCCAGTAAATAAATTCAAAGCTACGAACTGCGCATTACCCCATTTTATCTTATTTGACTAAGTTTGAATAACCTAAGTCAGTTTTTGTTTTTTTCACTACATCGTTTCTTGCGATTGTCTGATAAATATACAAATAAGGTTCCTCAAAAAAAAAAGGGCTTTAAGAAGCTTTGCTTAGGCATTAATAAAACTATTGCGCAACGACTTCATTTATAAACTTCTTGGGAGTCGATCCATGGAATTGCTTAGCAGCACGAAACTGTTACCGACTACTTAATTCTATTCGGTTTATGCCATATAACTGAATAGGTGGCTCATAGGTCCGTATAGCCTAGCCACCCTATGACTAGCTTTTCAAAACCATTTGTTTGTCTGTGAGTATTTATTATTGGGACAAATGAAAGGTACCTACAATTCGAGCATCTAAATTGAGACGCTCTTTAATGACAGTTAGCACTCTCTGATGTTTGTCAGATGTCCGCGGGAGGTAGCGCAGTGGAAAAAGCCAATACAATTTTTGCTCAGTCAGAGCATACTAATGCAAAGGGTAAAGCTCGGCGTTGTCGTCTGATGGCGACTCTACCAGTTATATTATGAAGTGGAAATTTCGCAAAATGTTTCCAAAAGAATACCATAAAGCAGTTTGATGTCGAAACAGGTTTAGATGCGCTCTATCAGTAGTCTTCCTTACTATAATTCTTGATGATTTTGTATGAAACTCATTTGTAAGCCACCCTTCAAATATGAGAACTATCCGGAGGAAGATACTTATCACGCCTTTTTTTTTTATTTAATCCATCTAGCAGAGAGGACCAGGATAGAATTGACGGTAGGCGTAGGCTTGAGTGATGTAATATTAAGTCCGGCTTCAGGGTACTTACGAGGCCTAAAATAGAGACAGTTTAACAGAGTACATTAAGTACCTACCCTCAGGAAAAAAAATCACTGTTTCTTCGGGCTAGAAAGGAAGATAGGAATTAAATCTCTCTATTCAACTATAAGGAGCTTTTACAGGTGTCCAAGACATTACTCATGACGGAGCTGCGCTATATGGTCTTGTCCAAATCAGATGAAAACGTATTGAGACGCTTCGAGAGAAAAACTCTTAGGGTGATGTTGGGTCCAGTACGAAACGTAGGTGGAGTGTGCAAGAGAAGATGCAACAACGAACTTTATGGGGTATACATAATGCTCGTATTTTTTTCGGACCAAAAACAGTATATCTATTTTACTAAAAAATTAAAAAAGAGCAGTATTTAGTGCGGTATACATTTTATTCAATGATAATTGACAATGATTAGGCGCAGTAGCTTAGTGGTTAGTGTGTTGGACTACTATGCGAGGGATCGAGGTTCGAATCCCGAAACAACCCAAATTTCAACTTAGGGTTTTTTTCACTGCGCCACCTCTCGCGAACCGCTGACAAACATCCGAGAGTATAACTGTCTTGAAAAAGCTTCTCAATTAGCCGTTTGGAGTCGTCATAAAATTGTAGATCCCTTCCATTCGTTCCAAAAAATGAAAAACTCACACAAAACGAATGGTTGTGATAAGCTAGGCCTAGGGTCCCTCCGGACTTGTTGCACCAACTATTTATTTATTATTTAATTGACAATGATTGGAAAAAAAAAACACAGAGTAATTCATTTACATCACCTGTATCGTCTTCGTTTTCCATTCCTATATGCTATATCTCCCTTTGTATAATTGTTGTTTTGTATTTGTCCTTTGAAGCAATTTGGCGAAGCAATTCCGGCTTTGTTTTGAAGTATTGAAAAAAAAAAAAAAAAAAAAATCAACGCATGAATATCTTAAGTAGCACTACGCAGTATTTTGAGAAAAAAAAATCGGTATTCAGTTTTGGAGTTTAAAACAAAACCTATAAAACCTTACTAATAATCAAACACTAATGTTGACTTTTAGTTGGCTGTCACCTGCCAGTTTAAATAAAAATATACAGCATTTTTGAAATGGTACTAGTAAACAATTTGACCTCCACTTATTAGTACGAAGACTTTCTGTTGAATCTATTACATTTGTTGTCACGCAGAATTTGAATTTCATAATTTGTTTTCGTGAAAAACAAGGTCAGTGGTTTCTTTCACAACGAGGATTTTATTCTAAATAAGGAATACATCAATTGCAATTAAATTTGCCCAACAGATATCTTTCAAAGCATTTTTGAGCCTTATTGTAAGCAAAAAACAAAACACAAAATAGGAAATCCACAAAGTTCATATCTGCTGATCTGTCAAATATCTTATGCAAATGAGTAATGCCCTATCGTTCGTTCGGGCACAATTTTCGGTACTTTTTATAGTACCTACACTTTCCTCTAATTTCCAATACCTTATGATTGATTTGTGTCGTAATAGGATTCCTTTTAAATTATTCAATAAACGGAACACAGTTTTTGAGAATGCTTTGATGCAAATCAAACTTTATGGGTGGTGTAAAGATCACAATTATTTGATTTTTATAAATAAATAAATAGTTGGCGCAACAGTTCCGGAGGGACCCTAGGCCTAGCTTCTCACAACCATTCGGTTTTTGAAACGATCTACAATCTACAATTTTATGCCGACTCCAAACGGCTAATCTAGAAGCTCTTTTAAGACAGTTATACTCTCAGATTTTTGTCAAACGTTCGTGGTGCAGTGTAAAAAAAAAAAAACCCTAAGTTGTTTTTTGGGTTTTTGCGGGATTCGAATCTCGACCCCTCGCTTAGTAGTCCAACACACTAACCACTAAGCCACTGCGCCTACAATCTATTTATTTAATCATTAGCAAGTGAATATTTTTGCAAATAGAAATAATAGCTTGCTAATTCATTGCAGAAATCTCAAGTAGGAAGCTATAAGCGTTTTACGAACCTATTGCTTCCGTTTTTGAATTTCAATTTGCAACGACACAGTGCTCGTCAAAGTATATAGAAGTTTGAAAATAAATACAATTTGATTTTTTTTAAAATGTATGAATTATATTTCTGAGTTTGGGAAACTTAGAACAAAGTTTTAAATTCTCGCAAAAAAATAAAAAGCTGTGGAGCACATTTTTATGGACGAAAACTGTCATGTTTCCCCTTCCATGAATTCACGCTTACTACCTACCTGTTATTCCTCCAGAAGTTCATAAATTTGTTAATTGGCTTGTTGTGGTGAAAATTCTATGCTTATAAGGGTGGTTAAGTTTTAAGGGCCGATGTTGATTTTGAATAAAACACAAATTATTTAGGAAATTATTGTCATTTCTTTTTATTATGATAATACTGGTATGGTTCAATTATGTATGGAACAAAATATCGGCCAAATGGCCGCCGCGACCTCGGCGGCTGCACACCTCCATCCGATGGTCCAAATTTTCGATGACGCTGAGGCATAATTGAGTTTCTATGCCGTTAATGTGCCGAATTATCTCATCCTTTAGCTCTTGAATTGTTGCTGGCTTATGGACGTACACCTTTTCTTTCAAATAATCCCAAAGAAAGAAGTCCAACGGTGTCAAATCACATGATTTTGGCGGCCAATTGACATCGCCACCACGTGGGATAACACGGACACGGCCATTGAATTTGCCGCGCAAAAGAGCCATTATTTCGTTAGCTGTTTGGCAAGTGACACCGTCCTGTTGAAACCACATATCGTCCACATCCACATTCATATCTTCCAATTCGGGCCATAAAAAGTTCGTTATCATCTCACATGAGAGGTGCAATTGTTGGTGGACGAGTTGAGGTGGACGGCTCTTCAGCCACACTATCGCGAATAGCAGCAATATTTTCTGCAGTACGAGCTGTACGATCATGCACTGGTATTTTCACATCTCCTACAGACCCGGTTTGCTCAAATTTTTGCACGATTTTTCCGATTGTACGCACATTTGGACGATTAAATTGACAAAAAAAAAAATCACGAAGTGCACGATGTGCATTTTGATTTGAACGCCCATTTTCACAATAAGCCTGAATAACTTTAACGCGTTGCTCGATTGTTTATCGCTCCATTGTTCAAATTGAGTTAGTCTGAAATTGAGAAATGTCACATTCTACATTGGCCCTTAAATTTTAACCACCCTTTATTTATATTTTCCGCAAAGTCAACTTTGTCACACCAACCATTATTTGCTCAGAGATCGTCATTCTCCGTAAACAAACTCCTTTTGCAAAGAGTTTAAGTAAGAATATATTTTATTTTGTTTGCGACGACTGTCAACAAAGTTTGAAAATATCCCAAACTTATATAAATTTATTTTTTTAGTAAGCATCCATTCATTGCTTGCGAACTATTTTAAAAGGAAAACCAATTTAAACAAGATAAAACAGAGAAAAATACAGAGCTATATTTTTCAATTTTTTGCATACGTTTTTACTAATTTGTGTTTGTTAGACTTGAAAACCATTAGCATTGTTGTATTACAACGAATAAAATTGGAAAACATTTAAAATTTAGTAAAATTAATTTATAATTTTAAACGCTAAATTCGCTCCTATTATGAAATTTAATACCGTGATTTTTAACGGTTGGGCAACACTCGTCTTCAAAATGCTATTAAGGGAGAATTTATTAAGCTTAAGCACGAGATAAACAAGGCTTTCTCAACATTAACATTTAACCATACAGTTAGCAATATTCTGGCAACTATATTTGTTTATAAGTAATGCAATTTTTGAAAGCGTTGAGTCTTTTCGTAAACTGCCAGACTAAAGTTGATTATTGTCAAGGCCGATTGTACCCAAATCACAATTGAATTGCGAGTCCTGAAGGTGACAGAAGTGCACCAGAAGTGGGCCTTTCGCAGACTACAACTTGACAAATATCGTGTCGGGACTTGGGCCTCTATTCTAAATACAAAATCCAAATGAGTTCAAATTTAATGACCATAGACAATGCCGTTTGTTCGCTGACTGTACTTCGTAGCGTTGGGAAGAGGCCCCAAATTATAGTGCAAGGTGTATACAGTATACCAGGTGGCAATGTATCCACAAAAAGTTACAGCTTGGTGCAGATTTTGGACTGACCGACGTTATGGGTCTGGTTGTGCTTTTTTTTTATGTGTAAACATATAAGCGCTCGTTATTGGAATCTGGTGGAGTAATTCCACACATTTAACTTGCGGGGACGGAAATGCGTCACGGAAATACGTCACTGTGTTTTATCATTGCAAACATTTTATCATTGCATACGTTTTTATCATTGCATACATTTATGAGCTGGTGCATATTAGTTTCAGTTTTTTGTTGATGTGAAATAAAGCATGTTTTTCATATATGATGGTCTCACATTTCTTCCCTGTGACGTATATCTCGAGGAAATTTGGTGCCAAATCTTTCGTGAATTACCAGGCACGCAGAAATCACAGCTGGACAACAACTAACAAAAATGTCGTTGACCAGCACCTCTACAATATGCAATGCAATTCCAATGACACTTGCATTTACTGTGTAACAGTTGATGTCATTTAACTTGCGGGGATTGAAATGCAAACGGGTATTTGTTATTTCATAATATATCAAGAATACGGTTGTTACAATTCCCTCTTTTCTCAATGACGCGTATCAAGCCACACACAACATACCGCACGCACGGTGTTTACACATACACATATTTCGGGACTGTTGAATACAGTCGCACCATTTTTTTTTTTTTTTTAAGTCACCATCATTGGCGAGCGTTGTAGAACAACACAAACTCATTTCATCTGGCCGAAATTGAACGATATGGAGGTAGACTTCATGTGGTTCCACCATCCACCAGGACGGGGGTACGTGCCGCACAGACACTACCTATAGATATTCTGCAGAATGATTTGATGGTGTGACTACCAAGTCACCTCTTCGAGCGATAGCCACACCCTCAAATCGTCTGATTTGACCCCGCTAGATTTTTTTTAATGTTTCCTGAAGTCGCAGATCTCTACTGGAATTGACGGGTGACCTTAAACCCAACATAACCATTGCCATCGGTAAAATTTAGCCAAGACTCATTAAAAGATGAACCAACCGAAACCGTACCGCCATGAAATTGTAAGCTCCATACCTACTTAATGGCATACACGGAGCTTTCAAATAAAATAAGAGTTTCGTCAATACCTCGAACCTTATACACAGCTTGTTATACATTCCATTCCATTTCAGCATCAACCCGTCCTTTTTGAAAAACTCTCTATTTTACGTTCCATAGATGTAAATAGTCTGACAAACATCCGAGAGTATAAATGTCTTGAAAGAGCTTCTCAATTAGCCGTTTGGAGTCGGCATAAAATTGTAGATCCCTTCCATTCGTTCCAAAAATGAGAAACTCACACAAAACGAATGGTTGTGAGAAGCTAGGCCTAGGGTCTCTCCGGACCTGTTGCGCCAACTATATATATAGATGTAAATAGTGGCCACTGATTATATATTGCATTCGAAGGCATTGTGGCTTAACGGGTAGTGAAGTCTGTTGTTTCGGAGCAATCGATGGATTTAACTACCAGTCCCAGACCCAAGCGCTAGGAAAGTTAATTTTAAAAAGGAACTGCAGCCGACATTCCGGTTTTATTGCATCACGCGACATATCCATGGTACAGGTTCGTACAAAACGCACTATCCTGTTGAAAAATAAATCTAGAAGTTCCGTGGAAGAGTTTTAGTACACATACGCACAGGGCCGAATTTAAAGACCTTAAGGCCTCGGGGCAACAAAGGATTGGAGGCCCCTTGGCCCCAAATTATTTCTCAAATAAAATGAACAATTTTTTTCATTCGAGTTTTTCAATAAATAATTTATTTTGAAACCAAGTATATGTAGATTCTTTTATTATTTAACGAACATACAAATATAATCGGAAACAAGATTTATCTAAAATTAAATTTAAGCGTTAACGAACGGAACTTTCCGAGCTTTTTTCGCCGACAAAATCGTTGATGATTTTGCTGAAATCCAGTTCCCGAAGCAAATCACTTTCAATGCTCAGGAGAGAAAGCTTTGATAGACGGTTTTGTCCCATCGTGGTTCGAAGCCTGTTTTTTATAATTTCCATTTTTGAAAATGATCCCTCTCCAATGCATACCATCAATTTGATACCATCAAAACCAAATACATTCTCAATGCAATTTCAAGGTTTGGGAATGTAGTTCTGAAATTTTGATCTTCGAGAATTTGGTAATAAAATAGTTCCGGAGATTGTCTTTTCCATAGCCTTTTTTGGATGAGTCGATCAAAGATACAAATTGAACCAACTCATTACCAAGACTAGGTTCTAAATCATCCTGATAAACTTTCACCAATGCCTCGAGCGGATTCAGCCTCACCCCTCACGTTTCTTGTTCTGGTGCGTGATTGTACGTATTCGTCAGTCTGAGATATTTTTTTGGCAACTTCCTCGTATTTATCAAAATCGTTTCTTTTGGATTCCACGAATGATTTCAATGATTCTAATGCACGCATTGACAATTCAAGAATCATTTTCGGGTCTTGCAACATCTTGCTTGTAGTGTTGAATCGCTCCAAGATGTCGTTCCAAGAGATTGCAAATAAAGCGGTTTCGGTAAAGGTAAAGGGCGAAAAAAATATGAAAGGAAAAGTTGTTTACTAGTTTTTACTAGGCTGAATTTGAAAAAAATTTCTTCGAATTTTGTGGAGGCCCCGGGGCTGTAGCCCCGGTTGCCCTCGCCTAAATCCGCCCCTGCATACGCATATAGATGCTTTTTTTTTTTAAATTCCCGAATCTGGGCAGTCAAAATCCATCCGAGTTAATGTAGGTACCTACGGTAAAGTATTTTTTTTTTGTGTAATTGGGGGGGAATTTTGATATTATACCTTACTCTTAGTCCGATCAGCGTTGCCGCTGAAAAATTTATAATGTATTATACATAAAACACTCGCATAGCAAAAAAAAAAAAATGAGTACCAAAGACATTTATATTTATATATAAATATGTATATACAAAAAACTATTTTTTTTTTTCACTACGATACACTTCTTTTCATGTGGTAGCAGTCTTTTCCGTTCTGTTGGTTGATTTTTTAAGCAATATGCTTCTTTCAATATTTACTTTAACTAAAAAATGGGCCATTTTGATGATTTTTCAAAAAGTGGGGACCAAGCGTCCTGAGACTCAAAAAGGGGCCAAACGGCAACGCTGAGTCGGTGGCCGAGTTTTAATGTCCGTCGCCGGTGCTCGAATCTATACGCCGTTCTGGTCACAATAAGCAATGGCTCTAACCACTACAAAATCGCTGCTAACTTCTATTGTTGCTCTTGAGTACAAAAGTACAAAAGGTAAGTTTGCCACATTTCCTTTGTAGGACAAGTTTTTCAGTCCACCTTTTGGGGGCATAATAAGGAGCATCATCTCTGACATACAGCAAAGCTACAGAATTATCTTAGAAAACGACGCCATTCTACATGATGAGGTAGAAAGACTTGCGCTTGAGTTGAGCCCAGAGTAAAATTACTCCCCTGGCTGATGTAGTGGACAATCTGTCTCATGTGCTACGTGTTATATAATTGCATGGAGTTCATCAGCTTTAATCAGTCTACTTTTCTTAGTGAAGATCTTTTCTTCAAGTTTTCAATTTCGCCCGACGGCTTAGTACAAAATTAGTATTATCAACCGGCATTGATTAGCGTCGCCCACCACACCCCTTCTCCTAATGGTGCTCCCAGTCACTCGAGTCTCTTATTTTCTCCAAACTTCACGCCACAGCTTGTTGAGGCACACTCAAGTCGCGTGCATTTTCATGGCTAAGTTAAGACCCCTGCGCTAAACCATCAACAAATCGATTTTCTTTTTCCATTCCCTTTGAGCCTGACCAAAACTTAATTCTATTTACTTGGCCACTAAATGTGTGGCATTAGTTTGGCACAAATTAACTTACAACAGGCCACAGTTAGTCGCTTGACATACATTTACTACTTCATTCGTCGACTGCGAATAAAGGCCATCACAACAGTCTATAGTGATATTATTTTTATTATCCAAAATATTCGATTGTGCGGTTCTTACTTCCCCACCACAGTCCCCGCACACACAATTCAGCTCAAATGCAGGACAAAAACGAAACAACACGACACCACATGTCGGTCAGAAACATCGCACTTGCAAACAATTCTCAGGCGGTAATTGCTTCTTAATCATATTTTGCGGTTTCTCATCATCCTGCAGGCGCTACCTACCAGAAAAGTATAGTTACAGACACTCTCCGCCATACACACATAAGTAATGTCCAAGTTGTCAATCAGTCAGCGATCAAGAAATGGACGGATGGACGGAAACCGCTTGCACGCAGTTTGGCGATTTTCGCTCGAATTGTGGTGGAACTTGAAACAGGGATATGACTGTAATGTGCGTGCAGTTTTTTTTGTTGCCATCTTCATGCGCCTTTAATCGCCCTTGAAGGATCGAACTGACGGTTAGCTGATAAATTATAAAGTTAACTGCAGTACCTTAGCATAAAGGAGTACATTCGATGCAAAACGAAAGGATGGCAATTAGATTGGTAATTTTTCGTATGCACGCCACTATGACTTGTCGAACCGTGAAAATATTGGGGGCTGAGTCCACCGGCCGGAGAACAGATGTAGGACATGTCAAAATTAAAATTTACAAAATCCGGCTATTATCTACATGACAAGCGACAGCGTATGTGGAATGTAAAAGGGATGCTTTAGCTACTGCCACGCAATGCTGTCAGAAAGTGATGTCGAACATATTTCGCGATGCCGCCGCTCGTAATTGGGTTCCATGGAACCGTAACTGTAATGCGTTCTTCATCTGATTAGTTATTGGAGAGTAGGAGTAGGTATAACCCCAATTCCGAAATGTCACATGTCACTGTGGGGTTGAAACAGCCCTATTTATGGATAAAATACAATTTTGATTTGTCGCCATCCAGGCCAGGTAATGCAGCATGGTTCCACTGTAAACAAGATCCGTTGACAAGCCAACAGATTGGCAGCGCAAGTCACTGGAAATAATATAGTTATTTGCGGTGATATCTGGAAGCAGGAATTAGACATCCGTATTGAATGAGTTGGGCACTGCCAATTGTCTTTTAGCAGTAAATGGCTTTCTGCAAAATCCACAATTAGTGGCAGTCAAGATAACTCCAACCAAATTGACCATTTTGCCATTAGTTGCCGTTTCAGTAGTTGTTTCCTTTAATTTACGGAACAGTGGAAGAGCGGATAAGGTACAACGACCCACAATATTTGGCTGCAATTTTGTGCGACAGTCTATGTAGATGGTAAATATTCCATTTCCAGTGACATTAAAGAATCCACTTATCTATGATGTGAATGAAAATAAGTCCGAGCTGGCTTACTATACGTATGTATTATTTCGATGAGGTTAATGAGATAGTGGTTACATTATTTCATGGCCTGAGAGTCATACCGCGTCACAGCTAGGGCCTAATGGACGGTAGGTAACTACTTGGTGACGTGCTCAAATTAATATTTCGAAAAAGCATTAGCGTTGAATAAAAGTAGTGCCACTTGAAAATATAAATCATTTATTGCCATTGAACAATGTCAGCGAAGTCAATCTGTAAAACCAGTTACAGCAGCATGAGGTCCATTTTCCATATTCATGGGCTTACAAGATTCGACCTCATACATTGTAGTTGGAGGTGGTAAAGTGTATCAAAGATCATTTCGGCCACCTCGCACATACACAATTTTAAAATAAACGTTCGCCGGTAATGTCCTGGCGACGCAGGCAGAAAAATCACTTATTTAAAATCAACCAACCTCGGTTAAAATCTACCAAGTAATTCTGTCAATATTTCTCCTACAAGAGTTATAGTGGATTCAAAATAACCGAGTCAACTTGTTTAAGAAAATTTGAGCAAAAATAATGAAAACAGTTTTCCCCTGGGTCTGGGGCCCAAGCAATACGCCTTTTTTTATTAATTTATGTGGTTGCTCACTCCAACAAGTTGTTGTTTATTTAAAAGAAAAAAAAAAAAAACAAAAAAAAAAGTTGATTTAAAAAACACAATAACCCGATTGACGGTAAACAAGATCTCACTGACATTTGTGTGACAATTTTGTTTTTTTTTTTTTTGGTTTGTAATTTTATATTTTTATATTTATTTGTTTAGCATATGACACTCCGGGTTCCGGGAAAGAATACCAGTTTAATGACAGCTCACGCAAGGAACACATAACCAGTGTCCAGTCGGGTAAAAAGACACCTAACCTAATACACTAATCTCAGTTTACCGTGGAAATCGGGGACCGGGGAGACGTAGGAAGGCTGTTAGTCTATTTCAACTTATTTTATGAGGTAAATCGTCTGGTTTAGCAGGTTCGACTTAAGATTGGATATTGCAATCCTCACTTGATTTTGATGATATGGCGGATGTCTGGGCTTTCATCGTCTAGGCAGCAACTCTACGGCAACAAGAATATCTACTATTGGAAATCTGCGAACGAAAATATTTAGATACTAATATAATACGTTTTCCTAGGTATATCTGGAAAAGCTTTTGAACGAAAAGATTAAAACTAATGAAATAAATCTCTTCTCCATCTCTATATATATAAAAATCAATTGCTGTGCGTTAGTCGGGTAAAGGCTCCAGAACGGCTTGACCGATTTGAATGATTTTTGTGTTGTTTGGTTTGTCTTGAATTAGGGATGGTTTAGGAAAAACGAAAAGTCAGAAAGTCCTCAACATGTGGCGTTGCAGGTCTATATTTCGTTTTTCAGTTCAATTCAGTTTTCTTCAATAATAATCTTCTTTATATACCTATAATTCTTTCGGGGTGAAACGATGACGATATAACTCGATAACCACTGGGCAAATTCTTATAATTCTTCTTTTGTTTTGTTCGTATTGTTGTATTTCAGGTTTAGGCAGTCTTAAAAGGTAGGTAGGTGGCGTTGTTGTCGATCTCCGAAACCACTCAACCGATTTCAATGAAATTTTGTGAATGTATATTCTTCGTTCCCGCTTGAAGGATAGGATACCTTTGGACCTGATAGGTGGCGCTATTGCCGATCTCCGAAACAGCTTCACCGAGTTGATTGAAATTCTGTTGATGGGTATGGTTGCTTCCAGTTTTAAAGATCGGATAGTTTTTGACACTGTAGATGGTTTTTTGCAAAACATAAGCGCGATAGGAAAACGGGTTTTGGCGCGTCCCATTCAAAAATAAGACCAATGGGCTATTTTCAAAAAATAATTTAAAATTTTTTGTTCACTGTGTGATCGTGTAGTGTGTTCCAAGCTAAATCCCCCTTGTGTCTGAAGCAAAAAAAAAAAAAAAAACAAAAACTCAAAAATATCTAAAAATAAAAGAGTTATGTGGAACTTCCTTAAGTCGAACTCTCAAAATGTAAGAAAAAAAATTCGAGTTATAAAAAATTCGACAAAATTTTTTATTATAAGGGTACATATTTCAAAGAGAGAAAACGTTTTTTAAGTAAACGAAAGTTAGAAAACAAAAGTTGCCAAAGTTATCCATAAAAATTTGAGTTGTGGAGAAATTCGAGTTATGGAAGTTCGAGTTATGGCAGTTCGACTGTAATTTGCTTACATAGGAATGATAGTAAAGATACTGTTGGGCTACCCTAGTACTATTCAATTCATTACAATTATATCCCTATCAGGAAGTGAACTTGCACTTAAGGTACGATTACGCGGCCATTTTTTTCGAGTCATTTAAATAACGCAGTGACGTCAGAGAAAAATATCGCATTATAGTGATATTCAAGCTACGATTGGTCATTGGTCATTTGCGAAAAAATGACGATCATACGAAATGACATCATCGTCATTTTTGTCCCAAAATAAAATGACGGAAACTGCGCGTCATTTATAATTTTCCGTTGGGGTGCCATTAAATGACGGGCGATCATATGGTAATGACATATCTCATCAAAATGACAAATGTCACCTTTCCTATTATTTCGATTTCGCGTCATTTATCTGTTTTGCGATCAGACGGTAATGACCAATGAGAAAAATATATAGTTACTGTCATTTGGTGTTTTTCTCCCGGCGAAGACGCATACGTGTGCTACGACTTTTTTAATTAAATTAAATAGCAGCGAAACGGGAAACAAAAATATTATAATAAATTTGGCTAATTTTTTCGACTTTGATGTACCTACTTTGTGTATCTACCTATTCAAATTCACAACATAGTTAAAATTGTCGGCACTTGACAGCGACGGTTCGTCAGCAACACAACCACAACAAAACAAATAAAAAACAGTTTAATGATTTTTACGAAAAATGCACACAAACTACCACTTCAATTGAAAGCTCATATAGGTATCTATCATATTAATTGTTGCGTCATTTGCGTATAGAAAAATGGCATGAATTTCGTGTCTGATCATTTTTTTGAGACTGGTGTTTAAATGACGCAACAGCCTAAAAGTTTGGTCGTTTGTCCAGACGTCATTAAAGAGCGGTCACACGGTAATTTTTTTCCGTCATTTTAGGCCCCAGTTATAGCCATACGTAAAATGCAACCGAAAAAGTTGGAACAGTATGAAAGTGAGTTTTTTTTTTTCGTTTCGGCGGTCATAGCGAAAAATCTGTCAGAAAAAAGTTTCCCTATTAAGGGCCGGTCTGTTCACAGCCAGTGGTTAGTTTACCACAGATTTAGGTTAACCCATGATTATAAATCTGTGATAACCAACGAGTGTCTGTTGACCGTTTTTATTTCACTTCGGTCACCAAACCATACCAAATTAACAGGCCTCATGTTAATTTATTCAAAGGCAATCGCAATTTTCTCGTTCTCTCAATATTTTTCCTAACGCGTGTGCTTTATCTCAATTTAAGAGAACTGTCATCGGCCAAAAAATGTTGAAAATAATCTTACTTCATCTTTTGCATCCATTATTTTGGAGTGTTGTGTATTCAATATTATAATGTGTCAGTTGAAAACCTCAACTAAATCGATGTGAACGATTTTATTGGTTCACTCCATCTTGCGTCATATATTCCTTTGTTCTATTATTTACATTTTTCTTTTTGTTCAAAAGTTTTTGTATATCAGTTACGTCAATATAACTACGTAGCCCTTAAAAAATCTTGAATAAACGAAATTACAGATAATCAGTGGTTAAATCTCATTAACCACTCAAAATCGGCTGGTTATCGATTTCACTGGTTAACTAACCAAACTACTGATTCTCTGGTTAATATTTTGCTGAATAAATACATTCAATGGTTACCAGCTGGAATAACCGATGATTAAAGACAACCAAGATTGAAGAAACCGGGCCTAAAACAATTACCTAAAACAAACCAACCCCCACTGATTGGATTCCATCAGAAAAAAAGTTCCTGACAGATGGAACAGTAAAGAAATGAAATACTTCAGCGGAATTATTCGGTTTTCTTTTGTGGAATTGACTGAGAAGTTGATCAGTAAAAGTTTTTCGTACGTAAAAATGAATAAATTATTTTTCTAGAAAATTTAAAGATCATTTACATATTTTTTTTTGATAATCTAACTTTATAATTCATAAGCAACATTTTAAGACCAAGATTGAGTTAAACCATCAAGTTTAAGTGGTCAAAAAAAGCAAAAGAAAATTTTTACGGTTTGGATTTACGTATGGCTATAACTGGGGCCTTAATGGCACAAAATTCGTGTCTTTTGGTCCGCCATTTTCCTAGTCATTTAAATGACGTCTCAAATGTTTTCCCAAAAATGGCGATCACACAGAAGGACATTAAAATGATGGCCCTGTGACGCGATTATAACGTCAAAGCGCTTTAAATGACATAAAAAAATGGCCGTGTAATCGTAGCTTTAGATTCGCAGTTAGTTCAATAGTTAATGAATTCAACGGAGAAGATAGTATCTACCTAAGTGTTTCTTATTATTGTTTCTTTCTTTCTTTTGTTTGGTATCTTTTTGTTTCCACCTTTTGGAATTTGTTTGTTTAAATTTAAAGCGAGGCTTACGTGGAATCTTCGCAGGTGCAACATTGGGTGCAAATGACCCGCTCACTTAACATTTCCTACAATTGACATTCCAACTCAATATTATAATCTCTTAGTCTTGAGAAAATGTCGGGCAAAAATATCCGCAAACCAGTTTTCTACAGTCCACCCATTTCGGTTTACTCAATCAATTCCGTCTGTTTAACTCGTAATTCCCTCTAATTTGCTGCATAGGTAGCTATGCCCCTTTTCGATCGTCCTTCTTTTCTTTATTTTCATTCAAGTGTGAGACCAAAACAAATATTTACCCAAACTGAGAACTTGTCTTCAGGTAAGAAGCTTAGAATGATTTTCCATTTTCTTTTTTCGCAAGCATAAAAAATTCGAAATCGGATAGCGGGACAGTAATTAATGATTCACTAATTATTTAGGATTACGCTGGATGAAATTGTTACACAGCGATAGAGAGCAAACAAAAGGACTCTTGTGCGTTTTCACCTCACTGAAGTCCTGTGATTAATGATTGTTGAAAAGCGAAACAAGATCGTGAAACAGATATGTCAGAAAGTGTAACAATCGTAAAGGAAGGATCAGGATCGCGTCGCGGTATGAGAATACATTTTCAATTCCCGTAAAAGGCAAATACTGCACAGGCATTCCATCAGTGGATTTGTGCATTTGTTGAAGGGGCGCCGGACCTTTTTTTTTGTCAACGATTCCCTCCGAAACCAGCGAATTCCTTCACGTATCCCAAATCCTCATACGTATGTATGTAAACCGCTAAGAAGATTAATTGTTTTATTATTAGCCGCAGTGGTGGCAGTAGCATCGGTTTGTTTGCATTGCGCGGCGGATGCCAGTTCTCTGTTGATTTTTCCGCTTTTCTTTATTGTTTTCCTCGAGCCCGCGTTCGCAGCCATTCGCATTGTCTGCCCAGTTGGGTCGTCCCGTCGTTGCCGTCGTCGTCGTCGTCGTCTTTAGTTGCACAGAGACAGAGGGGAGACAGAGGACAATCCTTTTTTGGGACACTTAATCAAATTCTACATTCCGCGTCTCGCCGAGGGAAGAAGAAGGAATTAAGAAAAAAAAAAAAAAAAAAAAAAAAAACTCCCGTCTCCCGTATTCGACTCGCTACGTTTTGTGGATTTAATGAAGGGTTTTAGCGGTGCATACACTGCCATATCATCGCTGCAGTGCAATGGGTAGCAGCGTTTTGATATCACCTCTCCTTGGTACCACCACCACCAGCCAGAAGGCTGTACACAATTTCACATGACATTTTTTTTTTTATATTTTCGTGAATCCGAGGCACAACAATTTTAATTAGATTCCCAGATGTGGTTTACTGTACTTGCTGCGGCAGTGCTTGGGCTTGCTGCGACGACCGGTGTGCCTGGCCGTCTGCGGCTAAATAGTCGTGAGCATTGGCAACTAAATGCTGCTTAATTACTCTTGGCTGGATAATAAGGCTTGTGGCGGTCTCGCTGCGCTGTATTTTGATACCAATTACGCGGATTGCGAGGTTTGAGCTTGGATTATTTCTCTTAAGACTGGCAGGCAATGCCGTTGCCTCTAACCTATGACTGCTATGATTTGGTGCCCACTACTGGCTGGCTGGCTGGTGAGTGTCTCTTGGATTTGGCATTTCCATATTAGTGGATGGGGGGAGGGACTATTTTTGATATTTTTGGAATTCGCATTTAATTAAATGCACGGTGTACCCATTTGTTGGGGAAAGAGATTGAGTAACACTCGTAATGTGTTCGATTTGGCATTGATTGCCATAGCATTGCTAAGACGATTGCAGATCACACAGGACACAGAACACAGTCCTTACGTAAGAACTAAGAGAAAGGTATGCTGTTTTCATTTCCACGAATACCGCTTATTTCACTGAGCTTGACATAGAGATGGTATTTTTCACAGAAAATCTGTTGTGTGGAATGTAAGTAGACTCGTAGTTGACTTGAGTTGCCATAGACCAAATGTGACAAGTTCGTCCACAAAGCGGGGGAATGGGGATCCACTATAAGTCTCGCTGTAGAACACAGTAGTTCTCAGTGGAAGAGGTTGGTGGGATACGAATTTACTCAAACAAGTCAAGAACAATTTGAAATATAGAGAATGCTTAAACAGTTTCAATAGCCAGTGGACCGTATTTCATACCTTCTTTTATTTTCTTCTGAAATCCTGGAAAATCCCTTTTGAAAAATAATTTAAAAAACAAAAAATCAAACGTCTTCAGGCTAAAGAAGTTGTGATCATAATATAATTATTAATATGTAAAATGTAACTTGCTCTTAAACATAAACTTAAAAACATGTTCATAAGGTAAATACTTACTTACTTAAGTTGGCGCTACAGTCCGGGGTAGACCTGGGCCTCAACCAATACGCCTCTCCAGTTAGCGCGATCTTTGGCTAACTGCCTCCAGTTGCGCACACCAAGTTGGTTGAGGTCCCCTTCCACTTGAGCGCGCCACCTAAGGCGAGGTCTTCCTCTTCTGCGTTGTCCCTCCGGGTTGGAATCGAAGACTCTCCGGGCCGGAGCGTTGGTGTCCATTCGCTCTACATGTCCTAACCATCTTAGACGACTAATGCGTACTTTTCTGACCAGGTCGATGTCGCTGTACAGCTCGTAGAGTTCGCTGTTAAATCTTCTCCTCCAAATCCCGTCAACGCAAACGGGACCAAAAATCACTCGAAGAATTTTGCGTTCGAAGCGACCAAGAAGATCCTCATCCGTTTTTGCTAGGGTCCATGCTTCTGCGCCATAGAGCAGGACAGGGATGATGAGAGTCTTATATAGAATCTCCTTAGTGCTTCATCGATTCTTCGATGTTGTGTATCCCTTCTTGTTGACAGCATATATTTTGTTTTACCCTCATTCACCACTAAACCCATTTTTGCCGCTTCTGTACTAATACTTGCAAACGCTCCAGTAACAGCTCGCTGTGTTCTGCCAACAATGTCAATGTCGTCAGCGTATGCAAGTAGTTGCACAGACTTATGGAAAATTGTGCCTTTGGTGTTGGCTTGACAGCGCGTCACCTTGTCTAAATCCTTTTTTGACATCAAAGGTCTCGGTGAGATTGTTTCCGACCTTTACGGAGCAGCGAGCGTTCTCCATCGTCAAAACTAGACATGGCTCTGTATAGCTCGTCTCTATAAATGCTGTCATATGCGGCCTTAAAATCGATAAAAAGATGGTGAGTATCGATCTGGTATTCTTGGGTTTTTTCCAGGATCTGCCGTAGTGTGAATATTTGATCGGTCGTGGACTTACCGGGCCTAAAACCGCACTGATAGGGACCTATCAGATCGTTGACGAATGGTTTCAGGCGTTCACGCAATACAGCAGACATGATCTTATACGCAGTGTTCAGGAGACTGATGCCTCTATAGTTGGCGCAGTTTAGAGAGTCTCCTTTCTTGTGGATCGGGCAAACGATGCTGAGGTTCCATTCATCAGGCATACTTTCGTCTGGCCAAATCTTGGAGACGAGTTGGTGTATGCTCTCTACCAGGTCATCTCCCGCTGCCTTAAACAGCTCGGCAGTTAAGCCGTCCGGTCCAGCAGCCTTGTTGGACTTAAGCTTAGATATTGCTATCCTCACTTCATTTTGGTCAGGTGGACGGAAATCTTGGCTTTCATCGTCCAGGTTGAATGGCTCGTTCTGCCTGACAGCGGAATTTGTGTCGTCTTCGCCGTTTAGCAGTCTGCAGAAATGGTTTTTCCATGTCCTCAGCACCGACTGTGACTCTACTACAAGGTTTCCTTGTTCGTCTCTACAGGTCTCCGTTCGGGTCTTGTTGGCATGACACGTTCTTTTTACCTTTTGGTAAAACTTCCGAACATTGTTCCTGGAGTAACACCTCTCTATATCCTCGATCGCGCGCTTCTCATGCTCTCTCTTTTCTCTCCGGAGAAGCCGATGTTCTTCCCTCCTTTTTTGCTCGTAGAGCTGACGAGCTGCTCTCGTCCTTCTATTCAGCGAAGCTTCGTATGCACTTTGTTTTGCTGCATGTGCTTGCCGTCTTCGTCAAACCAGGGGTTTCGAGGGGGGGGGGGGGGGGGGGGGCTGGTGAAACCGATCACATCAGTTGCGGCGTTTTTGATGGCTTCTTGGCATCGGCGCCACTGGTCTTTGGCACTTGATGCTGGCAGCATAGGACTTCTCGAGAGGTTGAGGGATACGCGATCGGCATAGGTTCTGGCGGTTTGTTGCGTTTGTAGTCGTCCAACCTTAAATCTCCTCACAGTATTTTCTCGTTGTTGTGGCGTCTTGGATATCCGCATCCGTACCCTGGCTACAACAAGGTAGTGGTACGAATCTATGTTGGCCGCTCGGAAAGTTCGGACATCTAGAATACTGGAGGAGTGCCTTGCGTCGATCGCAACGTGATCAATTTGGTTGACGGTTTGATGATCAGGTGACCGCCATGTTCCTTTGTGTATATTGAGGTGAGGAAACCGTGAACTAGGTATGGTAACATTACGTCCCGCAGCAAAATCAATCAGCCTAAGTCCGTTTCCAGACGTGGTGTCGTGTAGGCTGTGTTTTCCGATTGTGCTACCAAAGATGTCCTCCTTTCCTATTTTGGCGTTAAAATCACCCAAGACGATTTTAACGTCATGCTTAGGACATTGCTCATATGTTTTGTCGAGGAGCTCATAGAAACACTCTTTGGTATCATCGTCTTTTTTTTCTGTGAGGTAAATAAGGTAAATGCATACAAAAAATATTTGAAAAGTTTTCTAAGATTTAGTTTATTAAAATTGTCTTTTAGTAGCATTATCTAAAAATTTTCTTATTGATAAGAAGCGAAGTGGATATCGTTTGGTGAGCTTAATTTTTCTTAAAATTCATATTACAACTATAATCTATATATATAAAAATCAATGCCACTTTTCGATGTAATTTTATAACACAAGAACGGGCTCACCTATCCAAACCAAATGTTTAGGCTTTGTTCAGACTGTTTAGTAGATGGTCTATGTGAAGTTTTCACAAAATCGGTCGAGTGGTTCTTCATTTATCACATTTTTTGTACAAATGAATTCAATAAATGGCGGATCATTTTTTTAATGGGGATTTTGCTGTCAAATTGAAACTTTTTTCAGATGGGGATTGTGCTGTCAAATTTAAACTTTTTTCAGTGTTGACAGTACCAGCTCCAGCATGTTGTTATGTCATTCATGCGGTCATAATTATTGCTTTGTGTTTATATTTTTAAATATATTGTTGAGTGCATTCATACAAACGGTGAGTCTTGAATTGTTCAAATGTACTATGTACATGTGTGCGCGTATTTTTCTCAGTTTTTTAGCGAGTCGTCGGTGTTTCATATCGTTTTATCGTTCGTATTGTTGTATTTCAGGTTTAGGAAGTCTTAAAAGATAAAGCTTTGGACCCGATAGGTGGCGTTGTTGTCGATCTCCGAAACCACTCACCCGATTTCAATGAAATTTTGTGGATGCGTATTACTGGTTCTAGCTTAAAAAATAGGATGGGTACTTTTGGACCAGATAGGTGTCAATGGTGTCGGTCTCCGAAACAACTCAACCGATTTCAATGAAATTTTGTAGATGTATATTCTTCGTTCCCGCTTAAAGGATAGGATACTTTTGGACCTGATAGGTAGCGGATCTCCGAAACAGATTCACCGAGTTGATTGAAATTCTGTAGATGGGTATGAATGCTTCCAGTTTTAAAGGTCGGATAGTTTTTAATCCTATAGGTGCTACTTTGCAAAAGATAAGCGGGATAGAAAAACGGGTTGTGGCGCTATTTCTAATAGATTCATACGAGTAAGTGACTTGGTGGGAAGAATTTGTTGGCGGGGACAACTTTGCCAAGTTCTTTTAATCATTGAATTCGGTAGCGAGGAATTAAGGGCCCAGCCCATAGAATCAGTTGCTCTCGTCGACGGCTCCGTCAATCATCCGTCGCTCTCATTCCCTCCATATTTCCACCAATAAAGGTGTTTCTTTTCATGACTTCCAACTGTTAACGGGTGCAAAGGATAAAAAAGTACAAAATAAACCTACTTTATCCGTCGCATTTGGCATGTGCGCTGCTGTTTTTAGCGACGGCAACAGAGTGTGTGGGTTAAGCCATTTTGATTCTCGCTTTTTTTTTATTGAAAGCTATGATTATTTAACTAGAAAAATAAATAAAAATAAATAAAAAATAATAATTCCTTAAAAGTGAACTTCACATTGATAAGTATTTAATCACAGGTATTTAAGAAAGGGTTATTATGGGTAAGGGACATCCTTCCCCCAATGGACATCACAATGGGTCAATATTGACCCGCTTACTGAACATAAGCTAACATTGATAATCTGAAAAAAAAAAAAAAAAAAATTAAAACTGCCCTAAAAAGGCGAATCTGTCTCATGGTGGGGCATTTTCATCATGAATTTAGATGTATTATGAATGAATCAATCAATGTCTTTATTTGAATAGTTAAGCAAATCTTAAATCTATAAACATAAAAATTTACTGAGATCAGAAATCCATTTTTAAACTAAAATTAAATACAAAAAAAAAATTAAATCACATTCTTGTTTTGAGAATACAAAAAAGAAAATGTAGTAGAGTTAAGGATTGATATGTAATAAAAGGATTAAAAAAAAAAAAAATTAATACAAATTGTAGATATATACCCATATCAACGTCCTTAAAAAAGATAAGGTTTGAATATCTTGACTATCCAGCAGCCCCATGTGCTTTAGTCGAAACTGACCCATCCTTTGCTTTAGTAAACGTTATTACGAGCATGAAAATTGATACATTTTAGTGTTTTGGTAAGACAATAAGCTTGCAGCTTACTCGACCGAACCGAAAATGTAAGCAAGGCATTTGGTATGTCGTGTTCCATTGGGCAAAAAGGAGCGTCCGGTGAGTCCGAAATAAAAAAAAAGTCACTTCTGAAACCGTTCCATTGGCACATAAAATACTCTTCTGGTGATTCTGAGAAGAGAATTTCAAAAGGAGGAGGCAAGCTGTGGACTGCATGCCATTTCATTGCTTCTATAATACCTCCAGGCAGAAGCTCTAAACTAGCTTTTTTACACCACAAGCTTTATCGAAACAATTAACTTTCCACAAATCTTCTCACACATTTTCAGAAGTCGAAAGATCTTACCGAAACCTAATTTCATATCCCTCTATAAAGCCTGCGTACATGCTTCGTAAAGGTTTTACAGAAGTTATTATCGAAAGAATTACTTCGAAAGGGCTCCACTTCGGTTAACAAATACCATAGAAGCTCTGTCGAACAAGAAACCTGCTAAACAGAGCCCACCCAGATATCGCCAGAGTCACAGCAATAATCACGGGGCACTGGCCATTTGGAGACCATGCGGCCAAACTTGGGATCCCACATCACCCTCATTCCGCAGTTGCGGGAATATAAATGAGAAAGAAACTCTCTCCCCTTTTCTCTGCAAATGACCGGCACTAGCAAGAACCAGACTTTCCTTTCTTCGACGACGTTAGCGACATTTCGGGTAAAGGGACATTACACATAATCCATTTCCTCAACTCCACAGGTTAGGTACGAGTATAGGCACAGATTGCATCAAAACTTTAACGATCATAACAAACTAGGTCACACGATTCGTGGTAACAAAAAGGCACATCATAGTGCTACTTGGGTTCAAAGCTGATCCGCCACTTCTACCCAACTACCTATCGAAGCTGTTGTTTACTGAAATTAAAAATTTTAACCTTACCGAATTCAAACTGTAACTTGGGGCGTCAATTATCGGTATCACCAGCGATCTCTTTGTGGTGGCATTTGCTAACACGATATTGGAGATGTTAAACTCTCTTTTAATGAGAGAATTGAAACCTTTAGACAGATGGATGTTTAGTGCGAGCTTAAGATTTTCAGATAAAAAGAAAGCAAAGCATATTAAGACAAAAGTTCAGAAAACAATATCGTTTACAGCGGGATCGCATGATTTAGGAAAAAAATATAAATACCTTATACACATATAATTGGCTTTCATCTAAGCTTCAAGCACCATCTAAAGCATATGCCAACAAAAAATCATCAAAGATTGTTAGTGTCCTACCAAGGCTTATGAGCAGATAACATCGAAAGCAGGATCTGTCAGTTCGAAGCTCATGCACGCGAAGTTATAAAAAGAATGGTATAGTATCGTTGAAATTAAGTTCTACGTCCATGTGAGCTATTTCCGTTCACAGCACAGAGTCCTCTGTTCGTGGAAAATTAGTACCGTATTTCCATTCAAATGAATGTCTTTGCACCAACGACTTCATCTAACATCATTCTGTCGACTGGAAATCAATCTATTTCCACTATTCGTCAACCTAAGATGGACATTGCTACGAAAAAGGATTAAGAAACACCTTCAGGGGGACTCTATAGTATCAGATAAATTGACTGCAACCCGAACTCAACATTGTATTCATGCAATCTTGTGTAGGTATGCATACCACAAAATAACCACCAACTCTGTTGCACTGGAGCCAATACATGAAAGTGGTATAATTCGCAACAATATAATCATATAATCCTTCGCTTCATATTCGCATTTCACACTCGAAAAGTAATTATCTCCACCCCATCTCCGTCCAAATACTCGAGGAAATCACACACAGATACTTTATCCCACCACCGCAAACCGCTCCTCCCCGCTATGTCATCTTTGTTGTGCCTCAGTGTCAATTTCATCTTCAATTTGAGCGATACACACATCAATGGCAAAGCCAATGGCCATGGCCATATCGACCCATATTTCACCCGCTGCCAGCTTTGTCGTCGCGTTTGTGCTCGCCGTCGTGATTGACCCCTGTTACAACCCATCCGTTCGACTTCTTCAAATGATGTGTACACAAAGTCGCAATCGCATATACGTATATCTGATTTAAAATAGTTCTTGCGGGGACGCTACCACCTCCAACACTGTAATTCCAGGGGCCCATTCAAAACTACTCTGTGACATTATCTCGAAAAGGCCTTTTCGAATGTGTATACAACATACACTCGCACGTACGTGTATGTAACCCAGCGAAAGAAAATTCCGTTGGTGAATTAACCAAGTCCATTGCAGATCATCAAAATGGTGAGGCAGTGTAGCGGCCCCCACATTAAAACGCTCCCAGCTACAAGTTTGGGTATGCACGTCATCAAAACTCACCCCCGAGCTATAGTTTGGTATCCGGCTCATTTAGCGATTCGCACTACCCCGCCCCGTTCACCCGTTCAACGGAAATGTATCCCGCCAGCATGAAATTGTCTAGGAGGTCATATCCATATCGCACTGCCACTGTCACATCGCATACACTACTTGTCTTATTTAAACAGAAATCTTGGCAATCTCGGATAGCGCTTCAATGACACCACAGTATAACCAAAAAAGAAAAAAAAAAGAAGAAATGGAAATTGTCAAAATCCTATCCATTAGAGGCAAAAACCGGGGGGATGTGCGGCACACGCAGAGAATGACCCAACTCATTTGTGACAAAGGAAAGTCGCTCATTGTCGTCGTCCCGGAGCAACAATTTCATATTTATGGACATTTTCGTGTACGGGTTATCATCCGCACCACTACAACCAAGATAGCTCATCCCCTCATCGGCCAGTGGACCAGCACCACCACCCCCTGCCATCATCCCCCTGTCCCACTGCAGTAGTTTTAACATAGTGCGATGCCATTAATAACATAACCTGGGCATCATATCGAGTTACTGCCTGCTGTGTGTGTTATCGCCATGTGTACCAGAGAATGCCAACTTATAGACGCGAGAGTATGCTTAGCTCGTTACTTTGTATGCCGCCTGTCTGTGTTGGTGTGGACACAATTTTACTGACAGTAGAGGGGCACAGCGATGAGGGAGAGATTAGTTAAAAGTTTGTAATCGGACAAAAGTCTATTTTTGTGAAACGAGTGAAAGTCTCCGAAATTGAGGCCATTATCCCTTATGAATAACGAAAACATCCCTTTGCCTCTACCGTTGACTGGCGGATAGTTGAATAGTTTAGAGTGAGGAAATAAAGTATAAACACACACACTTATGCTGATGGCCAGAAATGTATGTGGGTTTTCAACTGATGTTTAGTAGAAGCGTTTGACACATTTCATCCGGATTGTGGAAGAGCGGTATCTATGTCTAGAAATCAAATTCACGAATCCTGGTTTTTATATGCATTTTCTATTAGGTACTGCGTGAAAAAAAAAAAAAAACATGCCCCTGATAAAATAAAGTTTTTGTTTTCAAAACTAAAGTGGACGGCACTGTCAACTTGGAAATGCAATTAATATTTGAATTATGCAAATTTCCTAATCGAGGGGAAAATTTTGATCAAATGAAAAGAACTTATATTTATTTAAATTGTATATTAACAAATTCTCGTGACAGACATAATACAAGGGTAAGTTAACCGAAAAAAAAAAACTTCTGAGACTGCCTCCTACATAGTCCAAAATACGTATGCGATCGATGTGGCGTTTATTTTTTTTTTGTGTGCTTTATGACGGATCAATTATAGACGAGTCTTAAATCTGCTGGGTATGATAAAACAGCCCCAAGTGCTGCAAAATAAGGTGTTATAATAAGGCTTAGGCAGAAATAACAGTACCAGCGAAACAAATCTAAACATTTTACAAACTTTTCAAAATAAGATAGATAGATAGATAGATATAATATTTATTTTTTCTTATGATTTTATGGTACAATAAAATTAATAGTTATAACTACAATATATTCAATACTTAGGAAAATATAAGAAAAAAGTTTGTGACATTTTTTATTTTTATATACAAAAGTAATAAAAATAGAGTTAAATGCCACTTTAATGGGGGGTGTGGGGTGACCCTATAGATAAAAACTTAGATGGTTGGATGAGTTGAAAACAAAAATATACTACACAGATACACTAAATGTTACTACAAAATACAGAGGCAAGATATAAGATACAGCATAAATCACATCACATCACATCACATCACATCACATCACATCACATCACATCACACTATTATATAAAGAGGTAATGTTTGTTTGAGGAAGGTAATCTCCGGAACTACCGAACCGATTTCAAAAATTCTTTTACTAATATAAAGCTACGGGATAGAGTATTGTGATAGGCTACTTTATTTTTTAACTTTTCCATTTTAGATTTTTTTGATTTTCTGCACTATTTATTTTGACTTTTCTATTTCAAAAATTAATTAGAAATCTACGTAGGAACCTACTGTGTGCGGATTTTTTTTTTTTTTTAAGTAGATTGATAAAATCGAGATAAATTTAATGTATTATACGTTGGTCAACAGTGATGGTTTGTTTTTGATTTTGTGCATCGCTCCAACAGTTTCATTTCTTTTATACAGTTGATAAGGTAAAAATTAAATGTAAAAAGTTTAAACGCGGACAAAATAGTTATTGAAAAGCAAACTGAAGTTATTTTTTTAAAAATGCCAAGACGTATGCGCACAAATATTGGCCGACGAACAAGGCAAGCAAGTCAACAACAAATATCAACGAAGTCAAACTACAGAAGAAAGCGAAAAGTGGGACATCGCATGGCATAAGACCAGATCAACAGTCAAGAAAATTGAGAGTGCAAGTAATGAGAACTGCGTCAAATCCTACTATTGCTGGGATGGGAGCAAGTTCAAATCGGAGTGGCAAGATGCACGTCGTTGCTGACATTTGAACGACTGGCATTTCAGTAGAACGAACAGAAAACTATGTCGGTGATGCGATTTCGATATTGGAGCGATGACTGCAATTGTGTGCCACCATTAAAACGCGCTAAAAAAAAACTGCTGTGCGAGTGGCAAAGTCAAATTAGCACCTGCGGAGCTATTTGAATCGGAGGATTTTCTAAAGAACATTTGAAAGTAAAACAACTGTTTTCGTATACTTCATTGGAAACAAAAATCATTCAAAAAATGTTCTCTTATACATCATGCAAACACACATTTTCTAACAATGGCACGGGATTCTATGCCGCAAAATTCGGATTAACAGATTCAAGGCCAAATTTACCATCGGATGGGTGTCTTCTTGCCAGTAAATGAGGACGTACAGCAATATTCGCAGGTGTACTTCATTTTGTCGGCGGATGATCAAGTCGATAGCCTGTACAGAGGGCAAACAGGAGTGACAAAAAACCTCATTCGACAATTGCAACCATTATAAATGCAATCAACGCTTTCAATTACAATGTTTAAAACGGCGATAGAGAAAATGAACTTTGAAGATCGCAGATTTCTTTTCAAACCTGATAATAGAACCGCACTTTGGAAAAAATAGAATGGATAGGAAACGGGTAGTGTCACTTCCAATACAAGAAATATTATTTGAAATTTTTAATTTTTTGATTCGGATGTTCCGGACTTACCGCTTTACAATTTGAAATTAAAAGTCGGCTCAATTATTATTTTGTTGAGAAACCTTAGTGCACCGAAACTTTGTATCGGATCGAGTTTGACATGATTGTGAAGAATCTCAACCCAAATGTCATGCAAGGACGATTTTGAGTTTAAAAGGCAAACATTGTCATATCGCGGACTCCGCTTACTCAGAACGATTTGGCATCTAAGCGTCTATGACAAATAATAAGTCGCAAGGATAATCGCTGGATATTTGTAGCATCAATCTTGAATTCCAATGTTTTTCACATGGTCCAATTGTATGTGGCGTGCTCACCTGTGGGAAAACCACTTTAGTACAGAAGCGGAAGGTTGGCCAGCACCTCAATCATTGCAGTTTTATTGAAATACATTGATATTGCTATACTTCAGTTATTTCTATAGTGCTTATTATAACTTTGGAATAAAGAATTTGAATTGACGGAATTACATAAAGTAGCATGCGCTGTGCATGCTTGGAAATATTATTTTCATTACATTTATGAATTTGGGCGGAACGGAGTTCGCCGGGTCAGCTAGTAAATAAATAAATGAATGGAATAAATGAAAAAGTTGACAGGTTTTTCAAATTTAAATAAATAATAAAACTAAACATTTAACCAGAATATCAGAAAATAATGGATTCTAAGTTGGCATAGTTAAAACCGAAAAGCCAAATTTTTGATTGCTTTATAAATGTTCCAGGAACTGATAATGCTCTGATGGACTGCGGGAGTTTATTAAACAAGCGATAAGATAAAATAGAGAAAAAATTACGAAATGCGGTGGTTCGGAAATAGGGAACAGATAACATGCATAAGGAGTTAACACGTAAACCATAATTAGAAAGTGACGAACAGGGAGAATATTCAGATCACAGAACAAAGGATAGCTAGGATGTTTGCGAGGTTTACGACAAATTAATCTCAAGATATGTTTCTGCAAGATCAGCAGCGGATGAATTTTATTCTGGTACACACCTCCCCAACAAGCAATTCCATATTGTAGCTTTGATTGGATAATTCCATAATATATTATTTTAAGAAGCGTAGTTGAGCATATATTACGCAAATAAGAAAAATATCTAAGTGTACATCGCAAATACTTTTGTAGTGTAACTGTATGATACGCAAAACTCATTCTAGAGTCAAGGCAGAGTCCCAAGTACTTAAAGTTATCTACTGTTTCAATTAAAAAGCATTTGTCACTGCAGATTAGACTTCAACAGTAAGTTTGAGAGGAAAGATAGGACAGACCGGACGTGCAATTGCAATTTGTCAGTTTGTATCTTCGACATTCAGGTGCATGAAAGTATATGTTCGTTTCAAATTTTGACGATTGAGATAAATTGAAGAACATTATTTTAGTTTTAGAGCTAATAACTAAGTGATGTTCAGCAAACCAGTGTCTCAAAAGATTAAGATCCCAATTTAAGTCGGCCACCAAGTCTAAGGGACTCTTTGAACCGTAAGAGAAGCCAATGTCATCCGCAAAGGCAGTAGGTGAGCCTTTGAAATTAAGAGCAAACACTGAATTAATGTAGACTAAAAACAAAATGGGACCCAAAACGGAGCCTTGTGGTACACCGAGATTAAAGGACTTGACTTCGCTCCTTACTCCAGCAATTTTTACTTGTTGGGACCTATTACTAAGATACGACCTGAACCAATTTAGAATGAAACCACGGAATCCGTGTTTTTCCAATTTTTTTAACAGAATATTATGGCTTACCATATCAAAAGCTTTGGTTATATCTATAAATAAGCCCGCCGTGTATTTCTTTCCATCTAAGTGGACTAAGATCATTCGTCAGTGCATCGTGGTAGGGTAGAGCGGGGCTAGTTGGGAAATGGGGCAAGTAGGGCCAGGCGAATTACTCACGAACCGAAAGTTCTACACAAACATAATCATACTGACTGAAATGTGCGCAATAAGCAACCCGTGCAAAACTAGTCTCAGTTGCATTGTATCAGCAAATGGGGGAACCACGCGAATTTTTTTCTTTTGGAGTGAAAAAGTAAAAAAAAATTTTTATTTCAGTGGCGAAAAGGTGTAAATAATACAATGAGGTACAGTTTTTTTATGAATCACATTATTATATTTAAGTATTCCGTATGAAAAATTTAACTATTTTAAGTATTTTTTTTAATAAGACGCAATATGTTCATCAAACTAGATGTGGGGTAAGTTGGGCCAGGTGAACAAACTTGCACCCTTGAATTAAAAAATACATGTCTCATGTGCTTGGAAGCATTCTCTGAAAGTATACCGGGCTAGGAGTGGGTACAGTGCCATACTTGCCGAAACTGGGCTCATACAAAGTGCTCACCTGGACTAGGGGTCGTTCTTATTTGCATAAACTGCAATAGCGACTACGATAATTAAATTATCATTTCTTATTTCGATTTGTTTTTTGTTTGCTTTTTTTTGCTTTGAAATTAAAAACTGAATTATTTAGCTTTTATCCTTTGAATAAAATTCTGTTATAAATTTAGCCTTTTTGTCTCTTGTGGAGCTCTTTTTTGCACTTTTCAACCCTTGGCCCAACTTACCCCACGCGCTGGTCCAACTTGCCCCGTTAGTGGGATTTTGAGACAATATTATTCTTCTGCGATTAAATATTTTCAGTTTTCCAAAATTTTATAAATGGCCCAGATGTCCCTTCTTTTCATTGATCCTAGCCTCATAGCTGTATTATGAATAGATTAATATTTATGAGACTTCAACTGAAAAGTAGCCCAACTAGCCCCGCCCTACCCTACATCAGAAATAAAGATCTCTATAGAGTCCTCGGAATCTCCCAGTTAAGGATGAAACGAAAATGTGCGCTCGAAAGCAAAGAAATGGATTACCTATTAGGACACATTAATAACTCTGTTCGTAAAATTCTCCATGAAACAGATTTATTGCGGCGTTAAAATTGCGGAATGAGTAGGAACTTTCGCCGGAATGCTGCCTGCCAAACGTATATTATTTCGTGATTAAAAAAAAAAAAAAAAAATGGCTTAACTTGTTTGCATAATTTAGTTGCAGCACAAAATAAATTTGTAGGAGGTGGTTTTAATGAGTAAAAATCTCACACTACTATGAACAAGCGCCGACTGTCCTCGTAGTGTCTTCTAGAAGATTTCCACCTATCTCAGAGGAAAAAAAAAAAAAAAAAAATAAATAAATAAATAAATAAAATAAACCCCTATAATGGATCTGCTACGTATGAATAAACTGCCTTTAAGACAGCTGTTCTTAGGTAACGAAACGCCCCCGATGGTCACACTTTCATGGCCGCTACAGTAGATTTTATATGGCCACTACTGTCCTCACAGTGCATAGCCAGCCGCAGACACTCCAGTGGCGGCTATTGCACCAATTTCTTGTGTGACATTGAGAATTTGTATTGGCCACTTAGAAGTAACACTCTCTTGGTGGTGGGCATGGGAATACCATGATCCATGAACACCTGAAAGAGAGTAGCATTCGGAGAGGATTGTCTACGTGTGATTTGTAGTTGTACCAATCCTGTGTACCAGATAAGGCTCCCGCATAGAAAGTGACTACTAAGTCCCTGTTCTTTTTGGGAGAACGGCCTTAAATAAGCAATGTCAGCAATCTCAGCCAGCTGACTTGCTGAGCTGACGCTGTGGTTGGGCCGCTAAGAAACCACACGCCGCCGTTGGGCCACCCCAACCATTCCTAGGAACCACGCTGTCGTTAGGCCGCTAAGGAACCACGCCGCCGCCCGGCGCCGTTGGGAAACTCCCCCTCTTTCCCAGGAACCACGCTGTCATTGGGCCGCTGAGAAACCACGCCGTTGTAGGGCCACTAGAAACCACGCTGTCGTTGGGCCGCTAAGAAACCACGCCGCCGTTGCGGTACTCCCCCCTTTCCTAGGAACAACTCCAATAAAGAGTATCTCTTAACCAGAGTTTTGGTGTTCCTTTGGAAACCCTGAATCCTGAATCACACTTATAGAATTAGATGGCACAACTACAGGATCAAATTCGTGTGCAGGTATAGTATCGGGAAGCTTTTGGATGACTGTAAAAAGACCTATATAATTGTTGCTGGAGATTAGCGACGCCAAAGATCTAAATTGTGATTAAAGCTACTTTTGCCACATAATATGTCCGCTGCCGTGAGCGTTGATTTCTCTTTTCCCATAAAATAATTATACCTGTGTGTTTCTACCAATATAAAGGCACAATAGGCTCCTCTAAGAAGCCGCAGTGCCAGAGCTCATTGAAGGCTCTCCCGCCCTTCTACCAATATACCTACCATCTAACATTAGAGTTTATTCGAGTATGCCACATAAAAAAAAAAAACATCTTTCATGTAAAGATGGATCGAGGCTTTTTTGAAAGATAGTTTCTATGCGCATTCTGAAAATATTTTGACAACATTGAACTCATATCCCAAAAAACACATTCGTGAGCTTGATGGCATCAGGAGAGTTTTATACCATCCTCGTGTTTTTGCTGTTCCGGATATATTTCTTTGCAGGTGAATACCTTTTTTTTATGATCTCCATGCCACAGTGAAGCTGTAGAACGTTCTTTTCAAACTTTGACCGAGGCTTTGATACAGTTGTATGTGTGAAAAACACCAGAGAAGGACTCATCAATGCAAAAATAAGTTCAACATAGACGCTGACAAGAATCGAAAGAAAGCGATGTTTTAATGTTCCCACTGAGAAATTATTTCTGAATTAAAATTCCATTTACCCGTGATGCACCTCAGTATACAGGGATCCATTGCAGTCAGTTATAAATATTAGACTAGCTGTGCCCGCAACTTCGTACGCGTCGTGAGACTGTGTAGTTTCCAATAAAAGAGATTTGACCGTTTTCTCAATGGCATATTTGTTTAAAATCAACAATCTAGCTAAAAAAAAGCGGTGAACATTGTCGACATTGAAACAATAAATCAAACAAATCTATTTACCTAAAACACCAATTTAAGAAAATTAAATTCAACAGCGTAAGTACTGAAGTTTCACTTCTTTACTGTAGGTACCACGTAGGTAATATCAAAACAACCACTTAAACAAAAGCCTTAACGGAAATATGTATCTACACCAACAATAAATAAATCAAACAACATAAGTCACCTATATCGTCTTTACTTCTTGAATTTTTCAATTCTTTACTGTAGGTATCAACGTAGGTACTATAACAACCATTAAAACAAAAACCTTGAACTCAATTTCTATATACACCACCATACGTCCATCAGCGCACGTCATCAGCCATCTGCGCATTTCCTCAGAAACACATTGTGGCTGTTGATTACAAACACATTCACGTCGCATACTTCTCTTTCATTTCACTTAATTTGGAGAAAACACCACGCAGTTTTTTATCCTATGAACGTGCTTGTGCGATGTGCGCCACCCAACTACCCCAAAGTAGAACAACAATCAAGAACCGCGGCTGCTGATAATGTTCGATTTGAGAAAATAAATTTTTTTTTTTTCGTGTTAGATTTTAGGTTGTAGCTCAGCTCCTAGAGGACACAGAAAGCTGATTGATGGCTTGAAATAACTATAAAAGTGTTGGCTCTCCTAAGTGTTTTGTTTTGTTTGTATTGATAAAGAATTATTTGAGTAATTGCGAGTTAAAGGCAGTAAGGTCGGAAAAAAACACATTTTGGTCAAAAACGCTCAAAAAAATAGGCATGGCAATGAAAGGAATAGCCTATATGTTGCACCGAATCTTAAGAAACATTTCAAAAAAAGTTTCATCGAAATCTGTGCAGTAGTTTTTACGCCATTAGGTAACAGAAAAATAGCCTACAGTTTTATTATAAGTATAGATAGATTATTGGCATTTCTTTTTATTATGATAATATTGGTATGGTCCAATTATGTATGGAACAAAATATTGGCCAAATGGCCGCCTTGACCTCGGCGGCACACCTCCATCCGATGGTTCAAATTTTCAATGACGCTGAGGCATAATTGAGGTTCTATGCCGTTAATGTGCCGAATTATCTCATCCTTAAGCTCTTGAATTGTTGCTAGCTTATCGACGTACACCTTTTCTTTCAAATAACCCCAAAGAAAGAAGTCCAACGGTGTCAAATTACATGATATTGGCGGCCAATTAACATCGCCACCATACGTGAGATAATACGTCCATCGAATTTGTCGCGCAAATGAGCCATTGTTAGCTGTGTGGCAATTGGCACCGTCCTGTTGAAACCACATATCATCCATATCTTCCCATTCGGGCCATAAAAAGTTCGTTACCATCTCACTATAGCGAACACCATTCACAGTAACTGCCTGACCGGCCTCATTTGGAAAAAATACGGCCCGATGATGCCCCCAGCCCATAAACCGCACCAAACAGTCACTCTCTGCATTGGTTTTCCGACAATCACTCTTGGGCTATCATTCGCCCAAATGCGGCAATTCTGCTTATTGACGAATCCACTGAGGTGAAAATGTGCCTCATCACTGAAGATGATTTTCTTCGAGAATTGATCATCCAATGCTGCCATTTCTCGCCGCCATTCTGACCATTGACGACGCTTGAAAAGGTCAAGAGGCTTTAGTTCTTGAGTCAATTGCATCTTGTAAGCGCTTAAATGCAAGTCTTTATGCATAATGTTCATCAACGACGAGCGTCAGAGGTGCAATTGTTGGGCACTACGACGAGTTGAGGTGGACGGCTCTTCAGCCACACTATCGCGAACAGCAGCAATATTTTCTACAGTACGAGCTGTACGAGCATGCACTGGTGTTTTCACATCTCCTACAGACCCGGTTTGCTCAAATTTTTGCACGATTTTTCCGATTGTACGCACATTTGACGATTAAATTGACTGAAAAAATTACGAAGTGCACGATATGCATTTTCATAATAAGCCTGAATAAATTTAACGCGTTGATCGATTGTGTATCTTTCTACGGTTCAAATTGAGTTAGTCTGAAATTGAGAAATGTCAAATGAAATGCAGAAAAAAAATTGACGTTTAGGTGTGGTTCACATTCAACATTAACTACCCTTTAGATATGGTAGAACTTCTTCCACACTCTTCCCTTCTCAGTCCCCAGAAGAATCCGGCGGGCTAATTGGTATCAGTGGATACACTCATATGACTCCAGCTCTAGCCGATACCGGAACCATGTATCAGCCCCAGAGGGACAACGGTTTTGCGCACGGCCTTGTATACCATTCTTGCTGTTGGGTCTCTGCATGCCATAATATCGCCTAGTCGTTTAGCTTTATGAAGGCAAGCTTGTCGTTGGGCCAATTTCTGCCATACGCAGGCAGACTCTTCGTCGTATTCTGAGGCTGTTAAAGTGTCTTTTATAGACATGTCAGAGAGACCTTCTAAGTCTTCGAAAAGTATCTTCCAAGAAGTCGTAGGTTGTCACGGAGCAATGGCTGTAGTTGTACTTATTTCATACACGCATCAGGCAGCAGCTCTGTTGCACAGTGTTCTCCGTCGCAACTGCGACAACGCTTCGTAGGACTTTACGGAATCCCTGATTGATCTCTTTCACCATTTCTGTCTCTTTGGTAAATGTTTCACCTTCCCAATTTCTGTATTAGATCGCTTGTCTACCGGCTGGCCTGCTAATTGCTTGATTGTCTTATAAAATATGTAGATTTGAATCACTGGACTTGTCTATGACTTAAATAATATATCTACCTGTTTAATAGGTTAAGAGCATTTAATTCGATTGTGGATTTTCACTTATTTACATAGAGTAGCACCATAGCTCAATACAGCCTTGGTTGTTCATCCGTGATGGTCTTTTACCGCACCTTAAGGAGATGGTGTCAGTCAACTGATTCCATATAGTTATAACCGAGGAGCTCCTTCATGGCGGTAATTTATATCTACTCTCGGATGGTCGTTAGACTTTAGCGAGAGATGGCGCCGTGGAGAAAACATTGAGATGTAATTTGTGTTTTGAGACTCTTTCGCTTAGTGGTCCAACACACTAACTACTAAGCTACTGCAGCTACAACCAAGCTACCAGATATGTTACCAATGAACTTCCATGTCGTTGACGAGGCATTTGGCAGACCAACAGTCTCCAACATTGGGGTTCAGGTAAAGTAAACGTATATTAAACCACTTCTTACAAGACACAAGGCTTACCATTCGCAATTTAAAGCTCTGAAGGCATTGAAAATAATTGCAGTCTTGTATATATGCATTTAAGGTAAAGAAAGAATAAATGGTGCTTTGTTGTGATACGTGTTGGACCAGGTCTCACACACACCAAAAGCTGCAGGATGAGATGCATTCGCTCAGCCACATTTTGCATACCCCACGCCCTTTGTTAGCACCATAAACCCACCGGCCAGGCTGCTCCCCCTAAACTAAAGCGAAGGCTCCTCAGAAGATTCGTTCGATTCAAAAATATCCACTTTGGGGCACGATTGGGATTGGCATCCGCAAATAAAATACATCGATGGTCATCGTCATCTTGGCTATTGTTTCCTTAGCAACAACACGGTGCGGTTGTGTGTGTATGTGTGTGTGTATGTGTGTGTGTTTGCCACTATACTGCAGAAGCATTTACGTCTGCCAGCAGAATTGCTTTTCTGCGCCGTCATCGTCGTTGTTCACTTCCGTCGCATTTTCTTCAGAATCTCAAATCGCCATCGGTATCTGCATCCACCGCCTCAATGTCCTCGCTAACACCGAATCTCACTGATGAACATACATTGGACGGCGGGAATCCTTTCTCTTCATCTCTTCGGTACACGGCTGTCCAACCCTTATGTGTTCGTTGTTTGTGCCGACGAGGAGTTTTCCTTCTCCTATACCTATAGACCCGGAGAAGGGGCTGTGAAATAGAGATGTACGATTACGAAGTGTCCCCTGTACTGGGGGACACAAAATGCAGCACAGCTCCTGAACGGTGTATACATATACGGCTTTTGCTCTTCCTCATGCCATACACGCCGACGAGGTATAAGGAAGTCGCTGTATACCGTCTCCTATATGCACGTTGCTACCGGGATTCTTTGGTCATTGTTGGTCCTCACCATTGCCGTTGTCCGTTGTGGCCGTGCAGCAGTCGCAGCAGTGTCCACCATGATTATTCTGAAACACCATGCGGGAGACCCGATCCCAATTCGCATTTCTCCTTTGCTGCGGCACAAGCAAAAGCGGAGACGGGACAGACACCTTTCATGGAAGACGTGACCATCGGATCAGGTGAACCAGTTAGCGGAATGGTGTATAAGACGCATCGACATACAAAAGCTTTCTTATACCAGGGAGGGACAGAAGCGGGCTTCGGGAATTGATGTTGGCGCTACACAGCGATTGCTCATGCACCACCATCTGTACTGTGCTGTGTGTCTGCCAGAGGACACTGCCTGATGAGGATGGCTCTGACGAGAATCATGCGGCATTCTATATAAATAGTGTTTTGTACCGGTCGTTGTTCAGCGAGCGCTTGGGACTTGAGTGGTTTTTGTTTAATAAGGTGAACCCCCAAGAATCCAAAGACTATGTGTATGCACTGTATACACATAATATGATGGTCGGGGTGGAGATTTGGTGGCGTGTTTCAATAAATGAACAGAGAACGCATACAGGAAACGTCTCTGGTCCGCCAATGACCGCATCATACTCATACCTCTGCTTGGTCATAATTTAAGCGTCGCGCATACGGAAACCCAGAGCAGTTGGTTAACGTATGCACTCAGCGGGAACTAATACACAATAGCGATTCAAACGGATCCATGCAGCAGCAGAGTAACAATGGCTTCCTTGTAAGGGATGTGTTGTATTGAATTTGAGTTAGATATTGCGGTGTGCTTTGGAGGATAACTCCTAATAGGATTTCGGCCATTATTGGACTTATGACGAGGATAGGGCCCATTTCAAGTTCTAAAGTTGAAGAAATCTCTCGTCGATCTTAATAAGGGGATTAAGCCAGGAAAGCACTTCCACTAGTACATGCAGTTGGAATATTAATTGAAAATCACATTTTTACACCCATAGGGTCTATGGGGCCTATTGTCGAGGCTTCACCAATGCAAATTTTTCAGGACTAGGAATAGATGCCTGATAGTACTTTAAGATATTCTCTAAAAGTTCGATGTTGAAATGGAATATAAAACATGCAGTGTCTAAGGTTAATATTATCGAAATCCTTCTTGTATTTGAAATTCCTATGAAAGATAATAACATCGTTCAAATGACGGAAGCGGCTTCGCGTGGTCGAACGGGTCCGAGTGGTATACAAATTTAAATGAATCTGCTGCATAGATCTACATCTAGATCTGGCTGAATCTGAGCGATGACATTGGTTGCGTTGGCCTTAAGGACAATGGTCGATTGCGTCTTGTTGGCAGACCTGTGACTTCAAGATCGCATAAAAAAAGTCTAGTGGGATAAAACCGCACGATCTCAGTGGGAAGTTCAAGTGACCACTGCGAGAGTTAACCATATACCCTCAAACCATTCATGTTCATCCTGGCGTCTGCTCTATGGTACAAAGCCCTGTCCCGCTGGAACCACATGTCGTCTACTTCCATGTCGTTTGATTTGGGCCAAAAGAATTAAGTAAGCATCGTTCTTCAACGTTCGCAGTTGACGGTGATGGCTTCATCAACGTAAATCGAAACAACAGTTCATTTTTGTAGATGTTTTCTACTTGGTGAGCCTCGTGTGCGGGTTGGCGTCGTCGCATATACGGCAATTTTCCTTGTTAACATAGCAATTCATCAAAAAATGCTGAATATGATTTTTCAGACCGCGTCTTCCGCAAAATGGGCGTGAATCTCGAAACGTTTGCACTGACGACATCTTATTTTTACAATAATTTTTTGTCATCTTTCCATGCTCCTCAACCGTATAACTTGCCCTGATAATTCGTCATCAGTGACTTAATAACAAACACCAGATAAGACAGACAGACAGAAAGTCGAAACTCACCACCTATTCATCGACTTCAAGGCCGCGTATGATAGCATACATCGTCAGGAGCTCTATATGGCGATGGCCGAATTCAGAATCCCTGGAAAACTGATTCAGCTGTGTCGCGTGACGCTAGAAAACACGCGTTGCAGCGTGCAGTTTGGAAGTAGCTCCTCTGAACTATTCCAGACATGCACCGGATTTCGGCATGGAGACGCGCTATCATGCGACTTCTTCAATCTCGTGCTGGAGCAGATAGTGCGCAGGGCAGGTGTCAATACGGAAAGCACTATCTTCAACAGGTCCGTCCAGCTGCTGGGCTATGCGGACGATATTGACATCATCGGTCGCTCCCAGCGTGCCGTGATAGAAGCATTCACGGCGATTGAAGAACAGGCAAAATCCGTTGGCCTTGAAGTAAATGAGGGCAAGACCAAGTACATGCTATCAACAAACAAACAAGCATCTGTCCATCGGCTAGGACAAAACGTCACTATTGATAGCAACAATTTCGAGGTAGTTAAGGAATTCACCTACCTCGGAGTAAACATAAACTCCATGAATGACACCATAGTGGAGATCCGGCGAAGAGTTACCCTAGGAAACCGTTGCTACCTCGGTTTGGCAAAACAACTGGGTTCAAAACTCCTAACTCGAAGGACGAAATATGTGCTCTACGAGACCCTTATCCTGCCAGTCCTGCTTAATGGCGCCGAGTGCTGAACCATAGGCAAGAAGGGAGAGCTGATACTGGGCTCCTTCGGAAGAAAAATTCTTCGGCGGATTTTTGGTCCTGTGTGCGAGGAGGAAGATTGGAGGAGAAGATACAACCGCAAACTCTATGAGCTGTACCAAGATGTGGATGTAGTCCAAAAAGCCAAAACACGTCGACTACATTGGCTCGGCCACATCGAGCGAATGGACAATAATGCTCCCGCTCCGGCTAAGAGGATCTTCGAATCCCAGCCCTCAGGTTCGAGAAGACAAGGAAGGCCGAACCTCCGTTTCAAAGACCAAGCCATCGCGGATGCCAGAGCGCTTGGTCTGGACAACTGGAAGCAGCGTGCCCGGGATCGTAGAGGATGGAAGGCTGCAGTGTCTCAGGCAGAGATTCTTCACGGGTCGGGATCCCGATAAGTAAGTAAGTAAAGTAAGTAGATAAGACAGACGCCACTAAAATAAAAAGGCCGCCAAGGGTTGCCAACATCGCAAAGTCCCAATTGACAAACGCCTTAGCTCAACATCAGGAATGGAAACGAATTCCCATAAACACGCAAACGGTGGTCTTGAGACCTTACCTAGTCTTGGTACACGGAAAAAAGTTTAAGATCAAATCAAGAAAAATAAGCGCCGAATCACGAAAAGTTTGTCTCATTTTAGAGCTTAGCTCAGGATTTACTAATTCACGACTTTTTTTTCGCAATTCTAGAAACTGTACAAAGTGAAGATATTGACCCTCAAAAGTCGTGAATCAACACTTCTCAGTGTCATTAATGCGAAGTACATTCAGAAAACTAAAAATATCTACTACGGCTCCAAAAATTCCCTTTACCGACGTAAGATTTCCCCTTAAAATCTGCCTGCGTACGTAATATTTCGAAAAAAAAAAAAAAAAATATATATATATAATAATAATAATAATAATGTTCAAATGCTCATATTGCCGTATTTATTTTATTTAGAACATTTTGTTGTATTAAATGTGTATGCATCAATACCTAAGCTAAGTGTTGATATTGTAAAAAAAAAATTTGTAACATCTACAAATGCGAACGAAAAACAATAAATTATTTTATTTATAGAAAGTAATAAAAATAGAAACGCAGAAGAAAGAAGGTATAATATTTATTAAATAAATTAGTTTATTTAAATAATTCAAATCGCTCGTCGGCGAATGGACGTGAATGCTCCGGACCGGAAGAGCTTTGGATCCACTCCCGAGGGAAGGCGCAGTAGAAGAAGACCACGACTCAGGTGGCGCACGCAAGTGGAAGGGGCCCTTAACCATCTCAGCGTGCGAAACTGGAGACAGCTGGCCAAAGATCGTGCTGGATGGAGACGCTTGTTGGTTGAGGCCTGGGACTGGGACTGGGGACCGGGGTGGACCTGGGCCACCTTAAGCGCCGTCTTAATTAAGTAAGTAAGGTATTCTTGGGCAAAAAAACGTAAAGTAGAAATAAAATTGTGAGTTCAGGGTAAGGGGCAATAGCAAAACCTCAAATCGAGTTCCACTATACACATAAGAAAACTTTGGGAAACTGAAAAAGAAATACAAATTCTCGTTTTTCATGTTTTTTTTTTTTAATAATAAATATACCGACGTTTACCGCAAACTGTTTTAAATATTAAAAATCTGTCTTTTATCTAAATATCTACCCTACGTTGATTAAAACACCAATGATTAAAATTAAAACCAACCAAACAAAAATGCTTTGAAAGGGGAAAAAAAAAAAACAAAGAAAACACGAACCACGATTCTTCGAGCGAAGTTTGGTCATTTGTTAGTATTGCATGGATAAAATTATTCTTAAAACAATCTTTAAAAATTGTTTGTGGATGCGAGAGAGATATAGGCCGCTGAGATGATATATATGCGTCTTGCTTTCGACTGACAGGTTGATAGAATACACAGCTGCTTATGGAAGTTGACCCATAAGCAGCGCACGAGCCGAAAGTGACGGACAAAATAGGTTTAATTTCTACTTCTATGTCCGTTGGACGTCAGTATGGATAATTTCGTCGACGCGACAGTAGCAACGGACTCAACATCTCAATCAGGCGCTTGGACTTGCATCAAATTTCAGGTACCTTAAATTCGTCCCAAAACAAACAAATTAAACAAACGAAACGGCTGCTGAAAGCTAGGGGTAGGGTCCCAAAAGGAACTCTTGAGTCAGCTATTAATATCTTTTTACATAATATACATTGTGCCAAAGTTATTGTGGTTGAGACTAGAGAAGCCGTATGTCCAAATCAAATGATCCGTATCGTGCAAGAATACAGACTGAATACCGACTTCGCATTTTAATATAGGTAGGTACTTGTGCTCCTGGGGTGAATTAATTTATCGAAGTTTCAATTCCACCATTGAGCTTTTTTTCATTTGACACACCTATGTACGTTTTAGTGAGTTTTTGGCACGAAATTCCTTAGTTCATCGTATAAGTATTTTATATAACAGCTGAAAGCCCTGGTAGCTAGTGCTGCAATATTTATTTTATATTAATATTGTAATTTATTTACGTATTAATAAAGTGTATTATTATTATTATTATTTTATATGAATAAAATCACCTACCTATTTTCAACAGATGGCGCTGTAGCATGTAAACTTTGTTAACGTTTAAACAATCACACTGAAAACTGATGGATTTTATACGCATTCTTTTTTTTTGTACGGAGATGGTTTTTTCGCTGTCCACTTTGATGTAAATCGCCACAAGATGTCGCTGTAGCATACAAACTTCGTCCAAGTTCTACCAATCACCCTGAAATTCGGCGGATTTCATATATACGGAGCAGGTTTTTTTTTGCTATCCACTTTGATGTAACTCGCCACAAGATGCCGCTGCAGCGTGTCAGTTTTTACACTGCTAATAGAATCAATTTCAAATAAGATTCAATTGAAAATTTCTGGTGCGGCAAAACTGTCAACCAGATCCGGACTATTCGTAAAAAATGGAAAAGTAAAGGAAAAGATATCCTGAATGGCTGTATTCAAATGATCGCGAGTGATTACTGATTTGCCTTCACATTCGAACGACCAACGGTGGCCTTTCCAAGTTGCCCCATCATTGGTAATACCAGAATCGGATAATAATATAAACCAGGAAGGCTGAAAACAAAATCTCTCTAAAGCTTGGCATTTTGCAATCTTTGTTTGCAGCTAAGTTCATTGGGACACTCAGCCTTTCCTTATTCCGTTCCACTGGGTGTTCGTGTTACTAGTTACTGTATTGAACGGGAGTTTACTATTCCATCCTCAGGAAAGGGGCAGAGTGTTTGTCTAAAATTTGTACTGAATTTGTTTGGTTGGGACCTCAGACCTCGCTACCTAAGTAACAGACAGAATCTTTACTGACACGTATCACAATTCAGGCAATTGGCAATTTTATTTATTCGACAACGGTTATCAGATTATACTTAAAGTGCCGAAACTAAGGTTTTCAACTCACCAAACTGAAATGGAAAATGATTGAATCCATTGTCCATCATTTTGCTCATCAGATTAGAATGCAAATTGGCATTGAGATACAATAACAAAAAAAAAAAAAAAATCCATAGCTAGGGCAAACTCAATCAAACAAATTCATTTGTCGATCATAGGTCTATATACAGACCCGGCCAATCCCACACTAGCATTCTTGGCATAAGTGATATTAGGCACCGAAAATCATTTAACAAATAAATACATAATTTTGATTCGAGAATAAACATCACATCTGATATTCGTAAGGATATAAGCCTGGCTCCTTTGGATGTAAGCGCATGTATGTATACGTGTGTCCGTTTGGAATATCAAAGTGGTCATACACTTATATCACCAATTATATTTTACTTGCCTTCGACAGACTATACGCACCAAACTGCATTCGCATCCAAATTAAAGCTGACAAATTGAAAATAGATTCTCCCATCTGCATATGCGTCCGAAAAGGATTGAGACGTTCACCAGCCAACCCCTGAGACTCAAACCCTTCAGATCATATTTGAACTTTCCGAAACAAAGCGGCCGCATTGGTGTACTCATTACGATTTATTCCTGCTTGAGATGATAAGGCCACCCACGTACAGTACATGTGTATATGTGTACAATACTAAATGTATTGTGTTTCACATACATGGAAATTGTGCAAGAGCGCCTCCTTGCTCCTTGGTGCTGTATAGGGAGCAACGAATGACCAGGCCATTATGGCGACGACGTTGACTGCCAGCGGTGGCGATGAAGGCAGGAGCTTGGTATAGAGAACGCAACTGTAAAGACTCTGGCAAAAGGAATTCCTAACTCAGTTTTCTATCGTTCGTAATTAAAGTCCATCTTAATGGTTTTCAGGTCTTTTACAAAACCCAATCAGTGTGCGATGTTCAAGGGGTGCGGACGGCTGCAGGAGACGCTCGTTTATATATGTAGGTACGGAAGAGCACATATGGGAGACACGTGCACTCACGCAATTTGCTGTACAATTTATGCGACTTGATGACCATATCCTTGCATGAATGGTCTCAGCAATCCGTTTATTTCACGTTTTCTTCTTCTTGACCGCACACACAAGGATTGCCTTGCTGGCATGTGGTGGCTGTGCCGTCTCCGGCTGGGGCTACGGCCACCCATCTTAGTTATTTTCATCGTCTTCGTTATGTTGCACGCAAAATTATTTGCATTTGCTTAGAGTCGAATTGCAACCCCGCCTTCTGGACACACTAGATGTGCACTGTATCCAGGGGTTGGAGGTGTGTTGCGGTGCTATAGCACATGCAGGGGTGCCGCTTGGATGTGTCATCTCATCTTCTTGAGAGAACATAAATTCAATTTCCTATTCGTACATAAACTTGAGAGATCTTCATTCAATGTTTAATCTCTGCTATATCGTAGCCCAGCATAGTTCTTTGCCTTCATCTTGGATGGGGTATTGTGCTGCCCCGCCTCCATGCACATTGCACATATAGAGAAATGAAATTATTGTCCGGAAAGTGCAGGCAGCTAGTGCAGGCTCACGAATATAGAGTCCCGGACGCACCAGCACCGACCACATGGGACATTCTCATCGGCCGGAGTTCCAATACTGGCAACTGGCATACCTATATCCTTTTTGCGTTCATATTTCCTTACGAATTGACCATAAGATGTATACCTAGTGCAACGACTATGACTACAACGTAGACGACAAGGACAACGATGAGATGATGATGACTATAGGATGATGACGACGACGACGACGACGCCAACGACCACCGACATAGCCATGTTGGTAAGTTTCACTTGGCACTATTGCTCCAGCCTTGTACAAAGATGGCCGACCAACGCGAATTATTTTGACCATCTCTGGAGGAAATTTTGCATCATCTAAGAAATTATAATTGAAATGGGCCAGCAACAGCAGCAGGGTGTGAGTATACGGATGGACGTGCAATTGCAAATGTCCGCATGTCATTTATGCCAACAGGACACCTAACATATGGAAGGACATTGTACACACATGAAGACGACGAGGAGATACAAGAAGAAGAAGAAGAAACAAAAAAAATAACCCCCATCACCAAGAAACCAAAATTGCAGAGCACAAGCTCGAGCAGAGGACACATCACCACAGGAGACGGAGTGGATCATCGCATATTTCTTAGCCTTAACGATGCAAAAAGGAGTTTCTGAGGATTTTGGATTTTCCAACAGCCAACACACAACACAGCATGGACTCTGGATACAGTCTTTATGTGGTGGTTCCTGATTTGCAATGTGGTACCTACATGCTGTCCATGTACCATGTATCCAATTCGTATTTTAAGGACATAATAGATATAGAGCACACACATACAGTTCTTCCGTATTATCACATGTCCACTGTCCGCAGTGTCTTCCTGGAATATAATATCCGCATTAAGCCAGCTTGTGGACAACTCGAATTTCGTCTTGTTGCAGATTTAGCGCAAAACCCAGGTCCGAGATGTCAGCAGATTTGCGGTCAAGGTGAGAGGTAGATTTTTCTAATTTTTAGTAAAGGCCTGAACGGTTTTTTGCCAATATAGTAATTTGCTTTCCAAATAGTGTAAACTTGAGAGGTCGAGTACGTAGCAAGTAATACGGTGTATCCATTCTGGCGAGGGATCTTCTAATAGAAGACAAGTTCACCGAGTTTAAAGCGTTTTTAGCGCGTAAAAACCGAAATACGCGCGCAAAAACTGAAAAACGCGTAAAAACCAAAATACGCTCGTAAAACCAAAATACGCGCGTAAGAACTAAAGTACGCGCGTAAAACCTGAAATACGCGCGTAAATACCAAAATACGCGCGTAAAAACTAAAATGTGGGCGTAAAGCCACGAAATTGGAAAATGAACACACATGAAAGAATAAAAAAAGCCACAGTAGCCTTTTACTCTTGAAAATGTTTTGGAAATCCTGGGGACCAGAAATAAACTATGGATGTACAGTGCACGGCTATAGTAAGACTCATACTGACCTACAAAGCCACCTACCTAAAGGGCCCAACCCATAGAATCCGTCGCGTCCGTTGCGGCAACGTTTTCGACTGACATTAATTAAACATAGAATACACAGTAGTTATGGAAGGTGATCCATAAGCAGCGCACGTGCCGGATGCGACGGATAAAGTAGGTTTACTTTCTACTTTTCTGTCCGTCGCCATTGTTGACAGTTGGCACAGCGTGAGATAAACATTGAGAGCATAAGAGAAACTGTCATCGTCTGTCACCAGTGCTCTTATATCGTGGGAGTTCTTCCTCTTTTCGGAAATTTCGTTGTCCGAAAAGCCTTTCGTGAGAAAAAAGCAAATGTTGCAATAAACAATCAAAATAGATTTTTTTTTTTAATTTTATAAAAATACTTTAATTTTTGGAACGAATGGAAGGGATCTACAATCTTATGCCGACTCCAAACGTCTAATTGAGAAGCTCTTTCAAGACAGTTATACTCTCGGATGTATGTCAGACGTTCGCTAGAGGTGGCGCAGTGGAAAAAAACCCTAAGTTGGAATTTGGATTTTGAGCGGGATTCGAGCCTCAACCCCTCGCATAGTAGTCCAACACACTAACCACTAAGCCACTGCGCCTCCAAGCCATCCCTATGTCCTCGAAAAATTGTAGCCCCTGATATAAGGTTATTATCACTAGCCATCGCCTTTGCAACGTGCCTCCGAATCACCTTAATAAGGAAATTGTCAATCCTATTCAGTCGAGCCTCATTGTATAAGGTCCTGCTGCGGTAGTATTTTATGTACTGAGATTCAGGAGTTCTAAACAACCCCAGACAGGCCCTGAGACATTGCCTCTCAAACACCCGAATCTTTTCCATATAGGACGGCGCTATATTGAACCACATTGGACAGCCATAAGCGATATGATAGGCCTCATAAGGGCCACGTAGCAAATGACTTTCACCCTGGAGTCAGTTTGACTGCTGCGAAACAGTATCCTTGTCAGAGCATAGGCCCTCTTAGTCCCAGCAAGACAAGCGTCTATATGCTTGTCAAAATACAGATACTGATCGAGCCGGATGCCGAGATACCTGACCACATTTTTTACCGCCAATGGTCGCACCTGGTGTTCAATAATTGTTAATTTTCTCAATTTTTTTTCTGGTATCGCTAGAGGCCCCAGCCAAAGGAGTCCTGAACAGGATTGTTTCCGAATTTTGGAAATTGATTTTCAACTTCCAATCATCGCAATACCTTTTAATTTGCTCGAAGTCACGCTGCAGAAGGATATCGATGACCTTTTTGGTCCTGACCTGTACCCCACTAAATCATCTGCGTACGCTATAGGGAACCCACCAGATCACTGCGCTTTTTATAGATATCACTAAAGCCTTTGATACTGTTGACCACGGTCTCCTATTGGTTAAATTGGAAAAGTCTGGTCTCAGGGGCTTTATTCTTAATTGGTTCGCTTCATATCTCAAAGATAGGAAACAAATAGTTAAGATTGGAAATTCTTTTAGTGAAAATCGTGACATTGGGATCGGAGTTCCACAGGGCTCCGTTCTTGGTCCTCTATTATTTATAATCTTTATAAATTCTATCTTTAACCAACAATTAAAGTGTAATCAAACTGGTTTTGCGGATGATATTGGGTGCCTATACTCCAACTCCATGATTTGGAAATACTAAGGCATTGGTTTGGTATGCACAAGTTAGTTATTAGTGATAAAACTAAAATCATGTTTTTTAACTTACCATCACTAGACAGGCACTCTCCTATTTGTATCTTTCATAGTTTTGATTGTAAGAAAATGTGTCTTAGTAATAAAAATTTTGTTGCAATTAACGGTCAAATTAACTCAAACTCGATAAGCCAGACCTGTTCTTCAAAATGTTTTTCCATTGAAAATGTTACTACTTTTAAATATTTGGGTTTAACTATTGACAACAATATGAACTGGAGTATACATACTTCCTTACTAAAAAAATATCTTCTATGTATCACCTAAGGAAACTATGCTCTTAGAAACTTTTAGAACAAATTTATTACAGCTTGGTACAATCTAAGTTACAATATGGGCTCGTATATTGGGGTGGTAGTTTAGTAGTTTACAACCTCTAATCGTATCTCAGAAACATATACTAAGATTAATATGGAAAAAACAACGCCGTGATAATAGCTTTTGTTTGTTCTGCAAATCAAAGATACTTCCGCTGGAACATCTTTATTTTTATAAAGTCTTAAAAATATTTTACTTAAGAAGTGGAAACTTACTAAATCAGAATTTAACTACCTATGGACTTCGCAGCACTGAACGATGTCTTGCTATTATTCCACCTCACAATTCTCAACGTTTTTTGCATTTTTACACTTCAGTGGCACCTAGACTATTTAACAGGTTACCTTTTGAACTTCGAAGCATAAAAAAAATCTTTTCTTTCAACAGAGAAATCAAAAAGTGGCTCTTTAGGTTTGACTTAAATGAAATAAACAACTTAATAAAATTAATTTTATAGCGCAACTTTTAACTTTTACTTAACAAAATGCAGCATTCTTTATTTATCTAATGCTCTACATTTACAAGTATAACGTTAACAGCTTATATTATAATCTTAATCACCCCACAACAATTGTATTTATCATAAGAGTATAAAATTAAAATTTTTGAAGTGATAACTTCTTTAGGCGCGTTGGGCACTATTTGGATGGGCAAAAATTAGCAAACTCGCGACACCGACACCGACACCGACACCGATTGCATACTTTTAGTTGTAAACTTTTGTACTATTGCTTACTTTTAGGGGTAGGTAATTTATAGCTTAATCTACGATGATTTTTATTTGAATACGTTACTATGGTAGGTAATTTATGTGAGCGACAAATTGATTGTCACCAAAATTATTTCAATTACCTGTTTTGTATGGGGAATTCATAACTTAATTTTACCAGGCTTATTTCCGACATATCCACGATTTTGGGTTTGTGCACATTTACGGCACAGTAGCTTGTGTTATAATTACCGAAACAAGAAATAGAAAACTGTGGTAAACTTGCCACCCTAAGAGTAGGTATACTATATAAATAATTGTAATATTCATGTCGCCTTAGTGTATACTGTAAAATATGATTAGTAATTTTTGTGTAAAATAATGAATATAAAACTACAATTGATGCCGTACCACGAGATCTAGAGCATTATCAATGGCGATGCGGCAAGACAGAAAAATATTGTTGTCTTTTCTCGTTCTTTTTCTTTTAAAAGTAAAATTTGTATTTTTCGGAAAGAAATTCATATTCAATTAAGCTTCAGTATAATTATTATTAATTTATTCGTTCTGTGCTAGTTTCGGTAAAATACAAGTAGATACAATCGGATTGTGGTAGCTGAAGTAAGATATGTACATTCGAGACTGTAATCTATCTAGATTACGCTGGAAGACAGCATCGATGAAAATTACTTATATATGCTAAAGATAATTCTGCATTACTTCAAGATAAAGTTGGGAAGAGATTTGATGATATTCCAATCATTTTGAGTGGGGATTTCAACATCAACTTTGCAGATGATAAAAATCTTCCATTAATTGAATTTTTAAATAGCAAATTTGATTTAACGATGAGCAATGATCGCAATCTTAGCACGACTAGACATAAAACTACAATTGATGCCGTCTTTACAAGATATTTAAATAGATTCGAATCAAAATTGTTTGTTTCATATTTTAGTTACCATTAACTCTATTGTATCCGTTTTCAAATATAATGATAATAATGATGATGATGATGGAAGAGTTTGAAGTTGTTGATGAAATTTCATAAGGTATTCATTTCAAAGAATACCCATTAATTTTTAAATTTAATATTTCATGTATCTGTAAATTTACATTTTAAGCAATAGATTGCAATTCTGTATGTAAAATAATATGTATTATTTTTGATGTAAAATACCGCATTAAATGAAAATGAAAAATGTAACATAATTTTTGTAGTAGTAGTAGTTTATAATAATGAACAAAAAAACACTTTATTTAAAAGTACTTCCTACACAATAATATATTTTCTGACGATTCGAAAAATACACACGTAATTGTTCAAGTTATCACTTCTGTCGGCACTCCCGGAGTGCCTTTTAATTTTTTTTAATGTTGTCATTGCCTGGAATAAAAATGAATGAATGAAAAAATGAATGAATGAAACTTATGTAAATATTAAACAGGACCGGAGAATTCACTGGTCCCTATTGTAAGCCGTTCTTAATTTCAAAAACCCTGCTCGAAGTCGTGTTGCCAGCTTTGACAACGATTTTTTTTGCCATAGGCATTTATCATAAATCATATAGGCATACAACAAAGGTTTTTGAGTACGTCTGTTTAGCTTATAAAAGAGCGCCTCCAACCATACAGTATCGAAGGCCTGAGGAAGGCTCATTATTCGTTAATGAATGTCGAAAACAATCTCAATTTTGATGAGAAAATCGGTTTAGAAAAGGTTTTGCACATATTTTTTTTTCTACATTTGAGATAAATGTGCGAAACTATAGCAAGCTTACACCTAAGACCCAACTTTTTAAACGTAACTATAATTTATTTTGGCGCTGGCACTGGCGCTGATGACATGGACGCACCTTTGGAAGAACTTAACGAGCTCTCACTGACGGGTTTCAACATTTGAGACAGAAACGAAAAAAATAAAACGAATGGTTGTGAATCAGGGAAAAATCGAATATATTTTGTCAACAAAATGGGAAAGTAAAAAAATTGTCGAATTCGATCACACGTCCAGATACATATGTACCTTCGAGGTCATCATTTCGACTTCCGCTGTGCTATAACGAATGTCAATTGCTGTATGCAAGTCATAGGAAATAAATTAACAAGTAAGGCCTTGTTGAGAATCACTCATTTGACACCATAAAAATAAGATCGTCATCAATTCAAGCCTGCTCTATAACGCAAAAGTATAGACAAAGGTGGATGGAGATAACTTTGGTCGCTTCAAGTGCTAAATTCATAGAGTGATCTTGGACGGGAGCTGTATAGCGACATCGGCTTGGTGAAAAAAGTACGAGTCAGTCGTCGATGATGGGAGGGTATGTAGAGATCTCCTCGATTCAGGAGACTTGCACAAGTCAAAGTGAATCTTAACCAACTTGACAGCGCAATTGTAGGCAATTAGTCAAATACCTATAATACTTACTATGGAGGTGCGGTTAAGTTGCTAAGTACTACTTCCTTTCTTGTTCCACGTTTTGAATTTATAGCGTTCATTTTGGACAACTCCCAGAAAATATATTCGAACGTGACAGAGTTCGATTTTCAGTTACTTATATTAAATACTTTTATCATATATCTCACAGAGCACCCTGGGCATCGAATACCACAAGCAGTAAATATGCAATTTTCCAACGGCACGTCGTGAATTAGGTAATGTCTTTATCATTAAGCCCACATAACGTATTACCACTTGATTTTCACTTATGCCATCATAAATACGTATAGGTACACACTATGTCATAATACCAAAGTGTGTATGTCCTTGACCTCGAAACATATTCAACTGCTAATAGGTATCGGTGTTATGCTGTAATATGAATGAAGTGACTATACCCAATAGCCATAAGTTGGGACATCTTCATACAGTTTTATAAATGATGTATAGTATCGCATAACTTTCACTTTATGGAATAAAATTCGAATTTCACTCCTGTGAAAGTAATAAAATAAATACTGCTAGGGGAGTACATGTCTATCCTTGCGGCTGCTATTCTATACAACCTCCATGGCATACATTCAATGAGATGAAGGACGGCTTGCTGGTTGAGCGTTGCGCCAGTCCCCAGCGAAAAAAAAAAAAAAAATAAAAATAAAAAAAACTCCGAAGAAGCAATGTTTGTCGTTCGGTTTATTTTTATTTGTTTTTGTATTAACTGTCACAGGGAATAAAAATGTAGTAAAACTGATTCCGTGTCCGTTACTTTTTTTATTTGGCTTCCTGTTGATGATTTCCCATTTTTGTGAGTAATTTGGTGCAATTTGTCGCATTATTAAAGTGGTGATATGGTTTTATGTGACTGGCAAACAGTTAATCAAAGTGAGGCAACATAAACATATTCGCGCCGTAACTTGATGGACTTGTACGCTACATGTACCTACTTATAGTTGTGTAATGAATTGACGAATCAGATTGACAGGTTTGGATTACTTTTATTCAAGGTTAAGTTGGATAAACGTAAGGCTTACAATAGGCCGCAATTATTCGTCCCTTTCTAAGTTGCCCCAAACAATCTAAATATAGGTACTACTGTAAAAAATTTGGAGAAATCTCAGCCACCTTGTTGAAAATCAGCTGCGGGCACGTTCAGGTTATATGGGCGACTAAAACTTGTATGCAAGTATTGCGAAGACTGTCCACTGAGGTAGATGTCACTTAAAGGATTTCGCTTCATTAGCAGTGATGGCATTCTGGGATTTTTAATGCTATTCTATCATTTTCGAAGACTTGAAAGCATTAAAAAAAAAAATAAAAATGCCAGATGCCTTTTTAGCACTTTTTTTTTTGTGAATTCTTGGATATCCATTTGCTCTGGAATTTTAGTCATATTGACATCTACTATGAATATATGGTTTTTCTCCCATCTACATCATCTATAGCTACATATAATAAAACAGTAGCATTTTTTTTTTGTTACCTAATGGCGAGAAAACTACTGCACCGATTTCGATGAAACTTTTTTTTGGAATGTTTCTTAAGATTCTGTGCAACACATAGGCTATACCTTTCATTGCCATGTCTATTTTTGGGGCGTTTTTGACCAAAATGTGTTTTTTTTTCTGACTCTACTGCCTTTAACTCGCCATTACTCAAATAATTCTTAATCAATGCAAACAAAACAAAACACTTAGGAGAGCCAACACTTTTATAGTTATTTCAAGCCATCAATCAGCTTTCTGTGTCCTATAGGAGCTGAGCTACAACCTAAAATCTAACATGAAAAAAATAAATTTATTTGCTCAAATCGAACATTATCACGTCATCGAACATTCTGCTTAGGGGTGGTTGGGGGGTGCACATCGCAAAAGCACGTTCATAGGAAAAAAAAACTGAGTGGTGTTTTCTCCAAATTAAGTGAAATGAAAGAGAAGTATGCGACGTGAATGTGTATGTAATCAACAGCCACAATGTGTTTCTAAGGAAATGCGCAGATGGCTGATGACGTTCGCTGATGGACGTATGGTGGCGTTTATAGAAATTCAGTTCAAGGTTCTTGTTTTAATGGTTGTTATAGTACCTACGTTGATACCTTCAGTAAAGAATTGAAGAATTCAAGAAATAAAGACGATATAGGTGAATTATGCTGTTTGATTTATTTATTGTTGGTGTAGATACAAATTTCCGTTAAGGCTTTTGTTTTAGTGGTTGTTTTGATATTACCTACGTTGATACCTACAGTAAGGAAGTGGAACTTTAGTACCTACTTACGCTGTTGAATTTGATTTTCTTAAATTGGTGTTTTAAGTAAATAGATTTGTTTGATTTACTGTTTCACATTGACAATGTTCACTGCTTTGTTTTAGCTAGACTGTTGATTTTAAACAAATATGCCGTTGAGAAAACGGTCAAATCTTTTTTATTGGAAATTACACAGTCTCACGCCGCGTACGAAGTTGGGGGCACAGCTAGTGTTTAATAAAATAGTGACCATTAATCTTTGGTGTGGAGAAACGAAGTGGAGACTATGGACGGCAAAATTTAACGCTAGCAGTATACAAGTATACTAGGCCTAACGGTTTAATACCAAGTATTTAAAGTAGAACAATACTGAAATAACTGCAAATTCAGAGAGAAATTTTATTATTTAACTAGCTGACCCGGCGAAATTTGTTCCGCCCAAATTCGTTAATATAATGAAAATAATAATTTCGAACATGACAAATGCTCATACTGCTTTACGTAATTCGGTCAATTCAAATTCGTTATTCACAACTTATACTTTTTCAATAGAAATTTTTGAAGTACCTATAGGTTGCAATGTCGATGTATTTCATTCAAACCGCAATGATTGACGTTTCGACAAAACTTCCGATTTTTAACTAAAGTGCCTTATGGTACACGACGCACGCCACATACAATTGACCATATAATTATATGAAAAACATGGGAATTCAAGATTGATGCCACCAATTTCCAGCGATTGGAATAGCGAAAGCGAGACGCACTGGAAATTAAAGACGCTTAAATACCAATGGGAAATCGTTCTGAATAATCGGAATCCGCGGAATGCGAACATTTGTCTTTCAATTTTCTTCTCATTTAAGATTCTTCACAATCAAATCAAACGCGATCCGTTACAAAGTTTCGGTGCATTGAGGTTGCGCAACATAATTATAACTGAGCCAACTTTCAATTTCAAATTGTGTAGCGGTAAGCCCACAACAGTCAATGAATTAAAAAATTAAAAATTTTAAATAATTTTTTGTTGTGTAAGTAAGTTTACTATCCAGTCTATTTTTTTTTTTTTTTTTAAAGCTACACAAACTTCTATTCTTAATCTAATACCCATAAAGTTTTGATTTCACGATAGAAAGTACACTGAAAATAATACTGTTCATAAAAATTATAAAAACCGTTTATTGACTTATTTTTCATTGTCGCAATAAACTTTTTACTGTCACAATAAACTTTTATTGATTTCAGATTTCCGGAATCAATAAACTATTTATTGCGACAATTAATTTGAGTTTATTGAGTTCGAAATCCGAAAATTAATAAACTATTCATTGCCGCAATAAACTTATACATTGTCGCAATAAACCTTTTATTGTCGCAATAAACTATTTATTGATAATCGAATTTTCCATTTCAAAAAACTTTCAATAAACCATTTATTGTCACAATAAACTTTTTATTGTCGCAATGAACTGTTTATTGAAAATCCAAATTTCCGTTTCAAAAAACAGCTAACTTTCAATAAACCATTTATTGTCACAATAAACCTTTTGTTGTCGCAATAAACTATTTATTGATAATCGAATATTCCATTTCAAAAAACTTTCAATAAACCATTTATTGTCACAATAAACCTTTTATTGTCGCAATGAACTGTTTATTGAAAATCCAAATTTCCGTTTCAAAAAACAGCTAACTTTCAATAAACCATTTATTGTCACAATAAACCTTTTGTTGTCGCAATAAACTTTTTTTGATAATCCAAATTTCCATTTCAAAAAACTGTTATACTTTCAACTAACCATTTATTGTCCCAACAAACAGTTTATCGTTGCAATGACCTGTTTATTGGCGCAATAAACTTTTTATTGGCGCAAACACCTATTTATTGGGGCAAACAACTATTCATTACCATAGTTAGCTCAAACGCACGTTAGAATTGGCTGACGATTCAGTCTGTTCCTAGTTCTTATCGCGAGTAAACGTCCTGGAGTCTACTGATGAAGTTGTGATAAAGAAAGTGCAAGAAAGTGTTAAAAGTTAAATAATAAACACAATTAATAAGATTAAATCCATTCAAACAAGATTTATTGAACTTAAATTCTATATAAGTAAGTATTCAATTTTTCTAAATTATTTTTTATAATTCGTTCTCAGAATCTAAGACAGATCAGAAGTTCAAAACAATATTGTTTGATCCGTTTTAGATTTGATACAAAAAACTACAAAATTAAAGTCAAGTTTAAAAAAAAAGTCATCTGAATTTATTACAAAAATTATTTGTTTTGTTTGTAAGGCTACATTACTTTTCGACATATTTTTTTTTAACCTGAGGCCTGTTTCTCATCAGCTACATCAATTACATCAACGAATTTAAGCAACATGTGAGTCCGATTATACTTTAGTACTTTTTTGACCTGGACTTCTTTTCCAATTTCAATGGAGCGAAACTATTGGGTTTTGAAATCATTGATGTAATTTTATGAGAAACAGGAGCCTGAATTATATATTTGTTAACTAGCTGACCCGGCGAACTTCGTTCCGCCCAAATTCATTTATGTAGGTAATGAAATTAATAATTCCGAGCTTCCGCTTCATTCTGCTTCATGTAATTCGGTCAATTCAAATTTTTTATTCAAAAGGTACCTATATTAAAATTAAATAAATAAATAAAATCAAATACTTGTCGGCCAACCTACAGCTTTTTCACTGAAATGCTTTATGGTACATAACATTTTTTGTTCTATTTCGATTATCGGGTGCGTACACGTACAAAGCGAGAGCCGACACGTGAAATTCAAGATTTATGCCACACACATCCAGCGATAGTCCTTGCGACTTATTAATTGTCATAGCAAAAGCGAGACGTACGGGAACTTGAAGACGCTTAAATACGAACGGCAAATCGTTCTGTATAAGTGGAATCCGCGGAATAAGAACATCTTCGCCTTTGAATTTTCCAATAAAAATCGCTGCTTGAATAATATTTGATATTAAATTCTTCACAATCAAACGCGTACCGTTACAAAGTTTTGGTTCATTTAGATTGTGTAACAAAGTGGGATAGTTGGTGGCTTCGTTTTCATCCATCACGGAGTCGACTGATTTGTTGAATTGAATGCAACTCACCAGCGATTTGGTTTTGAATGGCGAAATTCAAATGATCGACGTTCTTGTTTTTCGCAGCCAAAATCACTCTTACACTCAGCCAATCATGTTCAGTATAATTCTGAGCGATATTCGGGAAAACATTCATGATTAGTTCTTCCGGTCTCGTTGTAAAGTTGCAAAAAGTTGTGGAAACTCAATCAGGCCGGTGATTAAGTCTGCTCGAATCACACCATTGCCCATCATAAATATTTGGACAACAAATACCTGGACAACTCTGCAGCGGACTGGTCATTTTGTAAAGAAACTCGCATGTTTGTTGTCAAATGCAATTTTTTGACGTATCGTCATAAAGCAGACGCCTTCAGGCAAGCATTCAATTCATCTGCCGGAGTTGATCTCGAAATGACAGGCAGCGTTTGACGAAAATCGCCTGATAGCAAGATCATTGCTCCACCGAAAGGTCGCTTATCATTACGTAAACGATTCAGGGCCTCCAATGCGCGTTTGTAAGCCATTGTGCATTCGTCCCATATGATAATCTTACATAGCTGCAGTACTTTCGCCATCTCAGTGTTCTTTGAAATGTTGCATGTAGGTTCTGCATCCACTTGCAGATTCAATTTCAATGCAGAATGAGCTGTTCGACCGCGTTCTAACAAAGTAGCCGCTATCCCAGAAGAGCTAGGGCCAAAGCGATCTCAGATCTCGAACGTATTGTAGGCAACATCAGTGAAATCATGAATGTATTTCCAGTTCCGCAATTTTCCTTATCGACTGCTTGCATCAATTCATCGTACACTTTCTTTTATTCTTGATTCAACATTGGCACATTTGTTCGAACAGCTTGACTCAATGCGATTCGACCGAAGTCCATTTCTCGCTCCAATTCTGGATTAAATGCGTCTTGCATTGAACGATTTGGCTGTGGCATCCCCAATTTGCACAACAAATTGCCACTCATGAGCAGACACATATCCTCGATCAAAATCAAAGCTTTGTTGCGCATTCCATCTGACATCTCCAGTTCATTATCCGATGTCACAGTACGAATTCGATGCAACTGACATCTCCAGTTCATTATCCGATATCACAGTACGAATTTGATGCAAAATATCGTCGGCCATATCATCTTTGTATAATCAAAGTATCTACTTCATTTCAAAAACTTACTTAATGTAACATAGTAAACATAATTTATTAGAACAAACTTTTTAGGTACCTATAGGTATTTAAAAAAAAAAAACTTTCAAAATTGTTGACAACAACAATTTGGTTGGAAAATAATTAAAATAATTGACAACAACAAATGCTTTTAAAATTTAAAATATTTTTTTTTTTGTATTTGAAGTGTCACTACTCGATTTCTATCCAATTTCTTTTTGTTCAAAGTGTACAAAAATGAATTTATTGGAATGGCGGTTGAGCCTTCTTTCAAAAATTTATCATACCAATTTATTAACCTTCCCTGCATGGTCTATTAACCAACAAAAAAAACTAAATCAGAATCGGATGTGTGTGGCAGTCGGTAGGCTGTCACACACACATTTATTAAGTTATTTTTATATATATAGATTTATTCAAAATAAAAAACAAACTAATGTACATACCTACATACATAAATGAATGTTTTTCAGTTCCAGAAGAAAATGCTGATAAGTGCTATCAAGCACTAAAATTTGATAATCTTAGTTCCGAGGAATTCGATAGGTGCTGGAAGGCGTGTTCCAAATCCAGATTCACGGATATAAGAAACTCCACAACAACATCGGATATTTAAAAGAAATGGCCGCAATACAAACTTTTTCTGGCTTTCGATTTGTAAGTCAAATTTGAGTAGATATTTGTTTCAAAAGATTTTTTTTTCAAATATCCTGATGCAAGTTCCAGCTTTTGGAACTTTTTAAAACCTTTTGATCAAAAATGCTGCCCTACGAAATACACTCCATGAATATATTTTTCAATTTTTTTCTTAAAGGTGGATTTCGGGTATATGTTTAAGAGCAACAACTCTCTTCTTGGGCGATGGGAACATGTGTATTCTAAAATTCGAGAATTTTTAACAACGGAAGATCGAGTTAAAGAGAAAAACATCAAAGACGTTTTGGAAAAGATAAGATCTAATAATATTCCAGGGAGTAAGTTGAGTATAGTTTTATTATTTAATAGTCAATAATTAATATAGCGGCATTTGAGATCTACTTCCATTTATTTCCAGATTTATCATATCTTTAACAAAAGTTAATATTATGCTATTTTTATTTAAGTACTTAATAATTATATCACAAAATTGTACATCCAAGTTTTCATTCTTATTTTCAGACTGTCGGTATGCTGCTCTCTTGTGGGCACTTCACGGGTACTTAGTACCCACATTAGAGTTTGTGCGAAAGGATCGGCAGGGAATAAAAATAGCTATGAAACCAACTATAAATTTTTAAAATTCAATAAAATGTTATATAAAATTTAACTAAAATGTTTCATTTTTGTACTTAAAATTCTTACAGATTTCAGGAAAAATTTGGAAATAAAAAATAAAATGTAAGTATATTTAACAAGTAGGTACTATTGCCACAATAAATTATTTATAGAAATTTTAAAAACATATTAAAGATTTTATTTATTTGGTTATATATATCAATAATTATATATTATATATATATTAATAAATAAAAATGCTAATATTTTACTAAAATTTTTATCAATGCGTTAGTTGCGGCAATAAACTGAGTTCATTGCGACAATTAATAAGTTTATTGCGCCAATTATTGAGTTTATTGTGACAACAAATGAGTTTATTGCGCCAATAAACGAGTTCATTGCGCCAACTAACGAGTTTATTGGGCCAATTAATGAGTTTATTGTGACAATAAACAAGTTTATTGCGCCAATTAACGATTTTATTGCGTCAATTAATAAGTTTATTGCGACAATAAACTCGTTTATTGCGCCAATTAACGAGTTTATTGTCACAATAAACGAGTTCATTGCGCCAATTAATAAGTTTATTGTGCCAATAAACGAGTTCATTGCGCCAATAAACTGAGTTTATAAATTAACCGCTTACTGCAATTAACCGTTTATTGCCGCAATAAACCGTTTATTGCGCCAATAAACTCTTCCAATAAACTGTTTATAAAATCAATAAACGTTTTATAAAATCAATAAACTATTTCAATAAACGTTTCTAAAAATCAATTAACAGTTTGTTGAAATATTATGGGAAAATGAAATCAATAAACAGCCGTTCATTGTCGCAATAAACTTGTTAGTTGGACGAGTTTTAATAAAAAAGTTCATTGTCCCAATAAACTTTTTAATTGATACTATGTACCTTTTTGGTTCAGTGAGCATATGTCCTTAAATGGGCAGATGCGAAATCCAAAAGAAAAATCGAAGATCCGTTCCCGAGTTATGAGTGCACACTGCACATACGGACGTCAGTCTTTTTATGTATAGCTTTACCCACTCGGCTTTGCCCGTACCTTTCGTATTAAGTCCTGCTCACATTTCCCAAAGTGCTTTATTTGGACAATGTCCATTAATCATTTTAGTTATATAACTTTAGAAAGAGCGTTTGATTTTATTTTTGAATGAGAAGTTCCACAACCAGTTTTCCTATCCCGTTTATGTTTTGCAAAGTACCACCTATAGGCCCAAAACTATCCCGACTTTCAAACTGGAACCAACCATACCCATGCACAAAACTTAAATGAAATCGGTAGAGCTGTTTCGGAAATCGGCGACAGTGCCACGTATCGGGTCGAAAAGTATTCTATCCTTCAAGTGGGAACGAACAATATCCATCCATAAAATTTCATTAAAACCGATCGTTTGGTTTAGGAGATCGACAACAACGCCACCTATCGGGTCCAAAAGTATCCTATCGTTTATATTGCCTAAACCTGAAATATAACAATATGAACAAAACAAAAGAAGAATCATGAAAATTGGCCCAGTGGTTATTTTATCAATCTACTTTTTGAAAAAAAAAAAAAAAAATAATAGGTAATAATAATAAAATCCGCAAGTACGTATTTTTCTAAATAATTTTTGAACTAGAAAAGTCAAAATAAATATTTAATAGGAAGAACTATTGGATGCCAAATCAGGACCGGCAATTTTCCGGAATTTCCTTTCTTTTTAAACCTGATGTACAGTAATACGAACAAAACCAAAAAAGGATCATGAAAATCGTCCCAGGGGTTATCGAGTTGTAACATCATCGAGTTTGACCCCGAACAAATTATATATATAGAAGATGATTATTGACTAAAAGTTGGGTACACTGATCATGTTTTTAAAACTTTTCTAATTGGCACTGATAAAAACAAAACATGCAAAGTAAACCCACCAAATTTTAGTCAGTAATCAGTTCTTAGAAAAGTCATGAACTTTTAAGTTGCACGTATATAATTTCAAAATGAAAAATCGTAGATTTTCAAGCTCTACCGATCTATCAAATTTGATTATTCTACAGCAATCTGAAGTTTTCCATATAAATGACAACAATTCTGGGAAAGTGTGTGTATACCACGCCCCTTACAAAGAAACCTCAAATTTTCTTCCACCGTTGTTAAAAATTACAAGATTCTAGGATGGCGGGAAGCGCTCTACATTTTTGATGGTCTGTCAGTCAGTCAGTCAGTTATGGTTTTTGTGATTTTTAAGCCCTTTATGAGGACCCACTAATGTTAAAAAGTTTAGTGAGGCGACTTGGCAAATATTCCGAATTTTAAGTTTCTGACTTCATTGGTACTGAAGATAGAGGGGCATCGAAAATCGGCTGAGTTTGTTCCTGTATAAAAAGGGTGTAGTGCCAGAACTACCGCGCACTTTAATACATGGGCTGACGTGTGGTGAAGGATTTAAATCTTATCTATGGTAGACGTAAAAAAAATACACCCATTTTAGTTAGATTCCTGGAATTGAAAGTGTAATTTTTATTTCTAGGTATCGTAGATATTTTATATTTATATTTTCTATTATTATTTTCTGAACTATTTTCAGGCTCGAAATTCATTGGTAAAGAAAGAGTTACATTATAGGTAGGCAAAAAAGTACATTTATAGATGAATGTTTTTTTGTTCAAAGCTGATGAAAACACATATTGTTTGTTCTAGAATTTTTCTTTTGGTTTCATAATATATTCTAACATATTTTTTTACAGTCTAGCATTTTCTTTTTTTTAAATTCTGGCAACACTTTTCGTAACAAGAATTTAGATAAAACCAAATATCAATTTTTTTGATTTTAGAATGAAATTGTTGTCAATGATGTACGAAAATAGTTATGGAGAGAATGGCTGTGTTCCAAAAAGTGAAAATGCGACAGCACTGCAATTTTTGCGTAGGTATATTAATGTAAAAAAAAACTGCATTATCTTTAGGTACATGACGGCAGTTGTCATACATAAGAAAAAGGAGAGTCAAATTGCGATCAACTCTGACTTGAATTTTGTTTTGCTCTTTGTGGCCGAGTTATAGGAAAAAATATGTACCTAAATAAAAATTTAATAGATTTATCCAAAAAAAAAAAAATTTAAAATATACATTATTTACGTTTTATAAGAATAAAAAGTGAACAAACAAACTGTGGTCGGATGCTGCTTATTTCGATACGTTTAGGAATGGAGTCCTAATTTATTTTGATTTTTTCCAAAGTGGACAAATCTCATTTTCAATAAACTGTTGGGAAATTGATATAAAATGTAAGTTCTTAATAATGTAGCATTATAAAAAATTAACCTGAAATGTGGTCTTCACAGGAAAATGGTTTCTAAAAATGTCATCTGGAAATTCTTCTATGGTTTTAAGAAAATTTCTAGTTTTTGGAATTTTTCTTGAAATGTAGTTTATTCGTATCGATATTATCTTCCTTTTTCTTTGAATTTTGCCTCTATATTTGACAGATAGTTTTACCTGAACACTTCCAAAATTGGATCCATTTAAGTGATTAAGAATCAGTTCTGAAATTATTCTTCTAATTGACATTTTTAACAAGTTTTTGTAAATAACACAACTCTGTCACTGAAAGAAGAAAGAGAAATTAAAAATGTTTGTAGTTTTTTTTTACTGCCTACTGCATAAGTGCATATTATGAACTCTTTTTTGGAAACGTAGAACTACTGCAAACTTGCAGCAGTATTGCTTTTTTCTTTTCATAATAACAATGAATCAATATTTTTTGCATGGCATGTGGAACAATGGTGCAGTTATGAACTCGCCCTAAAGCTAGAACTTTTAGATTAATTTTTTTTTTTTTTCAAATCAATTATCCGCTTAACAATTTTTTTCTGAGTGTATCCTTTCTTCAAGGTGTTCATTTAGAACTCCTTCCTTTTTTGGCAGTGCAGTTTTTGGGCCTTAATATTATGATCTAGAATTTTTGCAACCTTTCGAACGCATAATTCTTGCAGTAGCATCACTGCACATTTTTTTTTTTCACCATGGACTATACTCTGTTCAATTTATATTTTCAGTACAGGGAAGATAGGCTATTTGCCTTTCACCCTTACTATTATGGATTTTAATAAGCTGTCTCCATTTTTAAGCTCTCACATGGTTGCCATAGTGAGCACTATAAATTGGCATAATTCTCTCACAAATATCGGTAGGGCTACCAAATACCAACCCTTTATTAAGAAAAAATGGTTTAACTGCATGTTAACAGATCCTTCAGATTATACAAAATAATTAAAGGAGTACCTAAAAACTGTATGGCAACATCCCACATAATCAAATTCATTTATTCGCTCTCAAAAGCTTTAAAAAGCACCAAAACCGAAAGTTCTTTGACAAAATTCAAAGAAAAACCCTTAATGATATGCTAAAATTGACACATGGTAACATTTCTCTGATGTGCTTCAGTCACTCACACTGCTTATTTTGGTTGATGATAATAGCAAGCGAACGCAAGACGATCGTGCTCATTCTCCCCGCGGCTTTGGGGCAGACTGGTTGTAGTGGGATGTATGCGAATTTCAGGAAAATTACAACAACAAAATTCTTTAGAATGCCAGTGGTTTCGTTATTATTTCAGTGGCAAATCTTGTATTTGAGTGCCGTGAGAGTAGCTACAGGCACCACTGGTAGAAAAAAGAGCTTCCCATAAGGCCTGTACTGAAAATATAAATTGAACAGAGTATAGTGAATTGTGATGCGACCATATGAGAATACAAGCTTTCTAACTCTACTCGCTATCAACTCCAACTCTCAGCTTCATGTTGGTGATAACCGAGTGCCTGGTACAGCGACTTGAGATTGGGTGGCCAACAACTTTGGAAAGTCTTTGATGGTAGATCGTAGTGGAAGAGCTAGGGGGAGAAGTATTTTTCCCACTCGAGAACAGCGAGCGGGTAAAGATGCAAAACCAAGTGTATCTATGCTGTCAACAAGAAGCAACACTTAACATCGACGATTCAGACAGACCGTCACTACCGGCTGCTACAAATTTGAGGTATATTTAAGAGACTTTCTCTACCTCGGATCTGGTATCTATAGGTAAATGCTAGAAATGTCAGAAAAGTGTGTGAAAAACGCGTCTGAATACGTGCTGAAAAATACTTTAAAATACGATCGCTTCGATAAACAAAAAATATCGAAAAACTCTTCAAAAACGCGTAATATAAACGTAAAATCGTGCGTCGAACAAGGTGTCAAAAAGCACTTGCAAAAACACTTAAAAAAACGCATGTAATTGTTAGGAACCAAAATACATACCCTTCAATTACAAATTAAATTTATTTATATTTATTTTACATAAAAAAAACTTTATTTATTTCCAAACTGGCAGCGATTCTGCCTACAAAGATACTGAATACAATTCTTCTAAAAACTAGAGCTTAAATACAATTTCTTATGCTAACCTAAGCAGCATGTTCCCACAGATATTCCTACACGTACGACTCGTACGTGTTGGAATGCGGCTATTGTCGTATGTTGCTGGTGCAGGTTTCGGGTTCCTGGTCTATGCTGGATGTTGTCCGTTGCGAGTGCAGGTTTCGTGTTTCGGTTATGGGTTCTGCTATGGATGTCGTTTGGATGTTGTCAGCGAATTCCGATTTCCTCATATGAATCAGTTTGCTAACTTATGCTGAGTTAACTCCTCCGCCTTTTAAGATCGAACGCCCACGTTCGATTCTACCGGTCCAATTTGCCGTAGAATGTCTTCTACTCCTATCGTTCTAGGTGTTGGCAAGGGGTTTCCCACTTGTACTGGGTTTTCTGCGAACGTTTCTGCGTTTGAAAGGTCAACCATTGTTTCTGTGTTTGGTATGGTCGCTGGAGCTGTTGAGTTTTTGTTTTTTAGCTTTAATAGGGTAACTATGGTTAAGACGATGAGCAAGGTTAATACGCAAAAAACGGCTAAATTGTTGTATTTGTTTCGGGTCTTCAGGAGGTCAATGTACTGTGAATTATTGGCATGTAGTTCCTTTATCATTTGGAGTGATAACACTTCTTCTGCATCTTTTCTAATTGAGGACGGTTGTAGAACAGCTGGTAACGGTTTGTATGAAGATATCTCGGTTGCCTTAAAAATTTCATTCTGTACTCTTATTGTTGTGTTATGGAAATGAATTATATAGGTTCCATCTAACTGCACTCTCTCATCATTTATTTCGACGGGTCCAGCATATTGGTTGAGGAATAGAATGCCTGGGGCTATTTCCGTAAGTGTTGGGATGTGTTGATTATTTATCTCCGTACAATTCGGAGATCGGCTCTTGAGTAGATGTGGGATACATGATGAATTGCTTATATCTATAATATTATTTTTAGGACATACGGATAATCTATGGAAAGTTAAACAGGAGATCGAAACCCCGTACATTTTGTCTTTACATTCTAAAATATTTTCAAATGGAATTTTGTTAACAGTTTTGCCTTTTTTTACGGCCTTAATTAAAGTTGTTTTACACAATTCTTCGGATGTAGTAGGTATACTAATTATGTAGACAATCAATGAACTATTAGAAGCAATCTTTATTTGCGCAAATTCTAGGGCCTCCAATACATTGACGTAAGGCATGTTTTCTTTAATTAGGATTTCTTCGATTGTATTTATCTCTATGTTTGAAAGAATGTAGGTGTTAACAATGTTGGCCTTAGCCCAGTGTATTGCATACTCTAAATTTACAATTTCTTCTTTTACTAATCCTAGTTTTAATTCTATATTCAAAATTAACTCATCTTTAAACTTATCGCTATTTTCTATTTGTTTATTTATTTTATTTGACATGTCCACAATTTCATCGACTTTCTTAATGAGCATTTTATTTATTACAATCTGGTTATTATTGTTGCTTAAGACATTATTTATTTTCGCGGTTATTATATCGAAATCGTGTGCATCAGGGCTTCCTGCTATAAATTTCCAGGCACTGCCTAGAAAATCTAATGAACGTTTCATTTTTGTTTTAGGCATGAGTCTGTTTAGGTGTGTTCGGATCTGTGTAACTTCGGCTTTTAAGAATGTCATAATAGGGTTATCTACGTTAATGTTTTCTAAAAGTAGTCTTTCTAACTCGTCTACTATTTCCTTGTACTGCTCCAGGTCAATAGCATGAATGACTCTGAAGGTTCCTGTCTGCACTTTTGCATTTCCTGTATCGATAGCTACCAGTTGCGAGCCAGAATAGTCTAGGAATTGTACTGTACCGGCCACGATTAAGAATCTAGAAAAGATAATGAGCCTTAGTTTCTTATGTGGGATTTATGGACGATCCTGCCTGACTGGGTTCGAATAGTAGTAATTTTATTTTCGGCCACAATTTCTTTTCGATACCTTGGGGCGAGTTTCGACCCTATTCTTTTATTTCTTCGGACATAGATGACGTCTCCCGGTGTATAGTTCTTAATCGATTGCCTGTTTTTATTGTGATTGTGGAGATATATTTTTTGTTTTGCTTCAATTTTGTCTGTATTTTCTTGGCGGGTTTTTGCTAATTGGTCTGGGTCAGAACTTATATTTCGACCAAAAAAAAGCTCAACCGGTTTTTTTCCAGTTACGGAATGTATGGAGTAGTTATATTCTATTACGGCTTTTTCCAAAAGTTCCGTGAAGGATCGATGAGTATTATTTGTTTTAAGACATCTCATTATTTCTACGAGCGTAGAATGAAAACGTTCGACCTGCCCGTTAACTGAACTTGTGTACGGTGGTGTTTTGAATATACGTATTCCGAGCTCGTCTTCAATCATGAAGGTAATGGACGCCGAACTAAAAGATTTCTCGTTATCGATGACTATTGTTTCCGGTATGCCGAATGACATGAGAATTTCCCTTAGGGGCTGCCTTATGTCTTCTGCAGCCCTGGATTTAAGAATTTTAATTTGGACGTATTTGGAAAACTTATCAAGGGCCGTTAAAACTACTTGTTTTTCTGTGAGGAAAATGTCAAGATGAACAATTTGTCCTGGGTATTTTGGAATTGGAGTTGCCTGTAACTCTGGATTATTGGGGTGACGGTCGTACTTGCTTTCTTTACAGACAGTACACAAGTTGACGACTCTCCTGATTTTTTTTCTCATTGCTGGAAAGTAATATTGTCTGAGGATCTGATTCCTATTTTCCTGTTCGTTCCTATGTGCTCGTTTGTGTGTTTTCACAATAATGTCTTCTTGATCTGATTCACCAGTTACGTCTTCGACCTGTAACTGGGTGAACCTTATCTTGTAGTTATTAAAATGAGATGCATACACCGTTTGTATCATACCCATTATGTGTTCTGCTGTTTTGATGCCATTTATTACTGAAGGGTTTAATACTTTCTTAAGGATTTCTTTAAGGTTTTCTGGGTTGAATTCGGGTTCTATTATGGTATGCCTATGATAGGTGGGGAATATTATTTCGAAATTGTTAGTAGGAGTTTCACCTTGTTGCAAGATAATTTGGTTCTTGTACGCATTTATTGGAACTTCGATACTTCGTATGATGTCTTGCGATGAACTTTCATCGCTATGTTCTGAGGGTGTGAGAGTGTGTACTTGCGAATTTACTTGAGGAGGGCGCGACAGTGCGTCTGCCACGATATTTGTTCTACCAGGTTTATAGTGTAATTCGTAATGATATTCCTCTAGTATTGATTTCCACCGCTTCATCTTACTGTTATTGTTCTTATTGCTAAGAGCGTAAGTGAGAGGCTGGTGGTCGGTATAAATTTTGACATGTGCTGACCCGTAGAGGTAATTTCGCAGGGAGTTCAATGCCCATATGATTGCTAACATCTCTTTTTCGTTAGCTGCGTAACCCTCTTCGGTTGCACTAAGCGTTCGTGAAACAAATGTTATTGGTCTATTTTCCTGGGAGAGAACAGCACCAATAGCGAAATTGGATGCATCTGTGGTCATTTCGAAGGGTTTATTGAAGTTCGGGTATGTAAGCACTATGTCCTTGGAAATAAGGGAGTTTTTGATTTTTCTAAACGCGTCCATAGCTGCGGGGTCGAGAAAAATTTGTTTTTTAGAGGACTGTGTTTTGGACATACGGACGTATGTCTTAAAAGCGTAGTCAGGGGTTTCGCAAGTTTTGCGTAATCCTTGACGAAGCGGCGGTAATAGCCGGAAAGTCCGAGGAAAGAACGCAAATCCTTCAGAGTCTGAGGTACTGGAAAATTATTTATCGCCTCTACCTTTGCCGGGTTGGTCATAATTCCATCTGATGAAATAATGAATCCCAAGAATTCAACTTCCTTTTGGAAAAAATGGCATTTATCCAACTGCACCTTCATGTTGGCATCGTAAAGTGTTTTAAAAATGTCATTTATGTGCCGGGCATGATCGCCTTCAGTCTTGCTGAATATTACTATGTCGTCAATATAGACATAGCAGGTTTTACCTATATACTCTCGCAAGATGTCGTCGAGTGCCCTTTGGAAAATTGATGGCGCGTTTTTAAGGCCAAACGGAAGCCTAGTGAATTCAAATTTGCCATTGTTTATCGAAAAGGCTGTTTTTTCGATGTCAGATTCCTTCAAGGGAATCTGGTGAAACCCGCTTTTTAGGTCAAGAACGGTAAAAAAATTATTTTTGCCTAGTTGAGCTAGGACTTCACTTATTTCAGGAATGGGGTAACGATCGGCTATAGTAACGCTGTTTAGCTTCCTGTAATCGATCACCATTCTGTATTGCTTTTTCCCTGTGGAGTCTGGTTTCTTCGGTACGATCCATACCGGAGAGTTATATGGGGATCTGGAACGTCTTATGATTCCCTGCTCCAACAGGTCTTCAATTTGTCTCTCTACTTCAGATTTGAGTGACATTGGAAAGGGGTAATATTTACTATAAATAGGTGAATCGGTTGAAGTCCGGATTTCTCCAACGACCTTTGTAGTAAAGGTTAGTTTCTCATTTGGTTCACAAAATAAGTTTGGGAAGTTGTTAATGACGGAATTTAAAAGATTTTGCTGTGTTACCGTCATGTGATCGGTTTTTACATTAAGGACGTTTACTGTTTGAGAATCTAACTGTTTGATTTTGACTTTAACAGAATTTAGGATTTTCATAAAGTTATTTTTTGTGTCTATTACAGCAGATAGTGCCTTTAGACTATCGTTGCCAATGATGCCGTCAAAAGTTTGCAAAGTGGGTAGAAGGTAGAATTTGAGGCTTATATCCTTGGTATTAAAGAGATTAATAATTGTGTGTTGAGTTATACGGACGTCCCCAGCTATGGATTTTGCAAAAAAGGATTTTTCATTTTGTATAGGTTTTACGACTAAACGTGGTTGTATGTAATTTTTGGAAGAGCCCGTGTCTATCAGGAATTTATATAAATCTCCACCCTTCGACTTGCCTTCAAAGTAGGGCAAGGAAGAGTTTTTTAGCCTAAAAAATTAATATCAACATGATCGGCTTGTTCGATTTCGGCTTCACTGCTGTCGAGAGGTTCCTGTTGATTGCTCAAACTGAGATTTTGATAGTTTGAACAAAGTTCATCTTGGGATGGATCGATGTGAAAATTGGGATGTCTATTCATTCCAGGTCCTTGATATGTAGGTGCGTTTGGTCTCACAGGAGCACCACTAAATCCCTGTCGATTTTGGTAGTGCATGTCTCTAGTCTGTGGACTAGGTCCTTGAGTCAGGGGTTCTTGTTTAATGGCTGGGAATGATTGAGGGGGTCTCATTTGTTGGTTATTCTGATTACGATTTGAAGAGAATCTTTGGTGAGGGTTATTTTGGTTGCGACCAAAACCTTGGTTAGGTGGGGATGAGTTATAAGGCTGTTGTATTTGTTGGGTAGGGTAAGATTGGTAGGTGGCGTACTGCCTATTAGAAGGGCCCGCGTTAAAATTTCGTTTTGGGTACGAGTTTGGGTATTGTGGGCGCGTAGGTTGTGGAGCGAAATTCTTTTTGATTGCTCCCTGGTTCGTCTGAAGGTACTGAGACCTAAAATGTTGGTTCTCATACCTAAGGCATAGATGCAGGGCTTGAGGCAAATCTGCGGGCTCTTTCATACCCAGAAGATCTGATAAATTACCTTTCAGACCTCTTATAAATATATCCAAGGCTTTGTCTCGGTAAGTTTTGGTTAGTAGTCGCATTGCCTCAGGGCCAATATCCATGCATGAGATGTTGTTGACAATCAGGGTCAATTGCGAAGTAATGGCCTGATAAAATTCTTGTATGGTCTGGTTTCCTTGAACCATACCAGACATCTGGTACTCAAGAGTTGTAACATCACGCTTGTCGGCGTAATGTACTGTTAGGTAATCTACGATACTACTCCAATTCAGGGGGGTGTTATTAGCCTCTAAGGCTGCATCGGCGTTACCGATAATTTTATTACGGACGGTATTAAGAATACCATAATATTTCGGGGTTCCCCTCATGTGTTCATACAGCGCTAGCACTCGTTCAACGCTTTTCTTCCAGGAGGAAAACTCTGAAGCCTCTCATGAGAAGGTTCGAAGACCACTGATGATATCAGGAATTCTTTCTAAAGCATTTGTATCATTCTGGTATTGAGGAAGTATTGTCTGATCTGTATCAGATGAACGTTGCGCATGTGGATTTAGTACGCTTTCGAATAACCTTCTTCCTTGTTGCTCTAATACTCGAGTTACAATTGAAGCCACGAGAGTGTCTAGTTCAGGGGTGGACCTAACCTCTCGAGGTGAAGGATCAACGTTGGACGCACTCGAATGGAATGAGCCATTGGGATCCTGATTATTAACTGAGGCCGAAGAAAGATTTACTGTGGGTGCGTACGTTGGAAGATTTAAGGTTGCAGATATTGCTTGAGATGTAACGGGATTCAATATTGCGACATTACTGGATGCCAAGGGAATTTGTCCTTGGTCTTGGTTAGGATTTTGGTCCACACCTGCTCCTGCTCTTGTGTTTACCATATTGCTACCTTGATTAACTTCAAATATGATATAAGGTTTAAAAATTATTGATTGGAATTTCGCGTAAGCAATTGTGTTCTTACAATTTCTTTACTTTAATTCGTAATTGTTTGATAATTGCTCATAAAGAATTTAAAATTTCACGTCAACGTATGATTCTATCAATGGTACTAATATGCCTTTAACACTTGTACGTCAATTTTAATATTTATACTGAGCATAATATTTATACTTAAATGCCAGTAAATTGTGAGTTTATCAATGGTACTAATATACCTTTATCACTTGTATGTCAATTTTAATATTTATACTGAGCAAAAAATTTATACTTAAATGCTAGCTTACGTTAAACATCCAATTACCGCGCCGGTCAGTGGGATTTGTTCCTCTTTACCCATGTGTGGTTACTAGGGATCCCTCGCTGACTCCTTGCTGCTGCTGCTGCTGCGGGCTTCCTATAGGTATCTTGCCTGATAGGATTGGTCTGGTTCACTGATTTCTGGTGAGCAATAGTGTTTTTTGCGAGCGCGGGAGCTACTTCAGGTCACTGGCTCTGTCACTGATTTTTGATTAACACTATTATTTGTGCGAGCGCGGGAGCTACTTCAGGTCACTGGCTCTGTCACTGATTTTTTTGATTAACACTGTTATTTGTGCGAGCGCGGGAGCTACTTCAGGTCACTGGCTCTGTCACTGATTTTTTTGATTAACACTGTTATTTGTGCGAGCGCGGGAGCTACTTCAGGTCACTGGCTCTGTCACTGATTTTTTTCTGAACCCGAGGTGCGTATCGCGAATTTTCACTAGAACTCGGGAGCTACTTCAGGTCGCTGGTTCTTTTACACGACACACAAACTACTTGAGGTCACTGGCACGTATACGGAAAACAACGATGCACGACGGGTCCCTGCTCGGGCGCCAATTAAATTTATTTATATTTATTTTACATAAAAAAAACTTTATTTATTTCCAAACTGGCAGCGATTCTGCCTACAAAGATACTGAATACAATTCTTCTAAAAACTAGAGCTTAAATACAATTTCTTATGCTAACCTAAGCAGCATGTTCCCACAGATATTCCTACACGTACGTGTTGGAATGCGGCTATTGTCGTATGTTGCTGGTGCAGGTTTCGGGTTCCTGGTCTATGCTGGATGTTGTCCGTTGCGAGTGCAGGTTTCGTGTTTCGGTTATGGGTTCTGCTATGGATGTCGTTTGGATGTTGTCAGCGAATTCCGATTTCCTCATATGAATCAGTTTGCTAACTTATGCTGAGTTAACTTACATGCGCTGCAATGCTTTTCTTCGCACTTCTATGTGCGATATCCTCTTCTGTTGCTGACGCAATCTTCAAACAAAATCTCCAATTGCAACCACTCGCGGCAATCTTTTTGCATGCGCGATGTATTCTGCCGTTGCTGATGCGGCTATATTTTCTTATCGTGAGGTTCACGACAATTTTTCTAGAGTTCTTAGTTTCGAAAGGTGGAGCAGTTAATCTTTTGCCGTTGAGTTGTTAAAGCCACAGTTGTTTAAATTAAGAAAACATAAATATTTTGTGAAAACATCTTTTTTTTTTATTGAGGAAAATATTAAAATTCCTAACTTAAGATAAGAAAGAAAAACGTTCTTTATGTTGAAAGGGTCACACATAGATAAAGTCGAAGAATTACATCAACTGAGACCACATTTCGGTTATTATTATCGTATTACCTAATTAGACGCTAGAATAAATCAAATAAAAATAATAAACAGGATCATGATATCCTACAAAAATATATTTTTTAATTTTAAAATACACTTACTTAAGTGTATTTAATTTGCGCTGAAACGCTTGGAGAAACTGTTCAAATAACGCGTTTGAAACCTATTTACAGAACACACCAAAAAATGCTTGAAATAACTCACTAAAAGGGCGTCGAAAAACGCTTCAAAAAGGAGTCACATTTCGATTTTTGCCGCGTAAGTTCTCGTTTTCTTGAGTCACAATTTTCCTAGTTATGACTGGCACGACGTTGTAGTCGATAGAAAGTTTCGTGTTTCAACCATCAGCCAGTACTGCCCCTATAATAAGAAACCCCCTAAAAGTAACTAAAGCTTTGTTATTATTCTGTTTTTGATTGTAGCAGCATCATACTCGTCGCATGTTCGCCATTCAGAGCAAAGCCGTTTCACCTGAAAGATTTTTAGAAAATATACCAAGAACCTAGCTCAGATAGTGTCCTTATATAATTCAAACAGAATCATAAGAAACCTACTGCCGTGCGGAATATTCTCAGTACCTAAACCCTTATAGGCAAATTAATCCAAACAAAAAATAGGTACCCCTATCAAATACGCCTTAAGGCTACCACATTTAACCCCTCCAATATTCCTCCAAGTAGCTATATACGATGTCCTTCTGTACGATTGTGTCGAATGAACACGAAATTAACATGACACTTTAATAATGCCCGCCAATGTATTCCGCGGCACGCAGCTAACTAAAACAAATCTCATCCTTCAGGCAGGCAACAAACAGAAAAAGTTAAAAAAAAAACACACAACATAATATTCCAAAGGAAACAAGGATCAAAGCGAATAACAAAAATAAATTATTTCGTAAGGGATTAAAAACTAATGTCCATCCATTATGAAAATGATGTCTGATACGCTGGGAACAATGGCGCTAGACAATCTCAAAGCACACCATCCAGATTTTTTTTTCCCCTACACTCAATCGCCGCCGGACAACACAGAAAACACACGTACAAATGATGAGAAAAGGATCTGAAATCCTGTCTATAAACCGCGAAGTTAGAAATCATGTCACGTAGATGACGTCGTCATCGTGTATGGATCGGGGTAGGCAAAACGCAAAACATATAACAACCAACAGCTACAACAGCGAACAATTGAGGACGATAAAAAAGGATATTTTATCCTTTCGTTTTGACATATTCATTAGCATGTTTATACAGTATTATGTTCTTTTCGCCGTCACTTAGTATCCCATCAGCCATTGCATGGCAAATGCGCTTACCTGCACTGTGGCAGCACACTACCCATGCGAAGGGGATTTTCGTCTACCGATCGACCATCCCTGTCATTTAGGGATATGCAGCAATTAAATTTGTGATTAGAAATTACATTTTCTCCTCGTCGTACGTGCGCGGAGCATTATTTTTCCCGCGATCCGCATCAAAGAACGGATTAAAGGTGCAGGCTGGCCGATCAGTGGGACAGCGCGACGACCCTTTTCTTAAACTTGACAGTTGATGCGACTTTTCTGCTCGCGTTTTGAGGCCACCTCGTTTTCCATGCCCGCCAAGGACCCTGTCAGTGAGTGCAAGTTAATTTAGAAGCTTGATTTATTCGTTGTGAAAACATTGCACGGCACATGGGACATAGAGCGACCCATGTCTGGGCAATTTACGGCTGATCGTATAAGGACGACGGAGACGATCAAAACAATGACAATCATAAATTGAGAGTAAATCGGTGCGCAGGGATTTTGAACGCATCGGCGCATTTCGGTTGGCACTTTAAAAGGAAATCCTTTCGGGTGTAATTAAGTGTGCGTATAGTGATGTTTCCTTTGGCTGATGTTTTTTTTTTTTCGATAGACATTGTGTTTCTTGCCTCCAAATGGGTTTCGCCTTATTTAAAGGTTTGAACTTGGACGACGGGTCAGGGGACCGCAATGTTTTTACAATTACTGACACTGGTTTTCTTAAGAAAATATGAGGAAAGAACCGGTTTTTCTATGAAGGAACTAGAGTTTTACGATTTGTGGTAGATGGCGTTTGTTCTTCGTTGTTTTACTGAAAATAGTATTTATGTAAAATTTGCCAGAGCTCATTACAATGTTGAAGCTACATGCTGGATGTTTCTGAAACAACGTAACGTTCGTTATGTAGTACGTGGTCTAGAATGTAAGACGGTAGAGTGTCTCTGGCTCTAGCTTACGTGACTTACTTCTCACTATCGATGGCTATCCGTCTGGATTCGCCACAATATCCTGAGATATCAGACAACACGTTTTGACCTCCTTCTCATGCTGGCATTATTCAAAGATCGCTAGTACATACACAATACACATTCCCTTACGTGAAGTGCCGCTTCGCGATCGTGATCAGGTCATGTCGAGCAGCTCTTCTTCAGTTATGCAGCCTTTTCGCTTGAAGTTCGCCGCATGAACGCATGAACCAAACATCCTTGCCATGCTTCAGAACCACCCCGGCAAGAGCGAAACAGACCATAAGGTCACAAAGCTCTGTAAAATGATGCGCATATAGTTTGACGTCCGTGACATCTCGAGGTGGCTTCGAACCCCCAAATTAAGGACCAAGGAAATCAGCGGAAGAAGAGTAAATTGAACACATTTGCCCAACAGCATAAGTGGTGCACATCATAATCATCATAATGGTAAACGGACATCAGGGGCGAACGCAGGTAGCGGTTTTGTGGGTAACCCCCCCCCCCTCCCCTTAATAAGTGAAGTTAATAAATAAGGAATGTCTATTTTCCTTAAAAGTATATGTAGGTAATAAAAACTACGTTTTCTTACGTTTGTTGCTCTTGATGAAAAGATGTTGAGTGTCGACTTGAAATTAGTTCGTCTTCGTCAGGATTTGCTTCAAAGCGAGATTTCGGTCTATAGTCGATCTACCGGGCCACACTTATGGGGCTGATCACACCGCATATAGAAAAACAAAGCGTGATGGAAATTACACACTTTTTCAAACCCCCCCATTAGGGTGTCCTTTCTTTTTCGACTTTTTTTTTGAACGCATACGTTTTTCTTTTATTCATTTTATTATAAAACTTATTATAAAAAAAAATTAGGTCATTTGGAGCATGTTAGCCCGTGCCAACTTGCATCGAAACGTGTCAGTACAAGGTACACTGAAATAGTTGCAAGTGCGGAAGCAAATATTTATTGTATTTTTAGTTTTTAAACGGTAAACACGTATTTTTAAATCAGTTAAAGATGCCACTAAAATTAAGAAGCAATAAAAAAGCATTTACCTAGAAGGAGATGTAGTAGTAGTAGTAGTAGTAGTAGTAGTAACTTTATTAATTCAGAAAGATTCGGTAGTTGTTACAATAATTACAATAAGCGTTGGCTTTTGCCGTCAGCCGAGAAAGAGAGTTTTAAATTTACGTAAGTCAGTTTTATATTATACTAGCTGACCCGTGCTCGCCTTGCTTCGCCAGAATTCCACTTCACAGATTTAAAACAAAATAATTAGCGTTATACAAAAAGATGCTTACCCGAAAAAAGAGAAGAAAAACTGTCAGTAATGCGAGAAACAGATTAACACAGCGACTCTATCAGCAACAGCAACAGCGAATTTAGGATTAGTTCCAACGTTGATGTCCCTAACTAACTAACTAACTAACTTCTATTATTCCCTTTTAGTCTCATTTACATTCCACTTGTTATTGTTAGTTGTTACAATCCCTCTCAATCCCATAACCCATATGCGCCACACTCGCTCACTTACTACTCAAACACAAACATCCTCAAGTTCAAATAAAAAAAAAAAAAAAAAACAGAAAGCAAAAAAGGTGCAATTGCACAAACAGGTTTTGGCATGCATATGAATCACTATAAAATCAGAATCACTATACTATAACGCATTTTAAAACACAATTACAACTGAGTGTGACTCCCTCTCAATCTCAATTACAGACCTATCTCTCTCAATCCCATGCTCCATGCATCTCATTTACTCTACTACTCAACTCATTATTCATTAATGCGAGAAACAGATTAACACAGCAACAGCAACAGCAACTTTGACAGAACTTTAGAACCAATGTATTTTAATAACTTTGAACACATTGGCACAGCAACATCTACAGCGACATCAACGTTAGAGCCAATCCTAAATTCGCTGTTGCTGTGGCTGTCGCTGTGTTAATCTGTTTCTCACAACACAAAGCCCAAAAGCAAAAGGTGCATAAAAAAAGAGAAAGAAAAAGCGCACCGCAGAAAGTGGACAGAGAGAGAAACAGGTTTTGCCGCACACACACACAAAATTTCCTCCACTCAACGCTGGAAAAATCCAACGATCTAGCTTCAATCGAACATTTTGCTTTTTTCAATTGTATTAAATTTATAGTTTATTGCTTATTGTTCGACTTCAGGATAACGTACAAAGATGATTTATATCTTAAAATCTTTGTACATAATTGAACTTTGTATTAAAAAAAAAATCCCATTTCATTTGGATGAGTGATTCCGAAGCTAGGAGCTAGAAGGCATCCGAGAATTACAACTTTTCTTAGATATCAGCTTAGATTTCCACTTCCGGACAGCGAATAACGGTAAAACATATCCTATGTTCAAATCTGAACGATTTCCTATGCAACTGTGAAAACCGAAATCAAATTCGTGCAATACTTTTTGAATCTATTCTTTGCTCACAGCTTACAGCCGGAAAAAAAGTTACAGTTTTATTATAGTAAGGATTTCTAAAAAGCTTGGTTTATAATTTGCAGCCGGTAATTTAGAGCAGATTTTTTTTCAAATTTAAATAGTACAGTCCAATTTTCTCCGTTAAGAATGCCAAACACTTCCTCCGAAGAGAGGATGTTTTTTCCATAAAAGGATTTCCTGATTGAGATCAGCACTGGGCAGGTTCCAATGAAGTGAAGACCGTCTTCTCTTGTCCGATGGTTGCATAGTGTACATTCATCACTTCCGACATCAGTTCTGTGAGGCATGTAATTTAGTGGCAATAGTTCACCCCTGGCTTTAAATACAGTGGAGATTACCTCTACACTATTCCGATCATGAAAATAGTTATGTTTACAAGGTCATGATTTAAGATTTTATATAAATGTTCCTTACTTGGCTTTGTTCGCTTTGCCTTTCAAACAACTCTCACGTAGAACCTTCGATCTTAATTAAAAGTTCCTGTAGTGCTTTTTCTAGATCTGCCTTATTTGCGTGTACTTCGTGTAGGCGTACATTATGCTCACGTCCCAGCCTAGTCCACTCGGCAAAAAAATGGAGATTCCTATTTTTAAGGTGCATTGCAATTTTGTAGGGAAGACGATGGCTTGGTAGCGATACAATTTTCAGAACATATAGGAAGTGTAACCTAAGCGTAAACACATACAGCGAAGGTAATCCAGTTTCCAGGTACAGCATGTAGTTTGGCGTGTTTTCAGGCAGTCGGAACATTTTCTTCAAGAAGTATCGCAGAAGTCTTTCAACTTCCTCGAACTGCCAGATCCCCCACACTTGTCCTGCATAACACATGATTGATCTTATGACTGCTTCAAAGACTTTAAATTTTACGCTTGGCGCAATTTTAATTTTTCCCAAGATTCCTTTCCAATTACAATTAATTGCTCTTTTTGATTCCCTTAGCTTCTCTTGGAGGTGCTTTTGAAACGATAATTGTGGGGAAATAAGTACTCCGAGGTATTTGTATTCCTTGACCTTCTCCAGTTCTTCATTTTGCCAGGTCCATTTTTCATCCCTTGCGTAGCGTCCCCATCCGTTACAAAAAATCATAACTTTGGATTTGTTGGTATTAAGTTGCAAGTTCCAAATTTGACAATATTGTTGCAGCTTATTTATCATGATTTGTAACATGTTTGGTATTTCCGCGAGTATAACAATATCGTCAGCATAGAGCAGGATGTTTATTAGTAATCCATTGAGTAATATTCCCCCTGGGAGATATGCGACAAGATCCAGAAAGATTGAGAACAGAAGAGGGCTCAGTAGGCATCCTTGCTTTACCCCAGAGTTGGACGAAAACCAACTTGATAGCACGTTTCCATCCCAGACCGCTGTGGTGTTATTTTGGTATATTTTCTGTATCACTCTTAGTACTTTTGTCGAAACACCCAGGTTGCTCAATTTAAAGAATAGAGCTCTTCTGTCGATACAATCGAAAGCCGCTTTGAAATCTACGAAGAAGGCATATAGTTTTTTACCCTTATCCAAAAACATTCGAGCGATGCTTGTTAAAGAGAAAATGTTGTCGACTGTGGAATAATCTTTGCGGAAACCAGCCTGGAACTCGCTCAGTAGGTCATTATCTCGTATCCAATTTGTAAGGCGTTCCAAGATAATTCCTGTGAAGATTTTTGTGACCGCATTAAGAAAAGATATAACGGGTGATTTTTTAAGAGGCTTAGAACTTAAAAAAAAAAAAAAAACACAAAAAATTCGAAAAAATGAATGAAATATTTATTTGAATCGATAGTTTGAACCTTGCAATTTAATGTTTAAAGATAATTTCATGCAAATGTTGACCGCGGCTGCGTCTCAGGTAGTCCATCCGCTGAGTCCAATTTTGGCATACTCTTTCACACATATCGGCCGGTATATCACGAATGAATGCATGGATGTTGGCTTCCAGTGCGTCAATCGAAGCGGGCTTGTCCCTATACACATTAGCCTTGACATACCCCCACAAAAAATAATCTAATGGTGTCAAATCGCACGATCTAGGCGGCCAATTGACCGGCCCGAAACGTGAAATTAACTGTTCACCAAACTCGCCTCGCAATTGCGCCATTGTTTCGCGTGCTGTGTGGCATGTGGCACCGTCTTGTTGAAACCACATATCATGCAAGTCAAGAACTTCCATTTCGGGCAAAAAAAAAGTTTGTTATCATCGCTCGGTAGCGTTCACCATTGACAGTAACGCTGCGATTCGCATCATCTTTGAAGAAATATGGCCCAATAATGCCGCCGGCCCATAAACCGCACCAAACAGTGGCTTTTTCGGGATGCATTGGTAGCTGTTGCAATGCTTCTGGCTGATCTTCACTCCAAATGCGGCAATTTTGCTTATTTACGTACCCATTCAACCAAAAATGAGCCTCATCGCTGAACACAATTTTTCGATAAAAAAGCGGATCCTCGGCCAGCTTTCCAAGAGCCCATTCACCAAAAATTCGGCGTTGTGGTAGGTCGGCTGGCTTTAGTTCTTGCACAAGCTGTATCTTAAAAGGCTTTACGCACAAATCCTTCCGCAAAATTTTCCACGTAGTGCTGTAACAAAGGCCTAACTGCTGGGAACGGCGCCGAATCGACATTTCGCGGTCTTCTGTCACACTAGCTGATACGGCCGCAATATTTTCTTCACTACGCACAGTACGTAAACGTGTTGGTGGTTTAATGTCCAACAAAGTAAATTTGGTGCGAAATTTGGTCACAACCTTCCGAATAGACTGCTCAGAAGGTCGAGAATGCCGATCATAAAATGGAAGCAGCGCGCGATGAACATTTCGAACCGAGCACGAATTTTGATAGTAAAATTCAATAATTTGCAAGCGTTGTTCATTTGTAAGACGATCCATGGCTAAGTTGCAAACCAAACTGAAGCTGTTTGACAGTGACACAAGGTACTAAACACACGTCAGCTGTCAAAACCAGTGTTGCCAAAACCAAACCAGCTAGAAAATCACCCGTTACCTCTGTAGTAGGAGATGTAAATCACCATCAAATCGACAAGTTCTTGCAGTTTTCTTTTTTAATATGCAGGAATTTAAATTGACAACCAGCGAAAGTGTAAATCGTGTTATTCGCGAGTGTACCATTTTTGGGAAAAGGCAAGAATCCCTACAAAATCACTACCCAATTCTTTGAAGAAGCTTATAAGTTTGTATCAAGCTTGGAGATAATTGCAACAAAATTCAAAGAAAACCCAGGAGTTGCATAAGCGACGAGAATCAGATTTCCAGGACGAATTGGATAACTTATTTGACATATCTCATAGTGAGCTCTTCAAAAAGTTAAAATAGAAGAGAACAGAGTCTTTTTACAGCGTCAGAGACAGCCAGGACGACCGGGCTGCTTAGCGGTGGTTGATAAAAGACAAGCTGAAAAGGAAGTTAGGTTAAGACAATGGCGATTAGAAGAAAAACGAAAACGAAGAAAGTACATGTCGTCGGCAATACCATCTACTTCTTTAGCGTCGTTGGAGGATTTAATTCCTGAGGAGCACGACATATTTACAAGCTCGGACGAAAGCAGCGAAGGTCTTCCTACTGCCCCTAAACCGTCATCTGAGGCAACCTCAAAACGAGAAAGAAAGGACTTTGTTAGAGATGTCAGTTGAGCATAAGAGACTCTGTTTACATACTTCAGGCTGCAGTGGAATCTCTAGGGCCTAACATTGAGGATTTTCCAATCAATAAGTCTTCGATTCAACGCGTGCGGACACGGATTAAAAAAGAACGGACAGACAACAATAAAACCGATTTTCAAAATAATATTCCGGAGGTCGTTACCTGGCTTGAATGTAAGGTTTTCTAAGGGAGAACGACTTCCTATTGTTATTACTTTTAAAGATAGGGAACAAGTCTTATCCGCGCCAAAATTGGAAATTCTTCTGGTAAAGAATAAGCTAATGCTGGTTTTAGAGCATTTAAAGAATGGATTTGGATAATAAAGTTCAGATTATGTGTTAGATCGTTAGACCTGTTCTCTTGGAACGGAAAATAGAAATTACGAAGATCTACCAAGCAACAATAAGTCCAGAAATACCTACTTTTAAAGAGTTTCGAGATGAATGGGAAAATTGAAACTAACAATTTTCAAACCGGTGCATACATTGTTAAAGAGAATTAAATTACCTCAAAATTACCGAATTTTTAAGTTTTTGTTTAGGGTAGACACGAAAACCAATTGTTAGAAATGACTACCGCGAACTTACTGAACTTTCAATTATATTCTTAGGTGAAGATGTCGATAAGCAACTAAAAATCAGGCCCCCAGCGAGATGGATGGCAAGAGCAATTTATGCGTTAAATATAATTTTGCTACGCTTGTAACTTAAATTGACAAAAAAGATAGTGGCGGATTGAAGGAGGATGAATGGAACCTCAGCATCGTTTGCCCGATCCACAAGAAGGGAGACTCTCTAAACTGCGCCAACTATAGAGGCATCAGTCTCCTGAACACTGCGTATAAGATCATGTCTGCTGTATTGTGTGAACGCCTGAAACCATTCGTCAACGATCTGATAGGTCCCTATCAGTGCGGTTTTAGGCCCGGTAAGTCCACGACCGATCAAATATTCACACTACGGCAGATCCTGGAAAAAACCCAAGAATACCAGATCGATACTCACCATCTTTTTATCGATTTTAAGGCCGCATATGACAGCATTTATAGAGACGAGCTATACAGAGCGATGTCTAGTTTTGGCATCCCTGATAAACTTGTCAGATTGTGCAGAATGACGATGGAGAACGCTCGCTGCTCCGTAAAGGTCGGAAACAATCTCACCGAGACCTTTGATGTCAAAAAAGGATTTAGACAAGGTGATGCGCTGTCATGTGACTTCTTCAACATCATTCTTGAGAAGATTGTGCGAAACTCTGTGCAACTGCTTGCATACGCTGACGACATTGACATTGTTGGTACAACACAGCGAGCTGTCACTGGTGCGTTTGCAAGTATTATACTCTGTCCAAGAAAAATTGTCAGTACAGGGAAGATAGGATGTTTGTCTCTCAGTCTGGTTGCAATGACTTACATAAATCGGTCCCTTTTTAAAGCTCTCACAGGGTTGCCGTAGTGTGTATGATAATTCGCCATAACTCAGAGAGCAATACTGTTAGGGTTACCATCTTCCAATTTAGCCAGGTCTCATCAGTAAAATAAATCTTTCTTTTAGATATATTCTCTAATTTTTTTTTCTTCGCGTAGATATCTTCGTCTCCAAGAAATAATGTCACTTCTTTCCAACAATAAATTCTTGCGCTGACGTTTGACTAATTTAAGTCCGAGATCTTTTTGCAATATTGTATGCAAAGTTGATCTGCTTAGTTTTGTTATATTTTCACTTTTTTGTACTTCCAATAATATCTGGTCTAGCGGTGGAAGGTCATTATCCATAAAAAAAACTGATGGACTATCCGCCTAATCGCACATTTGCCCAAATCATCCACCTTGCTTGATACCGGAATTATTTTTCTTCTTTGGTGGTGAATTGTGGCCTTTGATTGCTTTTTCCCTTAAAAGCCTGTATACAGTTCGTTCCGTAACAGAAAAAACAGTAGCCGCATTTCCTACGGCTTCCGATTTACTTTTAAAAAGGCCATAGAATTTTTCAGTTGCATCTACAATTTGTTGTTTCTTTTCTACACTTGGATCCTTTGAAGACTTTGTAGCCATGTTTCTGTTTATTCATATGCACAATAAAGTTAACCACTTGCTTAGATGCACTATCCGTTATTGAGATAACAACAATTGTTTCCGCCTTATATACATAAACAGGGAATTAGAAAAAATTATATAACCATGACGCAATGTCATATACCTAAACAGATGGTAAAAGGACTGCACTTGTGCAGCTCTACATACATTTTATAGACATAATATACCTAGATTACATATTTGTTAAACAATTTTTACCCGTCAATGCAGAACTTCGCGGAAACAGTAGCAAAAAAAAGGATCATAAAATCCTTTCAAGGCATTTACTTTACTGGAGAGGAGTGACCGGATGTGGTAAAACCCAACGTCTATCTGGTTCATTATTTTGATATTTCAGTACGAAAAATATGCTCTACAAAGTGAAATATGAATTTATACCTACCAAAACATACAGAAATATGCCCTAACAAATAAGGCTGAAAATTTGTACTTAGTTTTCTATAATAAAATATTTAATCAAATTTTATCTCTTAAAATACCATGCTTTCGCATGAATCCGGTTGAGTTGCCCTAGTAATCATTATTAATTTATTGCAATATCTCTACAACGCACATATGATCACATGTTGCGTTAATGAAATGAATGCATTAAAACACCTCGCGAATAAACATTATTTCTAAAAGACAACATTCAAAAATATGTTTTAACTGAAAGCTCAAAAGCTCCAAAAAGCTCCAAAAAGCTCCAAAAAGCACCAAAACCGAAAGTTCTTTGACAAAATTCAAAGAAAAACCCTTAATGATATGCTAACATTGTCATATGGCAACACTTCTCTGATGTGCTTCAGTCACTCACACATCACACTGCTTATTTTGGTTGATGATAACAGCAAGCGAACACAAGTGATCGTGCTCATTCTGCCCGCAACTGTGTGGCAGACTGGTTGTGGAGGGATGTATGCGAATTTCAGGAGAATTACAACAACAAATTCTTTGTAAAGTACAGTGGTTTCGTTTTTATTTCAGTGGCAAATCTTTTGTTTGAGTGCCGTGAGAGTACTACAGGCACCACTGGTAGAAAAAAGAGCTTCCCATAAGGCCTGTACTGACAATTTTTCTTGGACAGAATATAGTACAGAAGCGGCAAAAATGGGTTTAGTAGTGAATGAGGGTAAAACAAAATATATGCTGTCAACAAGAAGGGACACACGACATCGACGAATCGGGCAGAACGTCACGATAGACAGCTATAACTTTGAGGTAGTTAGGGACTTTGTCTACCTCGGCTCCGCTATAAACTCTGATAATGACATCACATCAGAAATCAAGCGAAGAATCACACTTGCCAACCGCTGTTTCTTTGGCCTAAGACGGCAACTGATAAGTAAGGCCTTGTCGAGAAATACTAAGGAAACTCTGTATAAGACCCTCATCATCCCAGTCCTGCTTTATGGTGCAGAAGCATGGGCGCTATCAAAGGCAGATGAAGATCTCCTTGGTCGTTTCGAACGCAAAATTCTTCGAGTAATTTTTGGTCCCGTTTGCGTTGACGGGCTTTGGAGGAGAAAATTTAACAGCGAACTCTACGAGCTGTACAGCGACATCGACCTGGTCAGAAAAGTACGCATTAGTCGTCTAAGATGGTTAGGACATGTAGAGCGAATGGACACCAACGCTCCGGCCCGGAGAGTCTTCGATTCCAACCCGGAGGGACAACGCAGTAGAGGAAGACCTCGCCTTTGGTGGCGCGCTCAAGTAGAAGGGGACCTCAACCAACTTGGAGTGCGCAACTGGAGGCAGTTAGCCAAAGATCGCGCTAACTGGAGAGGCGTATTGGTTGAGGCCCAGGTCCACCCGGGACTGTAGCGCCACCTTAAGTAAGTAAGGATTGAAGGAGGTCTGTGTTGTTATTGTTATAGTTTATGTTTAACCATGGTTGCTGTGTAGTTCGGCACTAAAAGCACCATTTCAGGACTTATGCTTTCTGTAAAAAATGTAAAAATTATGAAAAGTAAACGAGTCGATTTCGAAAGTAGCAAAGAATCATTCAGAAGAAGAAGAGCAAAAACAATTCCTTCTCCGTTGTGTGAAAGAGCACAGGAAGTTATATCCTGATTTCAGGAAAGAAGTTTTGAACAGAAAGTATCCGTAATAATTTCATTTTTGCTACCAATTATTCTTTTTTAAGTTATTAGTTATTAGTTATTTAATAAAAAGTTGAAACTAAAATGAAATATTTGCATGTCAAAACAAATTGTTCGTATAGATTTTCAATGTTAACTTTGCTATCTAGTCGGCATGTGTTAGCATCATCCCAGGAGCAACATATTTTGCATCGAAGTTAGTATTGGTATAAAGAAAATAAATTAAAATAAATAAATAAATAAAGGGTATGTGTGAAAAAATTAAAAAAAAAAAATGTTTTTATCCCATATAAGGGACACCCTACCCCCCATCACCCCACGAATTTTCTTCCTGCGTACGCCCCTGACGGACACATCATTGATATAGGTAAGTTCATGGAGAGTAATCGCGTTGCTCCACAAAGCCAATTTAATACATTCGCAATCATCCGAAGGTCATACTAGTCCCTATTGGCAGAAAAAAATTGCTAAAGATGCATTCCATCTATACTCAAACTCAAATGATGTTGGTGATTTTTTTTTTTTTTTTTGTTCATTATGAACATCCCTCCAACAGCACTTATTAGTTCCTTATCCAATCTGCTTACCTCACCAATGCGGAATAGCCTACCTTTTCCAACTCCGCCAAAAATTAATTCCAACTAACTGTTCCGCACATTTCGGACATCTGTGATGACGATAAATCACTTCGAAGGAGCAAACCCCAATATTGTAGTGGCAATAGTAACCAAATTTGGGTGGGCCCCAGCGTCGGTAGAGCCTTGAAGCAAAGTCACCATGACAACGGCCCCCCGCATCATGGACAATCCGAAACTACATCAAGTGCCTATGAGAGAAAAAAAAAGGTCGAAATCCAAAAGTGGGAGTTACAGATCGACGGACATCGCACCCCAAAGACTACGACGACTGCTGGCCGTTGCCAAAAAAGGTATACTCGTGTAGATACTTCTCGAATAGACGTTCTGCTGTCTCCGCAAAGTGGAGAAAAACATTTGACCCATCAGAAAATGTGTCCGTACCACGAAGCTCCTCCGGGCCGGGCAGGGCAGTGTACAATGCCAAATGACAGCAACATTACCGCAGCGCACATGCTGATAGAGAAGGAGCCAACATTAGCGATGGCAACGGTAACAACGGCGACAGGACACGAAATTGTGCTGGCTGCCACCGCAATGTCCACCGAAAAACTAAGACCAAAGGAAGAAAACCCCAAAGTCGTAGCTACACCCTCACATCCGGTCGCAGCATCGAGTGCCGCACAACCGGGGGACTATTATAATGGAAAATGCCTGCACGTGAAGTCCTTCTTTTACTTCTTTATCAAGTACTCATACATATTGTTGGGGTCGAAGGAGCGCGGGGCGTGCACAAGCATCCGCAGCGACATGCTGGACCATGGATTAGATGAGTTCGAGGACGAGTGCTCGGCTATCGTGCATATCGTCCTCGGTCACCGTCGCCTTCGCCATCGCCGTCGCTACCACTTGGCGTACCTCTATACCCTTTATTATTATCCTTCGAAGGATGTCACAAGTAAAAGTAGAAGGACTAACGAAACTAGTTCGTTTATCGTTTATCGACACATACACACATACAATACAAACATTGACATGCATACATGCTTTAGGAGGAAGTGTAGGTATTTACAGTTCGCCGAGTCAACTAAACTAACGGCGCAAAATGAGGGTCCAAGCAGTACAGTACCACCTCAGCCAGCATCAGGACACAGCAACATTCGTAGAAAAGGGGTTCTGTGTATGTGTGAGGCGGACCAACATCAAATAACTTCAGAAACTATTTCGCTCCTCGGATGTCCTTTCGCATCGCAGCAGACACACACTCTTACACTTGTGCTCCAGCGGAATGGGTTGGGAATAATTTATCTACACAAGACATACATTAGGCACATAGATAATGGTCGCTGCCGCCGATGTTGGCCGCCATACCACACTGGCCCGGACCCGTCCATCCCCTAAACCACTGCTGGTCAGTACAACTCGGTATCGGTATACGTATAGTCCCACTTCTTGTAGTTTTTCGGACAACCATATCCCGGGCCCCCTTCCAGCAATTATATTTCGTAGCGCACATCCGCATATTGTTCTTATTCTGAAGCGAAGGACATTCTCCTTACCGGTCGTCGCCGTCGTCGTCGTCGTCGGCCGTGGTCATTATATATGCCATCGATGTGAGTGTAGGAATTTTCGCCGCAATGCTTATGTTAGATGATGGCCGACAACGAAAAGGCTGCGACGGCTGATTATTTTCTAAAACTAACCACCACCCCCGCTCGAAAGTGTTTGTCGTCCTTCTACCTCCCTCCGGCTACGTCGCTCAATTGGTCATTGCGGATGGTACCACAAGTGAGGGGGTGAAGGTCTCGCTTGTCGGTACCTGGCCATACGTATACCCACATAGATTCAAGTTCCAATTTAGGGACAAAGTTCCCAACTCAGCTGAAATTTTTCACGTACACTTAAGATCTCTCAATTTGCGTGGGCTCGGAGTGTGGGGTTGAATGTGCTTTCGGGTGTGTTCGGCCACCACTATTCGCCGGCGTAGAAGGGGCAAATGGCATTGAATATTCACTGGCATGAGGATGTGGAGGCTCCGTGTCGTTTATTTTTCTAAGGATAAGCGATGCTTGTGATAAAGATTGTTCGGTATTTAAATAAAATAACAGTAAATAATGCTAAAGATGTAATAATTTTTAAAACGAGTCAAACAAACTGTACGCCATATAAGTATATATGTGTATGTGTGATCGGATCCGTTCATAATGTATAGGTGCGAAGGGATTAAGTTAATGAAGCGTAGGTGAATTTATTTATTCTCTTGTCGTATGTTGGCACTTTAATATGATGTCGTAAATTCGTTGGGATAGTGGATTCCATCTACATAACGTGGCGACCGTTCGAATTGTAAAAAGGGAGCAACAAATGAGAGTTTTTATTCAAGCTTTTTAGTTAATATCTATATAAATTACGTAGGTGCAGGGTCGTAGACCCTCGCAATAGGAAAAACTGGTTGTTAACTGAATACCTAGCCATCGAAGAGGGTGATTTTTGTTTTCGTAAAAGGTACCTACGGCTACGACATTCGATTTGGAATGACAGAGAAGATGTCGACTTTACCCGTTGAAATAAGGTGTCTCAGAGGTGATTGGTGGGAGCTACTTGGTCATAACACACTTAGTGTTACCAGACGTCAGGATTTGGCCTGACGCGTCAGGATTTTAAGGTCTCTGTCAAGCTCAGGCTAGGCCTCACACTTTGTCAAGCTTTTTCATTATAAATATACGAGTATATATATATTTTTTGTTTTGATTTATATATATCAACTAGCTGAATAAAGTGGATAGTTTACCGACGCGTGAATATGTCACGTACAATTGACCATGGGCAAAAACATGTGTTTTTTAATTTCAGACCGCAAACACTTTATTGACCTTGTGATTTTTTTTTGCTTATATACTTCTCCCGGGAAAGGCGAACCTATAACGCTTCAACAGCGCCCCAAGATGCCTGCAGATGTATGTTTGCTCTGCACTTAAATTGCTGCAAATTGTAGTCTTCTGGAAATATATCCCCAGGAAGCGATTTCCAAATTTTGCTTGTCCTGTAACAGAAGGAGTTTTTGAAAGTTGATGTCCTCGCGGTTGTCAAGTGTACTGTATGGTCATGAGCATTAGTAGCCTGTCTTGTTGGGCGCCCAAAAGTTGCATTTCGAGGGATAATGTCTTTGAGTTCCTCAGAACATCTACCATGGAAGTACCTATAGAACAAGCATAGGTCAGCGACTTGTCTTCTGTGCACCAACGGTTGTAGATTCGATGTGAGCGTAGGGTCTCCAATGAGTCGAACTGCTCGTCTCTGTATGCTATCAAGTAGGTTAAGTGAATGTTTTGGGGCCGAGCTCCATACCTATATGGGAAAAATATTCCAAGCCGGGTCTAACCTGTGCTTTGTAGAGAAGGAGAAGTTGCTTGGGGCTAAAATACCTCTTTGCTCTAAATAGGTAGCTCAACTTTGCGGACGCCGATTTTGCGATATAGGATATGTGGTTCTGCCATGTGATTCCTGAATTGACTGTGACTCCTAGAAGGTGCATTGAGTCCTTGTGATGGATTGGATGGTCATCCATTTGGGTCTGAGGAACTGTTGATGCATTTTTTTGGAAAATGTTGTGAGCTGTGTCGTGTTTGCATTAAATACAACCAAGTTGTCCTTTCCCCACTTCAAGATTTTGTCCAGATCATCATTTAGAGAATTAATTTGTTCACATCTCTGACTGTGTGATGTAGCCGTATTCACAGGCCCATTGTTCGAGATGGAGGATATAAGAGAGCTGTCATCTGCAAAGCTGTAGATATTATTATTTGTCGATCCAAGCAAATCGTTGATGTGGAGAAGAAATAGAGTTGGAGAAAGAATAGAATGTTAAAAATTGTCATGGTGAATGGGTGAACGCAAGACAAATCGGAAATTGAATAATAGTTTAAACTCAAGGGGAAGGGGCACATCGGTTGGGATCATCGGTATCCTCGGAATGAGAACTTCTTTAAAACACATTGGTCATCAGTTTTCTTATCACCAAACCCGTTCCATTGCATAGTTTTGGATGGTTAAGATTTCGAAGCATGATGACTACCGAGCCAACCTTGAGTTGTAAATTGTGCAGTGGTAAGCCAGGAATATCCAAGGAGTTCAGAAATTCAGTTAGATAGTTGGTTGCCAATAGATTCGAATGAATGCAAATTGCCTACCATGAATATGATCCTGAATTAGAAAGTTTAAGTCATCCACATTTTTATTCTTATCCGGTAAAATTACTCGCTTACTCAACCATTCGTTATTTTTGTGGTTAGCAATGATGTTCGGGAATGCTTTGCTCGTCTTTCGATGAGACACTTTTGCAAAAATTCGAAGGAATTAAAATCAATCGGTTCAATTCGTCGACATCAGGAACACGGCCATTACCGATAGTCAGCAATTGCTTCGAAAAATCTGGAGCAGATTGATCGTTCAGCAATGCAACTCTCATGTTTGCTATCAGCTGACGTTTCTCAGATAGCGCCACAGATTTGATGTTTGAGGCAAGCAAAGTCGGATCTCTTACGAACATTACATTCATTTGAACTAATGGGTCTAATTCCAGCCAATCATATTCAAAAGTTATATTAAATACAATAAAAAAGAAAAAATAATAATAAAAAGTTGGCACAACAGGTCCGGAGGTACCCTAGGCCTAGCTTCTCACAACCATTCCTTTTGTGTGAGTTATTTTCATTTTTGGAACGAATGGAGTAGTAGTCCAGATCAATTTCATTGCATGTTCCATGAACAGCATAAAAGAAAAAGATTTCTGGGGGTCCCAATGGAAAACGACATTAGAAACATGGGAATTCAAGATTGAAAAAAATATCCAGATCTTAATTATCAAGAGCCTGAATCTCGAACACTGCCTTTACTCACGTATTTTTACACATATTTGATTGACCTGAACATACCACAACAAACAAATGTCGCAAACAAATGTCACAATTTAACGTAAACCTTAACGTCATCTATCATGAAGATGGTGTCGCAAAATCGCTCCGTACAAAATGTATAGGAAAGTGAATTTTCTTCATAATTTTTTTTCGGGAATTTTCTTGTGTATTCTTCTTGTTCGGCCAGAAACCAGTACGAATTTCGGCGAATCGTCGAAATCTGTCCAGGCTTTCTTGAGTTATAAGCTTTGATACTAACATCACTCTTTTATAAAGTGTGGTTAAATTTTAAGGGCCGATGTTGATTTTGAATAAAACATAAATTATTTAGGCAATTACTGTCATTTATTTTTATTATGGTAATATTGGTATGGTTCAATTATGTATGGAACTAAATATCGGCCAAATGGCACACCTCCATCCGATGATCCAAATTTTCGATGACGCTGAGGCATAATTGAGGTTTTATGCCGTTAATGTGCCGAATTATCTCATCCTTTAGCTCTTGAATTGTTGCTAGCTTATCGACGTACAACTTTTCTTTCAAATATCCCCAAAGAAATAAGTCCAACGGTGTCAAATCATATGATCTTGGCGGCCAATTCACATCGCCACCACGTGAGATAACAGCGCCATGAGACAAAAGAGCCATTGTTTCGTTAGCTGTGTGGCAAGTGGCACCGTCCTGTTGAAACCACATATCATCCACATCCATATCTTCCAATTCGGGCCATAAAAAGTTCGTTATCATCTCACGATAGCGAACACCATTCACAGTAACTGCCTGACCGGCCTCATTTTGAAAAAAATACGGCCCGATGATGCCGCCAGCCCATAAACCGCACCAAGCAGTCACTCTCTGCATTAGTTTTCCGACAATCACTCTTGGATTATCATTCGCCCAAATGCGGCAATTCTGCTTATTGACGAATCCACTGAGGTGAAAATGAACGATTAAATTGACCGAAAAGATTACGAAGTGCACGATATGCATTTTGATTTGAACGCCCATTTTCATAATAAGCCTGAATAACTTTAACGCGTCGCGCGATTGTGTATCTTTCCATATCAAATTGAGTAAGTCTGAAATTGAGAAATGTCAAATGAAACGCAGAAAAAAAAACTTGACGTTAAAGTGTTGTTCATATTCAATATCGGCCCTTAAAATTTAACCACCCTTTCTCTGCAAAATTTTATTGAATGCGTCTGTTCGTTCAGCTTCTTTGTAATTTGTTTTGGTTTTCTTCCCCTTAATAAACTCACAATGGACAGCGGAGAGAAATAGACTATTACCTGAAACTATTAAGTGTAAAATTTCAACTAAATTTAATTACAATAACCTAAGCTGTGAGTCATTTTATGACCTTATATTTGATAGCAATGAAATCTTGAAAATAAGAGGTGTTATTTTGGTATTCAAAGAAAAATGTAATTTTTTAAGATAAATGATCGGATGTTTATTTCATAATAAAGAAGAAGGTATGCCGTTAATAATGAAAAGCAACATCAGCCAAATGGACACCACGTGCACGCATAGAGGACCATATCCTTTCACAATAACACCTCTTATTGAAAAACCCTTTACAATCGGAGGATAAATATGAGTATAAAAGGACTTGAAAGTATTAAAAACATGTACAATGTACATACATACTTTATATGGTGTACTTTTTAACTATAAATAATTATTTTTTTTTTTTTGTATTTTAATTTATGCTATTTTGGAAATGACATATATTTTCGTTCGAGTTCATGGAGCTAGTTTTTGTTTTCATTTTGTACTCTTTTTGTCCTCTTTTTTTAAGGTAGATAATGTCCTTCAAAGTCCAGGGTCTTAAGACATTTTGCCCTAGGTTAGCTTAGACAGTCATGGCAAACATACCTTATGTGATTATTAAATGATCGGGCTACATTCCCGCATTTGGCCGCTAGGTCATCATTTCCAAGTTATGGGGTTTCCTCAAATCTTCCTCTGGCACCATCGACTATGTAATCAGACATCTGCGCTATTTTTTAAAACTTCTGACTCGTCAAGCCGATATAGACGTACGTCGACCTAAAAGATCTATTGATCTACATTATTTTAGACAAATGATACAATACACTGGTCGAAATGTTCCCCCTCAATGCATGAGAACTACTTATAGGAACACTCGACTAACTTGAGAAAGCTATATTAACATTTTTGGGTCTTGTGGACAAGTACAGCTGCCGCGATTGTAAGTCAACCCTCGAGCATATCACCGTTATAAATGCGTGTGCTGGTTCACTCATTCGCATGAATTATTATCAGATCTTTAATCAAAGTAGCAATTGTATAAAGGACAACCAACTCTGACAGTTTTCAATTTCTTTAATTTTTTTTTCTTGTTCAATACTGATCAATAAATCACCCACCACTCCAATTCTCTGAGCACACCCCTAATGGAGTACTTCACGTTATGTTTCACTGATTAAAAAATCCCTGGCCCGCTACATACAAACATTCAGCCAAGCCTAAGGAATCGCGTTTTATTTTGCGCCGCAAGGACACTGGCTATCCCCCGCATAGAAACCAGCCAGTGGACAGACATACACATGAAAAATTGATCTCTAAGCTCAATATATAGATGCCGATGGTGAGTACGAGTTTCACCCCCAGCTCATATTCCCTTCGAGATAATTCGTTTCGGCCGTGTAGTTCGCAGATGGGGTAGTGGAAAATAAAGATTTCCACGAACTCGGTCATACAAGAAAATGTACTTGACATCGCAGGACTCGAGATTCTATTTCTTTTCTTCTCATGTTCTTTTTTATTTTTGCTTGTCCGTCCTTCCGACGTTATTTCGCTTGTCCTTCTGCCCGAAGTGATGTTTCCCTCCCGCGAGGCACGACTGACAAAAAACTAAGCACAAGAAAAAAAAATTAGAAAATTCTGTGTCATATGAGTGTGTACGATGTGTGTAGTGGTTGTGTCTGATATGTGTGCCAGATTGTGTTTTCACAAGGACACATCAGCGTGGTGGCTATATATTCTATATCTGTTATGTGCGATTTTTTTTTTGTCCATCTTCGGATTCGTGCTGCGAAGTGGACGCTTTTTTCCCAACCGCTCTCTGCTAAAATCCTTAGCGAAAAACATTTTTCCTTCGCTTTTCTTTTTGCTCGTGTTCCTTGGCAAAGGCCACTTTTAGCGGCAAAAAACGAAAAAAAAAAAAACCATGCAATAGCGTTATGTCTTTGAACGCCCATTCCAAGTCCTGGCCGCCTTTTTCTAATGAAATTTCCATGTCAGATCGCATCCTACTCGTAGTTTTGCCACTACACACAGAGTATGTGTATAGCGTACATTATACTTTCTTCGGTTTTTTTTGCGCTTTTTTTTCTCTCGTGCTTTTGTTATCCTTCGTTTTCGCTAGTAGTCTTTACCGGTTCTTTAGATGAGTAATTGTATTTGGGTTAAGAGCCATTGATATCACATCCTAGCGACGACGAAACAAAAGCCCCACCAGCTCTACTACCCACCACCACCAATAACATCAGCAACATCAACAGTAAAAAGTAGAAGACAAAAACAAAAACCCACACAAAGCACAGGGGGGCATGAAGGTAAGTGAAGAGATAAAACAATAAAGAAAAACAATCCCCCGTGCACATCGCAGCTAAACCTGCAAAAAGTCCAGCGGAAGTTCGAGGTAAAAGAAAAAAAAAAAAAAAAACACAAATAGCGAAGCAGACTCTCCCCCCACCCGCAACGAAAGATTCCAACTAATACAGGACGGACCCAAACGCCCACCCTTCACACACATGTACCACCGGCTTCTGATTCTTGACATCCATCAGACCACCGCGAGGATGTGTTATCCATTCCGCTAGCTTCGTACCGCACACTGGCGATGCGGATTCCGTGCTCAATGAAGGCAAAGGATGCACGATGTATCTGCCGCATGTGAAGTCGGCTCAGGATCTGGGGGCGAGAGTAAGAGAAGAAAGTCGCGCTTTTCCCTCTGAGTGAATCCGCAAACGGAGGAAATTCTTTGAAAGGCCAGTTAGACGCAGGGTGATGCGGGTGCAACTTGGGGATGGTTTCTTTCTCTTTATCATGTGTGCACATCCACTTATAATGGCCAAGTTTTTCATACATTCCTCTTTTTCCTTTTTTTTTTCGCAGAGCTGGAGCCTTCTTCCTCTAGCTCTTTTGCAGGTTTTTGTTCGTTTCTTAGGTGCGCGCTGTTTCATTCAATGGCGATGTGCCCCCATCTCCTCTCCAGCTATATAATAGTATCGCAACTGAAGTAGCCATCGCGGTTGCTACTCTTACCGCTTGCCAGCTGTATATATACGGTTGTAGTAGGCTCTTGTGGTATCCTCCGCAATATGTTGAGCGGAAATCCACTCGGTTGTGTGCGCTTTGTGTGCACTCTTGTTCCAAGGAAAATGCCTCCTTCTCTGTATTAGATTGAGGAAGCTAGGCTCGCAACTTGAGGGCATAGGCAAAAATCGCGCGCGATTGTGTTTTATTGATTTAAACTCACACTGCCGGCACTGATGATGATGATGCTGCTGCTGCTGCTCACAAGGGCGAGAGAGGGTTACTGCCTATTCAACTGTTGTAGCTGCGGAAACTCCTTCGGATCCCCTGCTGATGTTGAAAATAGTTTAAATGTACGAGAATAAGGTCGCGACTACAACGACGTCGACGACGATGGGGCTGCTGGTGTGAGTAAGCCCATTCGTGTGTACTACAAAATGCGCTGAATTGGCTTCGTCGCCGTAAGGGTGATGCTACATGCTACAACTGCTGCGGTAGTTGATGCAGTTGCAATTGAGTTGCAGATCCCGAGATGAGATATTGTCGTATATAGTCTGTGAGTCTGTGGGGAGAACGTGTAGGTTGGCTGGCGTCGTCGCTAAAGCACTTAAGCAACTAAGGATTGGATTGGGGGTAATAATAGTGGCATACGTGTTCGGCTAGGCGACACAATGAGTTGCTTGTAGTCGTATGATATTTCCGCGGTTGGTCATTTACCGCAAGCCCCGCAAAAGGGCATGGATATAGATTGAGGATTAATTTCCTACAACATTAAAAGGGATACAAGCATCAGGCTGTCAGTCAAGGGATGTTGCAAGATGTACCTACTACTGTGGTTCCATTCGATTTTGTATGTCTTCATGTTAGCTACAACTGATACCAAATCTGATCAGATAGGATGCGAAGCACCAAAAGTGAAGGATCTAAATAGTATTCCCGAAATACACCCGACATTCAAGGCCTTTTCGGACCCTTAACTTTCCGCGGTATACTGGGTTTGGACGACTTAGAAAATGCCCTCGAGGAAACACGCCGATAATAGAATGCAAAATTGTTCCAGGTTATTTTGTGTGTCTCCTTAAGTCATTTGAAACTGACACACTAACACTTTCACTCAACAGCTTTCCACATTACAAGCAAATATAGAAAACGCGTGTCTGTTGTTTCATTGTTGCTAGCAGTGTTTCGATACTACGTGGATGAACGGTTTGAAAGGCCACGAACTTGTCTTACTGTTCTCGAAAAAGAATAACGCATAAAAGGCGGTTTCAGAAAGGATTGTCGGGTCGTACCGATCGCGCATTCTTCCCAAACAATTGATCGTATTTAAAAACCTCATAAGAGCTAAGAGCAGGTTAAGTGACATTTTTGAGCTCTACGTGACACCTAATTCAGTTAAAAGCCCTGATGGTACGTTCACGGAATTCCAAGCAGAGTCCGTTGAGCTCCTGCAACCACCTTTGGAAACGAACTTTGCGCCTGAACTTGAATCAAGACAAGTAACGAGGTGTGCGGATGTTTTTGCTTATAATCACGGCGAAAAACAACAGTTATGCGAAGCTCGACCTCAATTTTTAATGGAATTTCGCTCGGTTATAGCACCTATTGCCAATCTCAGGGTTTTTTTTCTTATATATAGTGGATTCTAAGTGTTCACTTTCAGTGTATCGGTCGCAAGATCGATTATTAACAACCACGTCAAAAATGAGCCTCTTCCCTAAGCTCAGTTTGTTTTCGAAGGAAATCGCATACAAGTTGCAAGTACCTATCAACGACTGGGTTTTCAAAATAAATGTTTGATATTTTCTTAGCATTGTTCAAGCAAGTTTATTGTAGATGACTGTATTCAGCACTAAGTTATATTAAGTTATATTATGGAAGAGGTACAAATTGTTTGCAAAGCAGGTACAAATTTTCAAACTAATTTTCTTCCCTTGTTTCCCAACCTGAAAAATGCAAAAAAAATGTAGTGTCATACGGACTTAAGGTCAATTTAGAATGCAGTGATATATTGCAGTAGTTTTTTTGTTTATTAATTTTAGTCGCAGCCCGAAATTATGTCTCAAAGCTAGTCAGCACTGATACTAATTATTGTAAGAAACGAATTTTATATGACAGCTTCCCCTTTATATCGAATATGTAAGCCAAGACGCTGTCACGGCCAGCGCTGGCTTCAAAGCTGCCATAGTCAGTCAGTTATGCAGCCCAGAGTCAAAATAAATCACCCAACGCCCCAGTAAGTATCAGGTCGAAAGTCAACCAAACTTCAAATCCCGCCTCCGACGTATCGCCCAAGTATGCAAATTATACATTTACAAAACTATGACATTAGATTGGGCCTAAACTGCACCTTTCTATTGGAGTGTCCACCAAATAATATGTCGGCTTTGTTTTCATCTAAAGGACTCGTTGCGAGCTTTCCTTTACTGAAAAAGTACACGAGGGGTCAATGAAATTATGGAATAGCGCTTTATACGAGACAGCTTCAACAAACTAGAAAACCAAGTTCGACAACCGACAGTTCGACAGGATCTATTGCGAGCGATTGTTTTAGTGCAAACATTTCTTATCCCAACAATTGTCGCATTCGATTTATTTAAGCTGGACCGCCCACTGAAATAAAATTATCAGAAACCGACCGATCAGCATAAGGTAGGTATGTAGTCGAACTAGTGATGTGCGATAATCCAAAATCATATCGATAAATTGATACTTCAGTATCGGTAGGAAAATATCGATGCAAAAAATAATTGGTCCGAAAAAATCGATAGATAATATTGATATTTTCGATTTTTTTTTATTTAAAAGTTAAATATTATTTTGCATTTAATAAACAAATAGGTAACAATAGGTACAATATAAATAAAAACGTCAAAATTTCATGTTTCCTTGGTTTATAGAACTTAAAATAACTCATTTTTGTTACATAAACTAGCTGACCTGGCGAACATCGTTCCGCCCAAATTCGGGAATGGAATGAAAATAATCTGCCTTATTGTGGTTGTCAACTAATTACTAATGAACCGATTGATAGTTGGTAAATCAATCAATCAATTGATACTTTTGTATTACTCAGTTGATAAAGGTTTTGATCATTGTGACTGAAATTGACTGTTGTTAAAAAATACGCTCTTTGACCTGAAAATTAAATTTGCTTTGGACATTTTATTATGAGTTCTAGGGAATTGTGGTTTGACATTGATGAGGAAGGGGATACTTTTTTTTGGAAATAGCAAGAAGAAAGAAGCAACTATAAGGGATGCTTCAAACCCCCTAGAATTGGAAGAATAAATCAATCAATAATCAATCCAAATTCCAAATGGTATTTGAGCCATTAAAATAGGTAATTAAAATAGAAACTTTACATAAAGAACGAACATTTTATTGCAGTCCCGTACAAATTAGTTGAATAAAAGAGATACAAAATGAAAGAAAAGTCAATGATTATCGACACTCGCAATACCGATTTTTGTATTCACAATCAAAAATGCATAGAAATTGACAATGAATCAACAATGCACTGCCAATTGACAATCACAATACCGATTAAAGTAATGGGTTGATAAATACCAAAAACCAATTGATAATGTTTGAGAACTGCAATAAGGGCCTAATTATCTTCGCCTTTGAAATTTCCTCTCAAAATCTTCGCTTGACATTTGATTTGAGATTTTACACAATCACAATTCCGGTACAAAAGTTTCGGTTTATTGAGGTTGCGCAACAAAATTACCAAAATCGCTCGTGTATTCAAACTTTCATAATTTTTTTTTTACGTGAGTCTTTCCGTAATTTTAATAGTTATTCGAATCCAACAAATCTGAGATTATCAAAATCTGTCCGGCCGTTTTTGGGTTAAATGGTGTAACTATCCCGACTTTGTTTTTTTTTATATTAATACATATATTTAACATTAAAAGAAAACTTAATAAATTTCCATTATTTATTATCATATTTATTTGAGTGCAAAAAATCGGTGGCAAATCATCGATGCATCGATAATATCGAGAATAAATTATCGAGTGAAATAATGGATATTTCTTCACGAAAATATCGATGAAATCGCGAATAATAAACAAAACTCCTACAGCCGTATTAATAATAGTCGCGTAAATACATGTTAGGCCTAACTAATGGCAAACACATTAGTTAAACTCAAATTCCTATTAATAAACATTTTAGAAGAAGAGGATTCGGTTACCATCGCCCCAAATCCAAAAAAAAAGTGTACAAAAAACGAGTAAACCCTATGACAATGTTTTCAAATAAAACATTTAAAAATAAATATAGATTTTCAAAAGAAAACATGAAAAAAATAATTGAGCTCGTCAGGGAAGACCTGGAGGGAAGCAGAAAAGGCGGACGCATTCCAGTCGATTTGCAAGTGATGGCCGCCATAAGGTATTGGTGACGTAATGAGGTAAGGTGTACAATATACCATCATTGGATTATAATAGGATTCAAGATGATGGTGCTGATATGCATGGTTTTAGTCAACCAAGTTTGAGCAACATTTCTTCTCGTGTAGCAAAATCATTTGCTTCAAAAAGTACTCGGCCGGATCGCTGCAATTGACAAATTTAAACAATTACGCGAATTTCCCGATGTAATTGGAGCAATAGACTGCGCGCATATAGGAGTTTAAAGAGAGGGTGGAGAATCTGGACAGTATTATGTTAATAGAAAGGGGTACCTACTTTTCTATTAACACACAGGTAAACTATTTATATACCTAACACAAATCCAGCCTTTAATCGTTTTTATGTTACACTTCCTCTGCAGCACAGGCAGTTTGCGATGCTCAGCTAAAAATAAGGGATATAGTTGCTCATTGGTGTGGAAGCACTTACGATTCTCGAATTTTTAGAGAAAGCGCAATAAAGGAGCGTCTAGAAAGAGGAGAATCAGGGGTTGACTACTAGGGGAACCATCTTTTTACGCCAGTTCTAAACCCTAGTAGTACCCCTGAAGAAAATGACAATATAGCTCAAATTGCTACCCGTAATACCACTGAGAGGACTTTTGGAGTTAGGAAGTCCCGATTCCGTATTCTGCTTACTGGAATGAGAGGATCATTGGAAAACGTTAAGACTACAATAGTGGTCTTAGCTGTTTTACGCTATTTGGCCATTGAATATAACGATCCAATAGGTAACGTATTGCTTTTTGGATTATGTGCAAGCAAAGATTCACAAACGAATTTTTCTTATTTTATTGCCAGACCAAAATGATGTCAGCGAAGTGAAAAATGAAGCTACACAAGAGCCGATCGGCCTAACCATTCCCAAAGCCAAGAAAACTCCCGCAGAGCATTCATCGTACGCGTACGCCATTTTTAGCGTTGCCAGACGTCCCGGATTTAAGACAGAATTTTGGTTGTCCCGCCGGGACAGCTTTTGTCCCGGGTTGGGACTAAAATTCGTGAACAAAAAAACTACTGCAAACATCTTTTATTACATTTTTCAGACTTTTAAAATTAAACAGAAACGACAACGAAAATTTCCGATGTGGAGCGAGTGCGTGCACCCCAACCTTATTAACGTAAACATATCAGCTGGCAGCTTTTTTTTTGTTGATATTTCAAAATTATTTGAAAATAAATTCATTTGAATATTTGTTCTATTACACGCAGCTGTCTTTTTAGCCTGATTTCATGTTAAAAAAGAGGAAAACATGAGAGAAAAATGGCGTAACATACGGGCTTAAAAAATGCTCGTTAACATTTTCAACCAAGCACACCTAGCATATAGGAATGGGGACGTTTGGATTCCTAGTTTCTGTAAACCGTCAACTAGATATGTCCGGACTAGGTATAGGTATCCGAAAGCGTTGACGATACAACTTGATTTGTTTTTATATTCTCGCGGTCAGCGTTACCTTTGTGGGATTTTGTCCTTTTTATTTAGAAAAGTCTCTTCATACATTTTCAAAAATTGTTATACATACATTTAAAATGTGACTCGGTTGCCTACCACAACACTATTATACTGTTATGCGAACTAATGGTTGTTAAATATCGTGCGAAAAATCTATCTAAATTTGCAGAGTAGCTTTAGAAATGACACCTTGTTCGCTTTTTCTCTCACCGAACCATTTCTCGACTCTTTAGAATTCCGCAGCGGCCACTCTGTTTATTTTAAATCTGACTCTTCAAAATGTCAATTGATTACGCAAGCAGGATTTTTTTTTTTTTTTTTGACCAGATTCGTCGGCTTCCCCTCCATAAATTCAAAAACTATACAACTACCACCACTCTAGGGCAATTAAAACTCAAATCCATCTAGTGAGTCAGGTGTCAGACTTACAAAGCTAGAATCCGAACGTCAAAAACGTAATTTTTCAAATTGAAAGCTGTCATTCAATTGAATAAAAATTATTTTTTATTTTGTCCCGGGAAAAATTTAGAAATCCCAGGTTTTTTCCACATTTATGCAATTTGTCCCGTCGAGCTGCGAGCAAAATATGGCAACAACAATTTCATTTAGTCTTAATAAAAAAAAATAATTTTTTATTCTTGAGCCTCTTTATTGTTACTGATCAAAAATACGACTCAGAACTTAAAAAGCCAACATGAAACCTATCGCTTATGTTCACTACTTACCTACGTGCTGGAATGTTGGGTGTTGGGTATCGGTTAGTGCATAAAACACTTTTATAAATTCAAAACTTCGTTTGTACCACCCCATACTAAGCCTCTCTTCCATTTCCGACGTTCCCGACACTCCTTTTCTATGTGCATTACGCTCATGCGTTCCTCATGCTCCCTTATCATGTGTTCTTTTGTGAGTTTATATAAGGCGCGTTTGAACTCACTTTCAGTCTAAAAATATCAATGAAAATATACCGTTTTTATATTATAAAGTATAAAGAAATCACGAAAGAAAATCCTACATTTCAATTAACTGACTTCCTATCTTGTTGTCTTTTCTTTTTCTTGCTTTTTGTTGAGGGAGAACATGCAGGAATATTTTTGTTTTCTGCAATAAATAAATTAATTTAAATTGTAAGTACATACATTCATTTAATTGGAAATATAGTTATCATACCATCGTTATGCTGATGCAGATTTTCCTTATTAATATCCCCCGAATTATGAAGACCAATGTTTTCTAAGAATAAAAGTAGATAAAATCTGGCTCAAACTAATATCATTTACATTTACCTGTATTGTACTCTACTTCGTTCAGTAAATATTCGATATCGCCATCTTCATATTCCTCTTCATTTTTAGTGTTCTGGAAAAATAAGAAATCAGTTATATCGAAGCGATAACGAATTTACCATATAAGTCTTACCTGAAGAATTCGACCATTGCTGTCATACCTGTTCGAATCCACTTCAAGTTCTTTGGGAATCAGCTCAATAATCTGCATATGTTCGTTTTTTGGCGATATTGGCGGTGGCCCACCACCCGTACGCATTTTTTCACGCCGGTATTCGGAGCTCGCCTCTTTCGCTCTTTGCTTCATGGCTCGCCACTGAAATTGGAGCTGAGCTACATCGCGTTTCACGTCGCTCACTCTATTGTTCTGTTTTTTTTTTTTTTTTTTTCTTATTATTTACTCACGAAATCATTATGGCATTCCACCGATCCTTTTTATTTTTTATTTGTGTTCGTGTCCACCGTCTTGTCCTCTATAATCTGTATTGCTTCCGCGCAAAGGTCTTTTAGTAGAGACTAAACAATTTTATAATGAACATTTATATATGTTCTATGTGCTTTCAAATTAATACCTACCTTGTCACCCAAGCCCCAATTCTCCGACCGCTTTCGCTTTTGTTTTGTTTTAACTATTTCCATTTCTTTTGAATTAAATATAAAACTCACATTATCAAGATTTATGAAATAACTAGCGTACCCGGCGAACTTCGTCCCGCCCAAAATTGACTTTTTGACTAAAATAATTTTCACTTCCACCTTAAATTAATTTTATTGAACCCAACTATAGCTTTTGAAAAATACGATCTCACTGTATACTACGATAAAAATTAAAAACTAAACTCTCGGTAGAAAATGTATGGAAAATCAATTTTCACAAACTTTTAAATTTCCCGTTCAAATTTTCCAATTTTGATGCCGTATGAACCTTCCTTAGGCGTAGACAAACGCAACAAAGACGATTAACGTGTCGGCCAACCATCCGCTTTTTGACTAAAATGGTTTACAGTACACGACGTACAAATTCGTTCTCAATAAGCGGATTCCGTGGAATGAGAATGTTTGTGTTTGAATGTTTTCCTCAAAACCGTCACTTGCATGACATTTGATTTGGGATCTTTCACCACCAAATCAAACGCGTTCTGTTACAAAGTCTCGGTCATTGTATATAGAGACTAGTCTCGGTGCATTGAGGTTGCGCAGCAAAATTATAAATGAGGCGACTTTCAATTGTATAGATGTAAGCCCGGAACATCCAAAGAATTCAAAAATTCAACTAATCCCCATAAAGTTTTGTTTTCACGACAAAAAGTAGCATATGTCCTTCCTTGGGCCCATGCGAATTTAAACCAAAAATCATAAAAATTGAAGGATTGGTTTCCGAGTTATGAGTGCGCACATTAGGACGTCAGTCTTTTTACCCGACTGTACACAGAGAGGGTTATGTGTTTCGCGCGTATCCTATGTACGTTCCTACGTGACGCCCTGTAGCCTAAACGGCTTGACCGATTTTAAAGAGTGAGGTGTCACTAGATTCGTATTCTTTCCCGGAGTGTCATAGGCTAAACAAATTATTATAAAAATATAAATTAAGAAAAAAAAAAATATTGTCACATAGTGAGAAATGTCAAGAGATGGAATACACTGAACTGTGGAATAAATTACTTTATGATGTATTCACAATCGCGGTCTTGTGGAGTGTTAGACTTACGTTAATCCGGAGTTTATATTTTTATTGGACCGGGGCTGTTTTTTCCACTTCGGTCCATGCAAAAATAAAGATTCCCACCGCTATACCGACAGAAATATCAAATTCTGAAAATTGGTTCATTTTTGTTTGTTTTTGTTGTAGGACCTAAAACAAACATCCTATCTCAGCGAAAGTAAGGTACAATAAGTAGTGAAACTTTTTTTGTGTATTCTTCTAAATATATTAAACTAAAAAGCTAGAGATAAAAAAGTTAGTTTAAAAAACCAAAAAACCCGACTGGCTGTAAATTTAAAAAATTAAAACAAGACACTTTCAGGTATAACTGATTGGCAGTCGGAGGCTGCGCATATTTTTGACAGATTGTCTAGGTAGTCTCCGATTGTCAATCAGTTATACTTGAAAGTGTCTTGTTTTAATCTTTTTAAATTTACAGTCAGTCGGGTTTTTTGGTTTTTTAAATTAACTTTTTTATTTCTAGCTTTTTAGTTTAATATATTTAGAAGAATATACAAAAAAAAGTTTCTTTTGTGAATGGTGTACAGTATATTTATTTGTCAGTGTTTTAGGATTGTAGCTATCTATTTCTTGCCGGTCTCAAATAGTGTTCAATATTTTATGCAATAAAAATAATATTATTTCAATTAAAATAATTGAATTCATGACTGCAGACACTCTATGATAAATGAGTAGGTACCTATTTCCTTAATGCGAAACGTAAGCCCATAACTCCAAATTTGAACGAAATCCGGGCAGCCGTTACGTTTTTCGCAGTCTCAAAATCTATTCTCGCTAGTAATTTTTTGTGTTACAAACAGCGAAAATGAGGCCACAATGGGCCTTATCAATAAACAGTTTTAGTTTCGACTCTAAATTATATTAGTTCACAGTGGCTATATTTTGCATACAAATTTCGCAATTGTGAGCTTCCGTAAATTTAAAGTCGAGACTAAAATTTGTTATTAGTACGGCGCAATGAGTCTCAACGTTTTTTGATGCCCGACCCAATTTTGTAGATCACAGTAGTTCACTTTTTGTAGTACATATTTAAGGATTTATTCACCAGTAACCCGGATAATTTGGTACAGAATCGAGCCCTAAGGAAACGATTCACGAGATTCCTCCCCAAAATGAGTTAAGAAAAATAAAACAGAGATATCAACTAGCACTATATCAAACGCTTGCATAATGTCAGACTGACTTGGTGGAGGTGACACTAGTTATTGTACTTTATTTTCGCTGAGATATAATGTTTGTTTTAAGTCCTACAATAAAAACAAACAAAAATGGACCAATCTTCAGAATTTGATATTTCTGTCGGTATAGCGGTTGGAATCTTTATTTTTGCATGGACCGAATATAATAAAAAAAAAAAAAACTCCGGATTAACGTAAGTTTTATCGTCTTCACAGCAAAATGGTGAACACCCTGGCGAATCGGGCCTAACACTCCACAAGACCTCGATTGTGAATACATCATAAAGTAATTTATTCCACAGTTCAGTGTATTCCATCTCTTGACATTTCTCACTATGTGACAATATTTTTTTTTTTCTTAATTTATATTTTTATAATAATTTGTTTAGCCTATGACACTCCGGGAAAGAATACGAATCTAGTGACACCTCACTCTTTAAAATCGGTCAAGTCGTTTAGGCTACAGGAGGTCACGTAGGAACGTACATAGGATACGCGCGAAACACATAACCCTCTCTGTGTACAGTCGGGTAAAAAGGGGCCAAACGGCAACGCTGAGTCGGTGGCCGAGTTTTAATGTCCGTCGCCGGTGCTCGAACCTATACGCCGTTCGGGTCACAATAAGCAATGGCTCTAACCACTACAGCCAATATGTAATAGTTTTTAGTGCAATTTGGTTATGTGATGCCAGCTCTAAGTAGCTATTTTAAAGAAAACATCGGTTAGTTATTATATGAGTTATTTTCATTTATTAATAAGAAAATTTAACTGATATGTTATTTATTTAACTAGATGCTAGGTAACATATGAGTTAGTTATGAGGGTAGTTACGGTTTTTTTTTTATTAATACGGCTGCTAATGAATAGGGAATAAAGATGCCCACTAAAACCCAAACAAAAAAATCGTTTCGGTAGCACCTTATGCTCGAACGTGTACCTATATCCAACACACATATATAAATATCTTCACCCTTATACCGAGTAAGTCATTTCGCAATCAAACGGCCAATTTACGTGTAAGTACCTACTTCATTTTTACCTCCCGACAGGTTTAAATAAATTTCGCTGATAAAAAAAGGATAAACACACCATATTAAGCGAACAAAAACAAGAACCCACCATCCTCTTGGCACATTCACGAAATCATTTACAGCTCAATTACAGTCTGAAGAGCTTCCCGCAAGTATACGCTATATTTATACACTGTGTTCATTTAAACCAGTCTATATCGCGTGTACGCATCAATTACGCCTATGTGTACGCAAACATTGGTCCAACAAATCCTGTTTCCGTGTCGAACGATATAAAAAAAAAGCGTATTCGCGCGCCGATTTATCACTGAGCTCCTGCCGAACAGACCAAGGGCCACGTGTTGCACAGCAGGAATTCGAAATTTTCGCATAAATTAGAGCGCAAGCGACACCCCAATTTGAGTGAAAATTGTTTTTCCCCCGAAAAAGCACACACATAGCTACGACATAGCGATAGCGATACGCTCGTTCAGCCACCAAGTATCAAGGACACGGTAGAAGGTAACATGAACCAACAAGCGGCGCAGTGACAGGTAAAGGTCACTCGCGTATATGATCTCACATTTGCATATGACATTTGGATGGGAAAATATCCTTTTTCGCAGCTTGCTACCCATTCATCTCTTTGATATGTGAGCAAGAGCATGACGTGGAATCTGCGACGCGTGTGTCCATCTGGTTCTCGCGGGGTGAGTATGACAGCGCGGATAAAGCGGCTTTTTTTTTCGCCACGCGGTAGGGCTATGTAAACAGTGATTGCTATTCTGTTTCCGATTGAAGCGTAATTTGGACTAAAGGGTGTTAGGTGTTATGGTTACGCGGAAATTGAAATAAAAAGAATGACGGAATTATATTATGCAGACTTACATGTAGGTAGTAAAAAATATAATAGGACGCGTCCCATCTCTCATGTGACATTGATGAGGAGTCATGTGGAGTGGAAACAACTCATTACATGACTTATTACTTTTTTGTTCAGATAAGGGATTAAATTGTTGTTGTCCTTAATTTTTATGGATTTTCGTGGACCTTAAAATTTACCCACAAAATATAGGCAACTTGTTTAATGTCATATGTGCTCTTGGAATCATTAAGTCGATTGTATGTAGGTGGAGGATGTCCTTTCAAATTCAAACAAGTTCGCAAACCTCGTGAATCGTGCGTGATATTGGTACTATAACTCTGGGCTGAAGTGAAGCTCGTTGGATTGCTACCTATGTTCTTTCAATGAGACACATTGGTTGGTTGAGGAGGTCCTTGGTAATTTTATTTATTTCTCCATGACTTAGCTTATCAATTACCAGTTACCAGTCCCAATTTTTAATTTTGGGACTTATAACCCATTTGAATGAGACATAAATCCCAAATTCGATTTGGGACTTATGTCCTACACCATCGGGACATAAATCCCAAACAAAAATGTTGGGCCTTATGTCCCACCCAACAATTTTTTTGATAAGCATACAGATTTTCACAGAACAGAATCAAACGCATTACTTAAAATTAAAAAAAAAAAAAAAAAAAAAACAATGAGTTTACTAACAATATGTGGAACACAATGCAAGCATTTCAGTAATTGTTTTCTTAGATAGTCCAGTTTTTGATATTATAAGCTACTGTCAGGGAAATGGAAAGTGAGACTATAATCAATGCAAATGTTTTGTAAGGGCTCCGACTTTGGATCGCGTGCAAAAAATCTCAATCAATAAAAGAAATTTTGTTAATATATTTTCTCATATCCTCAAAAGAAAATATAAAACTCTAGTTTTTGAGAATTTAAGAAAATAAAATTAAAATATTTAGTAAGATTATATTTTTGGTTTGTTCCAAACTGTAAGTTTAATTTTCTAAATTATTAAGAACAATTGTTGGTATGTTTAGTGGAAAAAGGGGTTGGATACCTAATGGATTTTACAATATTTTGCTAGCTATTATCTATGCAAAAACTTGGGACTTATGTCCCATCTACGGCAAAACAATTTTGGTACTTATGTCCCGATGGTGTGGGACATAAGTCCCAAATCGAATTCGGGATTTATGTCTCACTCAAGTGGGTTATAAGTCTCAAAATTAAAAATTGGGAGTTAAGTCCCGGGGACTTATCGATGGCCCCATGCAAAACTATACTAAGTGCAAATAAGCTATTTTTCAGGGGAGAGGTTCAAAGTTTTTTGAGAATAATTTTTTTCCTACTTAATAGATTTCTGAGCTGAATACATCAATCATTTTATTATTTTTATACTTTTTTTTTGGAATAAAACACCGAATCTGTGTTAATCGTCTTCTAGGTTAAAATGTAGTTGGTATACTTATTCGTAGTTAGCTCTTACTTTAAACGATTCTATGTCACATTAGTATTGAACTGCACGGAAAGAATATACTTGAAATCTATTTTAAGTTGACTTAGTATGAAAATGGTTGGAACATATTAAAAACACAGGGCCCTAAGTGTTACTTAGAATTGTTTACTTTGAAACTTTTGCATTTTCAATGTTCCATTATAGAATTATAGAATACACAAAATTACAAAAAGAACGATTTAAGATCAACTTTTTTTATTTATAAAAAAAAAGAACAAAAACAAACAAAAAATAAGTTCACATTGTTTACATAATATTATTATGTAATTACTTGTGTTGATTTAGTCATCAATTTCGGTATCTGATGGAGCTGGAACAGAAGATGCGGTTTTTAATGTCCTGTAGAATTCCTGATAAGTTAAAGGAATAAGATTTTGGTTGCAAAGCCAAATTAGGTCCAAATATTTTTCAGTGGAAACGGCAATAGGTTCCTTGTAAACTCGTTCAAACACTTCCTGCGGAAACTTTTTTGATCGGTTCTTGTTTCTATTTTTTGTTTTTGCAGCGTTTAATTCTATTATTTTGAATTCATCCTCAAAATAGTTTTTGTAGTTCATTTCATAATGTTTGTCAGCATTGAAATATACACTCCGTTTCACTTGAATAGCACACCATGCAAACTGCCATTATTCTTTTTATATTATCTTTAATAATAAAGCCAAGATTTGTTTTTATTTTTTAGCTGCAAGTATAAAAGTTAATCTTATAGAAAAAAGTAACATTTCTTTCAAATGCCCAACACGTTCTCAAAACCAAGCTAGAAAAGAAAAATACTGAAAAAATACGACTTGTTTCTTATTTCACATGAATAGCACACTTCAATATATTATATTATTATGTACACTTAATAATATTTTAAGTATGAACAAATACCTATATACATATTAATATGAATTTAAAAAAAAAAATTAAAAATATTGAATAATGGGTGGAGCCTCCCTTGTTGAATATTGTCTCATAGATCCTGTTTGGTATTGAATCATACAAACTTTTTATATATTCAAGGGAAATTAAAGTCCAGGCTCGTTGAATTGCTTCGATTAGCTCAGTTTTTGTTGAAAACTGCTTTCTCGACTCATAAACTTTCCGGACCAGCCATCCCCAAACATTTTCTATAATGTTAAGGTCCGGCGAGTATGGCGGCCAGCTCAAAAGCGTGACATTTTTGGACTCGATCCACGATTTTACCACACGGGCAGTGTGTATAGGAGCATTATCGTGTTGAAAAGTCCACGATAGAGGCCCAAAGAGATCGTCCAATGTCGGAAAAGACTTCTCTAGAACATTTATATAAGTTCTAGCGTTCATGTTTGTTGTTAATATTTGAAGCTCACAGACTCCATAATATCATATGGCCCCCCAAACCATAACACCACCCTCTCGACTGTGTTAGCGATCTAACTGATGAGTTTCCTTCCTCAAATCGTGAAAATAATAATGGAAGCCATCAGGACCCTCCAAATTTTTCTCATCTGAAAAAACAACTCGGTGCCATTCTTTGTTCCATGACATGTTCGATCGGCAAAATGTTAATCGCATTTCTTTACGTTGAGGGGTAAGTGGTGGTTTTTTTTTAGTTTAAGATGTTTGATGTGTTGTGCTTTAGAAATGACCCGCCAAACAGTTGTTTTACTTGCTTGGACTCCTGATTTTTCTTTAATTTTGGCCAAGGAATCATGCGAATTCGAAGCGTTGCGCAGAATTGCCCGCTTATCTGCAGCAGAAAGTACACTCTGCCTACGACCTTTCATATTTTTCCCGTACTTGAGTTCATTTTGAATAAAATTGCAAATTACTTTTCTGCTTCTTCCGATTTTTTCCGCTATATCACTCACAGAAAGGCCACAATCTCTATAGGCTTTTATTTTGCCTTGTTCCTCGCCCGTTAAAGCTTTTCCGCGGCCCATTATAATTTTAAATTAAACACAATGTTATACAAATAATAATTAAATTTAGCTTTGATCAATAATTGAAAACTTGCACTGAGTAAATGAACTTTCAACCACGATGTGCTATTCAAGTGAAACAAAAAATTCGATTCAATTATACACAACACTAAAAGAAAACAGCAGAAAGCATATAACGGTACATTTCCAGTGCACCATATTTTTTCTTATGAAAGTTGAAATGAAGATGAAGACAAAACAAACAAAAACAATAACAACGAGGAAGAAGAATATTTATTGATAAGCAAATAACAACAAATATATGAAATGTGCTATTCAAGTGAAAAGGAGTGTACTTCACGAATTTTGCTTATTGTGAGTTTTTCGTTTTTGGTATTTTTTATCCATTTCAGAGAATTTGAAAAAGTTTTAAAATCTTTGAAATCATCTTGAATCATTTCTGTTACTTTGTAACCCGGTTCTTTGGTTTTTGCATTCCTTATAATCGAATACCATTGGATTGGTGTGTAGACAATTTTATTTTTCTGATTTTTTTCAATTAAAGCATGTACACTATCGCCCTCGTTTTGGGTATGGCCTCTCTCTAAAAATCGATGAGTGATGTTTATTTTAAAGTTTTTGGATGCCCATGCAAAAAACCCGAACAAAACCTTGTTCTTATTTTGTCCACCACAATTGTCTGACCAAAAATGGAAGTTTAGTACACCTTTTGCCACATATTTTTCAATAAATTTTAGAAGACAGTTTGAAACCTCTATACACCCTTTTTTTGGCGATGGTTTCATCCCAAACATAGCAATTGGGTTCGTGGGAGGCAAGTTCATAAACCGTGAAATTGTAAACTTGTAATTTTCTTTTATAATAGAAGCAGCTCGCATTGGCAGTAGGAGTAGAAAGTATTTTTTCGAAGTCAAAACAAGCAGAAATAGTAGCTGAAGAAGATTGTGCCGCTATTTTATCTGCTTCTTTTAATTCTCGAGCTTTTTGTTTGTTAAATAAATGTTGATCATTTTCAAATTTTGAAGCTATTTTTTCTTCGGAAGTCATGTTTTCGAACTTCAAACAGAAATCGCACTGATCTTTCTTTGGAACATAAAAGCTTAGATTAAAGGAAAAGTTAAAGATGTCACGATACTGCCTTAATGTTACTTTATAAATTAAATCGTAATCTCTAGATTCAAACCATTCTTCATAAAGCCGAAACATTTGTCCAACAGACTTAATTTCATTACTTAAGTATTTTTTTTTTGAATCTTTTCGGCAATAATGTGATTCTACTAATGGAAAGGACTCGATGTGTTCCTTTACAAAGATTTTCGATTTTTCTCTTAACTCATTTACTGGCCTTAAATGCTGCCCTCATTTATCCGGACTTAGAGTTATTCCATTATTCATTGCAATCTTTTCGAAAACTGTCCGGATCGTTTGTGCGGAGATCGAAAACGTATTTAAAAACATTTTTTGGCAAACTTGGACTTTGTGTTCACTATTGTTATGAATGAAAACTAAATTATATTTTCTAGTGCATGTCCTTTTTGAAGTTACACCAACAAGAGTTCGTTTTTTATCATTATTTTCCACAAACCTTGACAAGAAGTCCCACTGCCTTGTTCTGCATCCAAGTTTATAAAAGCTTTTAAAAAGATCATACCTGGCTTCCTCTGAAATTTTGCTTTCACATTTCATCCTGCAAGTGTCTCCACATCCTTTTAGCATACGTTTTTCTTCTCTTGAAATGCCTTTCGAGGAAGTGTAAGGTTTTCCTGAATTTTTTAAACGTTTGGCTTGATTCCTTTTCCAAAGTTTGTGATTAAGAGGGCGCTTTCTTCCAGATTTGGTTTTCAGATTTTCGGGAGTCTCGTACTGATGATTATGATCAAAAATTTTCTTTTGGGGTGGTGTCAAATTACTATGTGCTGGCGTGGAAATGCTCGAGTCAGACGAATATTCATTGTCTGGGGCATATTCGCTTCCACTATCTTCAAAGGGCTCTATAAAAAGAAGCAATTAGTTTAGAACAGAAAGTTTTCTCTACAAAGTTACCCAAAAATTCTAACTCTTCATAAAATTCAAGGGCATTTGGAGCTGCAGAACTAGCCGGAGCACCTATTCAAATAAACTGTTTACTATTTTTAAATAACATTGCCTTTTGAAAGATAATAATCCATGGCGTCAATTGAAATCACCTGTTTCGTTCTCAGTACAGCTCATAGTTTCATCTGAGTTGAATTATATTTTTAAAACTGTCTTCCAACATTTAAGGTTTGTACTTACTCATTTCATTGGAATTTCTTGCAAGATCAAGCATTTTTCTCGCCCTAGATGCCATAATTTATTACTTTTCCCGACAAAAACTTTATCACTAACTTAGGTCACGAACAAGAATGTGCAAAATTCCTCCAGATACAAACATTGTAACGGTACTTAAAATATGACAGGAGACAAAAATAAACAGTATGAAGCATACTCTTCGATCTCTTTTGCACACACAAAAGAATACCACGTGTCACTTGAGTGTATTTGGCTTTTGAAAATTCCAGATAAAACAATACTATGTCCACATAGTATACAAGTTACAAATGAAAATTTCCAAAATAAAAATTCTAAGAGCAGTTAAAATGATTATGCCTGGAAAAAGTATTAAAAAATGATTGTATTCTAAGTGTTATTTAAGCTGTAATTACAAGGTTTTTTGTCGGATTTACATGAAAAAAAAATGAAAAATAGAAGTCGATGCGACGGTTTTAATGACAAATAACTCAAAACTATACAAAGTTGACTTAGTATAGTCTTGCATGGGACCATCGTTATGTCCCTGCACCAAAATTCTTTCCGTTTGTCTGTCTGTCTGTGCTTCTGTGCCGAGGCATACAGCCTAAACGGCTGGTATACTTCCCATACCCATACAAAATGTTTATACTAGTGTTATTTGTTCGAAAACGGCTTTAACGATTTGAACTAAAATTGATATTTGAGCTTAAATAGATGAGGTTAACATGACTGCATATTCAGTTTTTCGCTAAGAAAACAAAAATAATATAACGAGACTTTTAACATACATAATTACATATCTCGAAAACGGTCCATCCGGTAATAGGGTAATTTATAACTTAATGAAAAACCCGGCTTTTCTCTGTATTAACGTACAATGATTTTTTGAAAAAAGTAAATTTATAAGAATTTTGTTTTCTTTAGTTTACCTATAAACGGCTATAACAATTTTGACCAAAATGCAAACTTATAGTAGTGTAAAATCGATATTCTCGAAAGTATTGCGTACTTATTTTTTTTTAATTAAAACGCTAATTTTTAAAGCTGCTCATATCTAGAAAACCCCATTTTCGATTTCCATAAATGTAAATGTAAAAGTAAAAAAAAAAAAATCAACTTAAAAGGAATTTTTTCCAATGCACTGCTCTTTCATGAACGTCTCACAAACATCCGAGAATGTAACTGTCATGAAACGGCTAGCCGTTTGGACTCGACATAAAAAAGTAGATCCCTTCCATTCGTCCCAAAACTGAAAATCTCACACAAAACGAATGGTTGTGAGAAGATCCTACCCCTAGGATCTCTACGGACCTGTTCCGACACCTCCTTTTTTTGTTTATTTTTTAATTTCAAGTAGTCTAGTTTATTACTTTTTATTTTGCTTTCGTTCTTAAAGAAATTGCAATTTCGGTGCCCGAGAGGTCATTCACAATTAACGATGAACATTTTCAGAACTAAGCTCAAACGCCTAATCGACTTGACAACCTAGATACGATTTAATGTTTCCGCAGTTTTGTTAAATGCTCTGTGCAGTGCATCCCAGTTTACTTTTGTTTATAGCAGCCCCGAAGTTTTCAGTTATTGTAGGTACATTTCTATACTTATATTATATAAATAGAAGTGGAGGTGAGGCATTTAAATGGCCTATAGTAGCTCTAGAGTTTTCTGAAATCTCTAATCGCCACATTCTTCAATCCAGTGATAACTTTATCACATATCTAAAGGTTGTGCTAAAATTCACGCGCTGGATTTGAACGGCGAAATTAGTCGGACAGCTTGGGGTTAGTAAACAGAACAGCTTCTTTTGGTTTTTGAATAGGTAATTTTTAAAAAATAATGAAAGTTTGGCTGCCGCAGTTCACAAATTTCGTACAAAATCATCCAATGCAATGAGGCTCTTTTTCATCTTGACGGCTTCGTTTATCATCAAAAGTGCCACATTTGGGGTTCAGAAATTGTCCAAAGATTGTCGAAAAAGAAATGCACAACTTGTCACTGTTTTGCACCGATTTTGGTCTGGAGGCGTTATAGGACCAGATTTTTTTCGAAAATGAAACTGGTCAGAAGTGACCTGTAAAGGGTGGGCTATCTAGTGATTTCTTTTTAATCATAGGTTATTATAAGTCCCGACTATAAATGTACGAAAGCTCACAATTGCAAAATTTTTTTGCAAAATACAGCAACTGTGAACTACTAAAATTTAAAGTCGAAACAAAAAATGTTTATAAACCCATTGAAAACTTCTTTCTAAATTGAGCGCAGTGTAGCCGAAACAATGCGTTCTTTAAAAGAAGTTTTGGCCGAAATGGAGCACAGTTCTTGAGACTGGTATGCTAGTGGGCAACACTCATGGTCCCCGTCGTCGTACGGATGCTATAAACGAGAGTGTGAGACTCAATTCACAAACACCAACTAGCCATCGGTCAATGGTTGGCGTTACAGTTACAGAGCCATGTCAACCGACTTTTTTTTTACTGAAATTGAAGACATGGATTTGGATGACCTCTGGTTCATGCAGGACGGCGCGCCATGCCACACAGCCCATGCCACAATCCATCTTTTGTGCACCAAGTTCCCAAATCGTGTTATTAGTTGTCTTGGCGATGTCAATTGGCCGGCTTTTAGCTGCGATTTGACCCCTTTGGACTTTTTTTTTGTGGGTAACCGTGAGGTACCGATGTTATGCCAATATTCCGGAAACGATTCAAGCACTTAAGGCCAATATCAGCCAATCAATCCGTGAGCTACAGCACGAAACCATCTACTACAGTAAATATTTATGTAGTATACGACTGAATGGAGAAGCTTTTTCAGGACAGTTGTACGTTGTACCTCTAGGTTCTAGGTTGTTTGTCAGACATTTGAGAGGGTTGGCGCATAAAAGAAGCCCATGAGTAATATGAGGAAATTAACCTAAGATCACTCACAATAACAATAGACCCGCATACTATTATTTTTTGTTAGCTCATTTTTTTATTTATTCCTCGTCTCTTTCATTGACTTACTTTCTAGACATGCACAGTATCCACACAGATACTGCATTCCAAAAAAATATGTAATTTAATTTGGACCAATAAACTCCCCTAAATGGTAGTTCACTTACCAAATAGCTCACCCAAATAGCTGTTGTTGTAATTAGGGTCTTACTTTCAGAACAGCATCCTCGGTCTGTTTAAAGGAGCGACAGTCAAATAAAAAGGTCGCTTATACAAACCATTCCCAGTTTCAGTCTCCATCTACATACAAGTATAGAAGAAAATTTGCAACGGATATTATATTTCTTCAAGCAGACTCGGCGGTCGGTATCGTCGCCAGGACTAAAAGCCGCGATTTATAACATGCCTTCCAGCCCCATTCTGCCGCAGTGGGGAATTGATTTCACAATCGATTGTTACCAGCGAGAAGAAACGTTCGCTGTTAGCGCTGCAGGGTGTATTGACAACGACGACGACGACGAGAAACGGGGATGAAGATAAGGTCGGTGACGCCAAAACTCGCCCCCCAATTATTATTGCTGAACTTTATGGTTGGTTCCAACAAACCCCACATATGGGACGCCAGCAGCAACTCATACACTCCAAAGGTATAAAAAGGGAGACACCAGGAGGTGGGGTGGCCATCCGGAGCAACCACCACCGCTTTCCTTCCATCGATGGCTGAATAGATAGACTTTAGCCTCTTCACATCACAAAAGTCATTCGCATCACTGCGGATAAAATTCAACGACCACCGCGCGCCACAATGAATAACCCTTGCGGGGATAATGGACCAAGTCCTGGCGCTGTCAAACCCATTTCGCGTTGTCGTCGTCGTTGTCGTGGTCGTGGTCGTGGTCGTCCTTTCGTATATATTTTTCGCTCCTCTTAATCACCCGCCTTGTGGTGCTTTTGCCTCCTCGAAATGCTCTTCGCTTTTCTTCTTCGACTTCCATTATATGAGTGTGTAGGGTCGTATAGTATGTCGTGTGAGTATGTGCTTCGCTGTTTTTGTTGCTGCCGCTGATGTCGCTGCCGATGGCCTGCGCCTTGGCCCCCGCCACTAAATAATGCTCTGTGTCCTGGTGTGTCCTGTATAGACAGCCTCTCTGTTGTCCTGGAAACGTCGTCTCCATTTCATTCCGTGGGGGGATGTGCTGTCAATTTTCGCGAGATTCAAACGTGGTGGGGGCTAACGTATTATACATACTCACACGTCCAACCCATGCCATTCTCCTCCCACACTTGTCAGCCAAGTTCTACCTGACCCATGCCGTGGACTGGAGTGCAAACTTCAGGGATCCATTTGGCCATCGCCGTAGTCGCCAGAACTATAGAGCCACTACCACCGCCATCGTCGTCGTCGTCGACGTCGTTGTCGCTGCCGCCAACGTGGTGGTGGTGGTGGTGGTGGTCGTCGAATTCGTTAGCCGCCCCACTCCCAATACGTGGCATCCCTTAGCGGGAGACGTGAATAAGATGAAAGTGGATATTTTGTCGTGGGTTCGCTGCCTTCTTCCACACACATCTCTGCCGCGATATATATTATATGTCTGTATGTCCGACTACAGCACGTGTGTACATTTATATCACCAGAAGGGAAAACTTGGGCAGTTTTCATGTGAACGGTCGAGCTGGGGGTGGCACTGGATTGAGTGGATTTCTCTCTTCTTCTTCTTTTTTTTCGGGTGAAAATTCCCGTTTTCTCAACGTTGGACAGTTGATGTCGAGTGGCAGGTGGAGGCATGAGGGTCTTCCACTTTAGATTAGAATGCTTGTGTGCCACGTCAATCGGCGCACATAGACCAAGGCGAGGGGTGGCGAATTCTCCATGCTATACTCGCATATAGGGGGGATGACGATTTCAAGATACATTAGAATCGGGATGATCGGCCATCCTGGAGTGTGCGACCGAACACGAAAGTCTTTTGTTGTTAGTATGATGGTGGTCGTATACAAAAAAAAAAACAAAAAAAAAAAACTGCTCCCGTCAACTGTCGCTATGGGTTTCATGCTTTCTGTATATCGCGCATATATCGAAGATTATCGATTCCATTTTACAGCAGTTGACCATTCGATAAACAACGTATGTAGATGTAAGAATATTTATTCTCCATTTGGTATCCACCTTATATGTGCGGTGAAAAATGGATGGATCCCGTTCCCGTCCCGCAGATAATGTAGATGACGTCGGTGCCAACGCGGAGATATATATATTCAAGGGAAATATTTATGGACTTGGCGGTGGTCGTGTAGTTGTGTGTTTTGTTAGTGTAACCGACATTTTCAATATGAATAGAGGGATATCAACGATTGCATTTTTCGCAGAAGGATCTGGAAATTACTTTAACTGACTTGCGTTACGGGTTCCTTTTTTCAAAAGGCAATATACAACTCATTTCATGAACCGGAAATGTTTTTGTTATTATTACATATGTCTTTTTTTTTGTTTTAAAAATAACATCGGGTAGGTGGCGCCCCCCCGATGCCCATGCACTGAATAAGCTGATTTACGACTCTTTTGTCATGGCCCCTACCAGCTTACCAGCGAATATGTTGGCCTTCAGGGCTTGCATAGAGTCCTTGAACGGTTTACATATAGACATAGGTTTCCATAAAATCCACAAGAATCTGTTGAAAGGAACCAAACCGGGGAAGCGTGCTGGCTCTTAATCGCCTCTTATTGAGATTTACGTATGCGATCCGGGAAGTTTTCCATAAAAACAGCGGTCGATGGCTTTGAACTCTTGGCCGTTGCTCGGGCCTATTCAAACAAAATGTCACCTCCGACTGTCTAGATCTTTTAAGCTAGAACGAGTCATACGCAACCACAAAATTTCATTGAAATCGGGTGAGTGGTTTCGGAGATCGACAACAACGCCACCTATCGGGTCCAAAATCCTATCTTTTAAGACTGCCTAAACCTGAAATATAATTATACGAACAAAACAAAAGAAGAATCATAAAAATTAGGTATATAAAGAAGATTATTATTGAAGAAAACTGAATTGAACTGAAAAACGAAATATAGGCCTACAACGCCACCTGTTGAGGATTTTCTGACTTTTCTTTTTTTCCTAAACCATCCCTGATTCAAGACGAACAAAACAAAACTAAAATCATTCAAATCGGTCGAACCGTTCTGGAGCCTTTACCCGAATAACGCACAGCAATTGATTTTTATATATATAGAGATTGCTTCTCAGATCTCCATATGAACTTTATTTTTTTAGCATTAGGAACAGTCTAGTAGCCTTGCAAAGATCCTCAGTACAGTGTCCGACTGTGCTTAGTTGACAGTTTCCGCCTTTTAGCAGCAAGGTTGAATGTAGGTACTGCGAAGGTCCCTTACAATCTGGTGCCTGGTAGCCCAAACATTGCATCTACAGGAGCAATCTTCAAAAGACTCGACTGCTGACTTACGTTTTTTTACCTCTAGTTCGCATCATCATTGACCTAGGATTGGCGTTGTCTCGCTAAACACTCCCCTTCTATGATGGGGAAGCTTCTTCGATGTGTAAAACCACCAACCTAAAGGGCAAAGTTCTTAACATAACCCTTTGAAATGATGGTCAGTAGCCCACTTTGTTATGCGAGTCCATTACCAATTCTTTTACAATACTCTAGCTTCAAGTTGTTGAATCACGTCATAGGTAAGATAGTAAAATAGTAGAAATGGTAATAGTTGATTGATTTTATCTAGGGACTTCATCTGCACCGCCTGTCTAGGCTGCTGCCACCAATCACGTTCCAGCAGCGTCGCGCTGAAAATATTCAGAAAGGGAACTAAAGAGGGACCCAAACTGAAAGGAACGGTCTCCACATAAAATTCTAATATTTATAGCAAAAAAAAAAAAACCCGGCCGAGTCACTCACGCACCGAAGGTTCCGTACTTCTTTATGGTTGGATATTGCGAGGTTTTTTTGCGTTGATTTCCCTTTGGGTACGGAACCCTAAAAATAGAAAACAGAGCAACAAAGACGTTTATTTTTATTAAAAACAGTTCATTATGAAACTAAACTTATTTTCATATGTTTGCAGTCTTTTTCGTTCAATAAAGTCTTACTTCAACTGAGTCTTACTTAAACTGAAAAAGGGGCCATTTTGATCATTTTTCAAAAAGTGTGGGCCAAGGGTCCAGGGGCTCAAAAAGGAGCCAAACGGCAACGCTGCCTTCTAGGGAGCTTAATAGAATACATAAATGATAAAACAGCTTTCTACGTACCAGTCAATGTGGATGACATCCAGCACTCGCCAAAGCGGAGTAATTGTAGGACCTGACAGAAAGACCTCGTATTGCATAATATCTCTTGAACATCCTTTCGGTCGGTCACTCAAAATTGGTAAAATTCAATCACTTCTGCCAATTTGCATTTAAATGTTCTCATATGCCACCACAATTTAGGACGAAAAGCAAACCCGCAGCAGTTCACACGTTTGTCCTTGCATAAAATTCACGCGAAGCAACAGAAAATTATTGAAACTACTGCAGCTGTTCATTGCGATGTCCTTGCGCTCGCCATAAATTCCTATACAGCTCAATCGCTCGCTCATTCAAACAATAAACATATATACACTTAAGTGTGCATAGAGGCAAGTACGTACGATGAATGGAGTCGATTTCATCAATACATGTCCTTTTCGCTGGCCTTCTATTGTTTTGTCCTTTCTCAGGAAACATCACTTTGTACGCATACATAAGCTGCACGACTCTCTTGCCTTCCATTGCTATTGTTTTCTTTTCCGCTTCATTTATATCGAAAGTCGCGTTCATTACAACAATAAGCCAAAAAGGACACACCACCACTTGATTGACTCAAACGAACGAGGGCAGCGGAAATAGAAAGCAAACTCCAGGGGTTCTCAATGGACACATTATGCGTATAGCCAAAGGTGACATTGCCAAAAGTACGTATGTATACATGTTTATTAACCCTATCGATAGGGAGAGTCTTCCCAAAAAGTAAGAACCGTCACATATAGATACTGTGTGACTTTAGCGAAATTAGTTCACTTCATACCCTCTGCATATGACAATAGTATGACAAAACTGAGTGCCAAGATATGGTAATATTTGTGCGAATCGCCTTCTTGAAAGACTCACTAAAGGACACACAACATGTCATTCAATCAAATATTGCGTGTAATTGATACCCCCTTCTGTTTGACAGGCATGCAATTTGCATTCGCATTTGCTCCTTGTGAAAGGATTACTTTTCGTGAAAAGCCATGCAACCGATCCTTAAAGAACCATTCATAACCAATGAGGTGGAATTTATCATTGAATTTGCAATTCCTGCGAATGTTTTGGTTGCGCGATTTAATTGAATTCCGATTAGGCAGATCCTTGCAGGGGAGAAGGTGAAAGGATTACGACATGTTATTCCTCCGGAAATTGAGCAGTCAATTTGATTTGATTGATCAACGTGACGAAAGGATTTGCCAAATGTGATTTTGAATCCATTTGTGCATGCGATAAGGTTGCGGTGGTTTTTTCTACTTTTTTTTTTTTATTATTTCTAACAAGGATTTTGTTACGAAAACATTTTGTCACCACGACGAACGACGACCGTGGGATACGGTTTTGCCAATTGAAAGATTGTAGGCATCAGTGTTTCTGAAATCGATCCAATTGAAATTTGATTGATTTTTTTGATTTCAAATTTTGTTCTCATCAAAGTGATATTCAAATGCAAATTTGATTCGCTAAAATGCAGTTCGTCAAAAGGAATATTGACGACTGAGTGTATTTTTGCTGGCTGTTTTTTGGGAACAAATTTGGCTTGAAAATATTGTTGGAAAGCGCAAGGAAGCATTTGAATAAATGTAGTTATCCCCACCAAACAGAATCTTATTTAGTAGGTAAGTAATACTTAAAATGCTTCGAAATCTCTAGCTGGGATGTAGGAGCCTGGCGCTTTATTGAAATACCTAGGTGTTCGGCCCTTCATCGGATCCGAATCATTAGCATAAGCTTCTAAGAGCGACTAAGGAAATAAATAAAAAGGTCGCGCAACAGGTCTGTGTGTAGCTACTCTAGGCCTAGGCCCAGACTCGAAACTGTCTATATATGGCTCCTGGTCATAAGCAACATTTTTCGATCAGAAGTGGATTGAAATTTATTACAGAGAAGCTAACGGCGGCGAAATGAGAGTGACCGTGGTTTACAAACCAATACTGAGACCTCCAAGCCAGCGTAACCGTTGTGCAACTAAAGTTGCAATTTGGCACTTTTTTTGAGAGACTGCCACCATTTTTTTTTGCCTGTTTTTATGTGAAGAAGGCGCTTCAAAAAATGTTCAAATTCTGTTATTTCGAAATAAAAACCTTTAAAATGTAACGTAGAAAAAGTGACGTTCCCTTTCAATCATTTTTTTCTACGTCAGCCGTAGGTATATACAAACTGTCAACTTAGTACGACTACACCTCCATAAACGTAAACTAAAACAGCTGCTCATAAGACCGATTTCAGCCAATTAAATCCGAGATACATCTAGTCCCACAGCTGTCAGACTTACTAAACTAGATTCTTCAACGTCCGCAATGCTTGTTAAATATCGTTCAAAAATACTAAATGTGCAGAAAAGTTTCAGGAATGACACTTCTCATTGGCCCTTTTTCTTACAACTTTTCAGAATTCTGCAACATTCACGCTACCCGCAACTCGCAATACTCTTGTCGCTGGCCCCCTTAAATTTTTTTCCAAATTCACCATTTTATTTAACTATCGATGTTAGTGAAAAAGAAGAACTAAAGCCAAGGATGAGACACTTTCGATAAAGACACATGGGGCTGCTGGATCGTCATACAACGTGCAATGATTTCTTTTTTTTAACAAATCACTTATTTCCTTTTTTTTTGTGATCTCAGAACTAGAATGTGATTTTAAATTTATTTTTTTAACTTTCTCCATTACGTAGTATGAGAAAGATATTGTTTTCGTACAAAATTTCGAACTTGAGATGTTAATCATTTCTGACATTACGATGATAGACGAACTCAAAAAAGTGGGTCGCAAAATTCTGTCCGGTCTGTCCGTCTGTCTGTTTGTCTGTCTGTCTGTCCCGCAGGCCTACAGCCTAAACGGCTGAACGGATTTCGTTCAAACTTCGAATTTGGAGTTTGGGCTTTATTTTGCGAGGTAACCTCAATATTAATGGTACTTGCCATACAAATTGTTCGTACCAGTTTGACTTGATCGAAAACGGCTCTAACGATTTCAACCAAAATTGATATTTAAGCTTAAGTGGATGAGGTTACCATGACTACACACCCAGTTTTTGGCTTAGAATTCGAGTAACGGTACTTTTGAAACTTGGTCATATCTCGAAAACGGTCCATACGATTGTAACAAAACATAATTTCTAAGGTAATATGGTCATTTCCAACTTAATGGCAAACTCAGTTTTTCTCGGTATTATCGTAAAATGGATTTTTGAAAAAAGTAAATATTTTAAAATTTAGTTTTCCTTAGTTTCCCTGAAAACGGCAATAACGATTTTGACCAAAATGCAAACTTAGAGTAATATTGATATATGTGTTCTTAAAATTGTTGCGTTCTTTATTTTTCATTCGAATCACCGGAAACGCTAATTTAAAAAAATGCTCATTTCTCGAAAACCCCATTTTTGAATTCAATAAAACTTTAAAAACCAAGTAATTCTTATATCGCGAATAATAACCTATAATCGGTTTTTAGCTACATAGTTAACAAATGGTATTTTTGAAACTAAACAAGTTTTGGTACTGTTTTGTCTGCCAAATTTTACAAAAACCGCTCTAACGGTTTTAATCAAAATACTTTATCAACGATAATATCAGTATTCTTAATAAGATGTCGTACTTAGGTTTTCTCCAAAAATTCGAATAAATCTTTTTTTTTTTTTTTTAAATTTGTCTCATAATGACTACCCAAAAGCCGATCTGTGTTCATATATATTTTTAAAACTCAACACCGCAATTTAAAATTTTAACTTAATTTTAGCAAATATTATCCACTAACTTCTACTTTTTTTTCAACCATTTTGAATATGCACCTTAAAAAAAATTCAACAATCAAAATATCCTGCACTGCTTTGCATCCTCACACACGTTCATCGTGATATTCAGTTTATAACTGCTAATGCAAATTCAAAAAAAAAAAAAACCATGAATCTTGCATATACATATATTTATATTTCTATGTAAAGATATCAATCTACCAGGAACAATACTTCCAATCATAGACAACTTAAGCCAGCGTCATTAATATATTCCAGTCAAAAAGAAAATCATTTCCTAACAGATCAAAAATGAGAAACTCCTACTATGCTTTTTTATATAGCATTGATTCTCAGATCCTCAGATCTTTACCTATCTAATAAAGTAAAAAAAAACAACCAACAAAACTTTTGATAAAGGAGAAAGTTTTGTTCGACCCAGTCTTGCACTTTTTGTTTTATTAAATTTTAGTTTAAATATTAATTTCTGATTTCATTTAATTTTTATATTTATAGATTTAAGATTTCCTTAAAGAAATTAAATAAAATAAATTTGTTCATCAGAAAAAATATAAAGGACCTACCGACCCAACTGCTCAAGATCAAATTTATTTTCGCATGCTAGAAATGTCTCATATTTTGTTAAATTATTTTATTTTTTTAATGAAAAAAATGAATTGAAATTAATTTATTTTTTTTTTTTTTTTAATTTTTCATCCAATTCATAATGTCTCATAATTTGTTTAATTATTATACTTTAACTTTTAACTTTATAAACGATTTCTTCCTAAGGGAGACACCAGTAACATAACTACAACCTTGATGCCAGTATAAGACAGTCGAAATAATAGTGAAATTGTAATGAAACATGCTCTTAAAGGCTCGTCTTTGTGCCAAGGCCAGAGAAGAGCCACCTGACCGAGAACATGATCTCTCTATACATAACTTTTGGGTCCATATATTTTATTAAGAAACTAAGAAATTGTAGGTAATTTTTAAAAGAGCTGATATATATTTTTGTGACACACTGTAACTCTACTACGTAAATAGAACCCGATATCTACTATACTCTGTCCAATAAAAATGGTCAAAACAGGGAAGATAGAATGTTTGTCTCTCAGTGCAATGACCAATGACTTACATAAATAATAAATAACTCGGAGAGCAATAATATTAGGCTTACCATCTTCCTATTTAAAATAAAAATATCGCTGAACGAAATAGATTTCGTTTATCTTTATCCTTTTCCGGTAGTAGGCGCAACGCGCAATCGCTTTAGTTTGTTTCACAACAAAATATACAAATTTCGTAATACAAAAAAAAAAAAAAAATGTACCTCATATACCTAAACAGATGGTAAAAGGTAAGGGACTGTACATACATTTTTGAATATAGACATAGATCATAGAGCCAGTAAGCTAGAATAAGATAAATGTTAGTTTTTAATTAGATTTAATCGTTTTTGTCTAGAACGAGTATATAAGTTAAAGAAAGATCCAAATAAAAATGAATTTAAAATGAAATGAAAATAGGCATAGTTACTTACTTACTTAAGGTGGTGCTACAGTCCGGGGTGGACCTGGGCCTCAACCAATACGCCTCTCCAGTTAGCGCGATCTTTGGCTAACTGCCTCCAGTTGCGCACTCCACTTGCGCGCGCCACCTAAGGCGAGGTCTTCCTCTACTGCGTTGTCCCTCCGGGTTAGAATCGAAGACTCTTCGGGCCGGATCGTTGGTGTCCATTCGCTCTACATGTCCCAGCCATCTTAGACGACTGATGCGTACTTTTCTGACTAGGTCGATGTCGCTGTACAGCTCGTACAATTTTTCATAAAATGTTTCTTCATATTGAAGATAAAATATTCAAAATCAATAAAGTTTCATCAAATGCTGTACTATTAATTATATTATTCAAGCGAATGAATTTATTTTCATATTGACAAAATCACCAAGTATTCAAATTGACAATTTTCCATCAAATATTTCGTCTTATTGAAGATTTAATAGCTACATATTCAAAATATATGTACGCCTTTTACCCATGTAGGTACGTAGATAGTATAATAAGTCGCTATTATCAGATTGACAAAAATTCATCAATTTTATTTTATTTTATTTAAATTGAACACAATATATTTTATTGATATAAAAAAGGAGAGAGTGGGGAATGTTTTTTTTTTCAAAATAAGTGCTTGAAAGGCAAATTATTTTTTTTTTCTGTTTTCAGTTCTAGCAGTTTACAATTAATGCAAATCGCTCATTCGCTGCAATATTGTCACAACTCAAAATTCAACAATTTTGAGTTATGGATGTAGAAGTTAAGTAAATAAATTTGTCTTTTATCCTGTCGAACATCATTTCTCAGTTTCAAACACTGGCCAAGAGAGAGCACTTCTGTCGTTATGCCAATATTCTCTTTCATAAAGAATGCTAATTTTCACTGCAAAAGTGTAATAATTAAATGAAGGGATGAATTTAAACTCAAGGAGCTGTTGGTAGAAATAATTCAACCTCAGATCATACCTTAATTTCATAAACATATGCTAACCCTACAACTAGTTTTTATTTCCTACTGATTAAACACCCCTAACAATAACGATGACAATTTTAAACTTAAAATTCCTCTCCTGAAAAATTGAGGTTTTTGAGTTTGGTTTGGTTTTTTATACGGTATTATACCAAAGGAGCAAAATGTATGCATGGAATTTATTTAATTTAAGAAAAACAAAACGCAATAGTGGGCATATCAAATTGTACATACTTAAACGATTTATAAGATATTCTATCTGTTATAAAAACTATAAAAATATATTTAGAAGCATCAACAAATTCGATTTTCGTGTAGACATAACACAGAAACGATCGATGGTTTAGGAACAAACACGCATAATGTCCGCAATACATAAACTATACAATGTATAAACAAAATATATTTGTCATACCTACTCTATTTATGATTGCGCAAACAAAAATCTAACTCGAGGTCAGAGTCCAGCATGGTATTTATTAATTTATTTTATAAGCTATTGGATTTTTTTAAGAAGTAGGTAGGTAAGATTTAAACCAAGTTTAAAAAAAATCAACTAAACAGTTTTTTTTTAATTTAAAATAAATAGTTTAAAGGAGTGAAGCGATATCTGAAAGTCGATGTTAAAAAAAAATTTTTGTATGCTAAAACCATTATACGACACTTTCCGAAGAATATATAGATGGAATTTATAAGAACGAATAACTTATCAAATTATTCATCACTTATTCTTATATCAGTTGAAATCACTGAAGCCGTTTTCAAAAAAAAAAAAAAAGGCTTAACAGAAATGAATCTAAAAAAGACGAGTACCATATTAAACGCTTACTAAAGCCGGACCCACTTTTTCCTCTACTTGAAATTTTGTGATTTTCTATTTTAATTACATCACACTATTATATAAAGAGGTAATGTTTGTTTGGGGAAGGTAATCTCCGGAACTACCGAACCGATTTCAAAAATTCTTTTACTAATAGAAAGCTACGGGATAGAGTATTGCGATAGGCTAATTTATTTTTTAATTTTTCAATTTTAGATTTTTTTGATTTTCTGCGCTATTTATTTTGACTTTTCTATATCAAAAATTAATTAGAAATCTACGTAGGTACCAACTATGTGCGGATTTTTTTCTTCAAAAAGTGGATTGATAAATATGAAATTAATGTATTATACGTTGGTCAACAGTGATGGTTTGTTTTTGATTTTGTGCATCGCTCAAACAGTTTTATTTCTTTTACACAGTTGATAAGTTAAAAATTAAATGTAAAAAGTTTAAACGCGGACAAAAAAGTTATTGAAAAGCAAATTTCAGTTATTTTTGGCAGCCGAACAAGGCAAGCAAGTCAACAACAAATATCAACGAAGCCAAACTATGTACAGAAGAAAGCGAAAAGTGGGACATCGCATGGCATAAGACCAGATCAACAGTCAAGAAAATTGAGAGTGCCAAGTAATGAGAACTGCGTCAAATCCTACTGCTGCTGGGATGGGAACAAGTTCAAATCGGATTGGCAAGATGCGCGTCGTTGCTGACATTCGAACGACTGGCATTTCAGTAGAAAGAACGAAACTATGTCGGTGGTGCGATTTTCGATATTGGAGCGATGACTATAATTGTGTGCCACCATTAAAACGCGCTAAAAAACTGCTGTGCGAGTGGCAAAGTAAAAGTAGCACCTGCGGAGCAATTTGAATCGGAGGATTTTCTAAAAAACATTTGACAGTACAACTACTTGTTTCGTATGATTTCGTTGGGATTCTACGCCGCAAAATTCAGATTAACAGATTCCAGGCCAATCCTTCTGCCTTCTTGCCAGTAAATGAGGACGTACAGCAATATTCGCAGGTGTACTTCATTTTGTCGGAGGATGATCAAGTCGATAGCCTGTACAGAGGGCAAACAGGAGTGACAAAATTTGCAACCATTAGATATAAATGCAATCAACGCTTTCATTACAATGTTTAAAACGGCGATAGAGAAAATGAACTAAGAAGATCGCAGATTTGTCTTCAATCCTGATAAAGGAACAGCACTTTGGAAAAAATGGAATGGATAGGAAACGGGTGGTATCACTTCCAATACAACAAAAATTATTTAAAATTTTAATTTTCTAATTCGGATGTTCCGGACTTACAGCTTCACAATTTGAAATTAAAATTCGGCTCGGTTATCATTTTGTTGAACAACCTTAGGGCCGTTTTATTTACTCGAAGTTGAACACAACTTGGGGATTTTTATACATATATCAAACTCCTCAAGCTGTGTTCAACTTCGAGTGAATAAAACGGCCCTTAATGCACCGGAACTTGTTATCGGATCGCGTTTGATATGATTGTGAAGAATCTCAAATCAAATGTCATGTAATCACGATTTTGAGTTTAAAAGGCAAACATTGTCATATCGCGGACTCCGCTTACTCAGAACGATTTGGCATTTAAGTGTCTATGACAAAATAATAAGTCGCAAGGATAATCGCTGGATATTTGTAGCATCAATCTTGAATTCCCATGTTTTTCACATGGTCCAATTGTATGTGGCGTGCTCACCTGTAGGCAAACCACTTTAGTACAAAAGCGGAAGGTTCGTCGGCACGTCAATCATTGCGGTTTTATTGAAATACATCGACATTGCTATACTTCAGTTATTTCAATTGTATTCAATATAACTTTTGAATAAAGAATTTGAATTGACGGAATTACGTAAAGAAGCATGCGCTGTGCATGCTTGGAAATATTATTTTCATTACATTTATGAATTTGGGCGGAACGGAGTTCGCCGGGTCTGCTAGTATATTATAAATTTGTAAAGGAAAAAAGAAATGTTGACATGCGCAAAATGCGCAAAAGATTACTAGAGTACCTAAAGTAAATTCTTTAGAGCAAAGAGCTTCTTCAGTTTGAGCGACTCGTTATTTGCTATATTGCAGAGGTTAGACTAGGACTCAAAGCTCAAACATTACTGTTCGACTTTGAACTTAGAAAAGACAATTTTACCGGTAATGTTTAAGAAAAATTACTTGCTGTAAAAAGAATACGGAATAAAGCGACCGCTTTTAACAACGTTATAAAAATCTGTATTTTATTAAACAAATTGCATTCCTTTATATACAAAACTTTGGTTATATACATGAAGTCATTCTGTGACAGCTGACAGTCCAATGCGTAGGTCTGCTACAGTTGTGAGGATGAGTGCGTTTCGCAATATATGTGACGTCATGTTGACCGATGATGGTTGATTATGCAATCAACATTCTCCCCCACCGATGAGCGAAGATCATCAAATTAGCTGCTACCAGCATTGTTTTGCCTCACTGTACCTTCATCTGCCTTCGTTAAAATTAAACTCGCAGTGTTGTTATATATGTGTGTATAATGCATTGATGCCCAATGCATTATGCGTTTCAGTACATGAAAAGAGAAGACGATTGATTAATTTGTTTACAACAGACAAAAATACAAAAGAACACAGTAATGCGAGCAAAGGGAAAACAGAACAAATGGAGTATGGAGATTTCAGTTCATTTGTTTTACGCAATGTACTGTTCTTGCGCTCTCGCCATAGTTAGTGAAGAGGACGAGATCGAATCGAAACATTGATGATGTTGATGATGAATGACGATATGCTCTTCGCGTGTTCTCTTTGGTGTACGGGTGCAGCAGCGGTGCATTGTGTATCGACATACATTCAATTGTTGCAAACGTCGTTCGGTGTCGGTTTAGTGCGTGAATTTAATCGAGTGTTTTTATCTGGTTTTACTGTGTTAATTTATAAAAAAATGATTTGTGATGTGCAGGATAGCTGATGTGAGTATTATTAATTTCAATATTATTAAATTTACTTTTCGTTTGACTTCTAAATTTTGTATTGTTTTTTTTTTTGTTTTGTTTTATAATTTGTTTTGTGTGTTGCGTCCCTCGGTGGTGTGCATGAGTGTATTTCGTTTCGCTGTGTTGCTTGTGTGCCTTATGATTGTGTGGTGTGTCCCTCGTTGGTGTGCTGTGTGCATTTTGTTTTCTGTGTCGTTTGTTTGTAGTGGACTGTATTCTTTGGAAGTGTGGTGCTTGTGTTGGGTTTGGATAGTGTGTGGTGCATGAGAGCGCTACCGTTTTCCATGATGGGTTGAGTAATTTTATTTTATTTATTTTTTTCGTGTTGGGTTGTGTTGTGTTGCAATCGGTATGAAGACAGTAGGGTGCATGAGTTTTCATACGGATTTAATATGGGTTTAATTTTTTTTTTTTTTTTTTTTTGTGAATAATATTATTATTAAATTTATGTGTTGTATATTGCTGTTGGATGAAGCAAGTATTTATAATTTTTGGTTTTTAGAATTATTATTAAATATTTAGGGTTGTTTGTTTGGCATCGTTACACGGAAGAGGGCATAGTTTTGTGATTGGTCTACGGAATTCTCCTTGCTGTGTTTTGACCTTCACCACCCGTATTAGTTTGTCTGCTCCTGGGTAGGTTTCAATTACGCGGCCTAAGCTCCATTTAGCAGGGGGAAGTCGTTCGTCACGGATGAGTACCAAATCGTCCTGCTTTAGTTGTGGTTGTGGTTTTAGCCATTTTGGGCGATGTTGGAGACGACTCAGGTACTCAGTCTGCCACTGCCTCCAGAATGTCTGCAAATTGGATTGAATAGCCTTCCATCGGTCGGATAAATTCTGCTTTCCTATAGTTAGGTCTGCCTCGGGAACTGTAAATAAACTTTCTCCAATTAGAAAATGTGCCGGTGTTAGCGCTTGGAAGTCCGAAGGATCTTCCGTCAAGGGACAGAGGGGCCTCGAATTGAGACACGCTTCGATTTGTGTTAAAAGCGTGGCGAGCTCCTCGTAGGTAAGTGTCCCATTTCCTAGAATCCGTTTCAGGTGGAATTTTACGCTCTTTACCCCTGCTTCCCATAATCCTCCAAAGTGGGGAGAAGCGGGGGGAATGAAGTTCCACTTTGTTCCTTCGGTTGCCAAGACGTTGGCTATTTCGGTGTAGTCAGTTGTTCCACTTTTCAAGAGACGACGTAGTTCAGCGTCAGCTCCTACAAAGTTTGTGCCGCAGTCACTGTATATCTGTGCGCAGACGCCACGCCGCGCTACGAATCTGCGGAAAGCGGCCAAAAAAGCTTGAGTTGTTAGGTCGCTGACTGCTTCGAGGTGAATTGCTTTGGTGGCTAAGCAAATAAAAATGGCCAAGTACCCTTTGTAGCACTTAGCTCCACGACCTTTCCAAGCCCTAATGTTGATGGGGCCTGCATAGTCAACACCAGTGTGGGTGAAGGGTCTTGACATTGTGACTCGGGGTGCAGGTAATTCTCCCATCAACTGTTGAGACTTCTGGGCATGGAATCTGTAGCAAGTGACGCAACTGTGGATGTGCTTTTTTACAGCTCTTTTAAGCCTGAAGATCCAAAATTTGTTTCTCAGATGCGCCATCATCAATTGTATCCCTCCGTGTAGTGATTTCAGATGGGCCTCACGTATAATTAAATTTGTTATTCGGTTGCTGGGGTCCAAGATAACAGGGTGTTGTTGGTTGTACGGAATGTTTGCTTGACTGAGTCTTCCGCCGACTCGGATTACACCGTGGCCGTCCATAAATGGATTTAAAGATCCCATCCCTCTTGTTTTCACGACGCCGTTTGGAAACATCTGTCTTTGAGCTACCCGAATCAGTGATGTTGTGGCTTCGTCGAGTTCCGTTGGTGTAAATGGCACACAACTGCCTTTTTGTACCCTTCTAGTGCGATTGCGAAATTTATGATGGTGTTGACGTAAGATTCGGATAAATTTCATGCAATACGCAACAATCCTTACCAACCTTTGGAGATCTGAAGCTTTACTGATCAGTCGCAGAATTGGGTTGTCTTCTGCTTCCACTCGGAGACAACGCGTACGTTTTTGTCCTTCTTCGGTTGTTAAATTCGTTGGCTGAGTCGGCATCTGGAAGTCCCACGATGTTTGCAGAAATGTTGGTCCATTCCACCATAAACGTTCCTGTATTAGCGCCGAGGGCAGTACTCCCCGGGAAGCTAAATCTGCTGGATTCTGCTCTGTTGGAACGTGCCTCCAAATGAACGAACTCGTTAGCCTCTGAATTTCTCCAACTCGATTTCCGACAAAGGTTTCTAATCGTGTTGACGGCGATTTTATCCAACACAGTGTAATTGTTGAGTCGGTCCATGCATATACTCTTGCTTCAATTAGATTTAGAATCCTAACGACATGGCTGAGAAGCCTAGCTAGGATGACTGCTCCGCACAGTTCCATTCGAGGAATGCTCACTGGTTTAAGTGGAGCGACGCGAGTTTTGGATAGCAAGAGATTCATGTGGACCGAACCTCCTTCACCGAGTACTCGCATATAGACTGCTGCGCCGAAAGCTTTCTCCGATGCATCTGAAAAGCCGTGAATTTCCATATTCTTGTAGTGCTGTCTAGATTGCATCCATCGAGGCACTCGGATCGAATTTATTGCTTCCAAGTCGTGAAAGAATAAATTCCAGCTCCTTCCCAGATCTTCGTCGATAGGCTCATCCCATGTCATCTTCTTTGCCCAAAGCAATTGCAGGAAACATTTTGCTTTTATGACGCATGGTGAAATCCAGCCCATTGGATCGAAGAGCCTGGCTATGGTGGATAATATAGACCTTTTGGTTGTATGTGGATGACTTGGTGGAGAGTATCTGTAACGGAAGCTATCTGTGTTAGGGTGCCAGTGAATCCCAAGCATTTTTAGTTGTCCCGAACCTTCTGAAGGGAATGAAAATGTTGCCTCCCGTTCATTTAATGGAACCTCCCTTAAAAGGCTCACAGTGTTGGACGCCCACTTGCGTAGATTCAAACCGGCTGCTCCCAGTGTTGTTTTTACTTCCCTCATCTTAATTTCAGCTTCTTCGATGGTGTCTGCTCCAGAAATGAGATCATCCACGTACATCTCCTCTCGGATCATTTTCGCTGCTCGAGGAAATTGAGGACGAACCTCTTCTGCCAGAAAATTTAAAGTGCGGATGGCCAAATATGGAGCCGAAGCTGTGCCGAAAGTGACTGTTTGTAGTCGGTAGATTTTAATAGGCTCAGATGGATCCCTTCGCCACAAAATCAACTGGTAAAAGGAATCGTTACCAGTCACCCAGATTTGCCGGTACATTTTCTCGATGTCGGCTGTGAATGTGTACCTATACAGTCTCCACCTAAGAACGATGTCGATGATGTTGTTTTGTAGCGCTGGTCCAGTCATAAGCCTGTCGTTGAGTGACGTTCCGTCCGATGTTTTGAAAGACGCATCGAAAACAACTCTCAACTTTGTCGATGAACTACTCTCCTTAATAACTGCGTGATGTGGCAAAAAATAATGCGGTATGTTTTCCAATATTCGCTCGTTAACTTCGCTCATATGACCCATCCGTAAGTATTCCTCAATGCAATTAACGTAGTCCTTTTGTAAAGTTTTATTTTTTATTAGACGTCCTTCCAGCTGCTTAAATCTTTGAAGAGCTCCTTCTCTTGATCGTCCGAGTACTGGATGAACACCCCCTTTGAAAGGAAGGGCAACTTCAAACCTACCATCTGCTATGCGTTTGATATTTTTCAAAAAGTGTGCCTCGCATGCGACGTTTTCTGGAGTTTCGGGTGTTTGAAACGGTGCTTCTTCCATCTCCCAGAATTTTCGCATGTCAGTATCAAGGTTGCATATTTGATGAAAGCTTTTGACCTGCTGCGACGTGATTGGAACGCGTCCGAAGAGAATCCATCCGAATTTTGTGTTTTGCGCTACAGGCAAATTTACATTAGTTGGCTTGACCAACTCTGGCAAGAGGATGTCAGCCAACACGTCACCGCCTAACAACAAATCAACCTTGGCTGGCTTAAAAAATGATGGGTCGGCTAAGCTCAAGCCGTCGAGATGTTTCCAATCAGCAACTGGAATTGTTCGGGCCGGAATATGCCCAGACAGCAACTTATAGACGAGAGCCTGTGCATTGACTACAAACGTTGAATGATGGGACCCAATCGTAATATCAACGATTTTTTTACATGTGCCGCTGTTGACCATACCCAGCCCGGACACCTCGACGAAGGTTGATTTGTGCCTCAAACGCAGTAGTTGTATTGCTGACTCAGTAATAAAAGATGCCTCAGAACCAGAATCCAGTAATGCACGAAGTGAAACAACTTCCCCAGACGAACCGCTGACCTTGACAATAGCTGTGGCCAACATCACTTGGGTGTTTGTGTGTGACACAGAATGGTACGTGTGGACGGATTTGCTGCAACACGGCTGATCTTCATTCGGAAGTTGAACATTCGATGCATCTCGTTGATTTGGTGGCTTGAAACTCGGAGCATTGGGATTAATTGCAGAGGTAAGACAATTTGTACTTTGTTGTTGAGAATTCTGACTAAAACTAGACGTATTACAGGGGTGAGAGTGCGACATATAATTGGTTTGTGGAGACGAAGAGTGTAACAACGAATGATGAGGCTGCTGACAATAATAACATCTACGGGTACTGGGACAGCTTTCGGACAAATGGCTATAAGCTAAACAGTTCTTACATAAACCTAGCCTAGAAATAGCTTGACAACGATCGTTGATACTCATTTTCAAAAAACGGTTGCATTTGCGGATAGCGTGTTGACCCCTATCGCAAAGCTTACAGGCAAACTTGGATTTGGTAGCCTGCGCGTGAAAAGAGTTTCGCTGGGGAACCTTTTTGGGTAGTTCCGATGGCGGTTTTCCCTGCTGGTAACAAATAGCCTCCAGCGTACGGAATCTCGATTCGAGAAATAGTTTAAATTCCGCAAGTGTCGGTAATTCCTTGGTGTCTTCTTTTGACCCCAGTCTCTCCTCCCACAGCTGCTGCGTTTTCGAAGGTAATTTTTGTAACAAAACGTAAATTATTATCACATCCCAATGTTGGACAGGCACTTTTAAATTACTTAGGCTGTGAACTATTTCGGTTGAAGTATCCAGCAGTTCCTTGATGGCTTCAGCTCGTTCCTGAGTTACTGACGGTTGATTGAACAGGCACTTCAACTGTGTATTAACCAGAAAGCGTTGATGATCGTACCGGTCTTCTAAAATAGCCCACGCCTTAACATAATTGCCGTTGGAAATAGGTAAGTGCGACAAAATTTTCTCAGCTTCCCCTGAAATACTTGTTTTCAGATAATGCATTTTTTGTATTTCAGACAACGACGTATTGTGGTGAACAAGGGAAACAAAAAGATCACGAAAACCCCTCCAAGATTCGTAATTGCCTGAAAAAACTGGTACCGGAATGTTTTTCAACTTGATGTCTGAGTTTTGAGTAGACAAAGTGACATTCGGACTTGTTTCTTTGGCATTCACCTTCACCTTGTCCATTGCATCTAGCAGAACCGCACGGTAATCGAAATATAATTCACGCATTTTTTCATACGTGTCCTCTATTTGATCATATTTGTCTTCCTCACCATCAGACAGCGACCCTATGCACTTCTCATAAATCTCTTCCGCTGATTCCATGGATTTCTCCAATAACGACATACGACCAGACAGATAATTAGCAGTACGAGCGTTGGAACCCTTTTTCCCAAAATTGGAGATATCTTTC